>CM039674.1:526373167-527573167 GCA_022496015.1 Hordeum marinum | reverse complement strand
TTCACCCCCCTCTCGATATACCGGGCGACCAACTCCCGAGGCCATCCAAATCCTAGAAAAAAAGCGTTGTCGATATACCCCCTCCTCGATAACATTTTTTTTTCTAAGTTACTAAGGTAAAATGTTCATATAGAAAACTCCGGTAATATAGATTTGTCAAGAATGCCCCCATTATGGATGTGCACAACTTGATCAATTTTTTTGTGATCCCATATATATATATATATATATATATATATATATATATTCTTCTATATGTCATGTCGTGTGTCAAAGTATTGAAGAAATCCATGGCTTCATCATTAGTCGGAAGTAACCGACGTATGATGCTATGAAGCTCTTCAAACCTGTTTTTTGGAACGGAGTTCCGGATAGAATAATTCGCTTTTTGGTACGAATTTCAGCAACGGCCTTCCAAATAGCGATATTCAGAAGGCTCTTGCTGAACTTCGTACCAAAAAGCTAATTATCCTATCTGGGACTCCGTTCCAAAACAATTTTGGAGAGCTTCGTACCATTATGCGCCTGTTACTTCCGGCTAATGATGAAGCCGTGGTTTTCTTGAATCCTTTGACACTAGACAACGTGACAACGTGACATGAGATCACGAAAAATATGGACCATTTTCTGCACATCCAGAATGGCGCCATTTTTTGCTCATAGAATTATTTTTTGGTTCATAGAACTTTTTTTTGTTCATAGAAAGTTTTTATATATGATCCATGGATATATGAGCAATGATGATGTTGTTGATGATGTGAGTTCTTTGATGAAATGATGATATGATATATATATATAGTTCTTTGATGATGATGATATGATATACATATAGTTCATTATGTTGATATATAGATTATTTTCATTATGGTGATGTATATATAGATATTTTTCATATGTTCATGGTGATCTATCGTGTTAATTGTATTTTCTTACGTTTGACAACTACTTGGGCTTATTATAGGGACCATGAGGTGTAAGATCTCCAAGGTCTGCCAAAATTCATGTATGGACAGTCTTGGAACTGCAATGCAGTTCGGGGTATTTTTGAGAAAGGGATTTTAAAAATTAATGGTAAGGGTCTTTAACTTGAATTTGTATTGAATTATGATCACCTGTTTAGCTATTTTACTGACTTTATTGTTGATTATTAACTGCTGCATAGTGTGTTCCATGCAACATAAGGGAGGACTTCAACAATTCATATGGTAACGTGTTGTACTTTGAGGATGAGGAGGAGCGCGAATTCGAATTGGATCTGCGAAAAGGAAAGAATAAAACCATCCTATATGGTGATGGATGGGAGCAGTACATTGCAGTGAACAATTTTAAAGGAGGAGAAGTCATAGCTTTTTCCTTAATAGGAGAGGTGAATAGGATAAGGACATTATATGTCCAAAGCGATGATGATGATGAAGATGACAACGTCGACCAAGATGACCAAGCTGATATCGACAGCCAAGATGAAGATGAGGACATCCAAGATGAAGATGAGGACAACAAGATGAAGAGGAGGACATCAAAGATGAAGATGATGGTCCTATTCTTTCTGCATTTTTTTCTTAAAGGATGAAAAGCTTACTTCGCATGATAAAGCTAGTGTGAAAGAAATGTTATCATTATGATAAAGCTTCCTTTTTTGATTGGTCCTCCTACCTGGGTTCCCAGCAAAAATTGCATTGCAATACGCTAGATGTGCAAATAAACCTAACTTTTTTGATTCTGCGCATCTGTTAGTGGCTGCAGCACGTGAGGCTCATGTGAAAGGCTGAACCGAGGTTTGTTGCTTTTACAACCGTGATGAAAGGAGAGTGGACCCTATGAGTAAGTTATTTTTTGTCTAAAATTATATGGATTAATCTACACCGTTATAATTCGGTCCCACCAGATAAACAGTTCCTATTTTTGAATTAACATGGTAATTTCTTAAGATTATATGGAATAATCTACACCGTAATAATTCAGTCCCACCAGATAACTGGCTCATATTTTTTAATTAACGTGATAATATCTTGAAAGTGCCTAATTAGTATAGGTATAGATAGATAGATAGATAGATAGATATAGATGATTGCGTGCACTCACCTGTGTTCGGATACTGGTAATACCAATAGATCCATCATATCAATGCATTTGATTATTTGTCTTCTCCACCCACACCCAGGAATGTAGTATCTCTGGAAATCACCGAGGGATTGAAAAGCTAGCTCATAATCGATCAGTTCGCTACCATCGGGCATCCACCGGAAAATACATATAAAGACAGAGAAAAATAACACAACACCATGTCTACCTGTCTTAATTTGCAATCAGGAAACTTCACGTTGTAGAGAAACTAATGAGGACACACCAATAGCGGAATTATTCTGCCAAGTCACCATATGCTTATTCGGCCATTCCCCTCTCATCAAGGAATCCAAATCAAGATGTATAAATATCCAGAAGCACACAACTATTAGCATGGTATGTGGAGTTGTGGTACTCCAAAATAACCAAGTAAACTGAATTCCAATCGGCATACGCATGGTGAACATCACTTAATCCTATACATAGCACTGTAGCAAGATATCCATGGCATCACCCTGCGGCTATTGGATGTCCAGCACCGGGACAGAGGCCTCTAGGGCCACCCAAGCGCCACTTGAACAGGACTGACGGGCCACCCGTTCGAGCCGTTTGTTCCCATGTAGGACGCACTCCTAGATCCAGTACACCACCTTCTCGATCATCGGTTGCCTGCCTTGTTGCCATCACGAATACACCAAGTGGAGATCGGGCAGAGGGATTGAGGCGCCTTGATGAGATTGGTGGGGGCGTGAAAAGAAGAGTTGGAAGGCAAGATATGCTGCCGCATAAGGGAAAGAGCCTTGAGAAAATCCTGCATGGAATGTATTATTAATTACAATAAAAAAAGAGGGGGAAAAAGATGGGATGAAGGAAAACGTTATTTCCATTACAACAGCAGTGTTGGGTAATTTTTTCACATGAATTCAATCTAATGGCTATCTTTATAGTTTGTCGAATGGATGGTAAGAAGTTTCTGATTAACGTGGAATTTTCTATCATATTTCCCTAATTCCTCCCATATTTTCCTTTTAGTATATAATATAAGTATAATAGATAGATATATTTCCCATTCGACATTGTTGCAGTTTGAGGGATGTTCGCATGGTTGCTATAGACCTCCTCCATATCTGTTATATAGTTCTACCTTATGATACAAATGACCGATATATTATGTATAAGCGGTATTTATGAAGTAGTACTACTGATGGATATTGGTAGAACGAACCTGTGACACAACATCGAACAGTTCAATGGCACAACAAAAATGATAAACCTACAAGTACAATAGAATGACTACAAGAACAATCAATTTGTCTGTCAAGACATAAAAATATATGAAGTTGTGCCCCTACAAGATCATGGACCGGATTAATATATTATATAAAGAGGTCAAACACTATATCCACTAGTGATACGGGACTAAAACTTTCGCTGCACCATTTTTCGTTCATGCATTGGCCTTTAGATTTGAGATTTCACAATTTTGACATGGGTATAGGCCATTAATTCTAGCGCCAAACATGGACTTGCACAGCCATGCCATCCTTTTTCTGGAGAGTTTTGTTCTCAGCGGCTTACATAAATGTTTTTATTTATTGGTCTTTTTGCTGCTATCCAAATTTATCTACATTCAGCTTTGATCAAGTGTCGTTGCTTCAAAGGGCAAACATAAAAAATGCAAGCCTGTTCGATGCTACTGCAAGCGCGCCGCGCCGTGGTAAGGGCGATCGCGCACTGCGTCGAGCTTGAAACATGTCAATGCAACACCAATCGCTGCTATATTGAAAATTCGGACCAACATGTTGCAAAATCACTACATGAGAGCCGCAAGGATAGTCGTCAGTGCTACAAGTCAGATGACAATGTTGCAAAGTCAACCATGTGGAAGTTGCAAGGATGGGTCGGACATGTGTCATTGCAAAGACATTCCATGATTAATTTCCAACTGATATACATTTCTTCTATTCATCGATGTGTACCTTCCTGAAGCTGACAACTAGCAACGTCCGGATGTCATCGTGTCCAACTGGTAGATGTTTTAGTGGACATGTTAATTCGCTCCCCTGTTGCAATGCACGTGCATATGTGCTAGTATATAATGGTGTCACCACTTTTTGTTGTGGCATAATGCTTAATACAAAATATTCAAAAATATTGGATGATCCATAATGTTCTGAGTATATTTGTAATAGGAAGTAGGGAAATATAACGCTATGAAAGTAAGTAGCCAATGATATTTTTAAACATGTTGTACTTCAGTTATTATTTGCCTTGTTACAAATTATCTTGCTATCAAAATTGTCTTTGCATCATTTATAGTTAAACCTTGCTGCAAACTACTAGTCAAATCCTCTGCTCCTCGTTGGCTTCTACACTCTTACTGATCGAAAAGACTATGATAAATCCGTTATTCTTTTGAGAAAACTCCTTTCTAGAGCCGTTGCTCCGAAGTGTAGCACTATTGGTAAGTTGAGTTTTTTAAGAAAACTTTTACTTTGTGTGCTATTTTTTATTTATTGTTTGCGCTTCTGCTTTAAATTGGCAAATAATACCTTAATATGCTTGTTCGGCGTGACTTCCCCATGTGCACAAGTGGCAAGCGAGGAGCCTCCACCTAATGAAAATGTTTACTTTCCAATTCTCCTTGTTATTCTGGAGCAGGTATAAACTAATTACAATGCAGGAGATGGAACTGTCCATCCTCATATGCAGTAACTTCTTATAAAATAACTATGTGGTTTATTTAATCTTGCATAGAAGTAAGCCAGAGCGTGGACTTCACCTTCCACCTCTTGAAGTGCAAACTGGTAAACTTACCTGGCATTACTGCATCGGCGAATCCATCCATAGTCAACTCAGGAAATTGTCCACAATTAGGTTTACGGATTGTTGGATATTAGGCAAATTCATGATTTAATCCACAAAATAAATCATGGCTAGAACAAAAAGTGGCATGCAACAATCTAGCCTACTACATGATATGAAACCGTACACATCAGCATTGCACATGTAATAATAACTATAGAGAGACACGAACAAATGATGATGGATGTATTGTTCATTAACGTTTGTGGGAGTGACATTGTTGATGACGAAGTTGGCGATGTTAAGTTGCGATGACGAACTTGACCTTTTACGGAGAGCGCTTCCCAAAAACCAATTCTTCCTTTTTTGATGCATGATCACGAGGGCGAACGGTTTCGGGACTTGCTCTCTCACATGTTGATGAACCCTGGCGTTTAGGATGAAGTAAACTAGGATGGCGGCACAGGTTACGAGATGAGGACAAATCCTAGGTGTTTTCGGTGTGTCTTTGGCCGCAGCTGGTAAGCAGTGTATATGGGAGTACCAAAGACGGTATATGTCGTAATCCCGGTCTCAAGCCGACTTGGTTTCCATGTCGTATACTTACTGGACATGAAACAATCAATTTGTCTGCGAAGACATTAGAAAATAGAATGGCAAAATGAAGTTGCGCCCCTGCAATGCCATGAACCGGATTAACCCTCTCTATAAAGAGGTCAAACACTACCCCCACTAACGGCATGGGACTATGTTTTAGCACCACCAGTTGCCATTCATACATGGGCCTTGAAATTTAAGATTTCAGAATTTTGAAATGGACCTAGCCCATTAATTCTAACAGCAAACAAAGACTAGCACACACATGCCATCCTTCTTTCAGTGCTGCAAGCGTTTGGTTCTCGGCAGTGTACATAAATGTTTTTATTTCTTGGTGTTTTTGCTGTTATCATAATATTGATAGGGTTTAGAATACATGGTTTAGCACACACATGTCATCCTTCTTTCAGTACTGCGAGTGTTTGGTTCTCAGCGGTGCACACAAATCTTTTTATTTCTTGGTGTTTTTGCTGCTATCAAAATCTTGATTGACATGCAAATTTGATCAAGTGTCATTGCTTCAAATGTAAACACGAAAATGCAAGCTTGTCCGATGATACTGTCAGCAGGGCGCACAGCTGTAAGGCCAAGCACTCACTTTGTCAAGCCGGAAACACGTCAGTGCAACACCAATCACCGCTATCCTTTTTTATACTCTAAATTCAGAACGACATGCTGCAAAATCAGTACATGAACGCTGCAAGGATGGACGTCCATGCTACAATTCGGATGAAAAACATTGCAAATCCAACCACATGGAAGCTGCCAGAGGATAACCGACATTGCTATAGGTCGGACGTTTGTAGGTCGTTCCATGGTCAATGTGCAGCTGATATGCATTTCTTCTAGACATTGATGTGCACCTTTCTAGAACTGACAGCTAGCACTTTGTGGGTGCTATCGTGCTCTGCTTGTAGATGTTTTAGTGAACACACTAATTTTCACTCCCTTTGCAACACATGTGCATATGTGTTAGTATATGATGGTGGCACCACTCTTTGTTGTGGCATGATGCTTAGTACAAAATATTCAAAAATATAAGATGATCCATCATGTTCCGAGTATATTCATAGTAGGAAGAAGGGAAATATAATATGTTCTACACTATGAAAATAAGTAGTAAATGATATTTGTAAATATGTTATACTTTTGTTCCTACTAGATTCAAAGGAAACAATACTTATATAAACTTCCCATGTACGATATTTTTTTTAAAGAATTGCTAGCCCGAGAAGGTGAATGGGTTGACAACTAGTTAATTTTTATTCAACTCAACCAAAATTTACTATTGAAAAAAAAACACGGAAGCCCCCGCGTCGTCTCTTCAACAACTTCAAATCATTACTTGGTCAGTACATATTTTAACTATAATAGCACCAAAAGTGCGAGCCAACATTTTATTACCAAAAAAAATAATTAATTGCTGTAAAACAACAAGCAGGTGAGCAAAAGTAGCCTCTAACACGTTCTTTCCACATGACAAGCAATCGTCATAGCTCAACAAAAAACATACGGAATGCCAGTGCTTCAATCATATAGCTATATAATATAATCTTGTTGAACTAGTGGTTGCTCTTCCAGATAAGAACCTGTAGCACATGAAGCCTATTCTACGTAACAACTTCATATTCCTGATCACTGACGGTGAAGCTGGCGAGATGCTGGACGATGCTAAAGGGAGGATTTGGGAACCAACGCGTGATGCGGCTAAAGGAATGTATGGCTTCAAATACCCTCTCTTCTTTCTGGTTGTTGAGGTCATACTTGCGGATGTCAATGTAGAGAACTATATCTGTCGATTTTAGATAGTAGATGCAGTTGGCGTCTATAGTTGGGAACTTGTCTGCGTTAACTATGAAGCACCTGTTATAGCCGATGAAGATGGCAAGGTTCCCGATGCTCTTCACAGGTACAAGTGCTTCACTCTCAGTGTCCAGTTTGAAAACCACCATGTGATGTTGTAGGTTAACAACGGCAAATACTTCTCCAGCGAATTCCGCTAGGGAATAATGGCCCGCAAATACTGTGTTCGGTGGTTGAGCATCAACAGGGTGATCCTCCATATTAACGTCAGCTGGCGCCAAACAAGGCTCGGGAAACATGGCAATCAGTTCGTAGATCTTTCTTGCCACAACAGCTGGAATGGTTTCCACTGATCCGTGCTCACCGTTGGCGTAGATACCACCTATGACGGCCTTCCGGTTCGACACAGAATAAGTGTCCACATTTTTGTAAACGGAGAAACACTCACTGGCAGGATCAGCCTTGTATTCCGCACAAATTTCGTCAGAAATCAGGATGAGAGTGGGGGCAGAGCCGGAGACGGCTGCAAAAACATCTTTCATCCTGTAGGAAGGTACGGGCGCCATGAAGCGAATCATGTGGCCCGTGAATGGGTTGAGGATGAGCACAGCGTGAGGGGGCTTCCTGTCAGCGAGAACGAAGAAGCCACCATGGGCAGCAACGATGACAAAGTAGTTGCGGAGCAGAGGTAGAACCTTGCGGAGGATGCGGCCGGTGACGGTGTTCACAAGGATACGACAGTCGTGGCTTCTCATAAGCAGTTCGTCCTCGACGGCCATCCACCGACGGGGCCGGAAGCAGAATTGGTGGTTTTGGGGGTCGTCCGTGGCGGAGCGCCAGTTGCGACAAACGGCGCGGACGTCCATGTAGTAGTCGAGGTCGTTGGTGGCCAGGAAGCAGCCAGCGATGCGGTTAACGAGGTCGGACGGGAGGGAGGACCAGTCCACCATGGCCCAACGGATGCGATGCCTCATGGTGGTACTGCCGTGTGTGTATGTGATGTGAGGAAGCTGGGTGGGTCGTACTAGTGTCTAGTAGTACTCCTTGTACTGGTATATGAAGGGGGCCGAGAGGAAGTCTGACGCTGAGAGCGGCTGCATGCGTCGTTGCCCAGAGTAATTTACTTTACTGTTGAGTTCTCACAAGGAAAAGGGTGTCATTCTCTATGTCATATACCATTCTCTATGTCATGTACCTAAAATGAATGAATGGAACCAAGCGGCCGGGGTAAATATCTTCGAGTAGTACACAAGCTGGGTCAAATTTTGTAAGCAAACCAACGGGAGTAGTGACTATTAAAAACCTGAAACGAACCGGCGCCACACTGTGCTGTTTGTCATTTCCCATGAGGCCACATGCTAGCTAGCAAGCTTTATGACGGCCGTCATGCACGCCCAGTGAACTCCCATCAACCTTCGGGTCTCGGGCTCCGATGGCCGACGACGCATGCACCGATTCGCCATGCCGCCTCTCTACCTTCACACTAGCTTTAACTCCTAATTTACCCTAAGGAAGAAACTTCAAAAATCCATCTTCTCCCACTGGTAATTGCAAACCTCCCGTACATCATCCATGGCGGACTGGTCCTCGCTCCAGTCCGAGCTCGTCCGCCGCATCGCTGACTGCCTCCTGGACACCAACGATCTGGACAGCTACATCGACTTCCGTGCCGTCTGCCCGAACTGGCGCTCCGCCACCGACGACCCAAAGAACTACTCCGAGCTTCGCTTCCGTCCATGCCGGTGGATCATCATCGACGAGGTCTTCCAGAGCGACTCGCGCCTCCTTGGGAACACCGTCAGCGGTCGTGTCGTCCGCAAGGACCTGCCTCTACTGCGCAGGTACGACGTTGTTGCTACAACACACGGTGGCTTCTTCGTCCTCGCTGACAAGAAAACTCATGCTGCGGTGGTCCTCAACCCTTTCACCAGCCACATGATCCTGTTCAAGGCGCCCGTGCCATCCAGTGTCGATATTTCTGATGCCGCTCTCTCCGGTCTTAGTCACGGGAAGGCCGGAGCCGTCTGTTGTTTCTGAGCTCCATTCTTCACCCACCCTCATCCTGCTCTCCGACCAATTTTGTTGGCAGTACATGGCTGTTTGTGAGAGGGATCGTTTCACTGTGGATGAAGAAGCCTTGAAGTCATTCATCTTGTTTCGGCATGCCGTTGCGGGCGGTATCTGTGCTGCCGACGGTTGGCAGAGAACAGTGCCGGAGTTTCCGATTTCCTGGGTTAACAAGTTCTTGCGTTTGATAAAGATGTTCGAGATCGATCCCTTCAAAATGTTCTCCGACGAACTTGTAACTGGGTTTGCTGATATTCCTGGGACGGGGGAAGCCAACCACCTCTTCCAGGTGGAATCTGCCGGAGAATTGTTGGCTATCGTCAAGCTGCAGCAACACCTGAAAGTTTTCAGGCTTGACAGGGTGACGGATAATGATGAGCTCGAGCCTGTGAAGAGCATCGGCGACCTTGCCATCTTCGTTGGTTACCGGAGGTGCTTGTCTGTCAGTGCCGACAAGTTCCCGTCCGTCGTCGCCAACTGCATCTACTACGTGAAGTCCACTGATTCATCACTTGACATCTACCAGTATGACCTCGGGACAGAGAAAGAAGAAAGGGTCTGTGAAGCCATAGACTCCTTGAACCCTTGTACCCTGTCTTTTGCCAATCCTCCATTTACAATCGTGCAGCTCCTCTCTAGTTACACCATCAACGGCCCGGAATTTCAGCTTGCGATGCAAAGGTTTGAAGTGCAGCTTCCTAATGAGCGGTTTCAGCTTCCGGAGGATTATTCTGACCTGGACTCCGACCTGGACCTTGATTATAACGAGTTCTATGATTGAAGTATTAAGCCGCTGAACATCAATCACATTTGCTGCTAAGTAATGATCCATCCCTTTGTTATCAGGATGAAAATGACCTGTTTGTTCGAGTCTAGATTTTATTACTTGTGGGATCTTGTGTTTACATCGTGATATGAACTAGTTTGTAACGCTTTTCAGCTACTTACGCATGCTTCTTTGTCCCTAGTTTGTATGGCTGAGTGATATGTAATGTAGAGCTTTTTAGCAGTTGCAAATGTTTCTTAGTTTTTTTCTGCTGTTCATTAGTTATCGTTTCAGTATAATATTTTTCTAAGGGCTCTGGAATATTACTCAGTGGGTTTGAAACGATTGGGATCTATGTTCACCTATATATCATAGTCTTCTATCCGATTTCACCAGGCCGTATGATGTTGGAATCTTCAAGGATGATATACCTCCGACTCTATATTGACCGATCACAGTCCTCGTGGTCTTCCATATATTTGACAGTGTAATAGATCGATGGACTATAATTTTAATTGATGAAACTTGAACTTCATAGCTCACATAAACAACAACAAAGCCTTTAGTCCCAAACAAGTTGGGGTAGGCTAGAGGTGAAACCCATAAGATCTCGCGACCAACTCATGGTTCTGGCACATGGATAGCAAGCTTCCACGCACCCCTGTCCATGGCTAGTTCTTTGGTGATGCTCCAGTCCTTCAGATCTCTCTTTACGGACTCTTCCCATGTCAAGTTTGGTCTACCCCGGCCTCTTTTGACATCATCAGCATGCTTAAGCCGTCCGCTGTGCACTGGGGCTTCTGGAGGCCTGCACTGAATATGCCCAAACCATCTCAGACGATGTTGGACAAGCTTCACTTCAATTGGCGCTACCCCAACTTTATCTCGTATATCATCATTCCGGATGCGGTCCTTCCTTGTGTGGCCACACATCCATCTCAACATGCGCATCTCTGCCACACCTAACTGTCGCACATGTCGCCTTTTAGTCGGCCAACACTTAGCGCCATACAACATTGCGGGTCGAACTGCCGTCCTATAGAACTTGCCTTTTAGCTTTTGTGGCACCCTCTTATCACAAAGAATGCCAGAAGCTTGGCGCCACTTCATCCATCCGGCTTTAATTCGATGGTTCGCATCTTCATCGATATCCCCATCCTTCTGCAACATTGATCCCAAATATCGAAAGGTGTCCTTCTGAGGCACCACTTGCCCATCAAGGCTAACATCCTCCCCCTCCTCGTTCCTAGTAGTACTGAAAGCACACCTCATGTACTCAGTTTTAGTCCTACTAAGTCTAAAACCTTTCGATTCCAAGGTTTGCCTCCATAACTCCAACTTCCTGTTGACCCCCGTCCGGCTCTCATCGACTAGCACCACATCGTCCGCAAAGAGCATACACCATGGGATATCTCCTTGTATATCCCTTGTGACCTCATCCATCACCAAGGCAAAAAGATAAGGGTTCAAAGCTGACCCTTGATGCAGTCCTATCTTAATGGGGAAGTCGTTAGTGTCGCCATCACTTGTTCGAACACTTGTCACAACATTATCATACATGTCCTTGATGAGGGTAATGTACTTTGTTGGGACTTTGTGTTTCTCCAAGGCCCACCACATAACATTCCGCGGAATCTTATCATAGGCCTTCTCCAAGTCAATGAACACCATATGCAGGTCCTTCTTTTGCTCCCTATATCTCTCCATAAGTTGTCGTACCAAGAAAATGGCTTCCATGGTCGATCTTCCAGGCATGAAACCAAACTGATTTTTGGTCACGCTTGTCATTCTTCTTACACGGTGCTCAATGACTCTCTCCCATAGCTTCATTGTATGGCTCATCAACTTAATTCCACGGTAATTAGTACAACTCTGAACATTCCCCTTGTTCTTGAAGATTGGTACTAATATACTCCGTCTTCATTCTTCTGGCATCTTGTTTGCCCGAAAAATGAGGTTGAAAAGTTTGGTTAGCCATACTATCGCTATGTCCCCGAGGCCTCTCCACACCTCAATGGGGATACAATCGGGGCCCATCGCCTTGCCTCCTTTCATCCTCTTTAAAGCCTCATTGACCTCCGACTCCTGGATTCGCCTCACAAAACGCCTGCTAGTATCATCAAAGGAGTCATCCAGGTCAATGGTAGAGCTCTCACTCTCCCCATTGAACAACTTGTCAAAGTACTCCCGCCATCTATGCTTAATCTCCTCGTTCTTCACCAGGAGTTGATCTGCTTCGTCCTTGATGCACTTGATTTGGTCAACATCCCTCGTCTTCCTCTCTCGGCTCTTGGCCATCTTATAGATGTCCATTTTGCCTTCCTTCGTGTCTAACCTTTGGTAGAGGTCCTCATACGCCCGACCCCTTGCTTCACTCACAGCTCGCTTTGCGGCCTTCTTTGCCATCTGGTACTTCTCTATGTTGTCTGCACTCCTATCCAAATATAGGCGTCTGAAACAATCTTTCTTCTCCTTGATTGCCTTCTGGACAACATCATTCCACCACCAGGTATCTTTAGCTTCTCTTCTACTTCCCCTAGACACTCCAAACTCCTCTGAGGCCACCTTACGAATGCAAGTCGCCATCTTCATCCACATGTTGTCTGCATCACCTCCTTCCTCCCAAGGGCCCTCATTTATGACCCTCTCCTTGAACACCTGAGCTACCTCCCCCTTGAGCTTCCACCACTTCGTTCTAGCGACTTTGGCACGCTTGTCCCGCTGGACACGAATCCGAAAGCGGAGGTCAGCAACCACAAGCTTATGCTGGGGGACAACACTCTCTCCAGGTATCACCTTACAGTCTAGGCATGCACGCCTGTCTTCTCTTCTCAAGAGGATGAAATCAATCTGGCTAGAGTGCTGCCCACTACTGTAAGTCACTAGATGTGATTCTCTCTTCTTAAAGAAGGTGTTAGCTACGATCATGTCGTAGGCTAACGCAAAGCTTAAGACATCTTCTCCTTCTTGATTCCTGATGCCATGGCCAAATCCCCCATGCACCCCTTCAAAACATGTGTTAGATGTGCCCACGTGGCTATTGAGGTCTCCTCCTATGAAGAGCCTCTCGCCGATCGGTACACTCCTAACCAAGTCCTCCAGGCCTTCCCAGAACTCCCTCTTGGTGTTCTCATTGTGGCCTACTTGTGGGGCATATGCGCTGATAACATTGAGGACTAAGTCCCCAACTACCAGCTTGACCAGGATAATCCGGTCCCCACATCTCTTGACGTCTACCACTCTATCCTTGAGGCTCTTGCTCATCAAGATGCCTACTCCATTTCTGTTTGCAACCGTCCCCGTGTATCACAACTTGAAGCCGGTACCCTCCACCTCCTTCGCCTTCTGTCCCCTCCATTTGGTCTCTTGGACGCAAAGGATACCAATGCCTCTCCTCACCACTGTATCAACTACCTCCCGAAGCTTACCTGTCAGAGACCCTACATTCCAGCTACCTAATCGAATCCTCCTAGGCTCGGCTAGCTTCCTTACCCTTCGCACTCGTCGAGTCAAATGCGAAGACCCTCGCTCATTTTCCACTACACCCGGGCGCCGATGTAGCGCGCCACTAAGGATGCGACGACCCGATCCTCGCTCACTTGCGACCGTATCCAGATCACGATACGGCGCGCCACCTGGGGGTGACGGCCCGGCCCTTGCTCATTTTCCACCACACCCGGGTTCCGATGTGGCGCGTCGCTGAGAGGGTTACGCCCCAACGAAAATTAAAATAAAGGCGTTAAAGCATATGAACTGTTTTTCTATCACTGTTAATATAACAAATTAGACCATGCTCTCCGGTAAGGTCATGGGTATACGATGTATATGTGCTACATAAAACTTGCTCTATTAATATTTTGTGTTACAAAAACATCGGGGGTGAAAAACATAGACGTATTGCATATCCAAGCACAACTGCTGACCACTAATGTTAATAGCTCCCGTATCGCTAAAATTATCATTGGCGGGAAGTCGAGGCAAAAATGATCCTTCAGAAGCTCTCGTAAACCCGAATACTTTTTACGCGATCCCATATAATCACCTCCACCGTTCCTTAAGTTTATGAAAGGATGACCCTACCATATAATTTTGTTAGTATATAACGGCTTGAAACTTCGCGAGGCAACCGTTGCGCTGCCAAGGGACAAACGCGGATACAGCAACGTCAAGCCGCGCCACCACCATGCCGGTGGCCAGCCGCCACACGTTGAGGTCCTGCCAACTCTCCGCGTGCCGTTGCATTTCCTCCCGTCACTGACTTGCAAGCCGTAGCGCCGGTTGACCATGGAAACAACAAAAAAGCAGAGTTTTACAGGAACTAAGAACAGTTGGTGTCGGACAACTTCCACTAAAATTTACGGTCATCCTGTAAAGCCACTTTTACGTTAAGTTTACTAGGGTATCTAGTGGAGTCACTCTTTCCATTGTAACTCTACTTCTTTGTCTTTTATTTAAAAGGAGGATCTATTCCCGCCTCTGCATCTAAACGATGCATGCATCATATTTTTATGCAAAAGGTCCTAATTTTTTATATGGTAGTTGCGTCATAAGAGACAAAGTAAAATGATAAATAAAACTACCAGAACTAACAAAATTGGAATAAGATGACTAGACACCTTGTCTATTATTGGACGACCATCAAAACCGGTTATAAATATCCCACCGGTTGCACCCAACAACCATATGGTCATTGGCTTTCGCACGACTAAGTAACGACCATTTACGGATCTAAGAAGTGGCTATGTAAATCACTTGTAAAAAATATAATATTTTATCTGTTAAAAACCATGTCATTTTCACATTTCTATATAGCCCAAAGTAATGCACATAGTCCTACTTGAATACGTCATGTTAATACTAGTTGGAGAACTGTCATTAAAGGCTACATGAATCATACGCCATAACAGTTTGACGAGAGGACATTTGAGAAAGAGGTGTTTTATATTTTCACACAAAAGCAACATCGTTTACTATCCTCCCATCTTGGCGTGGCTAAGTTATCCTTGGTTAAAACCACTTCCTTGAAAACAAACCACATGAATACATTGATTCTTAAAGGTACATTAATACTTGAAAAATGAATTTATTTTTATAATGGACCAGATTTTATTATGTCTAAGTACATAAACTTGACATAGAATATCTCATTGACGGATAGTTTCTAGTGCATCGTATCCGGTGATGGGGAACGTTGCATGGGAAACAAACAATTTCCTACGCACACGCAAGATCTATCCATGGTGATGAGCATCTACGAGAGGGAGAGTGGATCTACATACCCTTATAGATCGCCAAGCAGGAAGCATTAAGAAACGCGGTTGGTGTAGTCGAACGTCTTTGCGATCCAAATCACCGAGCGTCCCGCGATCTCATCACGATCCATCCCGCGATCCAATCACGATTCGTCCCGGGAACCCATCACGATACGTCCCGCGATCTCATCACGATCCGTCTCGCGATCTTGATCACGGTCCTTCAGATCTAGTGCCGAACGGACGGCACCTCCGCGTTCAGCACACGTACAACTTGATGATGATCTCCGCCTTCTTGATCTAGCAAGACGGAGCGGAGAGGTAGAAGAGTTCTCCGGTGATGGTGGTGAAGCTATTTCGGCAGGGCTTCGCCTAAGCACTGCAGAAATCCGATCTAGAGGAGAAATTGTGCACTAGAGGAACGGGTAGCACGTGGCTGAAAATCAAGTGCCAAAACCCTAAAACCCTCTAGTATATATAGGATGAGAGGAGGAGGAGGCTTGGACTTCAAGGGGCCATCCCTAGGCTTCGACCGAACAAGGAGGGAGGAGTCCTCCTCCTCCACTCCTAGTAGGATTAGGACTCCTTCCTTATCTAGCCCTTTTTGCCTTTTTCCACCTTTTTCCTTTTGGGCTTTTCTTCCCAGCCGCATGGGCCTTGTGTGGGACTTCCACCAGCCCACTAAACGCTGGTATTCATCCTCCCACAGCCCATGTAGCCTCTTGGGTCGAAATACCCCTCTCGATGGTCTTCCGGTACACTACCGGCACTCCCGGTACACTATCGATGAGCCCGAAACCTTTCCGGTGACCAAAATAGGATTTCCCATATATCATTCTTTACCTCCGGACCATTCTGGAGCTCCTCGTGACGTCCGGGATCTCATCCGGGAATCCAAACAACCTTCGGTCACCACCATACATAACTCTATACTATCGAAACGTCACCAAACCTTAAGTGCGCAGACCCTGCGGGTTTGAGAACTACGTGGACATTACCAAGAAACCTCTATGGTCAATAACTAGTAGCGGGACCTAGATGTCCATATTGGTTCCTACATATTCTACGAATATCTTTATCGGTCGATCCTCTATGTCAAGGATTCAGTTAATCCCGTATGATGTTCCCTTTGTTCTTCTGTATGTTACTTTCCCGAGATTCGATCGTCAGTATCTCCATACCTAGTTCAACCTCGTTGCCGGCAAGTCTCTTTACTCGTTCCATAATACAAGATCCCGTGACTAACACTTGGTCACTTTGCTTGCAAGGCTTGTTGTGATGTTGTATTACCGAGTGGGCTCTGAGATACCTCTCCGTCACACGGAGTAACAAATCCCAGTCTTGATCCATGCCAGCCAACAGACACCCTTAGAGATACCTGTAGATTACCTTTATAGTCAACCAGTTACGTTGCGACGTTTGATACACACAAGACACTCCTCCAGTGTCAGTGAGTTGCATGATCTCATGGTCATGGGAACAGATACTTGACATGCAGAAAACAGTAGCAATAAACTGACATGACCATATGCTACATTTGTAGTTTGGGTCTTGTCCATCACATCATTCTCCTAATGATGTGATCGCATTATCAAATGATATCTCATGTCCATGGCTAGGAAACCTTAACCATCGTTTGATCAACGAGCTAGTCTATTAGAGGCATACTAGAGACATGGTTTTGTCTATGTATCCACACATGCATCTAAGTCTCCGATCAATACAATTATAGCATGGATAATAAACGATTATCGTGAACAAGGAAATATGATAATAACTAATATATTATTGCCTCTAGGGCATATTTCCAACAGTCTCCCACTTGCACTAGAGGCAATAATCTAGTTCACATCACCATGTGATTTGCATTGTTATGAATCTAAGACCCAGTGAGTTCTAGGGCTTGATCATGCTTTGTATGTGAGAGAGGTCTTATAGTCAACGGGTCTGCGACATTCAGATCTGTATGTACTTTGCAAATCTCTATGTCAAACCGTAAACACTACTACCACACTCCACTTGGAGCTATTCCAAATGGCTGCTCTACTATACGTATCCGGATTGCTACTAAGAGTCATCCGGATTGGTGTCAAAGCTTGCATCGACGTAACTCTTTACGACGAACTCTTTCTCACCTCCATAATCGAGAAACATCTCCTTAGTCTTTTAGTTACTAAGGATAATCTTGACCGCTATCCAGTGATCCACTCCTGGATCACTCTTGTACCCCTTGACGGACTCATGGCATGGCACACACAGGTGCGGTACATAGCATGGCATAATATAGAGCCTATGGCTAAGGCATAGGGGACGGCATTCGTCCTTTCTCTTTCTTTTGCCGTTGTCGAGCTTTGAGTCTCACTCAACTTCACACCTTACAAATCAGGCAAGAACTCTTTCTCTGACTGATCCATTTTGAATTCTTTCAAAATCTTGTCAAGGTATGTACTCATTAAAAGTCTCATCAAGCATCTTGATCTATCTCTATAGATCTTGATGCTCAACAATTAGGTAGCTTTATCCAGGTCTTCCTTTGAAAATCACTTTGCAAACAGCCGTTTATGCTTTCAAGAAATTCTACATAATTTCCTATCAACAATATGTCATCCACATATACTTATCATAAATTCTATAGTGCTCCCACTCACTTTATTGTAAATACAAGTTTCTCGTAAACATTGTATAAACTACAAACTTTGATCACCTCATCAAAGTGTATATTCCAACTCCGAGATGCTTGCTCCAGCCCTTAGATGGATTGTTGGAGCTCACACACCTTTTAGCATCCTTAGGACTGACAAAACCTTCTAGTTGTATCTCATACAACCTTTCCTTAAGGAAGGAAACGATGTTTTGACATCCATCTGCCAGATTTCATAATTGAAAAATGCAGCAACTGCTAACATAATTCCAACAAACTTTAGCATCGCTATGAGTGAGAAAGTCTCATCGCAGTCAACTCCTTGAACTTCTCGAAAACTTCTTTGCAACAAGTCGAGCTCTATAAATGGTGACATTTACCATCATTGTTTGTCATCATCTCAAAGGTCTATTTGTACTCCACGACCTGCTATCCAACGAGCAAGTTTACGAAAGTCTATACTTGGTTTTCATACATGGATCCTTTCTCGGATTTCATGGCCTCTAACCATTTGTTGGAATCTGGGCCCATCATCGCCTCTCCATATCTCGTAGGTTCATCGTTGTCCAACAACATGACCTCCAAGACAGGGTTGTCATACCACTCAGGAGCAGTACGCATCCTTGTCGACCTACGAGGTTCGATAGTAACTTGATCCGAAGCTTCATGATCATCATCATTTACTTCCTCTTCAACTGACGTAGGTTCCACAGAAACATTTTTCTGCGCCGCGCTACTCTCTAGACAATGTGAATGTAGTTGCCTCTAATGCATAATTAACCCCAAAACTATAGTAGCAAAACGATAAGAGACATCATAGCCCACACCATATCCAATAGAGCATGACTATGACGTTCGGACACACCAGCACACTATGGTGTTCCAGGTGGCGTGAGTTGTGAAACGACTTTCACATTGTCTAAAGTTGTATGCCAAACTCGTAACTCAGATATTCACCTCCACGATCATATCGCAGACATTTTTATCTTCTTGTCACGATGATCTTAAACTTCTCTCTAAATTTTCTTGAACTTTTCAAATGATTCAGACTTGTGTTTCATTAAGTAAACATACACTATATCTACTCAAATCATCAGTGAAGGTAAGAAAATAACGATATCCACCGCATGCTACAAGAGTCATTGGATTGCATACATCAACATGTATCATTTCCAATAAATCACTTGCCCGCTTCATCGGAAAACGGGGTCCTTAGTCATCTTGCCCAAGAGGCATGGTTCGCATGTCTCAACCGATTCAAAATCGAATGAGTCCAAAGATCCATCAGCATGGAGTTTCTTCATGTGTTTTATACCAATATGACATTTAGCGGCAGTGCCACAAGTATGTGGTACTATCATTATTAACTTTTTATCTTTTGGCATCAATGTTATGAACATGTGTATTACTACGATCAAGATTCAACAAACCATTCTCACTAGGTGCATGACCATTGAAGGTATTATTCATGTAAACAGAATAACCATTATTCTCTAACTTAAATGAATAACCGTGTTGCAATAAACACGATCTAATCACGTTCATGCTCAACGAAAAACACCAAATAACATTTATTTAGGTACGCCACTAATCCCGAAGGTAGAGAGAGCGTGCGATGTTGATCACATCAACCTTGGAAACATTTCCAACACAAATCGTCACCTCACACTTAGCTAGTATCCGTTTATTCCATAGATTTTACTTCGAGTTACTAACATTTAGCAACTGAACCGGTATCCAATACCCAGGTGCTGCTAGGAGTACTCGCAAGGTACACAACATTAACACGTATATCAAATATACTTTTGTCGATGTTGCCAGCCTTCTTATCTACCAAGTATCTAGGGTTGTTCCGCTTCAGCGACCGCTCTCCTCATAATTGAAGCACTTAGTCTCGGGTTTGGGTTCAACTTTGGGTTGCTTCACTAGAGCAGCAACTGACTTGCTATCCATGAAGTTTCCCTTCTTGCTCTTGCCCTTCTCGAAACTAGTGGTTTGACTAACCATCAACACTTGACGCTCCTTCTTGATTTCTACCTTTGCGGTGTCAAACATCGCGAACAACTCAGGGATCATTATTTCTATCCCTTGCGTTTTATAGTTCATCACAAAGTTCTAGTAGCTTAGTGATAGTGACTTGGAGAACTATATCAATCACTATCTTATCTGGAAGATCAACTCCCATTCGATTCAAGCGATTGTAGTACCTAGACAATCTGAGCACATGCTCAATGATTGAGCTATTCTCCTTCATATTGCAGGCAAAGAATCTTGTTGGAGATCTCATATCTCGCAACACGGGCATGAGCCTGATATCCTAATTTCAGCTCTTAGAAAATCTCATATGTTCCGTGACGTTCAAAACGTTTCGGATCCTCAATTCTAAGCCGTAATGCATGACGCACTAAACTATCAAGTAGTCATCAGAACGTGTTTGTCAGATGTTCACAACATCAACAGACGACGCTAAAGGGGTTGGCGCACCGAGCGGTGCATTAAGGACATAAGCCTTCTATGTAGCCATGAGGACAATCCTCAGATCACGGACCCAGTCCACAATATTGCTACCATCATTTTTCAACTCTATTTCTTTAGGAACATATAAAAATTCAAGGGAGCTACAGGGCGAGCAAGTAATCTACAACATAATTTGCAAAGACACTACTGACTATGTTCATGTTAATGAGTTCAATTAATCATATTACTGAAGAACTCCCACTCAAATTGACATCCCTCCGGTCATTCGAGTGATACATGATCCAAATTCACCAACTCAAGTCCGATCATCATGTGAGTTGAGGTGGTTTCAATGGTGAACATCATCATGTTGATCAGATCTATTATATGACTCATGTTCGACCTTTCGGTCTCTTGTGTTCCGAGGCTATGTTTGTATATGCTAGGCTCGTCAAGTTTAACCCGAGTGTTCTGCATGTGCAACACTGGCTTGCACCTGTTGTATGTGAACGTAGAGTCTATCACACCCGATCATCACGTGGTGTCTCGACACGACGAACTTTCGCAATGGTGGACACTCGGGGAGAACACAATTTATCTTGAAATTAAGTGAGGGATCACCTTATAATGCTACCATCGTCCTAAGCAAAACAAGGTGCATAAAAGGATTAACATCACATGCAAATTATAAGTGACATGATATGGCCATGAACTTGTGCTTTTGATCTCCATCTTGAAAGCACCGGCATGATCTCCATCGTCACCGGCATGACACCATGATCTCCATCATCTTGATTTGCTTCAACCTGTCGCCATTGGGGTTGTCGCGCCCATCATGCTTTTACTACTATTGCTACCGTTTAGCGATAAAATAAAGCATTACATAGTGCTTAATGATTGACACGAAGGTCATACAATAATTAAAGACAACCCTATGGCTCCTACCGGTTGCCGTACTCATCGACATGCAAGTCGTGATATTCTATACAACACATGATCATCTCATACATCACATATATCACATCATGTAATTGACCATATCACATCACAACATACCCTGCAAAAATAAGTTAGATGTCCTCTAATTGTTGCTGCATGTTTTACGTGGCTACTACGGGTTTCTAGCAAGAACAATTCTCACCTACTCATAAACCACAACGGTGATACATAAGTTGCTTTTCAACCTTCTCAAGGACCGCCTTTGTCGAATCCGATCCAACTAAAGTAGGAGAAACAGACACCCGACAACCATCTTTGTGCAACGAGGTTACACGTCAGTCGATGGAACCGGTCTCTCATAAGCATACAAGTAAGGTTGGTCTGGGCCACTTCATCCCACAATACCGCTGAAGCATAACATGATGAAGGGAGGAAGCAATCTAAGCATCAATGCCCACAAACTCTTTGTGTTCTACTCGAGATCTCATCTACACATAGACCTAGCTCTGATACCACTGATGGGGAATGTTGCATGGGAAACAAAAATTTTCCTACGCACACGCAAGATCTATCCATGGTGATGAGCATGTACAAGAGGGAGAGTGGATCTACATACCCTTGTAGATCGCCAAGCGGGAAGCGTTAAGAAACGCGGTTAGTGTAGTCGAACGTCTTCGCGATCCAAATCGCTGAGCGTCCCGCGATGTCATCACGATCCGTCCCACGATCCAATCATGATCCGTCCCGCGAACCCATCATGATCCGTCTCATGATCTCATCACGATCCGTCTCGCGATCTTGATCACCGTTCTTCCGATCTAGCGCCGAACGGACAAGACCTCCGCGTTCAACACACGTACAGCTTGATGACGATCTCTGCCTTCTTGATCTAGCAAGAGGGAGCGGAGAGGTAGAAGATTTCTCGGGCAGCGTGACGATGCTCCAACGATGGTGGTGGAGCTATTCCGGCAGGGCTTCGCCTAAGCACTGCAGAAATCCGATCTAGAGGAGAAACTGTGCACTGGAGGAATGGGTAGCACGTGGCTGAAAATCAAGTGCCAAAACCCTAAAACCCTCTTGTATATATAGGAGGAGAGGAGAAGGAGGCTTGGCCCTCAAGGAGCCAGCCCTAGGCTTCGGCCGAACCAGGAGGGAGGAGTCCTCCTCCTCCACTCCTGGTAGGATTAGGACTCCTTCCTTATCTAGCCCTTTTTGCCTTTTTCCACCTTGTTCCTTTTGGGCTTTTCTTCCCAGCCGCATGGGCCTTGTGTGGGACTTCCACAAGCACACTAAAGGCTGGTATTCATCCTTCCACAGCCCATGTAGCCTCTTGGGTCGAAATACCCCTCGCGATGGTCTCCCGATACACTATCGGCGCTCCCAATACTCTACCGATGAGCCCGAAACCTTTCCAGCGACCAAAATATGACATCCTATATATCAATCTTTACCTCCGGACCATTACGGAGCTCCTCGTGACGTCCGGGATCTCATCCGGGACTCCAAACAACGTTCGTTCACCACCATACATAACTCTATACTATCAAAACGTCACCAAACCTTAAGTGTGCAGACCCTGCGGGTTTGAGAACTATGTAGACATGACCGAGACACCTCTATAGTAAATAACCAATAGCGGGACCTAGATGTCCATATTGGTTTCGACATATTCTATGAAGATCTTTATCGGTCGAACCTCTATGTCAAGGATTCAGTTAATCCCGTATGATGTTCCCTTTGTTCTTCGGTATGTCACTTGCCCAAGATTCGATCGTCGGTATCTCCATACCTAGTTCAACCTCATTGCCGGCAACTCTCTTTACTCATTCCATAATACAAGATCTCGTGACTAACACAAGGCACTGTAGAGTACCTTTATAGTCACCCAGTTACGTTGCGACGTTTGATACACACAAGGCACTCCTCCGGTGTCAGTGAGTTGCATGATCTCATGGTCATAGGAACAGATACTTGACATGCAGAAAACAGTAGCAATAAACTGACACGATCATATGCTAAGTTTGTAGTTTGGGTCTTGTCCATCACATCATTCTCCTAATGATGTGATCCCGTTATCAAATGACATCTCATGTCCATGGATAGGAAACCTTAACCATCTTTTGATCAACGAGCTAGTCTATTAGAGGCATACTAGGGACATGGTTTTGTCTATGTGGATACACATGCATCTAAGTCTAGGATCAATACAATTAAAGCATGGATAATAATTGATTATCATGAATAAGAAAATATGATAATAACTAATATATTATTGCCTCTAGGGCATATTTCCAACATCCGGCTCATCAGAGAGTTGAACATCCATCAATCTCTGTAGGAGAGGCAACCAGTTGTCCCATCGTTCACCTACTAGGGACCTTTTGAACTAGATATTCGAAGGGACTTATTGTAATATTGTAGAAACATAGGCATCCTTATGTTACACAATACTGTACAGAGAAAGATATTGCATGGCTAGTGACGTTTCCCTTAACGAAGTGTCCTCCTAGAATCTAGTCATGTGACAGTTTCCAATGATGAATTATATTCTATGTAACAAGGTAGCTCTCGTTCTCATTAGCCCCTTCTAGAAAGGAGAGTCATTGGGTCTGACAGTAACCTGGGCCAGAGTATTTGAATGTAGGTACTTATTTCACAAAATTTGTGCCCACATCCCGTCGGTCTCAGCAGAAAGTTTGTACATCCATTTGGTGAGCAAGCATGTTCTTCTAAGTTTACAATCCCTAGTCCATCCTAGTCCTTCGGTCCGTCGTCTGCAGATAATATCCCACTTAGAAAGTCTATATTTTGCATTGCTAAAACAATTGTGATCAATAGAAGTCTAACCAAAAAACATGCAATTTTCTCTTTCTCTTATAAATTGCAATTTGCCAACAAAACGCATCAAGTCATGAACATGTGGAGATTTGTTAACACTGAGAAAATGTGTTCCATTCCATTATCATGGTCCACTCACTTATGAAAGTGTTGCACGCTCCATAGAGTGTCGTGTCGTTTCATGATAAATGGTTAAGAGAGGAAGATACAATGATCAATTTGAATTAATTAGTGTCTGTATAAAAAATATGGGAAAATATCATATGAAATCAAGAATGCTTTTGCTCATATCGAGGCATACAAATAAAAGTCATGCTCTTCAGAAGCTAAGAGAGGACATGAATACCGAATTCTCACCATTAGAATTGGAACGGTGATTTTCTGCAACCGGCTGCTCATCAAAGACCCGCATGCTAAAGGGCAGTATCCTGTCTTGTGTTGCCCACTCGCCACCAGTACTCCTGGCCTATCACTGTTCCCATGCCTTATCCTCTTGTCATTGACTAGGCCACCATGCCCTTTCCTCCTTGTGTTAGAGATACGACACGCAATCGATACAATGAATAACGAAATCAAGCAAAGGGACACAATATTTTAATGTGGAAAACTCCTCCAACATGAAGGGGAAAAATCCACGGGCGCCAGCCAGCCAAACTAAACTATGATCGGAAGAGGTTACAAACGCTGGGGATTTACAACTGATCGACTTATCCCGTGCGGCGGCTTACAAGAGGTATCTATAACACAGGTTTCCTAGGTCAACCCTGATCGCTTCGGCCCAATAATACCAGCAACGGACCTCCATCCGATCGCTCGTCAAAAGTCGGCCTTCCTCTTTATATTAGAATTTGAAGCATAACATAACACCTCTATCTCCTCATCTCCTCTTCAACGCAAGGCACATCCATGGCCATCGCTATACATAGTTACCCACCACCATGAGATGCTGGTTGTTTTAACCAGCGATTTTTTTGTTGCTAATCTGGCGTTGCAGGGTACAGGGGCCGTCGCCGGCAGCTGGCCGAAGACATGGACCTTCAAGGGCGAGCTAGAGTGCCACAATTGGTTACATGTTAGGCAACAAGCTGTGCCGCGAGGCGCCTGGTGCTGCAACTGCCTATGCGGAGATAAGCTATGGAGGCAACTGGGAGCCGAGCTTCTGCGACAAGGTGCCATGACTTGATGCTATCAGCGACGACTAGACTTGCACCCCACCGCACATTGGTGGAGCTACAGCCACGACGACAAGGAGCTGCATCCAACGGTTATTTTTGCAGGAAATAGTTCTTTTGTTCTCTACAATCAACCCAAGTATTTGGTGATGAGATTCTTCTTCCTGGAATCGTCACTAATTTTTTCTGCCTTTTTTTGTTGCTACAGTTGACTAATAGTGTTTTTTTGCTCAGATTTTTTTGCTGTAACCAGTGTGTTGTTTTAGTGGAGTAGGCCTTTTGGATTGCTACAATTGACTTTTTTCAGATTTGTTCTTCTGAGATTACTTACGCTTCGGCCCAAGCCTACCGGTGACAGGCCCAACTGCGCTCGCTCGTCAGAAGTTGGCCTTCCTCTTTATATTATAATCTGGAGCATAACATAACAAACTCCATCTTGAGACAAATTCCATCTGGTAGCATGAATGAGAACCCTCCCTGAACAAACAAAGAAAACACTTTCGACGCCAAACAACCACTAGCAACAGGAACTGGCTTTGTGAGCATATTGGCAGGATTATCATGAGTACTAATTTTACATATGTTCAGTTTACCTTGCTCAACAATGTCTCGAACAAAATGATATTTGACGTGAATGTGGTTTGTTATCTCATGAAACATTTGAGCCTTAGTGAGATATATGTCACTATAACCGTCACAAAACAGATTAATGTGAGAATTATCTCCACAAAGCTCATCATACAAACCTTTCAGCCAAACTAATTCTTTACATGCTTCTGCAATAGCCATGTATTCTGCTTCAGTGGTAGATTGAGAAACTACTGCGTGTAGTGTGGACCTGCAACTCACGGCACAACCACCAACAATGAACACATAACCTGTAAGGTGCCTCCTCTTGTCCAAGTCACTGGCAGTAAAATCTGAATCAACATAGCCATCTAGTCTCTCACCTGTCCTGCCGAATATCAAATAAGCAATGGAAGTGCAACGAAGGTACCTGAAAATCCACTGAACAGCCTTCCAACGTGCTTTACCAGGGTTAGACATGTATCTACTGACCAAACTTATTGCAAATGACAAATCAGTCCTAGAACACATGATGGTATACATTAAAGAACTGACATCACTAGAATATGGTACTCTTGTCATATACTCAAGCTCTTCATCCTACTAGGACATTGAGTAGATCACAATTTTAAGTGAAATCAATAGGAATGCTTACTAACTTAGCATCATGCATGTTAAAACCATGAACTTTCTGAATGTAACTTTGCTGACTAAGAAATAACAAACTAGAATTTCTGTCCTTGATAATCTCCATACCTAGAATTTTCTTAGCAGCACTAAGATCCTTCCTGTCAAACTCACTACTTAATTGTGCTTTTAAAGCAGTGATCTCTCTCTTTACCTTCACATCAATCAACATGTCATTAACATATAACATGAAGTATATAGGTGATCCATCAACAAATCTAATGTAAACACAACTATCATATGCGGACCTCCTAAAGTCATGTGCAATCATATATGAATCAAACCTTTTATACCACTATCTCGAAGACTGTTGATACGTCTCCAGCGTATCTATAATTTTTGATTGTTACATGCTATTATATTATCTGTTTTGGGTGTTTTATATGCATTAATATGCTATTTTATATTATTTTTGGGACTAACCTATTAACCTAGTGCCCAGTGCCAGTTTCTGTTTTTTCCTTGTTTTCGAGTATGGTAGAAAAGAAATAACAAACGGAGTCCAAACGGAATAAAATTATACGATGATGTTTCTTGGACCAGAAGGAACCTACGAGATATGCAGAAGAGGCCAGAAGGTCTACGGTTGGTCCACAAGCCACCCAGGCATGGCTTGGGGGCGGGGGGCTTGGCTTGTGGGCCCCCCGTAGCTCCTAAACCCTAATCTTCCACCTATAAATTCAGAAATATTCCGCCAATACCAAAATGAGTGATGATAAGACTTTTCTGCCGCTGGAAGCCTCCGTTCCCGAGAGATCCAATCTTGCAGCCTTTGTTGGTAATCTTCCGGAGGGGGATTCGATCATGGAAGGCATCTACATCAACTCCATTGCCCTTCTGATGATACGTGAGTAGTTCACGACATACCTACGGGTCCATAGCTAGTAGCTAGATGGCTTCTTCTCGCTCTATGTTATTCAATACCATGGTCTCCATGATCTTCATGGGGATCTATCCGATGTAATACTCTTTTGCGGTGTGTTTGTCGATATGAAGGATTGTGGGTTTATGATAAGATTATCTATCAATATTATTTGAATCTTCTCTGAATTATTATACGCATGATTTCATATCTTTGCAAGTCTCTTCGAGTTATTGGTTTTGTTTGGCCAACTAGATTGGTAATTCTTGCAATGGAAGAACTGCTTAGTTTTGGGTTCAATCTTGCGGTGTCCTCACCCAGTGATAAAGTAGGGGTAGCGAGGAACGTATTTGTATTGTTGCCATCAAGGATAAAAGGATGTGGTTTTCATCATATTTCTTGAGTTTATCCCTCTACATCATGTCATATTACTTAATGTGTTACTCTGTTCTTCATGAACTTAATACTCTAGATGGAGACAGGAGTCAGTCGATGTGTGGAGTAATAGTAGTAGATGCAGAATCGTTTCGGTCTACTTGACATGGTCGTGATGCCTATATGCATAATCATTGCCTTGGATATGGTCATAACTATGCGCTTTTCTATCAATTGCTCGACAGTATGTTGTTCACCCACCATATTATTTTCCTTCAAGAGAGAAGCCTCTAGTTAAACCGATGGCCCTCGGGTCTATTTTCCATATTATATTTTCAGATCTATAAACCAAAAATACCAAAAATACCTTGCCGAAATATTATTTACTTTTACTTCTAGCAATGTTTTATATCCATCACTATCAGATCTCATCCTTGCAAGTAACTGTGAAGGGATTCACAACCCCTTTATAGCATTGGGTGCAAGTGTTTAATTGTTTGTGTAGGTGCATAAGTTGGGGCCTTGCTTGTTCCTCCTACTGGATTGATACCTTGATTCTCAACAACTGAGGAAAATACTTATCTACTTTGCTGCATCACCCTTTCCTCTTCAAGGGAAAACCAACGCAAGCTCAAGGAGTATCAAGAAGGATTTCTGGCGCCGTTGCCGGGGAGGATACATAGCAAGTCTGCATGAAGCCTACCAATTACCCATGACAAACTAATCTCTTCAATTTATATTATTGGCCATTGGCCTCTTGATTTCCTCTCCCCCACTTCTAAAATGATTTTCATAAAAAAAACAAAAAAAATTGCCTTTTTATTCGCCCTCTTTTTAGTTTGCCTTTTTGCTTGTTTGCTATGTTTGCTTCTGTTGCCACGAGCCTTCTATTTCCTTGCATCTTATCTAGCTAAAAGGCTATTGATATGGATCCTCATCCACTTGATAATCTTTTCAAAAGGCCAAATTATGATGAACCAATTGCTAGTGAGTTGAGTGCACTTGATTATCTCTATGAAATTTTGTTTGAAAATCATGAATATGAAATTTTTGATGCAGAGTTGAAAGGAGAAATTAATAAGGTGATTCATGATTGTTCCTTGAATGAAAAGCATGATTTCCATGTTTTTAGTATGAATTGTTCGAATATCCATGATGCTAATGATATGCAAAACCACAAGCTTGGGGATGCTATGCTTTATGAAGATGATATTTTTTGTTGCCCAAGTTTTGGTGATGACATGTATGCAATAGTTGGTAATGACAACCACAAAACTTTTCATCATTATCCCAATATTCAATTTGGTTATGACAATCAAGTGTCACATTATAGTTATTTTGTTGTGTTTTCTCCCACTACCACGAATGAAAATGAGTTTGCTTATGTGAAGAGTGATAAATTCTCTATGCTTGTAGATCATACAAAAAGAATGCTTTATGTGATATCTATATTGTTAGATTCCTTGATGATGCTAGTGAAAATTATTATGGGGGAGGAACATATGCTTGTAGATATTGCAATAATAATCAAGTTTCCTCCCCGTGTGTTCAAATTTTCGAAGTTATGCTTGCTTTGCCATCCTATGCTAGTTGATTCTTGCTCCCATAGTTTGTTTTCTTATAAAATCACTATGAATCGGAAGTATTTTAGGCTTAAATGTGTTTGTCACATGTCTTATTATGCTCTCTTTTTTCCTTAACTCTTGTCTTTTATGTGAGCATCATTGTTATCCTAAGCCTATCTTGATGGCTATAAAGAAAACACTTGTTGGGAGGCAACCCAATTTTATTTTTACGTTTTTGTTTTTGATACTGTTATTGAGTATTTTACACATTATTACCTATGTAGTAATTGTATTTTAGTGTTTTAATTAGTGTTTGAGCCAAGTAAGACCTTTGGGATGGTTTACGATGATTCTCGATTTGATCTTGTTGAAAAACAGAAACTTTTGTGCTGGGTAAAGGAATTTTATAAATTCACCAGAGAGACATATGAGTCTGAAATTTTTACACAAGATTCGTATACAAATTTCGCAGATTTTCCTAATGCTTTAGAATTTTTTGAGCTACAGAATTATTTGAAGTTTACAGATTGCTACAGACTGTTCTGTTTTTGACCGATTCTGTTTTCTTTGTGTTGTTTGCTTATTTTGATGTATCTATAGGTTGTATCGGGGGGTATGAACCATGGAGAAGTTGGAATACCGTATATATTAAACCAATATAAATAAATAATGAGTTCACAACAGTACCTCAAGTGGTGATTTATTTTTCTTATACTAACGGATCTCACGAGTTTTTTGTTGAGTTTTGTGTTGTCAAATTTTCAAGTTTTGGGTAAAGATTTGATGGACTATGGAATAAGGAGTGGAGAGAGACTCACCTTGGGGATGACCAAGGCACCCCAAGTAATATTCAAGGATACCGAAGAGCCTAAGCTTGGGGATGCCCCGGAAGGCAGCCCCTCTTTCGTCTTCAATCCACCGGTAAATTTACTTGAGGCTATATTTTTATTCACCACATGATATGTGTTTTGATTGGAGCGTCTTGTATGATATGTGTCTTTGCTTTTTAGTTTGCCTCAATCATCCTTGCTGCACACATCTTTTGAGAGATACATTCATGAATCGTGAATTTATTAAAATACTCTATGTGCTTCACTTATATCTATTGAGCTAGGCAATTTTGCTCCAGTGCTTCACTTGTATCTTTTTAGAGCACGATGGTGTTTTATTTTATAGAAATAACTGAACTCTCGTACCTCACTTATATTATTTTGAGAGTCATTAAACAGCAAGGTAAATGGTTTAGGTTATGAATTTAGTCCTAATATAATGGGCATCCAGGAGGGATATAATAAAAACTTTCATATAAAGTGCATTGAATACTATGAGAAGTTTGATTCCTTGCATAAAGTTTTGAGATATAAAGACGGTGATATTAGAGTCATACTAGTGGGTAATTGTGAATTGGTAAAAATACTTGTATTAAAGGTTTGTGATTCCCGTAGCATGCACATATGGTGAACCGTTATTGTGAAGTAGGAGCATGATTTGTTTATTGATTGTCATCCTTTGTGTGAGGGTCGGGAGCGCGCGATGGTTAACTTCTACCAACCTCTCCCCTAGGAGCATGCGTCTAATACTTTTCGTTGATAACTAACAGACTTTTGCAATAAGTTTGTGAGTTCTATATGACTAATGTGAGTCTACGGATTATACGCACTCTCACCCTTCCACCATTGCTAGCCTCTCTAGTACCACACAACTTTCGCCGGTGCATTAAACTCACCATATACCCTTCCTCAAAACAGCCACCATAACTACCTATTATGGCATTTCCATAGCCATTCCGAGATATATTTCCATAGAACTTCCACCATTCCATTTATTATGACACGTACCATCATTTTCACATTTGTATGCATGATCATAAGATAGCTAGCATGATGTTTTCATGGCGTGTCCATTTTTTTATGTCATTTGCTATGCTAGATCATTGCACATCCCGGTACACCGCCGGAGGCATTCATATAGAGTCATATTTTGTTCTAGGTATTGAGTTGTAATTCTTGAGTTGTAAGTAAATAAAAGTGTGATGATCATCATTATTAGAGCATTGTCCCATGTGAGGAAAGGATGATGGAATCTATGATTCCCCCACAAGTTGGGATGAGACTCCGGACTTTAAGAATAATAAAAGAGACCAATGAAGCCCTAATAAAAAAATAAGAGGCCAAAGATGCCCACCAAAAATAAAAAATAGAAAGTGAGAGAAAAGAGAGAAGGGACAATGCTATTATATTTTTACCACACTTGTGCTTCAAAGTAGCACCATGATCTGCATGATAGAGAGTCTCCTATTTTCTCACTTTCATATACTAGTGGGAATTTTTCATTATATAACTTGGCTTGTATATTCCAATGATGGGCTTCCTCAAAATGTCCTAGGTCTTCATGAGCAAGAAGGTTGGATTCACACCCACTTAGTTTCTTTTTGAGCTTTCATACACTTATAGCTCTAGTGCATCCGTTGCATGGCAATCCCTACTCACTCACATTGACATCTATTAATGGGCATCTCCATAGCCCGCTGATAAGCCAAGTTTATGTGAGACTATCTATTCCAGCTACAGTGCTATATCCATGGCTCACGCTCATGTATTTCGTGAGAGTTGAAAAGGTTTGCGAACATAAAAGGTGTGAAATAATTTCTTGACTTGTCATCGGGGTTGTGCATGATATAAATACTTTCTGTGGGGAAGATGGAGCATAGCCATACTATATGATTTTGTAGTGACAACTTTCCATTGCCATGTTATTTTGAAGGGACACAATTGCTTTGTTAGTATGCTTGAAGTATTAGAGTTTTTATGTCAACATTAAGTTTTTGTTTTTAGTCTTATGGATCTGAACATTCATGCCACAATAAATAATATTACATGGATAAATATGTTAGGTAGCATTCCACATCAAAAAAATTGTTTTTATCATTTACCTACTCGAGGATGAGCAGGAATTAAGCTTGGGTTGATGATACGTCTCCAACGTATCTATAACTTTTGATTGTTCCATGCTATTATATTATCTGTTTTTGATGTTTTATATGCATTAGTATGCTATTTTATATTATTTTTGGGACTAACCTATTAACCTAGTGCCCGGTGCTAGTTTCTGTTTTTTCCTTGTTTTTGAGTATTGTAGAAAAGGAATATCAAACAGAGTCCAAACGGAATCAAATTCTACGATGATTTTTCTTGGACCAGAAGGAACCTATGGGACTTGGACAAGAGGCCAGAAGGTCTATGGGTGGGCCACAAGCCACCCAGGCATGGCCTCGGGGGGGCCCTGGCTTGTGGGCCACCCATAGCTCCTCCAACCCTAATCTTCCGCCTATAAATTCAGAAATATTCCCCCAATACCAAAAAGAGATCCAATCTTGGAGCCTTTTTGGTAATCTGTCGGAGGGGGATTCGATCATGGAGGGCATCTACATGAAATCCATTGCGCTTCCGATGATGCATGATTAGTTCACCACAAACATACTAGTCCATATCTAGTAGCTAGATGGCTTCTTATCTCTCTGTGTTCTTCAATACCATGTTCTCCATGATCTTCATGGGGATCTATCCAATGTCATACTCTTTTGTGGTATGTGTTTTCAGATTCGGTGAATTGTGGCTTTATGATCAGATTATCTATGAATATTATTTGAATCTTCTCTGAATTCTTATATGCGTGATTTCATATCTTTGCAAGTCTCTTCGAGTTATTGTTTTGGTTTGGCCAACTAGATTGGTAATTATTCCAATGGGACAAGTGCTTAGTTTTGGGTTCAATCTTATGGTGTCCTCACCTAGTGACAATGTAGGGGTAGCAATGCACATATTTTTATTGTTACCATCAAGGATAAAAATATGGGGTTTTCATCATATTGCTTGAGTTTATCCCTCTACATCATGTCATCTTACTTAATGTGTTACTCTGTTCTTCATTGCTACTTCTTGAGCTTGCATTGGTTTTCCGTTGAAGAGGAAAGGGTGATGCAGCAAAGTAGATAAGTATTTCCCTGAGTTGTTGAGAACCAAGGTATCAATCCAGTAGGAGGAACAAGCAAGTCACCAATAGATGCACCTACACAAACAATCAAAACTTGTACCCAATGCTATAAAGGGGTTGTCAATCCCTTCAGATTACTTGCAACGATTAGATCTGATAGAGATTGATATGGAAGAATGCGTTAAGTAAAAAGGTGAATAAATTGCAGCAAGGTATTTTTGGTATATAGATCTGAAAATATAATAGGGAAAATAGACCCGGGGGGCATAGGTTTCACTACATGCTTCTCTCTTGAAGGAAAATAACACGGTGGGTGAACAAATTACTGTCGAGCAATTGATAGAAAAGCACATATTTATGACGATATCCAAGGCAATGATTATGCATATAGGCATCACATCCATGTCAAGTAGACCGAAATGATTTTGCATCTACTACTATTACTCCACACATCGACCGACTCCTGCCTCCATCTAGAGTATTAAGTTCATGAAAAAATAGAGTAACACATTAAGTAAGATGACATGATGTAGAGGGATAAAATCAAGCAATCAGATGAAAACCCGATCTTTTTACCCTTGATGGCAACAATACAATACGTGCTTCGCTACCCCTACTTTGTCACTGGGTGAGGACACCGCAAGATTGAACCCAAAACTAAGCACTTCTCCCATTGCAAGAATTACCAATCTAGTTGGCCAAACCAAACCAATAACTCCAAGAGGCTTGCAAAGATATGAAATCATGCATATAACAATTCAGAGAAGAACCAAATAATATTCATAGATAAGGTGATCATAAACCCACAATTCATATGATCTCGGCAAACACACCGCAAAAGAGTATTAGATCGGATATATCCCCATGAAGATCATCGAGAACATGGTATTGAAGCACAAAGAGAGAGAAGAAGCCATCTATCTACTAGCTATGGACCCGTAGGCCTGTGGTCACTACTAGGAAAAGGGCTATAGATGATATGGCCACTAATGGCGCACCAGACAAGTGGTGCGCCACTAATATATAGTAATGGCGCATCGCGAGTTGGTGCACCATTAGTGTGGTAGACACTAATGGCGCACTAGACACACGGTGCGCCATTAGTAACAATTTTTTTTTTGCAAAAATTCTAATGGCGCACCTCCATCTGGTGCGCCATTAGTAACCAGGGTTACTAATGGCACATTCGTAGCTGGTGCGCCATTAGTAACAATTTTTTTTTGCAAAAATCTAATGGCGCACCTCCATCTGGTGCGTCATTAGTAACCAAGGTTACTAATGGCGCATTCGTAGCTGGTGCGCCATTAGTAACAATTTTTTTTGCAAATTTCTAATGGCGCACCTCTAGCTGGTGCGCCATTAGTAACCCTGGTTACTAATGGCGCATTTGTGTGTGGTGCGCCATTAGTAACCTAGGGCCAGCTAGATATTTTGGACAGCCACACATACGCACTCACTTTCCCCACTTCATTCTCTCCACCTCCTCCTCCAAGCTTGTGTCGGCTGCCTCCTCCTCCTCACCTCATTTGCACCATAGATTCATCAAAATTAAGTGGTTAAATTACCTTTTTTGATAGGTAAGTAAGGGGAAAGCTATGTTTATGTTGTAGATCTACTTTTTTTCTCCCTAGCTCGCTCCAACAACGTGCACATGCACTTTTTATGGCCTTGCTAGATCTATGTATGTTTGTGGTGTTGCATATGTTTGTGGTGTTGCATATATGTTTGTGTTTGCAGGTACCGGTATTTGAAATGCGATAGTTGCCAATATTTTGCCGGAATGTTGATTCATTTCCGTTTCGGCGAGAATTTTGGCACTATGCATTATTTTTTGTCCTATTTTTAGGGAAAGTCATGCCAATTTTTTTCTTGGTTCTAAAATATCGTTTTGCTCTACCCCGCAGGCGACGGCATTGTGAATAGGTTTTTGAGCTCCGCGAAGGCCGAGATGCTTCAAAAGAACGAGACGGAGATAAGATGTCCGTGTTGAAGATGCAAGCTGAAGAGCCTTATTGCGGACCCGGATTCCGGGCAGGTGCGGGACCACCTGCTCTTGCGTGGTTTCATGGATGGCTATCGGTGGCAAGGTGATGAAGATGACTATGAAGTCGTCCATGGGGGCCGGGCAAGAAATGACGAAGGGCAGCAAGACAACCACCATGGCGAGGGCGGGCGAGAAGACGAAGAATCTCCAGGACATGATCACGACGGTGATGTTGTACGCAGTCATCATGTAGAAGATGCCGGACATGATGATGAGGAAGATCAAGATGAAGGGCATCATCATGAAGATGAAGATGCCGGAGCAGACGACGATGGAGGCTGGGTGCAGGACCCTCATATTCAAGAGCTGCTTCTCAAGCAGACGGATAACGCAAGAGCTGCCGCCCGAGAGAAAGCCAAGCTGGATCAACTGGAGATAGACGCGGTTACTCCATTGTATGAAGGATGCAGGCCCGAGGATACCCGCCTGAAAGTAACGCTCATGGCTCTGGAGATGAAGGTAAACCACAAAATGACTGACGCATGCTTCGACGAGATCATGTCATTCTGGCACGAACGTCATCCCAAGGGGAACAAGTGCCCGACCAGTTTCGAGGAGGCGAAGAAAATCGTGTGTCCTCTAGATTTACCGCACGTGAAATACCATGTGTGCATGAACAATTGCATCATTTATCGGGACGAGCACGCGGAGTCTACCATATGTCCGGTGTGCGGCGTCACTCGATACAAGAAGAGGAAGAAAGCTCCTCGAAAAGTGGTGTGGTACTTTCCGATCACTCCTCGTCTGCAGCAGTATTTCGCGGACCCTAAGGTAGCAAAGCGAGTAGGGAGGAGAAGAAGCGGGAAGATGATGCAAATGATCTAGAGATAAATAAAAAAGACAAGATGCTGAGTCACCCTAAGGATGCGAGCCAGTGGCAAGCATTGAACTTCGAACACCCAGAATTTGGGAACGATCCAAGGAACATCGTGCTGGGCGCGAGCACCGATGGAGTCAATCCGTTTGGCAGCCAAAGAAGCACACATAGCACCTGGCCTGTGTTTGTGTGGATGTACAACCTTCCCCCCTGGTTGTGCATGAAGAGGAAGTACATTCACATGAGTATGCTAATTGAAGGGCCGAAACAACCAGGGAACGACATCAATCTGTATCTGGGGCTGCTGAAAGAGGAGCTAGACACGCTGTGGAAAACGCCAGCCAATACGTGGGACGCCGCAGAGAAAGAATATTTCCCTATGAGAGCCGCACTGCTCACGACGGTGCACGACTATCTCATTTACGGATATGTCGCGGGGCAGGTGGTCCACGGATTCCCTAGACCCAGCGAAGCAGAAGTTCAGCGGGATGAAGTCTCACGACTGTCACGTGCTGATGACGCAGATACTTCCAGTTGCAATCCGTGGGATCATGGACGCGCACGTCCGTGAAACGCTATTTTCCCTATGCAACTTTTTCGACGTCATCTCTTGGAAGTCGGTTGGCGTGAGGCAACTCAGAAGGCTACAGGAAGAGATCGTGGTGATACTATGCGAGCTTGAGATGTACTTCCCGCCCGCATTCTTTGACGTTATGGTGTATCTGCTGGTCCATATCGTGGAGGATATCATCCAACTCGGGCCGCCGTTCCTGCACAGGATGATGCCGTTCGAAAGGATGAATGGTGTCATCAAAGGATACGTTCGCAACATGTCACGTCCAGAGGGAAGCATAGCCAGGGGCTTTCTGACCGAAGAGTGCATCTCCTACTGCACGAATTATCTAGGCATCGAGAACCCCATTGGTCTGCCCGTCAACAGGCACCTCGGCAGGCTTGCTGGATGGGGTCACCGTGAGGGGCGCCGCGAAATGCATGTCGACTTCGAGGGTCGACTCGCCGACTTTGAAAGAGCAAACCTAGTCGCGCTACAACACATAGACGTGGTCGATCCTTGGGTGGTAGAGCACAAAACCTTTATTGAGAAGACGTACAATGACCGAGGCCAACAGAGGACGGACGGAGATATAATCAAAGAGCACAACTCATGTTTCACGCGTTGGTTCAAGCAGAAGCTTCTGTCGTGCCCTTTACATGAGGATTCTTCCGTGGAAGAACAACTCATATTCGCCTTGTCACAGGGCGCCGAGCACAACCTGATGACCTATGAGGTGTACGATATCAACGGCTACACATTCTACACCGAGGACAAGGACATGAAGAGCGATGGTTATCAGAACTCCGGGGTAACGATGGAATCCTACACCGGTAACAACAAGGACAGATACTACGGAAGGATCGAGGAGATCTGGGAGCTGAGGTACGCTGGAGAGAAGGTCCCGATGTTCCGTGTCACATGGGCCAAGAGCGTCCTAAAAGAAGACCGGTATTTCACCACCATGGTTATACCCGAAGCCAAATCCAAGACCGCGGGCGCAAACGTCACCGCGAAAAATGAGCCATGGGTACTGGCTTCCCAAGTGGACCAATGCTTCTTCATTACCGACCCGTCAAAGCCTAGTCGTGTTGTTGTGAGGAGAGGCAAAAGGAAGATCATCGGAATGGCTGGAGTCGCCAATGAGCAAGACTTCGACAAGTACGGCGACCCGAAGATGGAACATGACGACGACGATGAAGTAGCAGCATACACCACAAGAAGAAGTAGGACCACCCTATCTAAAGGACGTCCGTTCCACAGAAGAACTCCATTTGCGAAAAAGAAGGGCAAGAAGAGATTGTGAACAGATAGCTAGCTAAGATCGATTGTATTTAAATCGTAGTCTTCATTTCTCGATTGTATTACATGGGCACTTTTTGAACTCGATCATGAATATTTTTAAATTTCATGGGCACTTTTTGAATTCATGAATATTTTTTCAAATTTGATCTCTATCCCCCCGGCCGCATGCACCCTCCCCCGCTAGCTCCACCGCCGCCGAGACGACCCACCGCACCCTCCCCGGCCCGCTCCACCGTCGCTGAGCACCACCCTCACCCTCCCCCGCTCCACCACCGCCGACGACCCATTCATATTTTTCATATTCATATTTACAAAAAAACTATTCATATTCATATTCATATTCATATTTATAAAAAAATTATTCATATTACTGTTTTTATGAAAAAATTAATGTTTTTTCATATTCATATTTATAAAAATTTTATCACTGTTTTCATATTCATAAAATAGCATTCTAGTGGCGCACCACTCGGGGATGCGCCATTAGAATGTGAAAAAAACATTCTAATGGCGCACCCCTGAGCAGTGCGCCATTAGAATGTGAAAAAAACCATTCTGATGGCACACCGCTCGGGGGTGCGCCATTAGAAATCTTTAACTAACTCCCCCGACGTACCCCTTCGTCCCTCCCTCTCGCCAGATCCACCTCCTCTCCCGTCTCCGGTCGCCATCGCCGCCAGTTCGCCATCGCCGCCACCCTGGTCGCCATCGCCGCCACCCTGGTCGCGTCCTCCTCCCTGGTCACCATCGCCACCACCCTGTTCGCTGCAAGGTACGAGCCTCCTTCCTCCCTCCTCTCTCCTCCCTCCCTCCTCTCTCCTCTCTCCTCCCTTCCTCCCTCCCTCCCTCCTCTCTCCTCCCTCCCTCCCTCCCTCCTCTCTCCTCCCTCCCTCCCTCCCTCCTCCCTTCCTCCCTCCCTCCTCCCTTCCTTCTGTTAGCCAGCAGCCCAACAGCATGTTAGTGATATTTCTTATCTGAAAAATGTATTCACTGTTAAGTAGAGTTAATGCATGATAGTGGAATCTTAAGTTTCTTTCCTCCAAATTCGGTTTTGTGCTTCTCACATGGTCTTGTGCTTCTCTTTTGATTGATTGTTCCATAAAGCAAAAAGGGTTCAGAGTAGCACACACCTGTTACTCTCACCACTCAGTAGCTCAAGAAACCTTAGGAGATATCAGCACACGACTAAATATTGTATGTCTATGAAATGGGGAAGTTTGTCTTTCGGAAAGCGAAAAGCTTCAGAGCAGCACACAATTGTTCCTTCACCATTCACATTCGCTCAAGAAACCTTAGCACATATCAGTACCATTATTCCGATTAATTCTTGTAACAATATCGGTAGAATGGACAGTTTCTCTTTCGTAAAACAAAAAAGTTGAGAGTAATTTGATGTGATATACTACTTGTAAATTCAATATGTTGGTTGTCAGGTTTAACGGTTGATGGATAGGTTTCAGTTTTTGGTCTCACCAGGTATGGGTAGGTGACGAACCTGCGAAATAGATTTTAGTCTTGTTGTTGACGTTCGCTCCCACCCACTCGGTTAGTTTCTTGAGAGCAATCTCGAAACCTTCCACCATCTCCACTTCGTCTAGCTTTGCATCACCGTCCTCAAAGTAGCCATGCCTGCACATGGTGAAGATGTCATCACTCATCAATTCTAATTTTCAGTGGGCGGTTTTTCTTATCTGAGGTTATCAGTCTGTAGTTTTGAACTTCAGTGGAAGAGTTAGTTAGCCAGACTGAAGATCATGATCCCTGCTCTCCCTACATTGACAAATATGCAATGGTTTTGAACTTTGTTATGCATGGAAGGTCCCAGACTCCACTCCCTATGTTCACAAATATACATTGCTTATGTTCACAAATACACATTGTTGTAGCCACTAGAATGGTCTCCGTGGTGATTCTTTTTAGCAAACATCCGCCATAAATCTTTGAGAATTAATCTCTTGAGAAACTTGATCATTACTTACGGTCATAACATTTTGGTAAAATCTATAAGAAATTGTTATTGTGTAATTCAGTCTTATAGATTAGTATATGGTAATCTGATAAGAATGCACGCTCCTTCGTGGCATGTTTTCACCCTGAAGACCTAAATATATGTTACTCTAAGGGTCAAAGTTTGATTTACATGTAATTCATCTGGAATTGAGTTTGATTTCCGTATGTTATGGGGAGACAAAAGATATTGCTATATGTTCATTCTTGAGGGTACAGACTTGCTGGGTTTTGTCTCCGACCATCGTGTCGTGATGATTTTGCAGGTACCCCAAGAGGCCCTTGAGTTTGCCGGAATGTCGATTAACTTCCGTTCTAGCAAATTCGGGTACTCCATATGTCCTATTTTCAGCAAAGGTCATGCTGAAATTTTCCGTGAAATTTAGCATGACTTTGCTAAAAATAGGTCATATGGGGTACTTGCGACTAATGCATGGGCCGGGGTATCTTAGTACTTAATTAAGTAGGATCAACTGCCCCTTTATTCTTGCTGCATTAAACCATAGGTGGCAATAGAGCCAAGTGATTAGGCCCAACTTAGAATTCTCCTTCCCTTTTCTTGATAGGGTATATTATTAGAAGATACCCATATATATCAGTCAACCTAGGGTGCCTCGGCATCGATAAACCCTAAATGATGAAAACTTAACTTAGCATTTAGGGTGCCTCAGCGTCGACAAACCCTAAATTATAAAACCTTGGCTTTTAGGGTGCCTCGGTGTCGATAAAAACCTAAATGATGAAAGCTTAGGCTTTTAGGGTGCCTCGGCGTCGACAAACCCTAAATGATAAAAGCTTAGCTTTTAGGATGCCTCGGTGTCGACGAACCCTAAATGATGAGACCATGATCTTGTTCCTTGACAACAACCAACTTCTTGACCAAACTTTTTTCCTATTTAGAGCGAAACATGGCCCACAACGATGAGGCCGGCGGTTCGGGCGGCAAGCTATTCTGGGAGCTGTCCTAGGAGATGGAGGAACAACCTCACCTCTATGAGGACGCCGCGAAAGACACCGATCTTGACTACACAACCCATAGTGGCGTCGGGGATGACACCAGTGATGGTGCCGCCGAGGATGCCACCACTGATGGTGCCGCCGAGGATGCCACCACTGATGGTGCCGCCGAGGATGCCACCACTGATGATGGCAGCGCACGCATAGATGGCAGCCAACCGAAGAGGCAACGGAAGGACCAGCGCCCGAACGCGCTCCGCACCGTCAAGGAGGAATTTACTCAAGTGGACTCCGACGGGCATCCAACGGAGCCCAAACATATAGTCAAGGGGTACTCGGTTCAGCTCGGGTGCATTCTCCGGAGCACCGTCTCGATCAACACCGAGAACCTAATGCATAAGGACCGAGGGAATTTGCGCAACCTCCTCTTCACGAAGCTGCACGAACGATACAAGTTCCCCGCTGAATTTGAAAACACACGGCTCTCAGGGAATAAAGTGAACAGTGCCGCCCTCACGAGGATGAGCAAGGCCCTGTCTACTTGGAGAAGCTTATGGCACAGGATCCGAACATGCATATGGCACAGGATCCGGACATCCCTATGGCACAGGATCCGAACATGCATATGGCACAGGATCCGGACAACGACGACAAGGACGATGGTACATTTACCAACGTCGATAAGTACTTTGCCGAACATGGGTATGATGAAGAATTCTTGGGGCCTCCTTCTCAAGAACCCAACCCTACAAAAGACGATCGTGATCTAGCTGGTACCGCGGAGAAACCCAATTGCAACAGGCGTCGTCTGGCGTTCAGTTCTCAGGAGACGCCTCCAGCTGCCGACTTCACCGAGCCTCAGATAGCCGAGGTGTGAAATATTATCAGCCCCAACACACTCAAGAAGGCGGTCTGTGAGCAGAACTCGGTCCCATTACAGCAGATCAAGAAGAAGGGACGAAAAAGAAAGAGCAACAAGGGTGCGAGCCAGCCGGCACCGAGTACGATCCGTGCTCAGGACAGGCCACCTTCACCTAAGGATATCTCGAGGAGGGTGCATGTGGCGGGTAGGCTGATGCTACCACCGAATATGCTCAATGCTGCAACCGGTGCTATGCGGAGTCTCCATGACAGTGTTCTTTCTTTGGAGAAGCGGCGTCTCAGAGAGAATGACGTGGCATACCCAGTTTTCGTGGCCAAGGTGCCAGAGGGCAAGGGCTTTGTGGATAACTCCGTCGGGGGTACGATCGTCCTGCAGTTTGATGACATCTTCGCTATGTTTAACCTTCATCCGCTGCACTACACCTTCGTTCGGCTATTTTCGCTGAGTATGGAGAAGCGGACCATTAGAGACAAGACCCCGGACATCGTGATAGTCGACCCCTTCTACATGCGTGCCAAGATCTTGGGCAGCGCTGGGGACCGGCAAGTCGCGAGTTCTTACCTCGAAGGCGTCATTCTGGCAAACCCAGATAAGGATAACTTCCTCGTGCCTTACTTTCCCGAGTAAGTCGTCCCCTCAACCGCCCCGTAACATATGATTTCTTAGATTTCGATCGTTTTTTTAACATTCCGTGTTTTGTGCAGTGACACACATTGCACACTCATCCTCTTAAGCCCGAAATATTCCATGGCCACGTATTTCGACTCGGACCGTCAGTCAAAGAAAGACTACACAAATGTCAAGAAAGTTCTTGATGATGTTCTCCCCGGCTACGCCAAATCTGGAGGCACCTTCACCAGGGCAGTTCGTAAGTACGGCAAGCACGTGTTCGCCCACAATACGACGTTCTGCTGCGTCAAGCAGCCGCCTGGCGGTCAGAAAGATGCCTACTACGCCATCCATCACATGCGGGCAATCGTACGGGACCTTCATCACCTTCTGCTACCAAGTAATCTCAAAGATTGGGCCGAGAACTTGTCGGCAATCCAGGACGCGGACATCAGACAAGAATTCTTTCGCATCCAGTCGGAGTTAGCGGAAATCATCCATCAAGATGTCCTTCGTACCTCGGGGCAGTTCAACCTCAGAAATCAACCGTCCAACAGTGAGATAGACACAACGCTACAAATGCAGGCTGACAACGCCCGCGATTTCATGACCATCACGAGAGACGGCGGCTTCATCCACGATCCGGTCCCTTGAGTCGAGTCCAAAGTAGTGATGCTATGTGTAGTTCTGAAACATCGATTGGCTCATGTTGTAATTAAACTTTAATGAACTTGTATGTCTCTTTGGTTTGGACAGTCGTTCAACTTAGATGTAATCGATGCTATTGATGTCTTGCTTTTCTCTTCCGATCCTTTTGTTGCATACTTATATATTGCTTATGTATTGTCCGTGAATTGCTACTAACGTTTTGTTTGGCTAGTGCATAGAGATGCCGTCTTATGTCATGTACAAGGGTAAGGTTCTTGGAGTCTACGACGACTGGGAGGAGTGTCGGAGATAGGTTCACCGTTTCAACGATAACAGTTACAAAGGGTACACCACTAGGGCGGAGGCGGAATCTAGATACGCGCGCTATCTAGCGGGAGAGAGGAGGGAGCGTTGGAGGAACCGGATGAAGACCAGTTTCATCGGGATTATGCTCATCGTGATGACCGCAGCTCTCTTCTATGTGCTGGTAGTTTAGATGATCGATATCGACTTGTAATGTGAAGACAAACTCGCTACTTTCGGTCTCGAGACTTGTAATGTTCTATCTTTGTTCGGTCTTTTGAATTCGGAGACTAATATGATGATTTGTATTCGGAGACTAATCTTCTATTGTTTTCAATGAATCTGCTATTTCTGTTGTGGTGTTGTATAAATTCTGTCCAATAATATATTTTGTAACCTGTGAAAATATCAGAAACGAAAAAAAATTAATTCCTAATATTCATACTAGTGGCGCACCACAGAAGACTCTAATGGCGCACTGTAAAAAAAACTCTAATGGCGCATCAGCCACTAGTGCGCCATTAGTATGGCAAAGCACACGGGTACATATGGCCCCCTGGGAGGCATACTAATGGCGCACTGTTGGCTATACTAATGGTGCATGGCCTGGTGCGCCATTAGTACACCAGATTCTAATGGCGCACCAGGGGTGCGCCATTAGAATTTAATTCTAATGGCGTGGTACTAGTGGCGCACCACCAGTGCGCCATTAGTAGGCAAAAGTGGTGCGCCACTAGAATGCCTTTTAGTGGTGCGCCACTCACGCATCATCGGAGGGGCAATGAAGTTGATCTAGATGCTCTCCGTGATCGAATCCCCCTCTGGCAGATTACCGACAAAGGCTCCAAGATTGGATCTCTCGGGAACGAACGCTTCTGGCAGCGGAACAATACTTTCATGGATCTTTTTGGTATTAGGGGAATATTTGGGAATTTATAGGCCGAAGATTACATTAGGAGACCTGCTGGGGGGCCACAAGCCAGGGGGCGCCCCCTGGCCACGCCAAGGTTGCTTGTGACCTCCTGCCAGGCCATCTGCCTTCCTCTCCAAGTATGGTAGATGTCTTCTAGTCCAAGAAAAATCATCGTGAAGATTTTATCCGTTTGGACTCCATTTAATATTCCTTATCTACAGTACTAAAAAACAAGGAAAAAAATAGAAACTTGCACTGGGCTCTAGGTTAATAGTTAGTCCCAAAAATAATATAAAATAGCATATTAATGCATACAAACATCAAAAACAGGTAATAAAATAGCATGGAACAATCAAAAATTATAAATACGTTGGAGTTGTATCATTCATGAACTTAATACTGTTGATGCATGCAGGAGTCAGTCGATGTGTGGAGTAATAGTAGTAGATGCAGAATCGTTTCAGTCTACTCGACACGGACGTGCTGCCTATATGCATAATCACTGCCTTGGATATCATCATAAGTATCCACTTTTCTATCAATTGCTCGACAGTAATTTGTTCACCCACCGTATTATTTTCTTTCAAGAGAGAAGCCTCCAGTGAAATCTATGGTCCCGGGTCTATTTCCCATATTATATTTTCAGATCTATAAACCAAAAATACCAAAAATACCTTTTGCAATTTTATTTACTTTTACTTCTAGCAATCTTTTATATCTATATCTATCAGATATCATCCTTGCAAGTAACCGTGAAGGGATTGACAACCCCTTTATAGCGTTGGGTGCAATTGTTTGATTGTTTGTGTAGGTGCATAAGTAAGGGCATTGTTTGTTACTCCTACTGGATTGATACCTTGGTTATCAACAACTGAGGGAAATACTTATCTACTTTGCTGCATCACCCTTTCCTCTTCAAGGGAAAACCAACGCAAGCTCAAGAAGTTGCAACTGTTTCAAACCATATAGGGACCTCTTTAACTTGCAAACAAATTTTTCCTTACCAGGCACTATGAAAACCTCTTGTTAGTCCACGTAAATTTCCTCCTCTAGTTTTCCATGCAGAAAAACTTTCTTGACATCTAACTGCTCAAGCTCAAGATCATTCATAGCAACAATACCAAAAAATGCACAAATGTAACTATGCTTAACAACCGGAGAGAACACAACATTATAATCAATGTTTGGTATCTGACTAAATCCCTTTTCCACTAACCTTGCCTTAAACCTTGCGGGCTCACTAGGAGACAAACCTTTCTTTCTTTTGAAGATCTATTTGCACTGAATGGTCTTCTTTTGTTTTGGCAAGTGCACAACATCCCATGTGCCATTTTTCTTAAGTGATTGCAGCTCTTCCTGCATAGCAGCCATCCACTTCTCGCGGTCACCGGAAACAACAACTTGAGTATATGATGGCTCATAAATGTTCTCAACCTGTTCTACACAACTAAGAGCATAATGAACAATGTCACACTCCTCAATAAGGCATTTCGCTTTGTTAATGACTCTCTTTGTCCTACCATCTACAAGAAACTGAATTTATGGCTGCAAAACAGGGGGTGAGCGTTGCACAACATCATCATCATGAATCTGTATATCTGGAGCATCATAACCATTATCATGAACCTGTGCAGCTGGAGCAATAACACTATTATCAACAATTTTGTTTTCCTCTTCATCAAAATGCTCCACCTGCACAATAACACGTTGTGGCTCCACACTAAAATTATCATTGGACAGATCATCATGATACATAACGGATTCATTAAAAACAACACTTCAGCTCACAAAGACCTTATTAGTTTCAGGAATCCGTAAGAGATATCCCTTTACTCCTGAACCATATCCAACAAACACACAGTCAATAGCTCTAGGCTCAAGTTTTCCATTCTCAACGTGTGCATATGCATTGCAACCAAAAATTCTCAACTGTGAATAATTACCTGGTGTACCAGACCATACCTCAATGGGAGTTTTCTTATTAATTGGAATGGATGGAGACCTGTTGATGAGGTAGCAGGTAGTGGAGTCTGCTTCAGTCCAAAAATGTTTGCCCATTTGAGCATTGGACAACATGCAGCAAGCCCTAGAGATGATGGTTCCGTTCATATGCTCAGCCACACCATTCTATCGAGGAGTTTATGGGACCGTGCGATGCCTGACGATGCCCAAGTTTCTGCAATACGTGTTAAAGCTTTTGAACAGAATCCAATACCATTCTTAGTACGAAGTATTTTTACCTTTCTCTCAGTTTGCCTTTCTACCATAACTTTCCAATCCTTAAAGGCATCAAACACATCATATTTATTTTTCAGAAAATAAGGCCACACTTTTTTGGAGTAGTCATCAATAATTGTAAGCATATAACGAGAACCAGCAAGCGAGGGTTTACGGGAAGGTACCCAAAAATCAACATGCACATATTCTAATATACCTTCTGTGGTTTGAACAGCAACATTGAAATTTACCCTCTTTTGCTTACCAAAGATGAAGTGCTCACAGAACTCCAAATCACTTATGTTGCAGCCATCCAGGAGTTCCCTCTTGGTCATTTCTTCCATGCCAAGTTTACTCATATGCCCAAGGCGCATATGCCAAATATTAGTTTTACTGGATTTATCAGAAGTAATAGAAGCAGCAACAGCGGTACCAGTAATAGTGCTTCCTCTAAGAACATATAACTTTGTAGAATTCATGTCACCTATCATATGAATGAGGGAACCTTTTGTTACCGTCAAAACTCCACATGAACCGGAGTGTCTGTACCTTTGACTTCAAGAGTACTCATCGCGATGAGGTTTCTGGCCATGCCTGGTATATGCCTCACATCTGTCAACGTGCGTATCATGCTGTCATGTGTCCTGACCTGAACAGAACCAATGCCCAGAATCTCACATGGGTTGTCATCTCCCATACGCACAACATCTCCGCTCTGCACAAACTTATAAGTACTGAACCAATCTCTATTATAGCATATATGAAACGAACATGCAGAATCAAGTATCCATTCATCATGACATGAAACACAGCCAACAAAAACAACAACATCATCATCTGAATCAGATTTATTACTAGATGTAACATTGACCTTACCATCACCTTCAGATTTATTTTTAGGTTTCCATGTACCGTTCCGTTTCTCCTTATTTTCCAGCTTCCAACAATCATCAATCAGGTTATCCTGTTTCTTACAATACCTGCTGAACTTTTCTTTCCCAGATCCTCTGGACTTCGAACGTCCTCTTCCGTTCTTAATTTAATCTCTATTGTTGGGGTTGTATGATTTCTGCTCAGGCCTGCCTCATACCTGCAATGATTCTCCTTTGGAGGACGATTCCTTAGATTACAACATATCTTTCATCTTTTCCTTCTGTCGAAGGGCCTCATATACTTTCGCAACAGTTAGTTCATCACGACTATATAATAGGGTAGCATGGAAATTTGCAAAAGAACTTGGCAATGAGCATAAAAGTAGAAGACCTAAATCCTCATCATCATACTGTACCTCCATAGACTACAAGTCAGAAACAACCTCCTTCAAGATTAATAAGTGGTTTAGCACCGAACCACCTTCCTGCAAGTTGTGCATGAACAACTTCATCTTCATGTGTATATTACTAGTGAGATCCTTAGACATGCATATCGATTCCAGCTTGAGCCAGAGGCATGCTGCAGTTTTATGTGACAACACTTCTTGCAAAATATTGTTAGATAGATGAAGATGAATCAGAGCCATAGACTTACAATCATTACGCTTCTCCTCAGCGGTCCAAGTCTTCTGTTCTTTACCGCCGAAACCATCGAGCGCCTCATCCAGATCGGGATGCGCCAGCACTGCCCGCATCTTCACTTGCCACAATGAAAATCTGATGTCTTAATCCAGTAGCGGAATATCATACTTCATCAATGTCATGTCGTCGATGAAAATCTAATTTTAGCGGTAGAGCCTGTTAACAGGACGACGCTACTGCTAATTAGTAATACCACAGTCATGGAAAGGCGCTACAGGTATTCCATTAGCCGTAGTGTTGTATTATGAACCGGCGCTACTACTAATCAGTCTCATACCAACCGACGGGGGCGAACGGTAGTAGTAGAGGCTCTCAGATGGCAACGCTACTGCTAAAATCGTAGCAGTAGCGCCCTTCCCGCCCAGCGCTACTGCTAATCTGTCCCCTCGATTTATCATATTCCCCTGCGCCCCCTCCTCACTTAGATCTCACCTCGCCTCGCCACACCACATCCCCGCGCCAGCACTCCGACGCGCCGACTCTCCCCATGCGGTGGTCCTCACCGTCCCGGCCGTCCCCACGCAGTGGCTCCCCGTCCTGGCCGTCCCCACGCAATGACTCCCCATCTCGGTCATACCCACGCGGCGGCTCCCCGTCCCGGCAATCCCCTCGCGGCGGCTCCCCCTGGTCATCCCCACACGGTGGCTCTCCCCCACCCTGGCCATCGACGCAGCGGTATCTCTCCCTCTACCTCCTCTCTCTCATGGATGGATGAAATTTAGATGGTTAGATGAATGGATGGATGAAATTTAGATGGTTAGATGGATGGATGATGTGAATGGATGCATTTAGATGGATGGATGCATTTAGATAGTTGTGAATGGATGCATTTAGATGGATGGATGCATTTAGATGGTTGTGAATGGATGCATTTAGATGGATGGATGCATTCAGATGAATGAAATGCATATAGATGAATGGATGCATTCAGATGGTTGTGAATGGATGCATTTAGATGGATGGATGCGTTTAGATGAATGGGATGCATATAGATGAATGGATGCATTTAGATGGTTGTGAATGGATGCAGTTAGATGGATGGATGCATTTAGATGAATGGGATGCATATAGATGAATGTATGCATTTAGATGGTTGTGAATGGATGCATTTAGATGGATGGATGCATTTAGATGAATGGAATGCATATAGATGAATGGATGCATTTAGATGGTTGTGAATGGATGCATTTAGATGGATGGATGCCTTTAGATGAATGGAATGCATATAGATGAATGGATGCATTTAGATGGTTGTGAATGGATGCATTTAGATGGATGGATGCATTTAGATGAATGGATGCATCTAGATGGTTGTGAATAGATGCATATAGATGAATGTAATGCAGATAGATGAATGGATGCATTTAGATGGTTGTGAATGGATGCATTTAGAGGGATTGCATGTGATGTCTACTAAATATGTCCATTGCTAAGCAAATGTCATGCCAAATTTACAGGGATTCCCATGTCTCCTAGACGTTCTCGTGAACAGGAGTTGGAGTGGCGGAGGGACTTGCTAGCGCGGGGAAAAAGGATTGACAATGTAGTGTTCGAATGGAGAGAAAGTATGCGGGAGATGAAAGAGGCGGAGAATATGTTCCGAGAGACTCAGTGTGTGTACTGGGAGCACTGGGTCAATCTGTGCAAGGATGTAGAAACTCAACTAAAATGGATGGCAGACATCATCTTCGAGGAGGCGAACGATGCAGAGCATGCTCAGATGCCGCCTCAGAGTAGTTCCCACTTGGTTATGGAATGGGCGCTACAACAAGTGAAATCTTGGTGCTCGGCTCAGAGAGCCCGATGGGAAAGTGTGGTCGGGATATTTCCACTGAGAATGCCCCCACCACCACCAGATTCTTCTCATTAATAGTATTGTACTAAGATTAAGCTATAGTTTTAGGTTTAATAGTATCGTAGTAAGAGTAATAGTATTTTAGTAATATTTTTCTATTTTATGAGTTTTTAACTTAATATGATTAAGATGATGATGAGTTTTCAAACGAGTAAGATGATGATGAGATATATGTCATATAATTGATTAAAGTGGATGGACTTTTTAAAATTTGATGAACCTTTTCCAAATTCGCTAAATTTTGTTTCACAATCGATATTTTTTGGCAACATTGATGAAGTTGTTTCAAAAATGTTAAACTTTTTTCCAAATTCAATAAACTTTTTAAATAAATAGATGAACTTTTTCCAAAATTGATGATTTTTTTCGAATTAATGAACCTTTTCTTCAAAATACATGAACTTTTTTGAAATCTTGAACATTTTCGTTTTTTGCGATTTTCCCTGTTTTTTTCTCAATGTGAACATGTACATGCTCCTGCCCACCAGCGGCCACCGTGTGGGCGCCAGGGATCAAAATTCAACAGATGAGGATAGAAATTGAGATCATTATCAAGAGAGAGCCTGTAGATAGGGGAAGGTGGCCTCGTCCATCCGTCGCGCTCGAGGAAGATGGACAACAGAAGCCATAGCGGTGGAGGAACACCTCGTTGGGGCTGGTTGAAGAACACGTCAACGTGTGTGGCTGCCTGGTGGGGAAAGGAAACGTCACGTTCCCAAGGAAGGTCGTGCACCTCGTTTACAAAGTGTTGCGGCTCTTCACGGTTGAAACTATAAAAACAACGGGAGTGATTGTCACCAGAATATTAAACGTTTTCCTAAGGGAGCGAGAGACGATATTGGTCATTAGCATATTGAGCATGTCTGAAATAAGTTCATGTTTGTAGAAACAAAATAAATATTGGATTATGAATTATAAAATCTATTCACACAAAAGTATATCACATGTGCTTAAAATATTTTGCATCGTTTTAACTTTTGGGTGAATAATGATTGTGACATTTATAAAAACACCATGTCACCATATTCTATAACATTGTATTTTTTGTGACGTACATAATATAGTTATTATGTTTTTGAATCTCATCCTAGTATCCCCACCCTTCAAGCCCACAATCTCACTCAAATTTATTCGTTGTGCCATGTAACATTTCTACACTTACTTTGATTGATCATAGCTCTAGCTTTTAAGTAATCACCATTTTACTACATGTTCCAAAAAAACATTTTCTGATTTCATGGCACCAAATCTACCCATCTGGTTATAATTACTCATTGGTATTATCATTTGTACCTCCTCTATCGTAGTTCAATTATTTGATTCACATGAATAAAAAGGAAAAATAAATATATATACAAAAAGTATGACTAAAATGACAAGTCCACCAAAACATTAAGATTTCCCAATCTATACCTCCCCAGTACACAAACGTAACAACAAAATGCATGCATTACACAAATTCCTTGGTGGTTGGGCTAGGCATAAGGTGGGTATCCTCAAAAAATAGAAGCTTCGTTTTTCATCTATCATGGATGAATTAGAAGCTTTGGGATAGGTTAGACCTTTATCTAAGCATGAAATCAAGATCAAGAATCATTCGAATGCACTAATAGCTAGCTAACATGTTGCATGACGAGGAACTGAAATGGTACAACAGGATGCATGAGGGAAGGATTGAGGGGCATGAGCAACTTAAATATTATATCACTAATTATTATAAAAATATGTTCGGAGCCCCATAGGAAGGAAACTTATCAATGGATGAGTCCTGAATAGAGGACAGTCCCCAGATCTCTGATGAGGAAAAGAACCTACTAATAGCCCCATACTCCGAGGAGGAAGTTAGAAAGATGGTTTTCCTATTGGAGCATAACAAAGCCCCGGGTCTGGATGGTTTTCCTGCTGAGTTCTATCAGAACTTCTAGGATGTCATCAAACTGGATCTCCTTCTTTCATTTAGCGACCAACATGCTGGCCAACTAGAATTGTTTTGCTTAAACTTCAATGAGATCGTTTCATTACATAAGGATAATGAGGCTGAAAGGATACACCAATATATACATATTTGCCTTCACAGACAAAATTCGGTTTACAATATTCACGAACATTGCGACTATTAGTTTTACATTATTAGTTTGTTGATCATTGCGACTATTAGGTATTGCGACTATTAGGCAAAATCCACGAACATTGCGACTATTAGGCAAAATTTGGTTCTTGATCATGTGGTTCGGCCTTCACAGACTGCTTTTATGCAATACATGCACATTCTAGATGGAGTTTGTTATCCTTCATGAAACAATCCTCGAATTACACCAGAAAAAGTTGAATGGGGTGGTACTCAAAATAGACTTTGAAAGGCTTATGACAAAGTCAACTGACCCTTTCTTCAACAGACTCTCAGAATGAAAAGGATTTTCTATAGAGTGGCGCACTATGATCCATAGCTTCGTTTCTGGAGGTAGTGTTGCCATTAAGGTCAAAGATGATCGTTGGACATTATTTCCAAACAAATAAGGGATTGCTACAAGGTGACTCAATATCGCCCATGTTATTTAATATAGTGGCGGATATGCTAGTCGTCATGATTGAGCCTGCGAAGGCTGATGGCCAAATTGATGGGGTAGTAAATCACCTACTTGATGGTGGTATCTCTATACTTCAATATGCTGATGATACAGTTCTCTTCATGTATCATGACCTCCAGAAAGCGATAAATATGAAATAGATTTTATCAGCATTCGAGCGACTCTCGGGTCTTAAGATCAATTTTCATATAAGTGAATTATTTTTCTTTGGCGAGGCTTAAGATGAGGCCCACCTGTATGTTGAACTGTTTGGATGTGGCTTGGGACACCTTCCGATCACATATTTGAGGATACCATACATTTTCGGAGACTAACAAATGCTGAATGGACACATAAGGAGAGACTCCAAAAAAGACTTATTAGTTGGAAAGGTAAAGGGTTGTCTCTGGGTGGAAGATTGATCCTCATAAATTCAGTACTAAGTAATATGGTACTATATATTATTTCCTTCTTCCAGTTGTCAAAAGGAGCTTTACATAGATTGGATTACTTCCGATCAAGATTCTTTTGGCAGGGAGATAGCGAGTGAAAGAAATATCATCTCGCTAGGAAATGCCACTCTCCAGGAACAATGTCCAGATCTATACAACATTGTGCGCCACAAGGGTGATACTATCACCATAGTAATGGAATCATTTCCGCCAAATGTGACGTTCAGACAGAGATTTAATTGGACCCGGACTCCAGTCGTGGAACATCCTGCTCCAGCAGTTTTCCATGGTGCAATTGTCATCTCGGTCTGATATCTTTCGATGGAACCTCCATGAGAATGGACAATTCTCAGTGGAGTCTATGTTAAGAGCGTTAATCCAGTCTGATGTGCCAGTTAATAATAACAAAAAGATTTTGAAGATGAAGATACCTCTTAAGAATAAAATCTTTGCATGGTATCTTTGTCATGGAGTAATTCTTATAGTAACCTTATTAAGAGGAATTGGCATGGAAGTCCGCAATGTGTCTTTTTTCACCATGATGAGACAATAAAACATTTACTCTTCAAATGCAAACTGGCTCATTTTATATGGTTAGTCATCCAAATAACTCCTGACTTGTATCCTCCTTGTAGTGTTGCTAATGAATTTGGCAACTGGTTACATGGGATTGGTTCCATGTTTAGAACTGTTCTTAGGGTGGAAGCACTTGTCGTTATTTTTTCGCTTTGCCTATGTAGAAATAATAAGGTTTTTAACGATAACAACACTTCTCTGTTGCAGGTTATCTACAGATGTATCGGGACTATTCTTTTATGGTCCTCTCTACAATTTGTGGAGAATCAAGACCTGTTTACGAAGGTGTGTACAAGATTGAAGGCAGCTACGTTGAGGGATACTTTTACCCACCATGAGTGACAACATGATCTTAGGATTGGCCCTCCTCCGTTTTAGATGTTACACGAACTCTACATGTTTTCTTATTTCATCTTTTTATTTTTTGTTGGTGAGAGAGGACCATGGTTGGCTGTGTACCTCTTAGTTATGCCTAGGCCAGATGTAATACTTAAATTTCTTAAGTAATAAAGCATCCTTTTTGAAAATACTTCACATTTAAATATATTATAATAGGGCACCCTAGGAGCTCCCTCACGCTATTAGCCTTTGGAGCCGTCACAACTTGATGGAAAATACGTACTCTCCCCGTCTCCATCTCCCTAGCTCTCGCCCTCCCTCCCTCCCTGCATCTCCCTCTCTCTCTGTCTGTCTGTGTGTGTGTGTTTGATGTCAATTTCTGACCACTAGTAAAGTATAATGAACTTGATGGGTTGGGAATTTAGGCCAGGCCATTCTTGTGGACAACACTTATCCATCTCATCAACCGTGTGAGATCCTAGTACTTTCCACGGAGAAGGGCGAAGCCGACATAGAGCAGCTTTTTGAAGGGGCCATGACCTGGTGACCGCGACCTGGCGACCTGGCCGGTGATCTTGCCGGCTATGGCCGTGATGACCGCAGTTGGCTCCTCATCCGGGCTACGGCGACGGGTGGGGGGAAGGTTTTGGGCCCTGGTGGATCATTCCGATGGGGACTCGACAACGATCTCGATCCGGATGCGGCCTCACACACCCCGTCCGATAAGATCTGCATGGTGCTCCAGGAAGGTGAGTCCGAGGAAACGATTGCCGGTCATTTGGACTTGATAGTTTCGCAGGATGATCCAGCTTGGCACGGACTGCTGGCGACAGAGAAGGTGGAAGTTTTGCGGCGGATAGTCCATCGCCGGACCACGAAGACAGCGATGCGATGTGGATCGGCCCTATACCTAATGTACGTCCACCTAAACCTACCCTCACTGATTTCATCGGCGAATCCTCTTGGAGGGTGGTGCATCGGAGACACAAATGGCAGGGTCCGGTGGCCTCCCGGTCGTGGGCGGCGATCGGCCTGACGACCACGATCCGTGATCAGCGGGAGGCTTATTTGAATCGGATCCTTGGCGCTGCTGCGCCGGAGACTGACGTGGCAGATATGGGCTACCAGAGGGTTGTGTATGTGGCCCAGCCGGAGACTGTCTTCTATTCCTACTAGAGCATCGACGCTGGCTACCCCTAGGGTTTTCAAGGTTTTGGCTATTCCAGGGTTTCCACTGCTCGGTCCTGGGAGAGCGGGCCGGGTGCGCGTTCCGGCAGTTTCGTTGTCGGCGCCCGCGCAGGATCCCATCATGGCCGACCGTGGTGCTCTGGCGGCACGTCTGGGTGCTCCTACGGCAAGGACGAACGAGCTGCCAAATCCTCCGGTGCGAACGGAACGGATGGCAGGGTCTGGTTATGCTGCCGGCCAAGGAGCCGGTCGTGGTCGGGACAGCTGGGCTGCCGGTCATGGCAATGCTTCACAGAACGATTACCGTGGGTATTGGGGCGATGATGGCTATAAGGCATATGGTGATGGCATGGTTCATGGTGGTGGACGTGGTTTCGATGGACCGTTGGGGCCCTTCGTTCAAGGGACATCAGGGCCGACGAACCGGGAATTACATTGGTTCCGCCCAAGGGGTCGGGGACGTGGAAGACTATTTGAAATCTGCCCTAGAGGCAATAGTAAATTGGTTATTATCATATTTCCTTGTTCATGATAATTGTTTATTATCCATGCTATAATTGTGTTGATCGGAAACTCAGGTACATGTGTGCATACATAGACAACACCATGTCCCTACTATGCCTCTAATAGACTAGCTCGTTGATCAAAGATGACTATGGTTTCCTAGTCATGGACATGAGATGTCATTTAACGTAGCATATGATCGTGTCAGTTTATTGCTATTGTTTTCTGCATGTCAAGTATATGTTCCTATGACCATGAGATCACGCAACTCACTGACACCGGAGGAGTACCTTGTGTGTATCAAACGTCGCAACGTAATTGGGTGACTAGAGAGGTGCTCCACCACCAGAATAGCTCCACCACCATCGCCGCAATGTCGTCGCGCTGCCAGAGAACTCTTCTACCTCTCTGTTCTCTCTTGCTGGATCAAGAAAGCGGAGACCGCCATTGAGTCGTACGTGTGCTGAACGCGGAGGTGTCGTCCGTTCGGCGCTAGATCGGAAGGACCGTGATCAAGATCGCAAGACGGATCATGATGATATCGCGGGACGGATCGTGATGAGTTCGCGGGACAGATCGAGATTAGATCGCGGGATGAATCGTGATGAGATCGCGGGATGCTCGGCGATTTGGATCGCGAAGACGTTCGACTACACCAACCGCGTTTCTTAACGCTTCTCGCTTAGCGATCTACAAGGGTATATAAATCCACTCTCCCTCTCGTAGATGCTCATCACCATGGATAGATCTTGCGTGTGCGTAGAAAATTTTGGTTTTCCATGCAACGTTCCTCAACAGAAGAGGCCGAGGGCCCCCGCCGCCGCTACCTCCTGCAGAGGCCCCCGCCAGCACCGTGCAGGTGCCCATGCCGAGAGAGACGCCCCAGTTACCTACGGGAGGCGCGACTACACCGGCTTTGACGGGGGCGGCGAGCTCAGGTAGTCAAGGCCCTCGCTGAAGTCCAAGTCCCCAAGAAGGGGGCTAATACCTGTGATGTGGCTAATGAAAAGGCGTCTTCTGATAAATCTGAAGGGAAAAGAATTACTAAGTGGGCACGTAAGAAAGGAAATATGTCTTGCTACCGGTGCGGCGGACCAGGCCACTTTGCTGCAGAGTGCAAGGTCGAACTGTGTGATCTATGCCGAAAACCTAAACATGATACATGAGACTACCCGTTTCTTTTAGGGCCTAAGCCGGTGGTTAATATTTACGGAGTCTGCTGCTATGAACTGATGTTCTTTGAGTCCTCCCGGTTATCTTCGACGGCACCCTTTCTGGAGAGTTCCCTGACTGGGGTTGTGCGTGTCACTCACGGTAGAATGACTTCCGAGCAGGTGGTGCAACGTCTGCGGGAGCTGATACCTACAACATTCCAGTGGGAACTGGTAATTCTAGAGGACCAGGTGTTCAGGGTGGACTTCCCCACCAAGGAGGATCTCGGGCATCTTCTGACTTTTGGGATGAGCAAGGTACCAAATAGCCCATGTGTGCTTGAGTTTGAACAGTGGACACGGCAAGAGCCGGCAGGTACTCCTTTACCGCAGCTTTGGGTACAGCTCTCGAGAGCCCCTCAGGTGGCACTTGATGATGTGAGGGTAACTTGGTGTCTTGGTTTGCTTATTGGTAAAACAAAGAAGGTGGACATGCCTTTCACACGTGCCAACGGAGTGGCTCGACTGTTTGTGAGTGTTATTAGTATCAAGCATATTCCGGACTTGGTTAGATGGACTTATGATGGTAAGAGCTATATGTTGGATATTGAGATCGAGCAGAATGTCGAGTTTCAAGACTTGGCCAGGCAAGTGGACATGGACACTAATGAGGGTAACGCTAGGGATGGGTTTGCTTCGAAAGGAGGGATCACAGAGTACTCAGAGGTGTATGGGGGCTATGCCACCGGCCAAGAAGGCTGAGAAGGCGGAAAGTAGTGAGCAGCGTAATGGTTCTTCCTTGACACAATAGTTGCGGTTTGGTTTGTTTGGTGCTTTCTCAGCCCCGAGCAAGTTGTGGGGTATGAGGGTTGACAGTGATGACCCGAAGGAGCACGAGCTGCCACCACTTTTTACAGTTGCACCCGCTTCACCTCCGGCTCCGATATCATCACCGGCAACCCCACTACATTCGACGTTGCCACTATCAGCACCTATGGAGACTATGAGTGCTCCTCTATCTCCGGTTCTTACAGCTACAGCGGGCTGTAGCCCATCGTAGGTTGCTCCTTTGGCAACGACTGCGGTTGTTGAGATGGCACCTCGGGACCCCGATCCTGGCTTGACGTCTCTGGGCTCGGGTGCTGACAGGAAGCTGGCTATCGGAGGTGGGACTATGGGCGAGGATGGGCTGGAGATGGCTGCTCGGGCGGTCCGTACAAGCGGACTGGGACCAAAGACTGCAGACGCTGCTCCTATTACCTATGGCGTGCAGTCGGCGACGGGTGGTCGGCTGGCTAGAAGCATTGCGCAGCTGGCAACGGGGGGCAGGCAGGTTGGTGGCGGCACGCAGCTGGCAACGGGGTGTCGGCCGGCTGGTGGCAGCACGCACCTGCCAACGGGTGGTCGGCCGGCTGGTGGCGGCGCTGACGAGCCGCTACCGATGGCAGGCGAGCACCTGGTTAGGCAAGGGGCAGGAGGCCCTTCGCCCATCGTGCCTTCGACTGCAGAAGTGGTCACTTACGGTGGTATCCTGGACCCGGCGACCGATGATAGGCGGTCGAGCCGGCGCGTTCAGGAGCAGCCGGATGCAGACGAGCTGCTGATGGGCCGTGCCATGAGGGCGGCTAAGCTGCTCGATAACGAGGCGTCGACAGCTATGACCGTGAACATGACCTGCTCCATTTTTCATTTTTCGAAAGCAGATATTATTTCTAACGCAAACCTGTTAGGGTTGTCTTTAGGTAGCAATGGGACGGAAATTTCTAATTCTATTAATACCCTATTAGACTTAGAGGCTGAGAGAGCTATGGTGATGTTGTGTAAGATCGCATCTGTAAAACCTATTAATGATGATGAGATTAATGAAACGGCTATGTGAAGATCTTGTTCCTTCATCACTAGTGGTTGAGGACGATGAGAACATCAGTACGGAGGGGTATCTGGCCCCAACGGAACTGAATGAGTGCTCTCTTCCAGCACCTGGTTGTGTGGACCGGGAGGCTGTTTTTGAAAGGCCCAAACGATCTTGGAAGAGAAAGGTTTGCCCCGTTTCAGCAGTTTGCCGGAGTGCTAGATTTAAGACTGCAAAGAAATTTCATGATGAAAGATGAAGGGCATTTTCTGGAATAGCAGAGGTCTTGGTGACTTGGCTAAAAGGAGATTTCTTGCAGAAGCAACCATCGAGCACAGGCTTGACTTCATAGCATTAATGGAAACGGGTAGGGACAATTTTACCTCTCAGTTTCTTAGCACGATTTCGGGTGGAATAGACTTTGACTGGCATTGTTTACCCCCAAGAGGAAGGTCCGGAGGGATCTTACTTAGGGTAAGATGCGAGACTCTGGAAATACGCAATGTGGTTCTAGTAGACTTTGCAGTCAAGCTTAGAGTGCGTTCCAAGGAAGATGGGTTCCTTTGGGCGCTCGTGGCCGTATATGGTGTGGCTCAGCCGGAGTTCAAAATGGAGTTCTTGGTAGACCTCGTTCGTATTTGTGGGAACGAAAGTTTACCAATCTTAGTGGGTGGTGACTTTAATATAATCAGGCGAAGAGATGAAAAGAATAATGATAACTTTGATGGCAGATGGTCATTCATGTTTGATTCTATCATCGAAAGCCTGGATTTACGGGAGATAGAATTGACGGGCCGAAAATTCACTTGGGCTAACTCGTCACCACAGCCAACTTTCGAGAAACTGGATACGGTCCTAACCAGTGTGGAATGAGAGTAGAAATTCCCACGATTGACAGTACGTGCACTGCCCAGGGTGATATCTGACCATACCCCATTGTTTGTAGATTCCGGAGAGGCGACCCATGTGGGCAACAAATATGCTTTCTCGTTTGGGATGGCATGGTTCAAACGAGAAGGCTTTTATTGACCTCATAGCGAGAGTATGGGGGCGATTCTCTGGGGGAGGATCCAATATTGGCATATGGCAAAACAAGATACAACATCTAAGATAGTTTCCTCGGGGTTGGGCAAAGAATGAGAGCAGAGCATATAAGCTCAAGAAGCAAAGGCTCATGGAGCTTATTGATCACCTTGATATCAAGGCTGAAACCGTGTTGTTGGATGATAATGAGAGAACATCCAAAGCGGAGGCAGAACATGATCTTAAGTAGCTTCTCAGAGAAGAGGAGCTAAAATGGGCCCTCAGAGCAAAAGTGCGACAGGTGGTTGATGGAGATGACAACACACAATTTTTCCATTTAATTGCGAATAGAAAGCATAGAAAGAAGAAAGTCTATCAGCACGAATAGGACGAGGGTACAATCGTTGGGGGCTCCTGAGGATAACACGGTGACCATGGATGAGCAGTTTGTCGGTGATAATCCTCAGCTCGGGATGGACGAGAATGAGATATTAACCGCACCATTCTCGGAGAAAGAGGTGTTGGATGCTATTTCGCAGATGAAGAATAATAAGGCACCAGGGCCGGATGGGTTTCCAGCTGAATTCTAAATAAGTGTTGGCATATTATCAAAGGTGATCTTCTGGCAATGTTTCATGATTTGTTTAATGGGCACTTGCAGCTATACCACCTTAACTTTGGAACAATCACATTGTTGCCAAAGAAGGAGGGGGCGGTGTGTATTGAACAATTCCGACCTATTTGCCTCCTTAATGTGAGCTTCAAAATATTCACTAAAGTTGGAACCAATAGGCTGATGCAGATTGCACACGTGGTGGTGCAACCAAGCCAATCTGCGTTCATGCCTGGTCGAAATATTCTGGAGGAGGTGGTTGTGCTCCATGAAACCCTTCATGAAATTCATTCGAAGAAGCTAGATGGGGTTATCTTCAAAGTGGATTTCGAGAAGGCATACGATAAAGTTAAATGGCCTTTCCTTCAACAAGCTTTACGTATGAAGGGTTGTGACGAGCTATGGAGGAAGCAAGTCGAGTCTTTTGTACAAAAAGGGAGTGTTGGAATTAAAGTGAATGATGACATGGGTCATTTCTTCCAAACTCAGAAGGGTCTCCGCCAGGGAGACCCAATGTCCCCTATCCTATTTAACGTTGTTGCAGACATCCTTGCTGTTTTGATAGGAAGGGCTAAACAGGAAGGCCTTATAGTTGAGTTAGTACCTCATTTAGTCAATGATGGGGTGTCAATCCTACAATACGCTGATGACACTATTCTGTTCATGGAGCATGACATATCGAAAGCAAGAAATATGAAACTCCTCCTCTGCTTATTTAAACAACTGTCGGGTTTGAAAATTAATTTTCATAAGAGTGAATTGTTCTGCTTTGGGAGTGCCAAAGCGGAACAAGAGAATTATAAATAGTTGTTTGGATGAGAATTGGGTAGTATGCCGTTTAGCTACTTAGGTATACCTATTCACCATCGCAAGTTATCAAACCAAGAATGGAAGAGGATAGAGGATCGATTCGAGAAGAAGCTTAGCTGCTGGAAGGGGAAGTTGTTGTCTTACGGAGGAAGGTTAATTTTGATTAACTCGGTTCTCACGAGCATGCCGATGTTCCTCTTGTCCTTCTTTGAGGTAGCAGTAGGGGTACGGAGAAGACTGGACTTCTATCGATCCCGTTTCTTTTGGCAGAGTGATGAGGTTAATAAAAACTATAGACTGACTAGATGGGACATTATATGTCGACCCAAAGACCAGGGAGGGCTGGGAATTGAAAATCTAAAAGTCAAGAATAGATTATCGGTTGAGACTGATGGCATGTGGGTAAAAATTCTACGTAATAAGTACCTACACACTAAAACTCTGGCCCAGGTCATGGCTAGGCCGACTGACTCTCCATTCTGGAAAGGCTTGATGAAGGTTAAGCCTCAATTTTTCCACAGAACTAAGTTCATCATTGGAAATGGAGAGACAACCCGGTTTTGGGAAGATACGTGGTTGGGGGAGACGCCTTTAGCCATACAGTATCCAACTCCGTATAATATTATGCAACGTAAAGAGAGTTATGTGGCCACAATATTACAGTCCACTCCTCTGAACATCCAGTTTAGGCGCACCTTGATAGGTCATCAGTGGGCGGAGTGGTTACATCTGGTCAGAAGACTTATGGATGTGCAGCTTACGGAAGAGGCCGACAAGATTACATGGCAACTCAATTCCTCTGGCACATTTTCAGTTAAATCTATGTATCTGGACCTCATAAACACGACAGCATTGCCCAAATCCAGTCACACTTGGAAGGTCAAGGTTCCTTTGAGAATCAAAGTTTTTATGTGGTTTGTCCACAAGAAGGTGATTCTTACTAAGGATAACCTTGCAAAGCGCAATTGGCCAGGTAGCACGAGATGTAGTTTTTGTGATCATCAGGAGACAATCCAACACCTTTTTCTCCAATGTCCATTAGCGAAACTTTTATGGCAAACGGTCAGAATCATATTTAATATTACTCCTCCAGATAGCATAGGCACGCTGTTTGGGACGTGGCTAAATGGAGTGGATATCAATTTAGCAAAACATATACGCATAGGAGTTTGTGCATTTCTTTGGGCTATATGGAACTGCAGGAATGACATGACTTTTAACAGACAGATACATATACATTTCTTACATGTTCTGCACAGCGCATCGGCGTGGATCCGTACGTGGTCATTACTCACTCCTGCGGAAGCCAGGAAGCTTTTGGTTACTGGGTCAGCCCGATGGGAGATGGTAGCGTGGGATATATTCAACCGGTTTGGATGGCGATCCAATAATAGGATAGATGGATAGGCATCTATGCTTATTTTCGCCGGTTGTGGCTTTTTTTGGTTTTATCTTTGAACCATGTTATAGGTCCTTCAGAGCTCGATTGTATCCGCAGACCTTTTGTTACGTTCATTTAATAAAGGGGCCATATGCATCTTACTGATCCAGAGGCCGGAGGTAACACTCCTTTTCTAAAAAAAAGCAAAGTATAATGAAGTTAACTAACATACAAAAGATTTAGTAATATTTAGAAGCCTTGGACATGTAGGCATCACTAAATAACTCCAAGCAAGTTGAAAGAGTTTTATTTTTATGTAGTCTCACAACTTAAAAACTTTGGGATTTATAAATTTGAACAACAATTGTAGTAAAACAATAGCAGATATCATGTGAAAAATTCCGATCCACAGCTTATGTATATAAGGGAAAGTACCAAACAGGAGAAGTGCATGTACAATGATCAAACAATACCTTCTTCGTTGTTTCCTTGATCCATCTGTTAGTTCACAACTTTTATGGGCATGCCCCTTATGTTTTGCAGACTACCAACACAAGCAGCAGTGTAGTGAATGGCCTAGACAGTAGCGAAGCTATTAGCTTGACCGCTGACGGAGAGGTCCAGCATGATGGATGTCGACGCTTGAGTTCAAAATAAAAGGATTAAAATCCTGTTGAAAAAGATCTAGTTATCATTGGATCAATTTGGTAGCAGAGTAACTCATGCATGCATAGCATCTCTTGCCAGGATGAGTCGCGTCTTTCCTCGGAGTTTCTGCCTAGCAAAGCAAACTGCTGCCGCACGATGAGAGACTAAGAGTTCCTTTTTCTCATGTCGATCCATAAGAATAGATATGAAGTGTATACTATATATGCAACCACAATGTGTAGTCTGTGATTATCTAATCTTAAAATTCTTTGGTTAATCCACACATCTATAGGCGGACAAAAAGGTAGCTTGCCATACGTGTTCTTTCTTAAGATTAAATAGTAAATAAACAATAGACTCTCAAAGCCAAAGCGGGTGCATATAATATTAATCAGGATGGTCCTCACATGTGCTTCCCCAGCTTAGCTAGATCCAGAAGACCAATTAGTATTTATGATTGCGTGCACTCAACCGTGTACGTATACTGTAACTAGCGGCGTATCCCACGCATTTGCGCGACTAGATTTACCATATTTTCTACCCATTCATATTATTTTTATTATTTGTTATCAATTTCAGGCGTGGTTGGCTATTGTTTCATTTTACTTGTGCCTATGTTTACATTATTAGAATATATTATTTCGAATATAATAATATTGTAGTTAAATGTTGATCTAATGGAATCAAAAGTGGATTTTGACAGAAACCACCAATAAGTATATCAAGTTCTTAGTAAGACACTTTGTATGCCACAAACATGACAGCAATTGCACCAATGACTCCTCCAAAAAATTAGCACCGAGGACGCATAACTCGCCATGTTAAACCGTACAATATTCTACAAAATCTTTTGTGTTTTGCTTTTTCACATGTCTTTGTATATATATTAATTTTGAGGAAGTGTGTAAGAGTTTTTTGCGCAAACAATCAGATCTACATACTGATGACTTAGACTGCCCAAACTTTAAAATCTCTTCGTCTAATTATCTCATCAACGAACGGTATCATGTACTTTACAGTTATTTTTCTCATCTATCTCTTTTTGCGCTTTCTCATCTAAGGCAATATAATTATCCAAGACATAATAATGAATATGACACGCCAACTCCAAGTTCCTTTCCATGTAGGTGACATATAAGTATTTGACATATATATCATAGACTTTATGTACATGATTTTTTTTCATCATCACCACCTTTATCGTTTAGTCTCAATCATTGTAATTAAAATCTATTGAGAATATATTTTAAGCATACGTGGATGGCCATGGTGCATTGCTTGATTTCTGTTTAAATAAATATAATAGATACATAAATAGATATATGCATGCATCTGTTCGTGCATCATTGCTTGATTATTTTTAGGAAAATATTATCTGTCTTTTCATATTTAGATTTATGCATGCATGTGTTCGTGCTTATTCGTTCACTAACATTCCACGTGTGTTGTTTATAATTATTGCATACTAAACACCTATGTGTTCTCCCAAAAGATAAGAAAAAACCTATGTAAATACTTTTATCGTGTCATTAATATTTAAAATATCTACATCTATTATTTTTGATTGCACAAGCCCTATATTTTTGATCTCTCGTTCCACTTCATGTTTCTAATCACTAAATTATGTGCCAAATAAACTCCTATATATGGATCTAATGGCAAACAAAATTACTTGCTGCTTTTTTATGTGCATGACATCATCAATAGTAACAAATACGATTTGTAGTGAAGCTTAGAAAAAGACATGTGGTCAATCAACCTATGATTAGATTGTTAGGAGGATAATGGTATCCCAGCCCATCAAAGTTTAAGTCCTAGCCTTGACACCGATGCTCTCATTTTTCTGTATTTATTTCAGGTCTTTCGTCGATGAGCGTTCAATAAAAGCACACTTTCCGGTCGACTACGAACACGTCTATGATGACTTCATCTGTATTATTCTATGTGCATATGTATAAGCGTTCGCGTCCGTATTGTGTTCAAAAAAATAAAAACAAAAACACATGTTTTCTCTGTCCGGACTTCAACTTTAGCTTGACCCACAAATATGGTCCGACCAGTATAAGAAAAAGCATGTAAAATTCCCTTGCACACAATGCCTTTTGTTAGCGTTTATGATGAGTTCACGTCATGTAGAGCTCAAGATAAGTTTTGAGCACACGTATATATATGTGCTACGTACTCCATCTTGCCTCTTGTATATGAGTCTGTCGTGCTTTGCTTCTCCGATCTACTGTGAGCCTATCAACCTTTTTTTATCCTGACTCATTTCTTTGATAGGCTGACTCGAAACGTATTATTATTATTATTATAATTATTATTATTATTCAGGCTTACACATATTATTATTTTTTACTGATAAAACATATCTTATATAAAATTAAATAATATTATCAACATGTTGTATGAATTATATTATTTATTTAGTGAACAAATACTAACTTTACAGCCAAATGGATTATTCAAAGTCTAATGTTCATGATGAAAATAAACGTAGCGTAGAGCAAAAGAGCCATCGCTCCTATTTACTTTTTTTTTAGCGCATGAAGGTCATCATTACATAATCTCGCTGGAGAGTAATTGATTAGTTGGCCTTGTGTCCGGTGCAAACACGTTTATTTTTTTTCAGCAAAGCTGTACGGTCTCTTTTTGAGGCCACATAGACAAACGCACATGTATATCGATATTTAATTCTCAGGGAGACGCATACCATGTTGGAGCACTTTTGTTAAGTTGACGTGGGTACAGGTTGTACGTGTAATATATGAAAACTTGTACATAATATTGTTTTGTGTAACTTTTATAAACGTGAATATGCACTTTTTCTCTGCAAGTTACGGCCGTTCATTTTAACTCTTTATCTGTTGTTACACCTAAACTGTTGGTTTTCTATCGTTTTAATAATATATGATATATTCATGGACAACACTACATAGCAGCACCGCATATTTCTCTTTCGGTGCGGCGGCTGCTGGGATACACTGCGTACAAAAAAAAATGTATTGTTTTACAATTACAACTATGTTAATTGGTGGGACACGCATGGGACAACTTTTGCATGTCGCTTTCACCTCCCCACTCGTGCTTCTTTTCTCCAACAAAAAAACTTCACATATGATCCCGTGTCGTGTCGCTTTCACCATCTCTAATCATTAGCTTCTTCTTCTCCAACAGACTTCACCGATGACGTTGGTCACTAGATTTGCTTTCATGAACAAAAATTAGGGAGGAAATCAATGGTAAAAATGTAGCTTTCGAAGGAACGAAAACAATGTAAGCTGCACAAATTTCATTTTTGTACTTACCTACTCCCTAGTTTCCAGATAAGTTGTATCAAATTTCCAGATTACTTATATCAGGTTGTCAGATTAATTGTTGAGCTTCTTTCGCAAAAAAGAAAAAAGATTAGTTGTTGAGCTTGCCATGTTTGGATTTTACTGCTACTCCTAATTGCGAGATTAATTAATCAGGTTGCCAGATTCGTTGAATCTCGTTTGGCAGAATAGTGGCTGAGATTCACAGACTCAAATTTGCTGTACATGTTTACCCCATAGTTTCCAGATTAGTTGTAAGAACTTGTCAGATTAGATAAACCAGGTTGCCAGCTAGAGAATGCTTACTTCTTAGAAGTAAAAGTATCTAGTTGCCAGATTAGAACTTTGTAGTAGCTGCTAGAGAGTAAATTAGTTTCCAGAATTCGTTGTCAATACTAAAAATTACCATGCTAATTAAAACAGAAGAAAGAAGGAAAGTGGGGAAAGGAAGAGCAGATCAAAATTGGCCCAAGCTCAAAATCATAACATACCAGATCATTTTGCCATCTAATGCTTGACTGGGCCATTATCTATGGGGCCTTCTTTGCACATCTATGATGGCGGCGTGGTGTGGAGCTAAGAGAGAGATTGATTCATGGAGGAAGAAGGTGGTGTGGGGTGGTTGGTAGGAAGCATTCATGGAGGTGGAGGGGAACACAGGAGAAGAACGAGGAGGGGAACAGGCGAGAGAGATGAGGGATACGCGTGAGAGAGAGAGGAAGGATGCCATGTGGATGTGAATAAGGTTGACTCGGACTAGTACGTGGCCTTCTCTCTGAACCGCTGGATGAAGCGCGACAGATCTCCAGCGCCCCACCGCACGGAAGGACAGGCATGCTTGCGCTGCTAGTTAGATTTTCCCTAGATTCATAGATAGATACCAATAGATCCATCACATTTTGATTATTTGTCTTCTCTACCCACACCCATGATTGTAGTATCTCTAGAAAACATCGATGGAGTGAAAAGCTAGCTCATAATCGAGCATCCACAGGAAAATACATATGAAGACAGAGAAAAAGAACACAACACCATGTCTACCTGTCTTGATTTGCAGTCTGGAAACTTCAAGTTGTAGAGAAACTAGAGAGGACACACCAATTGCGGAATTATTCTGTCAGTCACCATATGCTTGTTCGGCCATTCGCTTCTCATCAATGCATCCAAATCAAGATGTATAAATATCCAGAAGCACAAAACTATTAGCATGGTATGTGCAGTTGTGGTACTCCAAAATAACCAAGTAAACTGAATTCCAATCATCACGTCAAAGCACCAAGAGTTACCGATCATTGTACGCATGGTGAACAACACTTGATCCTATACATATAACTACAGGACGATATACATGGCATCACCCTGTGCCTATTGGACGTCCAGCACCGGACAGAGGCCCCTAGGGTCACGCAAGCGCCACTTAAAAAGGGCAGACGGCTTACCATGGCTGGATGGCAGCTCACGCCGCTTGTTCCCATGTAGGACGCACTCCCAGATCCCGTCCACCACCTCCTCGATCATGGGTTCCATGCCTTGTTGCCATCACGAATACACCAAGTGGAGATCGGGCAGAGGGATTGAGGTGCCTTGATGAGATTGGTGGCGGCATCTTCTATCTATCTATCTATTATCTATTAAAAGCAAAATAGGAATAAAAATATGGAAATAATCTAGAAATTCCTACGTTAATTAGAATTATCCAACCGTTAGTTTGATATATCCAAAATTAGGGCCGTTGATCTTCAAAATAGCCCTTCGGCTTAAAACATTATGAAAATTACCCACCTATGCCATTATGCAAATTAAAATAGTTGTATCACATAACTATGCCATTACGTAAATAAAACTAATCGTAAGCCATGCATGACACGTAAATAAAACTCATGACACAGCCGGAATATTTTGTACAGTAGAACTAACAAAAGACTGCACGAGATCACATCTGTCCCGCCCTGACCTATGATGTTTTCCACCGCATCCCTTCTTCCAGTCGCGGCCGCCACCGTCGCCGCCACATGCACGGGCATTCTAATCTTCTCTTCTTTCTCCTGACATCTGTGCCACCCGGACTGCAGCAGTAACATGTTGAGGACAAACCTGGATCAGCTCACCGCTCATCTCCTCTCACTCGGTCGGACGAAGGTAGAAGAAGAAGCGTACTGGATTTTTCCGGCGCACAAACTTCCCGCCACACGAACGACGCATCGGCCGCACACACAACCTCTTCTATTTTCCACAGCTCGAACTACTGGCTCGACACATACCGGAGCAACCTTACATCAATACATCGGGAGGTTTTTTTAGCCAGGCTTGAGCACACACACTACACGCATGCACGCATTACCAGGCCAACACACGACCACTAACCCGTGCATGCACGCATCACACTCGGGGCACTAACAAACCCACGAACAAAAACTCCATGCGGCTCTAGCCATGCGCATGACGCGGCTGCCTCTAACAGACTCCAACGGCCGCTACTATCATGTAGTTCGTCCATGCTACACACGTACGCACATACATACATATATGATCGTGATCCAGCTCGCAGACCTGACCTGACGCACCGACGCCTGTCACACCGTCACAGATTCGACCTGGTGCATCGACGCCGGTCGCACCGTGTTCAGTCGTGCGAATGACTGGAGCTGCATGGAGTTTGATCTTGGGTCTGTTAGTGCCCCGGGTGTGATGCGTGCATGCATGTAGGAGTCATTTGGAGGTAGTTAGCTGGTTAGTGGCCGGCGTGCGCAACGTGGTAGTTAGCGTGCGTGTGTGTTAGCCCGGTATAAAATGCCCTCAGTGTATTGGTTGTAGGTTGCGCCGGTCTGTTGTCACGCCACGATGACAGTATGATGTAGTTTTCGTCGGAATCATGGTGTGTGCCCGATTAATATTAGAGTTCTTTCGAAATTGTGCTGCGCGTGTGCGTGTATACCTTCGTCTGGTGTTCGTCATCGAAGAGCTTCCCAACATTCGTCGTTGATGAATTTGTCCCAATATTTGATATCAACGCATGGTGCGACCAGCGTCGGTGCGCCACGTCGGGGCCAGGGCTTAGGGGGTGATTGTTGGCATAATAAGCCACGGTGACCGCATTGGATGCGTGTGCGTGCACGTGCCGGACGTGTAGGGTGCAGTCCAGGCCGCGTCGAGTTCGTACAATCGAGTACGGCACGTAGAACAGGGCCGTCGGCAAGTGTGCCGGTCCAGTTTGTTAGATGCATGCATGTACGAGTCAGTTGCAGGTAGTTAGCTGGTTAGTGGCCGGCATGCGTACGTGCATGCTGGCCGCAACGTGGTAGCTAGCGTGCGCGTGTGTTAGCCTGGGTATACAATGCCCTCCGTGTATTGGTTATGGGTTGCGTCGGTCTGTTGCCGTGTCACGTTGACAGTCGAAAGGGAAAGGACCTAAGAAAGATGTAGTCTTCATCGGGATTGTAGTATGTGATCGGTCGATGTGAGAGTTTTTTTGATATAGTGCTGCGTGTGTGCGTGTGTATCTCCGTCTAGTGTTCGTTATCGAAGGGCTTCTCGTCATTCTTCGTCGGTGAGTTTGTCCCAACATAACAGCCATGACAATGAGCACGAGTAGGTAGTTCTCCCATCATCCTTTGGACCAAGTTAGGGCTGCAGTAGTAACCACGGTACCACGAGTAGGTATGGGTGTTCCTTCTAGAAACCAATCAGGCTGCTTGCTTAGTATGTAGCTTCACGTGTAGGCAACTGCGTATGTACGTTTCAACAGAATCGATTAACTATGTGGAGATGGGGTTAGCCTTTTGGGTGTGTGGTCTACTCACCAAAAACACCGGCAGCCTGCACTCCGCGAGCGGCCGGATCTGTACCTTGAGATGTACGATGTTAACCTGAAGCTACACCACTCGGCATCCTACCCGGCTAACAGAAAAGAATGCCCATGTGTCCAGGTAAATTCCTTTCCCCTTTGTCTTCCTCATTATGTTTTTGGCGTCTGACAAAGCTCTTCAGATGCTTGATGAATTTGTAACTTTCCAAGGCTTCCACTCTAACAGAAGAAATTATTGGATAAATGCAATTCAAATATGAATACTCTTTGCCAAAAAAATCCCTTGGTCCTAAATTTATTTATTTCTACCGTGATAACTATAGCAATACAACTCTTAATCATTTAGCAAGTAAATTCTGCCCCCGCGCCGCTCCCTCCCCGGGGCGACACGGGCGGCGGCTCCCGCCCCACAGCCTCTCCCCTCCCGCCTCCTTCTCCCCCTCGCCATCGCCGGTGGCCTCCGGCAGGCAAAGCGTGCGCGGAGCCGCCATCGGCGGGGCGCTCTCTGGCTACCGCTCGCTCGTGGGATGGGGATACGACATGTGGTCGGCGGGTGACCGGCGCTTGGCTCCGGGGCGGCATCCTGGCTCGCGGTGGAGGAGGTCACCGGCGCGTGACGCAGGATCTGGTCGTGGAGGTGGGCGCGCCGCTACGGGCGAGCAGTCACGGTCGTGGCGCCCGTGCGGACCCGATCTACACCCTCGCGAGCTGCAGCCGGCACGGACGGTAGTGCTGGGATGGAGGGAGGCTCGGCTCCCTCCTGCACGTCCTGGAGGGGCCTTTGCTGCGTTCCTCCTACCTAGTTCCATGGTGGTGCCAGCTGGTGATTCGGCTGACGGGTTGCGAATCTGGCAGCTCGTCCGGCGAGTTAGGATGGGGTGGCGGCCTGCCCTCCCTGCTAGGGTCCTCTCTGGCTGTGAAGCGGGTAGCCGACGGTGGTGGTCATCTCCTCCGTCGGAGGTGATCGACCTGAGGATGGATGGTCAGATCTCGAGATCCGCCATCTAGTTCCGACTGCGAGTCGGGAAGACCTAGTTGCCGGTGAAAACCGAGCCCATGGGAGGTGATGGCGGCGTTCTGCATCGTTACCTTGAGGAAGGCATCGTCGTGTAACTATTGTCGACCCACTCGTGCTGTTCTGGGGAAACCCTAGGATCTGGTTTGCCAGATCGGATGATGATGGTACTGCGGTGTTGTTTTCTTTCTTGGGAGCATCTTATGTGGAGCAGAGCTGGAAGATAGAGGCATGAGGTGGAGCGGCTTCATCTTGCACGGAGCTTTCGGTGGAGGTGTCAAGTCATGCCTGACCGACAAGTGCTACGCTGCGTCATGCCTAGTCGGCAGGTGCTACACACGAGAGATCTTTTATAATCTTTGCGTCTGGACGGACGAGCGCGGGGCGGTGGCGTCGTTGGGTGTTGTGGTGGCATCGACGGATGGACGGACTGGCAAGGACGATACAATTCTCTCTCCTGAAGATGGGTCAGCAGCCCGATGATCATGGCGACATCTAAAACGTGTGCATGTGGTGTACGCTTTAGGTCTGCTGCACCGGCTGTGGGTTCCGATACATTATGTGTATGGATCGGCGAAGGGGGAGTGAAAGTGCGTTATATCGACTAGAGGGTGGGTGAATAGGCGATTTTTACAAATTCATCACTTGAGGAATTTCAACTTGAGGAATTTGAAATGTGATGAATAACTAGCAGCGGAATAAGTACTCAATTGCATGAGGAACATAGCAATAGCATAGTCATCATGATGAAATAAAACATGCACAGATTACAGGTAGCGTGATAGAGGATAATCAGGTGAGGAACAAGGTAACTTGAGGAATTTGAGGTGAGGTAATTGTGAAAGTCTTCAGTCAAATTCTTCAGACAGTAATGATCAATTTCATCAACAAGTATACGAGGAAATGGAAGGGTTGAGGAAATAGAACCAGGTAGCTCAATGAAGACAATGGTTTGATGACCCAGTTCCAACTACTGTGACAGTCGTACATCTGGTTTGGAGCGGCCTGGTATTTAAACCAGAGGACACATAGTCCCAGGACACAGTCCTTACCGTATTCTCCTTGAGCTAAGGTCACAAAGTCCCCACCGAACAATCTGGTAAGTCATCAGGGTAGAATTCCAAAACCCTCACAAACTGGTCACCAGACGATCCACAATTGACTGCTGGATGCTCTAGACAAAGGTCAGTCTGTGATCCCCTATTGATTGCAGGATGCACCAGACCATGACGCCTAACCATCTCGAATATACACAGTCTTCAAATGTAACAAGCATCGGTTCCACATAGGAACAGTCTCTTCAGTGATGCTCAATCACTTTGGGTTTGGTGGTTTGGATTTGGGTTTTTCCTCACTGATGATTTTCTCTCAAAGTCTTCGGAGGATGGGTTGCTCTGAAATGACAAGTGTCAGTTCTCTCTCGATGCAGCCAACCAACTAGTGGATGTGGGGGTGGCTATTTATAGCCAGGGTGCAACCTGACATGATAAGACATAAATGCCCCCAATGATATGACCGTTTTGTGGATAAGATGATTGGGGATAGCTGGCGCTAAACAAAGCAACGGTCGGAAGTTCGAACTATGAAAGTCCTCAGGCTTATCATGTTCCTCACTTGTAGGTAATTCGCACTAGCGAAATCCTAACTCCTCAGTCAGACAATTTCCTCAGAGAATAGAAGAACTTTGTCTCTATCACTGAAGAACTTGACTGAACCATAAGAGGTTTCCAAAGGCTTCACTCGAAGGATCCGATAGGTTGAGGCTTTTGGAGTTGAGCATCAGTTGGAAATTTTCCTTCGTATTACCTCAGCCCCCTTTAACAGTACGGTGTTTCCTATGACTCAAAGAAAGGAAATGAAACTATGAAAACAAAAGTCTTCACGCTTCATAGTCCTCGTTCATATCTTCAAGGTCACACCAACTTCTTCATTTTCAAAGTCTTCAGGGAATACCAAAGTCTTTAGCAAAGTCTTCACCAAAGTCTTCAGCTGAAGACATATTTTTAGGGGTCGATAATCTCCGAATATATCAAACTCCTAATCGACTTATAGAGCATGTGTACATTCACAAACACATTAGTTACTTAACCTATAAGTCTTCAATACACCAAAATCACTAAGGGGCACTAGATGCACTTACAGTCTCCCCCTTTTTGGTGATTGATGACAAATAGGTTAAGTTTTCAACGGGAATAAAAATATGGAATGTAAGTACTAAGTTTGAGGAATTTGATTCCAAGATATAGAAGAACTCCCCCTGAAGATGTGCATATTTGAGGAATTTGCTTTGGACTGTAAATGCACATGGCATGTTAAAAACATGGAGAACTCCCCCTATATATTGCAATTCATACATGCATTTGACATATGATATGAAGAATTTAAAATGCATGATGAAAATGGTGTTTGCCGAAATTTAGCATGCATGCATTAAGATACTTGAGGAAATAAGCATGCGGAAAGCACTTCAAAAGAGTCAGACCACCATCGGACTTAAGTTTACAACTCAACCAACAAAAGCTTCAGAAGAGCGAGAGTTGTAACTTAAACAAAAAAACAGCCCATATATAGAGACCCACTTGAAGACTAACTCAAATTTTCTCCCCCTGTGTCATCGAAGACCAAAAGTGACGTAAACAGAGGGCTAACACCCCTTGAAGAATTTCATCTTGAGGGTGCTGAAGGAGAGCCAGCATTGTCGGGGTTGTTTGTCATTGCAGGGCCTACCGCAGTGTCGTGAATGTCCTCAGCTTCATCCGTCTTGCCTGATGAAGAATAGGAGCTTGTAACTAGCTGGGGAACTTAAACTTTGTTGAATTTCTTCTTCTGAGGACCAGCCCAGTCAAGGTTCTGCTCAAGATTCATCTCCTTCAATTCTTCAGGAGTCTTGAGGTGAGACAGAATGGTCCAAGTGTGGTTGAAGACTTCATGGAGGTAGTATTGGTTCTTCCTCACACAGTTGTGCATGACAGTCATATCTCGAAGAAGTGCACCAAACTGTCGCTTGACCCATTTGTGGTTGCGATCAACCTTATGAAGACTTATGAGAAGCTCACGATCTGTCAACACTCGAGGATCAGACTCTTGAGGCTTTTGCACTGAGGCTTTTGCAGTACAGTCTTGGGTAGCAGTGTCATCATTGGTGAAATAAAATGCAGCTTTGCGGAACTGGCTATCCAATGGACAAGTACCTTCATCAATGACATCTTTGCCTTTTCCTTCAACTGAAGCAATTGTGTGCTTGAGGACTTCAATAGGAGGCAGAAAGCCGAAGTGATTCTGGAAGTCAGCCTTGAAGGGAATTGAAGACCTTGATTTGATGAATTTCATGATCCATGGAGCATAAGGCTTCAGTTCAAATGGGGCTAAAGCTGCATTGGCCAAAGTCCTCATGAAGAAATTGTGGTAGTTGATGGGAATCCCATGAATGATGTTGAATAGCATGTTCTTCATGACTCCATCCACTTCTTCTTCAGAGTTGTGGTCCTTCTGAGGTCTGAGAGTATTGGTAAGTATGCGATAGACTGTCCTGGGCACATTGAGCAAATCCTTCACTAGGAAGGTAGTCGTTGGAGGTTTTCCAGGTGCCAGGCTTCATCAACACTTGCATCATATGGTTGGGCAGAGCAGGTTCATCAAAGAGGCATCGTGCTCCTTCTGAAGGAATTGGCACTGGGACTGATCGAAGCAATTCTGATGCTGGTGCAGTGTAGTGAGTAGATCCAGTCATCCAGTCCTAGACCCATGAGTTGATGTCAGAAGCATCGCCTGTGATGTGCAAGGTGGCATAGAATTGAAGTATCAACTCTTCATTCCAATCACAAATATCCACATAGAACGGAAGAATTCCATCATCATGAAGAATTGTGAGCACTGGTGTGAAGGATGGAATAGTTTCCATATCCGCATGAGGAATTCGATGATGCTCGAAGACTTTCTTCTTGTCAAACAACACTGATGCATAGTAATTCATCTATGTGGTTGTCTAGAATCTGGTGCGACCGGCTCTTGTAGAGTCATATGGATTTGGTCCAGTGAAGAAAATGTGCTCATTGAAGAAATTGGTCTTGATGAATTTGGGGCGCTTTGAGCCTTTGAATGCAATCCTAGGTTTCGGCTGAAGGTTTGGTTTGAAGCGGCCCACAATTTCCTTAGGCATTGGTGTAACTTCTTCAGACTGAGGAATTTGCACTGCAGGTTCCTCAGTGGCAGTTGGAGCAACAATTTCCTCAGCTGATGCAGCTGAAATATCTTCAGTGACAGTTGCAGCCATGTCATCAGATCATGTTTGAATTTCTTCAGTCCGGGCTCGAGACTGAGGAATTTGTGACAGAGGAGTGGTCATTGGTGAATTTGGCTGTGCAACTTCCCAATATTCATCATTGATCAGAGGTGTTGCGTTTCCAATGTCCACCTCCTCTTCCATTTCTTCAACGCCAGCCTCTTCAGCAGTAAATTGAGGCTGGGGCGATGATACCAGTGGAGTTGAAGCATTTGCACTAGTAGAAAAAGGCCTATTTGTCCCGGTTCGTAAGGCCCATTTGTCTCGGTTCCGGAACCGGGACTAAAGTGTCGGGACTAAAGCCCAAAACCTTTAGTCCTGGTTCGCTTACCAACCGGGACTGAAGGGGCTCCACGTGGCTGGTACTGGGAGCCTAGGCAGGAGGACCTTTAGTCCCAGTTGGTAACACCAACCGGGACCAAAAGGCATCCATGCGTCAGCATCTAGCAGTTGTTGGGTTTTGTTTGAAAGGGAGGGGGCTTTAGGGGGTTTTGGACGGTTAATTTAGGGGTTTTATATTGTTTTAGTTAGCTAATTAATAGAGGGAAGTGTTCTCTCTTTCTCTATGCTTGGTCGACGCTAGCTACTATAGAGAGAACTCTACATGCTAGCTAGTAAGAAAATGAAGGAACCATTAAGTACAGAAGATCATCATGAACATATAGAGATAGAATTGATCGACCTCTCTTTCTCCGAGAGATTGGTCGTATAACAAGTTTTCATATATATATATCCGACGCTACTAGCTACATATATACAATATAAGATCGCTTACAATCCCTAACATCTAATGTCCAATTCCAGATGGTATTCTCCGGTTTTACTTATGACATGGTCAAGAAAGAATCCCGCCAATTCTTCTTGAATTGCTCGTGTGCGATCATGTGGTAGGAGTTCATCCCGCATCTGCCACATCTAGTTTGAAGAAGGGGGTCAATACATATATATGGTAATAAAATAAAATTGTGAATATTATTGCTTACGCACTTGAAATTGGTTTTTAGAGTAGCCCCGCTTAGGGGTCGTCGTGTTGTCGATGAAATCGCAAACATAGTATCCACAAAGATCATTCCCGGTTTCCTGCCACAAGCACTTTACAAGAAATAGAGTTCAATCAAACTGATAATAAAGCATGATAAATGGTATTGATGAAACTAGAATCAATGGGAGATGCGCGGAACTAGCTAGTAGTACTTACTTTCGGGTGTGTAAATCGCAGCTCCCCCGGCAGTGCCGGAACAATTTTTGTGAACTCTTTCCAAACCCTGCCAGACAAAGCAAATAATTACTTGATATCAGGAAATGAACAAAGTTGCTGATATGATGCGATAATGATCGATTGAACTTACTTCTGGAGCATTTCAGTCATGTCCGCATAATCCTGGGGACCTTTTCATTTCGAGTCTAGGACGATTACTACTCCCTGCTCAAGCTTAATCTCTAGCAGAATAAAGTGGAAACTGCGCACGCATGCATAACTCATCAATTACATTACTATAAAGCTCGACTAATAAGGGAAACCGAATATGCACAAGACAGTAACACTCACTTGAAGTTGTAAGGAACGAGTATTGTCCCTTTGTTTTGATTTTTAAGCAACGATTGTAGAAAGTTCTCCTCGGTTTCTATGGCATTCTTTTGAACCGTATACTCATGTATGACATTTGGGTTAATGAACCCAATGTCATAGATTTGTGCTTTTCTGCATTCGACGATCTTCAATCTGCATAATATAGTGAGGATAATTATATATACATGCAATGACAGAGCTGAGCTATCTACATAGAGAGACTTAATTACAGAAGTAGTACTTATAGACAGTAGCAAGTCACGATTGTTTTGTCGAGGGCTTTTGATTGTATAACTGGAATATCTCCTCAAATTCAACATTCAATAGTTCCATTCCAACGAGGTCGTGCTCCTCTTTAACTGACAGTATCAAATAATCCTTCCCAGACTCGTGGCAGGTTTTCATGTACCATTCATGGAATTTTCACATCATCGTTGTTAGAGGAGGATGATCAGGTTTGAAGAGAGGTCGCCCATGCCGGTAACGGAATTCGTCCACCTCCAATGGCTTAAACTGTACATCGCCGCTCAGGTAATCACCAGGTTTGGTACCGGGCACCATCCCCGGATGATTAGCGACAATATCGCTAGACACCTTGAGCAAGGGGCACGATTGGTTCGCCTGTTCGCCGAGCTGGGGATTTTTTCCCCACTTCTTAGTTTTGCTAACCTTGTATCACTGGAAGTACTTTTCGACCGCCGCGCATCTTGATATGTCTTTTTAATACAGCGCTCAAAGTTGGAATCCGGCGGAGGTGGTGGTGGTCGCTTCAGGGCATCAATAGTGTGCATCGCTTTCACCGGATCTATCTTCTCCTTCGGAGATGGAGTTTTCTTGGCAAAATGGGCCCTCAATTCGGCCTGACATATCTCCCTGTTTTTAGACTCGGTCCACTCATATGGTAACTTTTCCAGAGGCTTGAGAGATGGACCGTATCTGTATCCCTTCTTGCCTATGCTTGTATTGCTAGCCACCGGAGCGACGGCGGCTCCCTTCCATCGTTGCTTACTAGGCGCCGGAGGAGCCGGAGCGGCGGCGTCTGTGTTCTGTCGTTGCCGACGAGGCTGAGGAGGAGGCGTACTGCTCTGACGTGCCGGAGTAGGCGAAGGAGGAGGCGGAGTGCCCTCACGCTTCGGAGGAGCCGAAGAAGGAGGCGGTGTGCCCTGATCACTCGTCGAAGGAGGAGGAGGAGGAGGCGGAGTGCCCTGAATCGCCTGAGAAGAAGGAGGAGGCGAAGGCGTCCAGTTTGGAAGCTTGATGTACTCCTTCTACCATAGACATGTACTCCTCAGGGCACGAACTAGCGTATTCTCTCCTTTACCTGGAGAGTGGTCAAGCTCGAGCTCCTCAAATTCCTTCCTTACTTCATCCACCATCACAACATCATAGCCATGTGGAATCGGATGACAGTGAAAAGTTCCGTTGGGTTCAGGAGGTGCAACAAAGCCGACACCCGCCTTGAAAGTGAGGTTCCGGCATTTCGTCATAAGCTCGCAATGTTGAGCCTCCATGATAGTATCCACGGGGTAGCTAGGAGACATGAAGTCAGGCTGAACGGGCTCCATGGAAGCGACGCTTCTTCTCCGCTGAGATGGTGGGGTAGCTTCCCGGGTAGCTTCGTGCCGCTGAGATGGTGGCCAGGACCTCGCTGGCTCTTAGCTTCCTCTAGCTTTTGTAGTCTTGCATTGAGCTTTTGAATTTCGTTCAGCTCCGCTTTCCTCTTTCTCTCCTGTCTTCTGTAACCTCCTGCGTCGGGAAACCCAACCTTCCATGGAACGGAGTCTGGTGTGCCTCGTGTTCGTCCAGGCTGCTCAGCATTCCCTAGGGCCTCAGTCATCTCGTCCTTCTCTCTCTCGGGAATGAATGTCCATTCCTATGTTGCGGTGATATATTTCTGAAGCTTGTTCATGGGCATTGCAAGTTGCCGGTCCATCCAACGGCACTTCCCTGTTTCAGGGTCCAAAGTTGCCCCAACCCCGAAGAACCAAGTCCTTGAACGGTGTGGCCAGTTCAATGTCTGTGGTATGATGCCTTTAGCAATTAGGTCATTCTCAGCTTTGTCCCACAACGGCCGGGCTTTGAGGTAGCCACTTGACCCCGTGTGATGGTGATACTGCATCTTTGCAGCATTGACCTTGTTTGTCTCTGACATTTTCTTACTCTTGTCCGATGTCTTGTAGTCCACAAATGCGGGCCCATAATCTCTTATCTTCTCAAATCGGCCGATGAATTCTGGAGTCTTCCGTTTGTCGACAAACTTTGATTTCAACTCATTCTTCCACCTCCTGAATAGATCTGCCATCTTCTTAAGAGCACACGCCTTGACCAATGGCTCTATAACTAGCTTATTCGGATCCTCCTTTGGCGGTAGGGTGAAATTTGCCTTCAACGCGGTCCGAAGATCATCTTTCTGTTTATCGGTGACATAATCACCTTCAGGGGCGCCGCCCTTAGGATTATTACATTGCTTGATCATGATCGGGATGTTGTCCCTAACAATAGCTCCGCACTGAGCAGAAAATGCGTTCTTGGTCCGCTTGGGTTCAATCGGATGGCCATTGTTCGCGAGTGTTGTGATCGTGAACCATTCATCCTTGCGCAATCTCTTCTTCGCGCCTCGTCTCGTTACCGAAGTTTGGCTATAAAAGAGGAAAGAAGAGTTAATTAGTATATGTACATACCAAAACAATTAATGCATCAATTAGCTAGTCAACACAGGCTTAATTAATATATATACCTCGCCAGACTTTGCAATAGCTCCCTCCTCCGATCGGTCACCGGAGCCGTCATCATGGTCTCCTTCTTCTTCTAGCATTCGGTCACCGAAGCCATCATGATCATGTCCTTCCTTCTCGATTGTTCGATCACCAGAGCCGTCATAATCCTCTCCTTCCAGACCATCGGTGTCGTTGAGAAACGACAAGATATCACGCCCGCCGTGGATTATGTCCCCCAACAACTGTTCTTGTTCTTCGTCTCTTGGATCCATAGTTTCTGCAAATATTACAACATGGCAATTAATATACAAACACGAATGCCCGACGTACGGACCGCCTCTCCCATGAATGTCCGACGTCCGAACCGCCTCTCTCATGAATGTCACACAAGGGATTCTGTTAACCTTCAAGGGATTTAATTAACTAAATGGCACCATTCTGAATGTGTAGAAAATGGTCCATATTTTTCCTGATCTCATCTACCCTTCTATATGTCACGTTGTCTGGTGTCAAAGGATTGAAGAAAACCACGGCTTCATCATTAGCCAGAAGTAACAAGCGCATAATGTTACGAAGCTCTCCAAAATTGTTTTGTAACGCAGTCCCGAATAGGATAATTAATTAGCTTTTTGGTACGAAGTTCAGCAAGAGCCTTCCGAATATCGCTATTTTGAAGGCCTTTACTGAAATTCGTACCAAAAAGCGAATTATTCTATCCGGGTCTCCGTTTCATAACAACTTTGAAGAGCTACGTAGCATCATATGCATGTTACTTCCGGCTAATGATGAAGCCATGCATTTCTTCAATACTTTGACAGACAACGTGACATATAGAAGAATATATATATATAGATGAGATAAGAAAAAAATTGGATCAACTTGTGCACATCCATAATGGGGGCATTCTTGATAAATCTATATTACCGGAGTTTTCTTCATTTAACTTGGTAAATTTGGGTGGCCTCAACAACGCTTCTAGGGTTTGGGGTGGCCTGGACAACACTTCTAGGGTGTGGGGTGGCCTCGACAAAACTTTTTCAGTCCCGGTTTGGGTGGCCTCGAGAGTTTATCGGGTAGGGACGGGATGGGGTAGGAGATCGACAACGCTCTTTCTTCCACGGTTTGGGTGGCCTCGAGAGTTTATCGCGTAGGGATGGGATGGGGTAGGAGACCGACAACACTCTTTCTTCTAGGGTTTGGGTGGCCTCGAGAGTTTATCAGGTAGGGACGGGAGGGGGTAGGAGATCGACAACGCTCTTTCTTCTAGGGTTTGGGTGGCCTCGAGAGTTTATCGGGTAGGGCGAGAGGGCCAGGATTCTCTTAACCTTTTAGGGATTTAACAAAATGGCGCCATTCTGGATGTGCAGAAAATGGTCCATATTTTTCCTGATCTCATCTACCCTTCTATATGTCACGTTGTCTAGTGTCAAAGGATTAAAGAAAACCAAGACTTCATCATTAGCCAAAGTAACAGGCGCATAATGGTACGAAGCTCTCCAAAATTGTTTTGGAACGGAGTCCCGGATAGGATAATTAGCTTTTTGGTACGAAGTTCAGCAAGAGCCTTCTGAATATCGCTATTTGGAAGACTTTGCTGAAATTCGTACCAAAAAGCGAATTATTCTATCTGTGACTCCGTTTCAAAACAACTTTGAAGAGCTTCATAGCATCATACGCATGTTACCTCCGGCTAATGATGAAGCCATGGATTTCTTCTATACTTTGACAGACAACGTGCCATATAGAAGAATATATATATAGATGGGATCAGATAAAAATTGGATCAACTTGTGCACATCCATAATGGGGGCATTCTTGATAAATCTATGTTACCGGAGTTTTCTTCATTTAACTTGGTAAATTTGGGTGGCCTCGACAACGCTTCTAGGGTTCGGGGTGGCCTCAACAACACATCTAGGGTTTGGGGTGGCCTCGACAATGCTTTTTCAGTCCCGATTTGGGTGGCCTCGAGAGTTTATCGGGTAGGGACGGGAGGGGGTAGGAGATCAACAACACTCTTTCTTATAGGGTTTGGGTGGCCTCGAGAGTTTATCACGTAGGGACGGGATGGGGTAGCAGATCGACAATGCTCTTTCTTCTAGGGTTTGGGTGGCGTCGAGAGTTTATCGGGTAGGGACGGGAGGTGGTAGGAGATCGACAACGCTCTTTCTTCTAGGGTTTGGGTGGCGTCAAGAGTTTATCGGGTAGGGCGAGAGGGCCGGGATATCGAGAGGGGGGGTGAACATTTTACCTTAGTAACTTAGAAAAAATGTTATCGGGGAGGGGGTATATCGACCCCCCTCATGTCGAAGTTATTGGGGAGAGGTATATCAACAACGATATACATTCCGGATCCGTTGGAAAGCTCTCGGGGAGTCGATGCCAAAGTGATGATAGGGGGCGGGGTGCTCCCGTGTCCTTGTTGATAGATAGAGCCGATGCCAACGTGATGATAGAGTCGATGCCAACATGTCCGACGAGCGGACCGCCTCTCTCACTCATGCATGTCCAACGTCCCCCCTCATGTTGAAGTTATCGGGGAGGGGGTAGATCGACGACGATGCTCTTTCTTCTAGGGTTTGGGTGGCCTCGATAGTTGGTCAGGTGAGCAGTTTTCTTTTCCTTCTTCATTTTTTACTTTGTTTTTTGTTATATGTTTGTTTTCATTTTCACTCTACATATATGAACAAAAACTGCATATATGAACAAAAAAATGCTCTGAATAAAAAAAATTAATACATATATGAACAAAAAATGCTCTGAACAAAAAAATTAATACATATATGAACATCCATACATACATATAGCCACATACATATATACATTATATATATATGAACAAAAAATCATCATATAAAAAATGAAAAAAAATACAAGGGGTGGCGGCGGCGGCTCACAGCAGGGGCGGCCGGCGAGGGCGACAGCGGGGGCGGCGAGGGCGACGGCGCCAATGGGGGTGGGCAGGGGCAGGGGCGTGGCCGGGGCGACGACAGGGACAGCGACGGTGGGGGTGGCCAGGGCGCAGGGGCGCGCTTGGGGGACAGCGGACGGCGACGGCATGGGCGGCGGACCGCGTCAGCGTGGGTTCACGGGTAGGGGCAGGGGCACGGGCAACGGCGACGGCGTCGGGGCAGCCTGGCGGCGTCGAGGAGGTCGGCGTCGTCGGGGGGAACTGCGAGATGAAATGAAAATTTTCACGAGTGCTGCATATATACACACACCATTGGTCCCGGTTGGTGGCACCAACGGGGACCAATGCCAACCTTTGGTCTCTTTTTGGCAGCCCAAAGGGCGGGAAGCAGAGACCATTGGTCCCGGTTGGTGGCACCAACCGAGACTAAAGGTGGGCATTGGTCCCTGTTGGTGCCACCAACCGGGACTAAAGGTGGGTATTGGTCCCGGTTGGTTCCACCAACCTGGACCAATGGCCTTGCATAGCGGCGTGGTGGGAGTTTAGTCCCACCTCGCTAGTGGAGACTAAGCCGCACCTGTTTATAAGGCGCGGTGCGCCTGAGCGTTCGAGCTCCTCTCTAAAGCAGGCTTATGGGCCTAATCTCTTTGTATCTGCCCGTGGGCCTAGTGGGCCTTCTATGGGCCTGAATCCTGGCCCAATTGGCTGGTTGGGTTTCTAGTCGTATTCAGGCCATGGTGGCCCAATAGGCGGCATTTTTTTTTATTTTTTTTCCAGTATTTTTGTTTTGTTTTTTGCTTTATTTATTTTTTTAATTTTTTTCTAGTATTATTCTTATGTTATTTTAGTTCATTCTTTTAAAAAATTAAATACTTTGATAATTTTAGTTGCATAATTTCAATTATTTTGTTTTGTTTCTTGCTTTATTTATTTCCAGTGTGTTTTATTATTATATTCTTTTTGCTATTAATGTTTTGAGCAAAAAATACTTTGATAATTTTGTTGCATAATTTTTATATAATTATAGTTTCGAAAATACTAGAGGTTTATAAAAGCTTTTTAGCTGATTCTTTTTTTAACTCCACTCCCACAATGTTTTGAAAGAAATTAAAAAGCACTTCAAACAAACTCTGAAAAGGTTGAAAGTTGGCATGGTATCATCATTTTACCCACATAGCATGTGCTAAAAAGTTGAGTGGGTTACGGCGAAAAATGGATGCACTTTGTGTACAAAATGGACGATCTCTTTCGAAGTATCAGGGTTTCGGACGAAAACTCATCTGTTACAAAGGGATATCATTTTTTTGAACTCATGTGAACTCTATACTTTTTGTGTGTTCAAAATGCAGCATTCAAAGCCACATCATCAATTGTCAACCCTTTCTGACTTCATTTGGTATTTTTCATGCACTTACTGATTTTTTTGAGCTAAATGACCCTGAAATTGAAAAGCACTTCAAATGAACTCTTAAAAGGTTGAAAGTTGGCATGGTATCTTCATTTCACCCACATAGCATTTGCTAAAAAGTTGAGAGGCTTACAGCAAAAAATGGATGCACTTCGTGTACAAAATGGACAATCTCTTTTGAAGTATCAGGGTTTCGGACGAAAACTCGTCTGTTACAAAAGGGATTTCATTTTTTTTGAAATCATTTGAACTCTAGATTATTTGTGTGTTCAAAATGCACCATTCAAAGGCACATCATCAATTTTCCACCCTTTCTGACTTCATTTGGTATTTTTCACGCACTTACTGATTTTTTTACCTAAATGACCCTGAAATTGAAAAGCACTTCAAATGAGCTCTAAAAAGGTTGAAAGTTGGCATGGTATCATCATTTCACCCACATAGCATGTCATAAAAATTTGAGAGGGTTACGAAAAAAACTGGATGCACTTCGTCTACAAAACGGAAAATCTCTTTTGAAGTATTAGGGTTTCGGACGAAAACTCATGTGTTACAAAAGGCATTTCATTTCGTCACATGTCACTGCAATGATATAGTTGTGGAGAGAAAGTCTTCACTTTTTCTTCGCTTGTGACCTTTGTTTATTGCGTCGTAACCATGGATAATCTTCATCATTTAACAGGGTGCTTGGGTCAGCCTTGACTTTGAAGGGAGGAATTTCATGAAACTTTTCATAATCTTCAGACATGTCTGTCTTGCCCTCCAATCCCACGATGTCGCTTTTTCTTGAAAGAACTATGTGGCTCTTTGGCTCATCGTATGATGTATTCGCTTCCTAATCTTTTCTTTTTCTCGGTATGGTAGGCATGTCCTTCACATAGAAAACCTGGGCCACATCATTGGCTAGGATGAATGGTTCGTCTGTGTACCCAAGATTGTTAAAAACATTGTTGTCATTCCATACTGTGGGTCTTCCTGTATCCCACCTCTTGACAGATTAACCCATTTGCGCTGAAACAAAGGGACCTTGAAATCATGTGCATAGTCAAGTTCCCATATGTCCACTATGTAACCATAATATGTGCCCTTTCCCCTCTTGGTTGCGGCATCTAAGCAAACACCGCTGTTTTGGTTGGTGCTCTTTTCATCTTGGGCGATCATGTAAAATGTATTCCGATTTATCTCGTACCCTTCATAGTTCAATACAGTCGAAGATGGTCCCCTAGACAACAAGTACAACTCATCAGAAACAGTGTTGTCACCCATGAGAAGTGTTTGCAACCAACTGCCGAAAGTCCTCATGTGTTCATATGTAATCCAGTCGTCACACTGCTTCGGGTGTTTGGAGTGCGGAATATTCTTGTGTTCATCGACATACGGGGTCACCAAGGTGGAATTCTGTAGAACTGTGTAGTGTGCTTGAGACCAAGAATGCCCATCCCTACATATTATTGAGTCTGCTCCTAGCGTGCCTTTTCCAGTCAGTCTCCCCTCATACCGCAATTGAGGGAGACCAATCTTCTTAAGGTCAGGAATGAAGTCAACACAAAACCCAATGACATCCTCTATTTGATGGCCCATGGAGATACTTGCTTCTGGCCTAGCGCGGTTACGAACATATTTCTTTAAGACTCCCATGAACCTCTCACAGGGGAACATATTGTGTAGAAAAACAAGGCCCAGAACGACAATCTCGTCGACTAGATGAACTAGGACGTGCATCATGATATTGAGGAAGGACGGTGGGAACACCAGCTCGAGACTAACAAGACATTGCACCAAATCACTCCTTAACCTTGGCAGGATTTCCGGATCGATCACCTTCTGAGAGATTGCATTCAGGAATGCACATAGCTTCACAATGGCTAATCGAACGTTTTCCGGTAGAAGCCCCATCAATGCAACAAGCAGCAGTTGTGTCATAATCACGTGGCAGTCATGAGACTTTAGGTTCTGGAACTTTTTCTCTGCCATATTTATTATTCCCTTTACACTTTGTCCCTAGTATGCCTCTAGTGAACTAGCTCGTTGATCAAAGATGGTCAAGGTTTCCTAGCCATTGTCATAAGAGGTCATTTGATAACGGGATCACATCATTAGGAGAATGATGTGATGGGCAAGACCCAAAATACAATCGTAGCATATGATCGTGCCAGTTTATTGCTACTATTTTCTGCATGTCAAGTATGTGTTCCTATGACCATGAGATCATGTAACTCACGGACACCGGAAGAGTGCCTTGTGTGTATCAAACGTCACAACATAACTGGGTGACTATAAAGATGCTCTACAGGTATCTCCGAAGGTGTCTGTTGGGTTGGCATGGATCAAGACTAGGATTTGTTACTCCGTGTGACGGAGAGGTATCTCAGGGCCCACTCGGTAATACAACATCACAATAAGCCATGCAAGCAATGTGATTAATTGTTAGTCACGGGATCTTGTATTACTAAACGAGTAAAGAGACTTGCCGGTAACGAGGTTGAACTGGGTAAGGAGATACCGATGATCGAATCTCGGGCAAGTAACATACCGAAGAACAAAGGGAACATCATACAGGATTAACTGAATCCTTGACATAGAGGTTCGACCGATAAACATCTTCGTAGAATATGTAGGAACCAATATGGGCATCCAGGTCCCGCTATTGGTTATTGACCATAGAGGTGTCTCGGTCATGTCTACATAGTTCTCGAACCCACAGGGTGTGCACACTTAAAGTTCAGTGATGTTTCGGTAGTATAGAGTTATGTATGGTGCTGACCAAAGGTTTTTAGGAGTCCCGGATGAGACCCCGGACGTCACGAGGAGCTCCAGAATGGTCCGGAGGTAAATATTGATATATAGGAAGTCCTATTTTGGTCGTCGGAAAAGTTTTGGGCTCATCGGTAGTGTACCGGGAGTGCCGGTAGTGTACCGGGAGACCATCGGGAGGGGTATTTCGACCCAAGAGGCTACATGGGCTGTGGGAGAGTAAATACCAGACCTTAGTGGTCTGGGGGAAGTCCCACACAAGGCCCATGCGGCTGGGAAAGAAGATCCCAAAGAGAAAAGGTGGAAAAAAGGCAAAAAGGCAAAAAAGGAAGGAGTCCTGGTCCGACTAGGATTGGAGGAGGAGTCCTCCTCTCCTCCCTTGCTTCGGCCGAAGCCTAGAGGGCTTGGACCTTGGGACAAGCCTCCCTCTCTCTCTTCCTCTTATATATACTAGAGGTTTTAGGGTTTTTGCACTTGATTTTCAGCCACGTGATACCCGTTCCTCTAGGGCATAGTTTCTCCTCGAGATCGGTTCTCTGCAGTGCTTAGGCGAAACCCTGCCAGAATTGCTCCACCACCATTGCTGTGGCGCCATCACGCTACCGGAGAACTCATCTACCTATCCACTCCCTCTTGCTGGATCAAGAAGGCGGAGATCGTCATCAAGCTGTACGTGTCCTGAACGCGGAGGTGCCGCCCGTTCGGTGCTTGATCGGGACGGATCGTGATTGGATCGTGGGATGCTCGGTGATTTGGATCGCGAGGACGTTCGACTACACCAACCGCATTTCTTAACGCTTCCCGCTTAGCGATCTACAAGGGTATGTAGATCCACTCTCCCTCTCGTAGATGCTCATCACCATGGATAGATCTTGCGTGTGCGTAGGAATTTTTTTTGTTTCCCATGCAACGTTCCCCAACAGTGGCATCATGAGCTAGGTCTATGTGTAGATGAGATCTCGATTATAACACAAAGGGTTTGTTGGCATTGATGCTTAGATTGCTTCCTCCCTTGGTTGTGTTTTGGTTCAGCGGTATTGTAGGATGAAGCGGCCCGGACCAACATTACTCGTACGCTTACGAGAGACCGGTTCCCTCAGTTGCAACTTGTTGCAAAGATGGATGGCGGGTGTCGGTTTCGCCTACTTTAGTTGGATCAGATTCGACAAAGGCGGTCCTTTAGAAGGTTGAGAAGCAACTTATGTATCACCGTTGTGGTTTATGCGTAGTTGAGAATTGTTCTTGCTAGATACCCGTAGCAACCACGTAAAACATGCAACAACAATTAGAGGACGTCTAACTTGTTTTTGCAGGGTATGTTGTGATGTGATATGGCCAATTATCTGATGAGATATATGTGATGTATGAGATGATCATGTGTTGTATAGAATATCATGACTTGCATGTCAATGAGTACGGCAAGCGGCAGGAGCCATAGGGTTGTGTTTAGTTATTGTATGACCTACGTGTCAATCATTAAGCGCTATGTAATGCTTTACGTTATCGCTAAACGGTAGCAATAGTAGTAGAAGCATGGGGGCGCGACAACCCCGATGGCGACACGTTGATGGAGATCAAGATGATGGAGATCATGGTGTCATGCCGGTGACGATGGAGATCATGCCGGTGCTTTCAAGATGGAGATCAAAAGCACAAGTTCATGGCCATATCATGTCACTTACGATTTGCATGTGATGTTAATCCTTTTATGCACCTTCTTTTGCTTAGGACGACGGTAGCATTATAAGGTGATCCCTCACTTAAATTTCAAGATGAATTGTGTTCTCCCCGAGTGTGCACCGTTGCGAAAGTTCGTCGTGTCGAAACACCATGTGATGATCTGGTGTGATAGACTCTACGTTCACATACAATGGGTGCAAGCCAGTGTTGCACATGCAGAACACTTGGGTTAAACTTGACGAGCCTAGCATGTACAGACATGGCCTCGGAACACAAGACACCGAAAGGTCGAACATGAGTCATATAGTAGATATGATCAACATGATGATGTTCACCATTGAAACCACCTCAACTCACGTGATGATCGGACTTGAGTTGGTGGATTTGGATCATGTGACACTCAGATGACCCGAGGGATGTCAATTTGAGTGGGAGCTTTAGTAATTTGATTAACTAAACTCATTATCTTGAACAATAGTCTAAGTAACCTTTGCATATTTATGTTGTAGATCAATGCCTCGCGCAATAGCACCCCTGAATTTTAATGTCCTTGATGCACCGCTTGGTGACCAACCAGAAGACCTGTCATCCGAAGACGTTAAGAACGCTTGGGAGGCACGTTCTGGAGGTTACTCAATAGTTTAGTGTGCAATATTGTATGGCTTAGAACCGGGACTTCAAAGATGTTTTGAACGTCATGGAGCATATGAGATGTTACAGGAGTTGAAGTTTAACTTTGAGAAGAATGCCCGGATCGAGAGGTATGATGAACTATAACATGCACGGAATGAACAAGTCAGTCGCCGAGCTGTCTACGATGCTAAAAGTCGCTGAGTCTGAAATCCAGAAAGAACATCAAGTGTTGATGGTCAATAAAACCACTAGTTTCAAGAATAATGGCAAGGGCAAGGGCAAGAAGGGTAAAACCAAGAAGGATGGCAAAGCAGTTGCTACTCCTGTAAAGAAGCCCAAGGCTGGACCCAAGCCAAAAGCTGAGTGCTTTCATTGCAAGGGAACTGGTCACTGGAAGTGGAACTGCCCCAAGTACCTAGATGACAAGAAGGCGGCCAACGACAAACAAGGTATATATGATATACATGTTATTGATGTGTACCTTACTAGCTCTCGTTGTAGTGCCTGGGTATTTGATACCGGTTTGGTTGCTCACATTTGCAACTCCAAACAGGAACTACGGAATAGACGAAGGTTGGCGAAGGACGAAGTGACGATGCGCATGGGAAATAGTTCCAAGGTTGATGTGATCGTCGTCGGTACGCTATCTCTTCGATTACCATCGGGATTTGTGATGAACCTGAATAATTGTTATTTAGTGCCTGCGTTAAGCATGAACATTATATCTGGATCTTGTTTATTGCGAGACGGTTACTCATTTAAATCATAGAATAATGGTTGTTTTATTTATATGAGTAATATCTTTTATTGTCATGCACCCAATGTGAGGGGTTTATTCATATTGAATCTTGATAATACACATGTTCATAACATTGATGCCAAAAGATGTAAAGTTGATAATGATAGTACCACTTTCTTGTGGCACTGCCGTTTAGGTCATATTGGTGTAAAACACATGAGGAAGCTCCATGTTGATGGACTTTTGGAGTCACTTGACACATGTGAACCATGCCTCATGGGCAAGATGACTAAAACGTCGTTCTCTTGAACAATGCAACGGGAAAGTGACTTATTGGAAATCATACATACTGATGTGTGCGGTCCAATGAATGTTACAACGCATGGTGGATATCGTTATTTTCTCACCTTCGCTGATGACTTAAGTAGATATGGGTATATTTACTTAATGAAACACAAGTCTGAAACATTTGAAAAGTTCAAGCAATTTCAGAGTGAAGTTGAGAATCATCGTAACAAGAAGATTAAATTCCTGCGATCAGATTGAGGAGGTCAATATTTGAGTTATGAGTTTGGCAGTCACTTAAGACAGTGTGGAATTGTTTCATAGTTGACACCGCCTGGAACACCAAAGCGTAATGGTGTGTCCGAACATCGTAATCGAACCTTATTAGATATGGTGCGTTCTATGATGTCTCTTGCTGATTTGCCACTATCGTTTTGGGCTTATGCATTAGAGACAGCTGCATTCACTTTAAATAGGGCACCATCAAAATCCGTTGAGACGACGCCATATGAGCTATGGTTTGGCAAGAGGCCAAACTTGTCGTTTCTTAAAGTTTGGGGATGTGATTCTTATGTCAAAAAGCTTCAGCCTGAAAAGCTGGAACCCAAAGCGGAGAAATGCATCTTCATAGGATACCCGAAAGAGACAGTCGGGTATACCTTCTATCTCAGATCCAAAGGCAAAGTGTTTGTCGCTAAGAATGGAACATTTCTTGAGAAAGAGTTTCTCTCGAAAGAATTGAGTGGGAGGAAAATAGAGCTTGATGAGGTTATTGAACCTTTACTTCAACCAGAGAGTAGCGCAGCGCAGAAAGATGTTTCTGTGGAGCCTACGATAGTTGAAGAGGAAATTAATGATGATGATCATGAAGCTTCAGATCAAGTTACTATTGAACCTCGTAGGTCGACAAGGGCGCGTACTGCTCCTGAGTGGTACGGCAACCCTGTCTTGGAGGTCATGTTGTTGGACAATGATGAACCTACGAGCTATGGAGGAGCGATGATGGGTCTGGATTCCGAGAAATGGTTAGAGGCCATGAAATCCGATATGGGATCCATGTATGAAAACAAAGTATAGACTTTGGAAGTATTACCTGAAGGGCGAAAGGCCATTCAGAACAAATGGATCTTTAAGAAGAAGACGGACGCGGACGGTAATGTCACCGTCTATAAAGCTCGACTTGTGGCAAAGGGTTTTTCACAAGTTCAAGGAGTTGACTACGATGAGACCTTCTCACCCGTAGCGATGCTTAAGTCCGCCAGAATCATGTTAGCAATAGCTGCATATTTCGACTATGAAATTTGGCAGATGGATGTCAAAACAGCGTTCCTCAATGGTGTTCTTGAGGAAGAGTTGTATATGATGCAACCGGAAGATTTTGTCGATCTAGAGAATGCTGACAAAGTTTGCAAACTCTAGCGATCCATTTCTGAACTGGTGCAAGCATCTCAGAGTTGGAATAAGCGCTTTGATGAGGTGATCAAAGCGTTTGGGTTTATACAAGTGTATGGAGAAGCTTGTATTTACAAGAAAGTGAGTGGGAGCTCTATAGCGTTTCTAATATTATATGTGGGTGACATATTGCTGATTGGAAACAATATAGAAATGCTGGAAAGCGTGAAGGAATATTTGAACAAGAGGTTTGCAATAAAGGACCTAGGAGAAGCTGCTTTCATATTAGGCATTAAGATCTATAGAGATAGATCGAGACGCTTAATAGCACTTTCACAGAGCACATACCTTGATAAAGTTTTGAAGAAGTTCAAAATGGATCAGTCCAAGAAGGGGTTCTTGGCTGTGTTACAAGGTGTGAAGTTGAGTAAGACCCAATGCCCAGTGACTGCAGAAGATAGAGAAAAGATGAGTGTCATCCCCTATGCTTCAACCATAGGCTCTATCATGTATGGAACGCTATGCACAAGACCCGATGTCAGCCTTGGCATAATTATGGCTTGAAGGTTTCAAAGTGATCCTGGAATGGAGCACTAGGCGGCAGTCAAGAATATCCTTAAGCACCTGAAAAGGACTAAGGAAATGTTTCTCGTTTATGGAGGTGATGAAGAGCTCGTCGTAAAGGGTTACGTTGATGCAAGCTTTGACGCTGATCCAGATGACTCTAAGTCACAAACCGGATACGTATTTATTCTCAACGGGGGAGCGGTAAGCTGGTGCTGTTCCTAGCAAAGCGTGGTAGCCGATTCTACATGCGAAGCGGAGTACATCGTAGCCTCTGAGGCGGCGAAGGAAGGTGTCCAGATGAAGCAGTTCATGACAGATCTTGGAGTAGTGCCCAGTGCACTGAATCCAATGAAACTGTTCTGTGACAACACTGGTGCCATTGCTCTACCAAAGGAACCAAGGTTTCACAAGAGGACCAGACACATAAAGCGACGCTTCAACTGCATCCGCGATTACATCGAGGAGAATGACATAAATATTTGCAAAGTGCACACGGATCTGAATGTTGCAGAACCGTTGACTAAACCTCTTCCAAGGGCTAAACATGACCAACACCAGAACTGCATGGGTGTTCGATTCATTACAATGTAAATCATATAGTGATGTGAACTAGATTATTGACTCTAGTGCAAGTGGGAGACTATTCGAAATATGCCCTAGAGTAAATAAATAAAGTGTTTATTATTATATTTCCTTGTTCATGATAATCATTTATTATCCATGCTATAATTGTATTGATTGGAAACACATTACATCTGTGGGTAAATAGACAACACTTTGTCCCTAGTATGCCTCTAGGGAACTAGCTCGTTGATCAAAGATGGTCAAGGTTTCCTAGCCATTGACATAAGATGTCATTTGATAATGGGATCACATCATTAGGAGAATAATGTGATGGACAAGACCCAAACTACAAATGTAGCATATGATCGTGTCAGTTTATTGCTACTGTTTTCTACATGTCAAGTATGTGTTCCTATGACCATGAGATCATGTAACTCACGGACACCGGAAGAATGCCTTGTGTGTATCAAACGTTGCAACGTAACTGGGTGACTATAAAGGTGCCCTACAGGTATCTCCGAAGGTGTCTATTGTATTGGCATCGATCAAGACTGGGATTTGTTACTCCGTGTGACGGAGAGGTATCTCAGGGCCCACTCGGTAATACAACATCACAATAAGCCTTGCAGGCAATGTGACTAAGTGTTAGTCACATGATCTTGTATTACGGAACAAGTAAAGAGACTTGCCGGTAATGAGGTTGAACTAGGTATGGAGATACCGACGATTGAATCTCGGGCAAGTAACATACCGAAGAACAAAGGGAACATCATACAGGATTAACTGAATCCTTGACATAGAGGTTCGACCAATAAAGATCTTCGTAGAATATGTAGGAACCAATATGGGCATCTAGGTCCCGCTATTGGTTATTGACCGTAGAGGTGTCTCGGTCATGTCTACATAGTTCTCGAACCCGCAGGGTGTGCACACTTAAGGTTCGGTGACGTTTCGATAGTATAGAGTTATGTATGGCGGTGAACGAAGGTTTTTCGGAGTCCCGGATGAGACCCCGGAAGTCACGAGGATCTCCAGAATGGTCCGGAGGTTAAGATTGATATATAGGATGTCCTATTTTGGTTGCCGGAAAAGTTTCGGGTTCATCGGTAGTGTACGAGGAGTGCCGGTAGTGTACCGGGAGACCATCGGGAGGGGTATTTTGACCCAAGAGGCTACATGGGCTGTGGGAGAGTGAATCCCAGCCCTTAGTGGGCTGGGGGAAGTCCCACACAAGGGCCATGCGGCTGGGAAAGAAAAGCCCAAAGAGAAAAGGTGGAAAAAAGGCAAAAAGGCAAAAAAAAGGAAGGAGTCCTAGTCCTACTAGGACTGGAGGAGGAGTCCTCCTCTCCTCCCTTGCTTCGGCGGAAGCCTAGAGGGCTTGGACCTTGGGCCAAGCCTCCCTCTCTCTTCCTCTTATATATACTAGAGGTTTTAGGGTTTTTGCACTTGATTTTCTGTCACGTGCTACCTGTTCCTCTAGTGCATAGTTTCTCCTCTAGATCGGTTTTCTGCAGTGCTTAGGAGAAGCCCTGTCGGAATTGCTCCACCACCATTGACGCGGCGCCGTCACACTGCCGGAGAACTCATCTACATCTCCTCTCCCTCTTGCTGGATCAAGAAGGCGGAGATCGTCATCAAGCTGTACGTGTGCTGAACGCGGAGGTGCCGTCCGTTCGGTGCTTGATCGGGACGGATCGTGATTGGATCACGGGACGCTCGGCGATTTGGATTGCAAAGACGTTCGAGTACACCAACCGCATTTCTTAACGCTTCCCACTTAGCGATCTACAAGGGTATGTAGATCCACTCTCCCTCTCGTAGATGCTCATCATCATGTATAGATCTTGCGTGTGCGTAGGAATTTTTTTGTTTCCCATGCAACGTTCCCCAACAATACATACATACAGTCACAGGCCATGTGCTATGTTGGCTGCTTTGCTCCCCAAAAGGATTAACGCCATCTGCACTTAAACCAAACCATACGTTCCTCGGGTCACCTGTAAAGTTGCTCCACTTTCTCTCCATCTTTCTCCACTACGACCCGTTAGCGGGTCCTCTCAACTTCCCATCTTTCTTACGGTCTTTTTTGTGCCATTGCATCAACTCGGCATGCTTTTTGTTTCTGAACAGATGTTTCAACCATGGTATTATAGGAGCATACCACATCACCTTCGCAGGAACCCTCTTCCCGGTGCGCTGGCCCTCAACATCACCAGGGTCATCTCTTCTCATCTTATACCGCAATGCACCGGATACCGGGCATGCGTTCTGTTCCTCGTACTCACCGTGGTAGAGGATGCAGTCATTAGGGCATGCATGTATCTTCTGCACCTCCAATCCTATAGGGCATACAACCTTCTTTGCTGCATACGTACTGTCGGGCAATTCGTTATCCTTTGGAAGCTTCTTCTTCATTATTTTCGGTAGCGAACTAAATCCCTTGTCAGATACACCATTGTCTGCCTTCCATTGTAGCAAGTCTAGTGTGCTACCGAGCTTTTTGTTGTTATCTTCGCAATTTGGGTACAACCCTTTTTTGTGATCCTCTAACATGCGATCGAACTTCAACTTCTCCCTTTCACTTTCGCATTCTCTCTGTGCATCAACAATGACCCGGCGAAGATCATCATCGGGCACATCGTCTGGTTCCTCTTGATCTTAAGCTTCCCCCATTGCAGCAGCATCGTATTCAGGGGGAGGTTAGTTGTCGTCATCCTCTTCTTCTTCGTTGTCTTCCATAATAACCCCTCTTTCTCCATGCTTGGTCCAAACATTATAGTGTGGCATAAAACCCTTCTGAAGCAGGTGGAAGTGAAGGGTTTTAGAGTTTGAGGAGACTTCGTATTCTCACAAATAGTACATGGACAAGGCATAAAACCATTCTTCTTGTTTGCCTCGGTCACCGTACATCCATTGCCAGTTCATCTGCGTGCATTATATACTAAATTGTATTAAAAACCATTACAACATATCATGAATAGAGAAGTGACCAAATTAATAGAAATTCATCATCACATTAAAGCCAAAGTACAATAATGACCAAAATAAATACGTACAGTTCATACACAGTTGTCATTATTAAACAACATATAGCTCTCTAGAGCATCTAATTAAAACATACAGCGAAACTACGTAAACAATTTAAATGCAACAACAAATGCAATCATAACCGCTACTAAGGTACCAATTGATCCAACGGCATAATGATACCAAGCCTCAGTATGAATGACATATTTTCTAATCTTTCTAAGCTTCAAGCGCATTGCATCCATCTTGGTCTTGTGATCATCGACGATATTGGCAACATGCAACTCCAATCCCATCTTCTCATCTTCAGTTCTTTTCAATTTTTCTTTCAAATGATCGATTTCTTTTTCAGCTTTAGTTAACTTGTCGAGCAGAATTGCATAGTCGGTATCCATTTCTGGTTCAACTACTTCCTATAGATAAAAACATCTACGTCAAGTTGGTGGCATAATTAATTGTCATAGACATTAGATGTGTGAAATAGTTATATTAAAGATAATATACCGCATCTGAATCATAGACTGGACGAGGGCCGATGTGGGCAGATACCATAACCATGGCACTATATAATAACAAACAATAATAAAAGTAAGAAAATCATACGAGTAAGTATATTTTCTTTTAGCAAGAAGATAAGATCAAGAGGCTCACCACGCGCGGGCGATCGACGGCGGTTTCATGACGGGGACGGGACAGGACTGACCGCCAAACCTAGACAAATCTTGATGAAAATGGAGTTTGGACAAGGAGCTTCGAGAGGAGAAAGCTTAAGTTTGGCTTAGGAATTTCATCAAACACCTCATGTGCATACGAGGTGAGCTAGAGTACCACAAAGCTCTCCCCTTGCCGGCCAAAAAACAGAGCAGTGTGGAGTGCTCTGCTCGCTGGCGAGGAGGTATATATAGGCATCTCATTGGTCCTGTTTCGTGTATGAAACCGGGACCAAAGGTTCTAGACGAACCGGGACCAATGCCCCACGTGGCCCGCTCGGTCCCCTGGCCTCACGCACCGGGACCGTTGCCCCCATTGGTCCCGGTTCGTCACTGAACCGGGACTAATGGGCTGGCCTAGCCCGAACCAATGCCCTGTTTTCTACTAGTGTTGCTTCCGCTTCAATTTCTTCATCAATGTGCTCTGAGGTAGCAACAGACTGACCCTTTTCTTCTTGATCATCATTTGGGATGACATTGTCAACAACAAATGGTACTATTTCATAGGATGGCACAGAGCTGATAGGAGTTGCATCAAATGGCTCAGTTGAAGAACTTGGCAGTGACTTCAATTTCTTCACTGCCGAGGAATCTTTCTTGATGCCTTTCTCTTTAGTGCCTTTTTCTCCGCAGCCTTAGTTTTCTTCACTTCTGATGCAGAAGGAAGGTTGTTGTTCTTCACCCTTGAGGATTTTGAAGTTTCTATAGAGGATGAAGGAGGAGGATTTTCTTCAGGCACGACCGATGCAGTCGCCCTACTGGTCTCAATTTCATCAAGCACAAAAAAAGTTTCAGTTGTCCTGGCAATTTTTTCAGGCACAACAGTGGAGGGTACCCTGGCAAATCTTAGTTTGGTTCCCCTAGCAACAATGGAATTTGAAGTAGCGATCGAGCTGCAAGCCTGTTGTTATGATCCTTAACTGTAGCTTGGGCTGCCTTGGGAAATCTTAGTTTGGTGCCCTTCCATTCAGCATCATACTTTTCTTGTTCATCAGTAAGGCAACGAATCTCAAACTGAACTGCGATGAGTTGATTGGGAGTCAAATTCATCACATTGTTCTTTAGAAACTTTATTTTTCTGGCCCTGCTTCTATCAGCTCTTTGAGCTTGATCTCTCTTTCATTTTTCCTCAGCTATGAAGTGTGTGAGGACATGGTCCACACCAAGAGGTAGGTTCAGTGAGGAAAGTGGAGTGTTGGGATCCTCATGCCATATGTCGTTGAAATTGAGGATCATCTTTGGATCCAGCATGAGAGGAATAGAGATGCCTTTGGCTATAGCAGCCCTTTGCTGACTTTCTCTGATGATTTCTTCCAATTCTTCATCATCAGCCTCATCATCAGCCTCAGATCCTGAGGGTACATTCACCACAACTTTCCTAGTGTGAGGACTTGGTCGTTCAACTCGTCCAGTAGTTCTCTTTAGCTTCAACAGAGTAGGACTTGTTGAAGACTGTGCTTGGGCAGGAGGACTTGCAGAGACACTTGAAGGAATTGAGAAGCCCTCGGTCCTCTGACATGTTGCAAGGTGCACAGGTGTTGAGGATTTTGTCGTAGCCGATGATGATTGTGTACCTACTGAAGGCATTGTAGAGGTCTTTAAAGACTTTGCTAGAGGGTTCTGCAGTGATGATTTTGAATTTGAGGACTTTGATTTTACTGCAGATTTCTTCACTATTGATCTCTTCAGAGCACCACCAGAGGCTTCGGCAAAGGCAGCAACAGCTGTGGCTTCATTGAATTTCTTCACAGCCTCTTTTGCCTTCTTTGCCATCTTGGCTTGTTGTCTTTCCCATTCTGGAGGAAAGTCATGACCAGTTTTGAGACTAGTGGGATCAGCAGTTTGGTTTGGAGCCAAAGGTGGCATGTTGCATGGAGGTTTAACAAATAATTTCTTCATGTACTTTGGAGTGACCTAGCAATATTCTTTCCACTCCCGTGCCCATCTCCTCTCAATTTCCTGTATATGAATCTTTCGCTGCTTTGTAGTTTCCTTGCCATGAGTTTCTTCATCTGGAGTACAATATTCCTCATACAATTCATCGGGCATCTCAAAAGCAGTTTGTACTTCAGGTTTCTTTCCACCTTTCTGTGCCTTTTTCTCATCAGTCATTTTCTTCGGCTAAGGATTCTGAACTTTTGGGGATTCTGAGGAAGTGTGCAAATTATCTTGAAGGAATGCTGCAAATGAGTTAAGTCAATGAGAACCTAGCTATTCATCAGCAGAGATCTTGTACCAGTGAATAGAGTATAGGTGCGAGGAATTTGGAGAGGTCATATGCATTCTAAGAAATTTTCAAAATACATCAAGTTAAGGAATTTTGACCATAGATACCTTGACGAATTTCACTAAGTGTTCTTGTCTTAGGTTCCAGAGTTATGCAAATTTTGATGATCCACACAATTGAGGAATCTTGGAGAAAATCATAACTTAGGAAAAACATCAAGGGTATGAACATGTAAGGTGTTGTGGAATTTGATTCCTGAAGAATAACCACCTTTGAGGAAATTGAGGAAAACTTGAAGATCAAACAAGGGTAGTAAAATTAGATTTTATTTACCCTAATGTAGAACATGACGAACAGTGAGAAGAAATCGGGGAAGTTTGTCCATCCAGATCTCCGACGCCCTAGCTTGGCAGAGGGAGACAGCTACAGCGGCGGCGGAGTGAAGATTTCCGCGGTCGATGCAAGTACGACGACAGTGAGGTCAAGGCAGTGAAGTTCTTCCACACCGGCGGCGATGATTTTAGCGGCGGCGCTAGGTTTGAGCTTGGGATAGAGTGGGAGTGAGGAGTAACCGAGCACAGTGAAAGGGAAGGGGGTATTTATAGCAGAGGTGACAACCAATTTGCCCGAAGATTTTGGACCAGATTGCCCCTGACCGTTGATCTCCACGCGACATGTGTCACCCATGTTCTGAGTGGTGGAGATAGTGGGGATTGTGAGTTATCTAGTCGTGAGAATTGGAACGGATTGAGCGGGAAGCGCTGAAAAAATTGATAGTGAAAATTTTAAAGTTTCCGTTCGGAAATTCTTCAGCTGTCGAAGTCACAGTGAAGACTTTGAACGAGTTTCAAAGTAGAATGCATATGAAGAATTGGTGAACAGACTAGGTTGAGTTTAGCATAGAGAGGGAACGGGTCCGATCACATTCACTTAGATGAAAATCAACTTGTAGAATTAGCAATAAGTGAATGTTGTTGAGGACATTGAAAACTCTCTCTCTCTCTCTCTCTCTCTCTCTCTATATATATATATATATATATATATATATATAGAAAGTCTATTCATCACCCAGGGTCTAGAATAAGTTATTCTTCATCCGAGGTAATATTATGATCGTTTCATAAATAAATTACATTTCAAATGCAAATAATTAAATTTATATTGATTCACTACGTAAAGTTTGACATAAAAAACTAAAAATATAAGTCATAAGACTAGAAAAAGCATATTTTATGTGTATTTTACACTATGTTTTTATGTTTGCAAATTTACATGACATAAATATTTTTTACGGTGACTATATATTTTCTTACGGTCTCTTTTTACGTATGGTATACGATAAAATTTACGGAACATACAATTACGGTGCATTGATGTGAAAATAGAGGGGGGTGAAGAATAACTATTCCTCACCCAGGGTGACGAATATATATATATACATATATATATATATATATATATATATATTGTCAATGAAGGACATCGGTGTTGGGGAACGTTGCATGGGAAACAAAAAATTTCCTACGCACATGCAAGATCTATCTATGGTGATGAGCATCTACTAGAGGGAGAGTGGATCTACATACCCTTGTAGATCGCTAAGCGGGAAGCGTTAAGAAACGCGGTTGGTGTAGTCGAACGTCTTCACGATCCAAATCGCCATGCGTCCCGTGATCCATCATGATCCATATCGCGATCTCATCACGATACGTCCCGCGATCTCATCACGATCCGTCACACGGTATCATCACGAATCGTCTCGCGATCTTGATCATGGTCCTTCCAATCTAGTACCGAACGGACGACACCTCCGCATTCAGCACAGGTATGGCTTGATGACGATCTCTGCCTTCTTGATCCAGCAAGAGGGAGCGGAGAGGTAGACGAGTTCTCCGGCAGCGTGAAGGCGCCATGGTGATGGTGGTGGAGCAATTCCGGCAGGGCTTCGCCTAAGCACTACAGAAAACTGATCCAGAGGAGAAACTATGCACTAGAGGAACGGGTAGCACATGGCTGAAAATCAAGTGCTAAAAATCCTAAAACCTCTAGTATATATAAGAGGAACGGAGGAGGTGGCTTGGTCCTCAAGGGGCCAGCCCTAGGCTTCAGCCAAACCAAGGAGGAGAGGAGGAATCCTCCTCCAATCCTAGTAGGACTAGGACTCCTCCTTATTTTGGTCTTTTTGCCTTTTTCCACCTTTTTCACTTTGGGCTTTTCTTCCCAGCCGCATGGGCCTTATGTGAGACTTCCACCAGCCCACTAAGAGCTGGTAGTCACTCTCCCAAAGCCCCTGTAGCCTCTTGGGTCGAAATACCCCTCCCGATGGTCTCCCGGTACACTACCGGCACTCCCGGTACAGTACCGATTAGCCCGAAACTTTTCCGGTGACCAAAATAGGACTTCCTATATATCAATCTTTACCTCTCAACCATTCCGGAGCTCCTCGTAATGTCCGAGATCTCATCCGGGACTCCGAACAACCTTCGGTCACCACCATACATAACTCTATACTACCGAAACGTCATCAAACCTTAAGTGTGCAGACCCTGCGGGTTCGAGAACTATGTAGACATGACCGAGACACCTCTACAGTCAATAACCAATAGCGGGACCTGGATGCCCATATTGGTTCCTACATATTCGACGAAGATCTTCATCGGTCGAACCTCTATGTCAAGGATTCAGTTAATCCCGTATGATGTTCCCTCTTTCTTCGATATGTTACTTGCCCGAGATTCGATCGTCGGTATCTCCATACCTAGTTCAACCTCGTTACCGGCAAGTCTCTTTACTCGTTCCGTAATACAAGATCCCGTGGCTAACACTTAGTCACATTGTTTGCAAGGCTTATTGTGATGTTGTATTACCGAGTGGGCCCTAAGATACCTCTCCGTCACACGGAGTAACAAATCCCAGTCTTGATCCATGCCAACCCAACAGACACCCTCGGAGACACCTGTAGAGCACCTTTATAGTCACCCAGTTACGTTGGAACGTTTGATACACACAAGGCACTCCTCCGGTGTCAGTGAGTTGCATGATCTCATGGTCATAGGAACAAATACTTGACATGCAGAAAACAGTAGCAATAAACTGACACAATCACATGCTACATTTATGGTTTTGGTCTTGTCCATCGCATCATTCTCCTAATGACGTGATCCCGTTATCGAATGACATCTCATGTCCATGGCTAGGAAACCTTGACCATATTTGATCAACGAGCTAGTCTATTAGAGGCATACTAGGGACATGGTGTTGTCTATGTATCCACACATGTATCTAAGTTTCCGATCAATACAATTATAGCATGGATAATAAATGATTATCATGAACAAGTAAATATGATAATAACCAATTTATTATTGCCTCTAGGGCATATTTCCAATAGTCTCCCACTTGCACTAGAGTCAATAATCTAGTTCGCATCACCATGTGATTCGCATTGTTATGAATCTAACACCCAATGAGTTCTGGGGCTTGATCATGCTTTGCATGTGAGAGAGGTCTCTTAGTCAACGGATCTTCGACACTCAGATCTGTGTGTACTTTGCAAATCTCTATGTCATACTGTAGACACTGCTACCACACTCCACTTGGAGCTATTCCAAATGGCTGCTCTGCTATACGTATCCGGATTGCTACTAAGACTCGTCTGGACTGGTGTTTAAAGCTTGCATTGATGTAACACTTTTTGACGAACCCTTTATCACCTCCATAATCGAGAAACACTTCCTTAGTCTTTTATTCACTACGGATAATCTTGACCGCTGTCCAGTGATCCACTCCTGGATCACCCTTGTACCCCTTGACGGACTCATGGCAAGGCACACGCAGGTGCGTTACACAGCATGGCATACTATACAGAGCCTATGGCTAAGGCATAGGGGACAATGTTCGTCCTTTCTCTTTCTTCTGCTGTGGTCGAGCATTGAGTCTCACTCAATTTCACACCTTACAAAGCAGGCGAGAACACTTCTCTCTGACTGATCCATTTTGAACTTTTTCAAAATCTTGTCAAGGTATGTACTCATTGAAAGTCTCATCAAGCATCTTGATCTATCTCTATAGATCTTGATGCTCAAGAATTAGGTAGCTTTATCCAGGTCTTCCTTGTAAAAACTCCTTTCAAACAACCCTTTATGCTTTATATAAATTCTACATCATTTCCGATCAACAATATGTCAACCACATAAGCTTATCAGAAACTTTATAGTGCTCCCACTCACTTTATTGTAAATACAAGTTTCTCATAAACTTTGTATAGATTCAAAAACTTTGATCACCTCATCAAAGTGTATATTCTAACTCCGAGATGCTTGGTTCAGCCCATAGAAGGATCACTGAAGCTTGCTCACCTTTTAGCATCCTTAGGACTGACAAAACCTTCTAGTTGTATCACATACAACTTTTCCTCAAGTAAACTGTTAAGGAAATGATGTTTTGTCATCCATCTGCTAGATTTCATAATTGAAAAATGCAGCAACTGCTAACATAATTCCAACAGACTTTAGCATCGCTATGAGTGAGAAAGTCTCATTGCAGTCAAATCTTTGAACTTGTCAGAAACTTCTTTGTGACAAGTCGAGCTTTATAAATGGTGACATTTACCATCAGCGTCTGTCTTCATCTCAAAGGTCCATTTGTACTCGACGACCTGCCGTCCAACCAGCAAGTCTACCAAAGTCTATACTTGGTTTTCATACATGGATCCTTTCTGGGATTTCATGGCCTCTAACCATTTGTCGGAATCCGGGCTCATCATCGCTTCTCCATATCTCGTAGGTTCATCGTTGTCCAACAACATGACCTCCAAGACAGGGTTGTCGTACCACTTAGGAGCAGTACGCATCCTTGTCGACCTACGAGGTTCGATAGTAACTTGATCCGAAGCTTCATGATCATCATCATTTACTTCCTCTTCAACTGACGTAGGTTCCATAGAAACATCTTTCTGCACTGCGCTACTCTCTGGTTGAAACAGAGGTTCAACAACCTCATCAAGTTCTATCTTCCTCCCACTCAATTCTTTCGAGAGAAACTTTTTGTCGAGAAATGACCCAGTTTTAGCAACAAACAATTTGCACTCGGACCTGAGATAGAAGGTTTACCCAACTGTTCTTAGGGTATTCTATGAAGATGCATTTGTCCGCTTTGGGTTCGAGCTCATTAGGCGAAAACCCTTTTTCACAGAAGCGTCGCAGCCCCAAATATTAAGAAATGGCAGCTTAGGTTTCTATCAAACCATAATTCTTACGGTGTCATCTCAACGGATTTAGATGGTGCCCTATTTGAAGTGAATGTAGTTGTCTCTAATGCATAACCCCGAAACGATAGTGGCTATTCGATAAGAGACATCATAGTATGCACCATATCCAATAGAGCATGACTATGACGTTCGAACACACCATCACACTATGGTGTTCCAGGTGGCGTGAGTTGTGAAACAACTTTCACATTGTCTAAAGTTGTATGCCAAACTCGTAACTCAGATATTCACCTCCACGATCATATTGCGGACATTTTTATCTTCTCGTCACGATGATCTCAAACTTCACTCTGATTCTGCTTGAACTTTTCAAACGATTCAGACTTGTGTTTCATTAAGTAAATATACACTATATCTACTCAAATCATCAGTGAAGATAATAAAATAATGATATCCACCGCATGCTGCAACACTCATTTGACCGTATACATCAACATGTATAATTTCCAATAAGTCAATTGCCCGCTCCATCAAACCAGAAAACAGGGTCCTTAGTCATCTGCCCAAGAGGCATGGTCCGCATGTCTCAACCGATTCGAAATGGAATGAGTCCAAAGATCCATCAACATGGAGTTTCTTCATGCGCTTTATACCAATATGACAGTTAGTGCCAGTGCCACAAGTATGTGGTACTATCATTATTAACTTTGTATCTTTTGGCATCAATGTTTTGAACATGTGTATTACAATGATCAAGATTCAACAAACCATTCTCACTTGGTGCATGACCATTGAAGGTATTATTCATGTAAACAGAATAACTATTATTCTCTAACTTAAATGAATAACCGTGTTGCAATAAACACGATCTAATCACGTTCATGCTCAATGCAAAACACCAAATAATATTTATTTAGGTTCGTCACTAATCCGAAGGTAGAGAGAGCGTGCGATGTCGATCACATAAACCTTGGAAACATTTCCAACACACATCGTCACCTCACCCTTAGCTAGTCTCTGTTTATTCCGTAGCTTTTACTTCGAGTTACTAATATTTAGCAACAGAACCGGTATCCAATACCCATGTGCTATTAGGAGTACTAGCAAGGTACACATCAATAACACGTATATAAAATACACTTGTGTCGACATTGCCACCCTTCTTATCTACCAAGTATCTAGGGTTGTTCCGCTTCAGCGTCCGCTCACCTCATAATAGAATCACTTAGTCTCGGGTTTGGGTTCAACTTTGGGTTGCTTCACTGGAGCAGCAACTGACTTGCCATCCATGAAGTTTCCATCCTTGCCCTTGCCCTTCCCGAAACTAGTGGTTTTACTAACCATCAACACTTGATGCTCCTTCTTGATTTCTACCTTCGCGGTGTCAAACATCGCGAACAGCTCAGGGATCATTATTTCTATCCTGGCATATTCTAGTTCATCACCAAGTTCTAGTAGTTTAGTGACAGTGACTTGGAGAACTATATCAATCACTATCTTATCTGGAAGATCAACTCCCACTCGATTCAAGCGATTGTAGCACCCAGACAATCTGAGCACATGCTTAACGATTGAGCTATTCTCCTTCATCTTGCAGGCAAAGAATCTTGTTGGAGATGTCATATCTCACAACATGGGCACGAGCCTGAGATCCCAATTTCAGCTCTTAGAACATCTCATATGTTCCGTGACGTTCAAAATGTTTTAGAGCCTCAATTCTAAGCCGTAATGCATGAGGCGCTAAACTATCAAGTAGTCATCGGAACGTGCCTATCAGATATTCACAACATCTACAGATCACGCTAGAGGGGGTGGCGCACCGAGCGATGCATTAAGGACATAAGCCTTCTGTGCAGCAATGAGGACAATCCTCAGATCACGGACCCAGTCCGCAATATTGCTACCATCATCTTTCAACTCTATTTCCCCAGGAACATATAGAAATTCAAGGGAGCTACAGAGTGAACTAGTAATCTACAACATAATTTTGCAAAGACACTATTGAGTATGTTCATGATAATGAGTTCAATTAATCATATTACTTAAGAACTCCCACTCAAATTGACATCCCTCCGGTCATTCGAGTGATACATGATCCAAATTCACTAACTCAAGTCTGATCATCACGTGAGTTGAGGTGGTTTCAATGGTGAACATCATCATGTTAATCATATCTACTCTATGACTCATGTTCGACCTTTCGGTCACTTGTGTTCCAAGGCCATGTCTATACATGCTAGGCTCGTCAAGTTTAACCCGAGTGTTCTGCATGTGCAACACTGGCTTGCACCCGTTGTATGTGAATGTAGAGTCTATCACACCCTATCATCATGTGGTGTCCCGACACGATGAACTTTCGCAACGGTGCACACTCGGGGAGAACACAATTTCTCTTGAAATTAAGTGAGGGATCACCTTATAATGTTACCGTCATCCTAAGCAAAACAAGGTGCATAAAAGGATTAACATCACATGCAAATCATAAGTGACATGATATGGCCATGAACGTGTGCTTTGGATCTTCATCTTGAAAGCACCGACATGATCTCCATCGTCACTGGCACGACACCATAATCTCCATCATCTTGATCTCCATGAACGTGTCGCCATCGGGGTTGTCGCGCCCACCATGCTTCTACTACTATTGCTACCTTGTAGCGATAAAGTAAAGCATTACATAGCGCTTAAAGATTGACACGTAGGTCATACAGTAATTAAAGACAACCCTATGGCTCCTGTCGGTTGTCGTACTCATCAACATGCAAGTCGTGATATTCTATACAACACATGATCATATCATACATCACATATATCTCATTATGTAATTGGCCATATCACATCACAACATACCCTGCAAAAACAAGTTAGACGGCCTCTAATTGGTGTTGCATGTTTTACGTGGCTGCTACGGGTGTCTAGCAAGAACAATTCTCACCTACGCATAAACCACAACGGTGATACATAAGTTGCTTTTCAACCTTCTCAAGCACTGCCTTTGTCGAATCCGATCCAACTAAAATAGGAGAAACCGACACCCGCCAGCCATCTTTGCAACAAGTTGCAGTTGAGGGAACCGGTCTCTCGTAAGCGTACGAGTAATGTTGGTCCAGGCCGCTTCATCCTACAATACCGCTGAACCAAAACACGACCAAGGGAGGAAGCAATCTAAGCATCAATGCCCACAAACTCTTTGTGTTATACTCGAGATCTCATCTACACATAGACCTAGCTCATGATGCCACTGTTGGGGAACATTGCATGGAAACAAAAAAATTCCTACGCACACGCAAGATCCATCCATGGTGATGAGCATCTACAAGAGGGAGAGTGGATCTACATACGCTTGTAGATCGCTAAGCGGGAAGTGTTAAGAAACGCGGTTGGTGTAGTCGAACGTCTTCATGATCCAATTTGCCGAGCGTCCCGCACGATCCGTCCCGTGATCTCATCAAGATCCGTCATGCGATCTCATCACGAATCGTCTCGCGATCTTGATCACGGTCCTTCCGATCTAGTACCGAACGGACGGCACCTCCGCGTTCAGCACACGTACGGCTTGATGACGATCTCTGCCTTCTTGATCCAGCAATAGGAAGCGGAGAGGTATACAAGTTCTCCGGCAGCCTTACGGCGCCGCGGTGATGGTGGTGGAGCAATTCAGGCAGGGCTTCACCTAAGCACTACAGAAAACCGATCTAGAGGAGAAACTATGCACTAGAGGAATGGGTAGCACGTGGCTGAAAATCAAGTGCTAAAAACCCTAAAACCTCTAGTATATATAAGAGGAAGAGAGGAGGAGGCTTGGCCCTCAAGGGGCCAGACCTAGGCTTCGGCTGAACAAAGGAGGAGATGAGGAATCCTCCTCCAATCCTAGTAGGACAAGGACTCCTCCTTATTTTGGTCTTTTTGCCTTTTTCCACCTTTTTCTCTTTGGGCTCTTCTTCCCAGCCGCATGGGCCTTGCATAGGACTTCCACCAGCCCACTAAGGGCTGGTATTCACTCTCCTTCAGCCCATGTAACCTCTTGGGTCGAAATACCCCTCCCGTTGGTCTCCCGGTACACTACCGGCACTCCCGGTACACTACCGATTAGCCCAAAACTTTTCCGGTGACCAAAACAGGACTTCATATATATCAATCTATACCTCCGGACTATTATGGAGCTCCTCGTAACATGCGGGATCTCATACGGGACTCCAAACAACCTTCGGTCACCACCATACATAACTCTATACTACCGAAACATGATCAAACCTTAAGTGTGCAGACCCTACGGGATCGAGAACTATGTAGACATGACCGAGACACCTCTACGGTCAATAACCAATAGCGGGACCTGTATGCCCATATTGGTTCCTACATATTCTACGAAGATCTTTATCGGTCGAACCACTATGTCAAGGATTCAGTTAATCCCGTATGATGTTCCCTTTGTTCTTCGGTATGTTACTTGCCCGAGATTCGATCGTCGGTATCTCCATACCTAGTTCAACCTCATTACCGGCAAGTCTCTTTACTCGTTCCGTAATACAAGATCCCTTGGCTAACACTTAGTCACATTGCTTGCAAGTCTTATTGTGATGTTGTATTACCGAGTGGGCCCTAAGATACCTCTCCGTTACACGGAGTAACAAATCCCAGTCTTGATCCATGCCAACCCAACATACACCCTCAGAGATACCTATAGATCACCTTTATAGTCACCCAGTTACGTTGCAACGTTTGATACACACAAGGCACTCCTCCGGTGTCAGTGAGTTGCATGATCTCATGGTCATAGGAACAGATACTTGACATGCAGAAAACAGTAGCAATAAACTGACATGATCAGATGCTACGTTTATAGTTTGGGTCTTGTCCATCACAACATTCTTCTAATGATGTGACCCCGTTATCAAATGACATCTCATGTCCATGGCTAGGAAACCTTGACCATCTTTGATCAACGAGCTAGTTTATTAGAGGCATACTAGGGACATGGTGTTGTCTACGTATCCACACATGTATCTAAGTTTCCGATCAATACAATTATAGCATGGATAATAAACGATTATCATGAACAAGGAAATATGATAATAACCAATTTATTATTGCCTCTAGGGCATATTTCCAACAATCAGTTTCATAGTTTTGAAGAATTTGAAAATTTGAGGAGTTTGCAAATTTGAGGAATTTGATTTTTTTGAAGAATTTGCATAATGGCGAAAAACTCAACTTTGAAGAATTTCAACTATGGTTGGTGGCGTGACCCACCATATAAGAATGATGATTTCAGACAGCGTGTACAATTGTTGTAGCGTTCTGAGAATCAAATTCTTCATTAATTTCTTCACACTTTGAGAGTTATTCTTCATTGATTGAAGAAAAATGTTACTTCGTGTGTTGCACATCTAAGTCATCAATTTGGCATAAATGTTAGGATGTGTGTCCTTTTTCAAAGAACATTCGAAGATTCTAAGATATTTAGCTCACACCGCAACTTGCAAAATCTCTTTCCATCCAAGGGCTTTGTGAAGATATCGGCCAGTTGATCTTGAGTAGGGATGTGGTCGATGGAGATATCGCCCTTGAGTACATGATCTCGAAGAAAATGATGACGAATTTGGATGTGCTTGGTCTTGGAATGCTGAACTTGGTTGTAAGCAATCTTGATAGCGCTCTCGTTGTCGTTGTAGAGAGGCACATTCTTCACCTTGATGACGTAGTCCTTGAGGGTTTGCTTGATCCACAACAATTGAGCGCAACATGAACCAGCAGCAATGTTCTCAGCTTCAGCAGTAGATAGTGACACACAGTTCTGCTTCTTCGAGGACCAACAAACTAAGGATCGTCCGAGGAAATGACATGTGCCTGAGGTTGACTTGCGATCCACATGATCTCCAGCATAGTCAGCATCTGAGTATCCAACGAGGTGAATATTTGAGCCCTTGGGATACCATAATCCAAGCGTTGGTGTGTGAGCTAAGTATTGAAGAATATGTTTCATAGCCTTATGGTGTGATTCCTTCGGTGTTGCTTGGAACCGGACACACATGCAAACACTCAGCACAATATCAGGCCTATATGCACATAGATACAATAAAGAGTCAGTCATGGAGCGGTATACCTTCTGATCGAAATCTTTACCATTTTCGTGAGTGTAGAGGTGGGCTTTTGAAGGCATTGGAGTTTTGATGCCTTAGCAGTCTTGCATGTCGAATTTTCTCAGAACATCCTTGAGGTATTTATCTTGAGAGATGAAGATGCCATTGTCTTGCTAGCGAATTTGAAGACCTAAGAAGAATTTCAAATCTCCCATCATAGACATTTTATATTGTTAACTCATCATATAGGCAATTCATCACTGTAATGTTTGTCAGTACAGCCAAAGATAATATCGTCCACGTATATGTGGCATATGAACAGTTCATTGTCATAGGATTTAGTGAAAAGAGTTGGGTCGAGTGAACCTGGTTTGAAGCCTTTCTTCATGAGGAAATCCTTGAAAGTGTCGTACCACGCTCGAGGGGCCTGCTTGAGGCCATAGAGGGCCTTGTTGAGTCTGAAGACTTTGTTAGGATGCTTAGGGTCTTCAAAACCTATGGGTTGAGCAACATATACTTCTTCCTCAAGCTTACCATTGACAAATGAACTTTTCACATCAATTTGATATAAGATGATATCATGATGGTTAGCATAAGCAAGCAATATGTGAATAGCTTAAAGTCTAGCAACAGGTGTAAAAGTTTCATCAAAGTCAATTCCTTCAACCCGTGTGTAGCCTTGAGCTACAAGATGAGCCTTATTTCTTACCACAAGTCCATTTTCATCTTGCTTATTGCAGTAGATACACTTGGTACCTATGATGTTGTGCTTGCAAGGATCTGGCCGCTTGACAAGTTCCCACATGTTGTTGAGCTTGAATTAATGCAATTCCTCTTGCATAGCTTGAATCCACTCATGCTCCTTGAATGCTTCATCAACTTTGGTCGGCTCTATGATAGAGAGAAAAGCAAAGTGACCACAAAATTTAGTCAAATGTGAAGCTCTTGAGCGAGTGAGGGGACCTGTTGCATTGATGTCGTCGATGATTTTGTCAATCTGCACTTCATTTCCAACTCTTGGATGAGCAGGTTGATGTGGCTGAGGATTTTCTTCACCACCATTTCCTTCAGTTGTATCAACATGAATGTCTACATTGGTTGGAATGACTTCTTCAGTGGGTATGACATCTTCAGTAGCCTTCAGCTTAATGGATTCCTCAGCAGACTGTTCATCTAACACAAAAGGTAGGTGCTCTCTTTGCGAGCCGTTAGTTTCATCGAACCGGACATCTACAGTTTCAACAACCTTATGGTGGTAGGTGTTGACGACTCTGTAGGTGTGTGAGTCCTTTCCGTAACCAAGTATATAACCTTCATGTGCTTTCGGCGCAAATTTAGAACTATGGTGAGGATCTCTAATCCAGCATTTTGCACCGAAGACTTTGAGATAACTTACATTGGGTTTCTTGCCAGTCATAAGTTCATATGAAGTCTTCTTGAAGAATTAGTGAAGATATACCCTGTTCATGATGTGGCATGTTGTATCAATTGCCTCGGGCCAGAAGCAACGGGGAGTCCTGTATTCATCAAGCATCGTGCGTGCCATCTCAACAAGTGTCATATTCTTAGTCTCCACGACGCCGTTCTGTTGAGGAGTATATGGGGCAGATAGCTCATGAGTAATGCCAAGTTCATCAAGATATTCATCAAGATTGGTGTTCTTGAACTCAGTCCCATTAGCACTCTTGATATGCTTGATCTTGATGCCGAAGTTTGTAGCGGCCCTTGAAGCAAATCATCTGAAGACATCCTGCACTTCAGACTTGTAGACAATAATATGCACCCAGGTGTAACGAGAGTAGTCACCAACAATGAAAAATCCATATAAACTTGAAGAATTTGTTAGTGTGGAATAATGAGTGGGGCCAAAGAGGTCCATGTGAAGCAATTCAAAGGGTCGAGTCGTGGTCATGATTGTCTCTAAGGGATGCTTGGATCTGGTCATCTTCCCAGACTCACAAGCACCATAGAGGTGGTCCTTGAGGAATTTGACACCTTTAATGTGAATGATGTGCTTTTTCTTCACGAGCGTGTGCAAGTTCCTCATACCAGCATGTCCAAGTCGTCGATGCCATAGGCAGCCTTCTGAGGACTATGCAAGGAGGCACGTGGCAGGCTGTTGACCTGTAGAGAAATCAATAATATACAAGTCTCCTCTCCTAAAGCCTTCGAAGATTTTGGAATTGTCAAATTCCATAATGACAACACAACGATATTTTCCAAAGACGACAGCCGTATCAAGATCACAAGCATTAAGACAGACATAAGGTTGAACCTGAGGGATTCGACAAGCATCGCCTTATCCATGTGTCAGTCCTTTGAGATTGCAACCTTACCTAGACCCAATACCTTGCTTTTTTCCTTTGTCAGCATAGGTGATATGCTTCAGATGAGATGGGTCAAGTGGCAAATTCATCAATAGATTATTGTCACCAGTCATGTGGTTTGTGCATCCACTGTCGAGGACTCACTCAGTAGCTTTTGGAGGTTCATCCTGCAAATGAATCAGTACAACTTACGAACTCATATGCTTCAGAGCGAAGAATATGACATCAAATTCATCAGGCAGAATTCCGTCACATAATATGGTAACTAAAGCAGTGTGAGGACGTGAGAAATGAGGAATTCATTTCTCATGATTAGCTTGCATCCTTTCAAGCATTTTCTCAAGTCTCTAGCAAATTCATCATACGTTCAAGTTCATCTGGAAACCCGACCCTGCATAAGAGATTAGTTCGGTTTGTTCACCACCCACATATGGAGGGGTGGAAAAGAGTTCATCATTCTATGAGCACCATATGAGAAGGGAGGCATTGAAGCTAGTGCGCTTCGTTTCACAGGACGAGGGTTAGAGTACTCATATGAATAAGCAGAGAAATTCTTCGAGGACTTATGAGCATAATGATTTGAAGAATAATGCACATATTCAGAACTCTTAGACTTTCCCTGTGAAACAGATGCATTAGCACGACAATGATATTTTTGACCATTTGAGGAATTTGGTCCAAGTGAAGACTTTGGTCCACATGAGGAATTTCATCTGGGGTTCCTATGCTTCATGAGTGGTGTCGTGAGGACATTCACTTGAAGATTTTGTAAGCAGCTCTTGGGGACCCAGATTTTCTTCATAGGTGAACCGTTCCTGCAGTTATTTCCAACAAATCTGGCAAATACTTCACCTTTATGATTTTTGAAGAATTTGTAGTTGGAGTCAAGTGACTCATCAAAGGAATATGAAGTTTCACAAGTAAAGCCAAATAAATTGGATGGATCTACGGGAGGTCCTTTTCCAGCAACTCATGAGGTTTTGGGGTACTGCTCAAGTGTCCAGTAGGATCCATCAGCATTGAGTTTCCTCTCTAATGCAATACCCTCTTTCCTAGGGTTCCTGTTCAGAATCTGCTTTTTGAGGACATCACGAACGGTTTGATGCCCTTTGAGACTTTTGTATATGCCTGTCACATACAATTCCTTCAACCCTGCATGTTCGTCAATGATACTTGTGGTATCCTCAGATGAGGAATTTGTGACCACATGAATAGTTGAATAATTTGCAGCAATAGAAGCATTTGAACATTCAGGTGAAGAATTAGCAGTTTCACGTTCGATGCATTTCAAACAAGGTGGAACAAATTCTTCCTAAGCGGTACTGATCTGTTGAGCCAGTAAGGAATCATTTTCCCTTTGGAGATCCTCATGAGACACTCTTAGTTTCTCAAGATCTTGCTTTCTTTTGAAGAAATTCACAAGAAATCTTCTCATGATCGGCTAAGAGAGCATTATGATGACTTTGAAGGTTATCATACATTGCCTGAAGACTTTTGAGATCGTCAGAATGAGTTTTAGTCCAATCCACTTCCTCATTCAATAGATCATCGCTTTTCTCTATCGGTTTCTGAAGCTTTCCTAGTGCACTTTGTTTCTTAGTGGCAATTTTAGCAAGTTTGGCATAGCTAGGTTTGACATATTCAAGATTCACCATCACTTGATTCAAACGGGGAGTGATGCTTATGTACATTGGAACCTTTAGCCATGAAGCAATAGTTGGAAGCATAAGCATCATTGCTGACGTTAGAGTCATTGGAGTAGTCATTTTCTTCACGGTTGAAGATGGACTTGCTGATGAAAGTAGTGGCGAGACCAAGGCTAGCAACACCAGATTCTGATTCCACCTCAGATTCTTCCTCTTCTTCATATTCTTCATATTCTTCTTATGGGTCCATTTCCTTGCCAATGAAAGCCCGAGCCTTTCTGGAACCATTCTTCTTGTGTGTTGAGGACCTTAAAGATGAGGACTTTGAATATTTCTTTTTTTCTTCGAGTCATCAGAATTGTCATCCTTGTACTTCTTCTTCTTCTTTGATTCTTTTTCCCAGAGAGGACAGTCAGAGATCAAGTGACCAGATTTCTTGCATTTGTGACAATGTCGTGGGAACGAGCCTGATAGTAGATGGTAGGGGTACGAATGGAGAGGGCAGAGTTCTAGGTATGGCGAGGGTGTGCACACAGTTGTATGAGTTCAGGCCTCTCTCGTGGAGTAATAGCCCTATGTCTCAGTGCTCGGGAGCTTTATGTCGAGTGGAATGTAGAGATTACAATAGTTTTCTTAATCCTTGTGCAGGAGGGGAGGGGCGGCTTATATAGAGTTTGCTGCCCCTCATAATGGACCCGCATCAATGGGCCTGATCGTGGGGTGTAAAGTCTGCCATTACAGGTAAAGTACGTAGTAAAAGCTATTAAGGGTCATTAAGCCAACGTCTGCCCGTTGGGCTCTTGATGATGGCTCCTGGTCTTCTAGCGTCGAGTGAAACGAGGTCCGTCGAGTGACACGCGACTGCCGAGTGAGAGCGGGAACTTCCGACTGGACTACTGTCGAGTGACTTTGAACGTCTCCAGGGACCCACTCGGAAGTGCATGCCTGATCTTCAAGTCCTCCCATGTGGTGTCCTTAGGTAGGGTATGCAGGCCTTGCCTAGGACCCTACCCTAGGTACATATCCTCGTCATTAGCCCCCAAATGGATCGGGGTTTGAGTGGTGGAAGGAGGTATCAATGAAGACCTTGAGTTAGTATATCAAATCCTCCGAATGACATTTGAGATTTCCATGGAACTTGTGTTCATTGAACTCTGAGCCTTAGAGTTCATTCAGGATCGACATGCAAAATCTTCCGAATGATATTCGGGTCTTCAACGAAATTTACATCGATTGAATTCTTCTCTGCTCGCTTGGATCCATTCAGTCTTAAAAGTGTCTGAGTGAATCGAGCGCATCTTGGGGAGGTGACGGGTCAGTCTGACGGGCCCGAATTCTTCGGGATACGAAAATTTGGGAAGCGCGGGCACGCGCGGAGATGATGCCATGATCATGGCAAGTTGAGGCATGACGCCTCGATTCTCGTGTCGGTCATCTCGCCACGCACTGGGCGCCGTCAGCGGTTGGCGTGTGCGGTTATCTCGCGGGCGCACCGGTCAGTGAGACACTCGGCAGCATATAAAGCACTCTGAGCCGGGGATTGCATAGTACCTTCCTCCGATTCTCCCTCTCTTCCTCCGCCTCCTCTGCTCCCCAGCACAGCTCACCGCTCCCCTCCGACCAGAGTCGCCGCTCCGATGACGAAGAACGTGACGGAGAAGCTGGAGCCCGCAAAGAAAGGGACGTCGAAGCTCAAGGGCAAGAAGCCCTCGACCGCTCGGTTCACCGTGCCCGTAGGGTGGATGCAGGGGGATTTTCTCCCCTCTGTTGTCACCCGCGCCGACCTCGAGGGCCTCGTCTCCGACGGGCTGGTGGCGGACGGCGCTAGGAGGCTGCCGGGGGAGGAGCCCGAGCCGGAGCCGCGCGACGGAGAGCGGGTTCTTCTCCGCTCCCATGTAGAAAGAGGTTTCTCCATGCCACACCACCCATTCTTCCGAGGATTTCTGAATTTCTTTGGTGCGCAATTGCATCACTTTCCGCCGAACAGCATGGCATACTTGTCTGCATTCGTCACCTTGTGCGAGTGTTTCCTGGGGTGCTCTCCCCATTGGGGGTTGTTTAAGCATCCCTTCACGGTTAGATCGCAGACTGTGAAGAAAATCCTTGCCGCCGATGGGAAGACCCACGTGCTCCAGTTGTGTGGAGGCTTAGGGGTCCAGAAAAGGCAACGTGGTTCCCTTCCTACCATTACTCTTCCCGAGTCAATCCGGGGCTGGCAGTCGACCTGGTTCTACTACGAAGATGTAGCGCCGCCCAACATGTTGACTGGTCTTCCTTCGTTTTCACCCGACCGACCCGCTGCCCCCAAGTCCCTAAAGTTGACCAACGAGGAGCATGTCCAAGTAGGTATCCTAGGCGAGGCCGTGGTTCAACTGATCTAGGGCGGGGTGACAGGCATGGATCTGCTTGAAACGTTCCTTGGTCGACGTATACAGCCACTCCAGGCCAGAGACCACACCATGTGGAACTACTCAGGTCCGGGGGACTCAACCAGGACGCATCCAGAAGAAGTTCACAGGAGACTGTCGAGCAGTGGCTTCGGAACATGACCGGGGCTTGTGACAACCCCTCGGGAGCCAAGAGGATCCTGCCTTACTCGGCCGAAAACCCACCGAAGAACCTGGTGAGATGTGTAATGTCGACTCATACATTTATACTATCGAGTGATGTATTGACTTATGGTCTGACTCTTGTTTGAATTATGCAGGAATGGACGAACATGCACTCGCCCGTTCCCAACGGGAACCATGTGCATGACGGCGTGGTGAGCGAGGGCGGCAGCGTGGACGGCGACGGACTTTCCGACTCTGAGGATGAATATGAAGATTCCGGCGAAGAGGAAGGAGTCAAGTCGCCCCCTTGTCGTGAAGGCCGCACTACGGCCCTCCATGACCCGGCAGCTGCTGAGGATAAGGCCCCGGGCCCAAGCGAGAAGAACCCAAAACGGAGCCGCTCCTCAACTGTCGAGTCGAACGAAAGTCTGGCCAAGCAGCCCAAGCAAGCCACCTCCAAGCCTCGCAAAGCACTGCCCAGTATGAGGGTGGTCGTACCTGTCGTTTCCACGTAAGTGTTCATTTTCGAATTGTTCTGTCGACTAAAGTCTTGAGATATATCTGAGTGAAACCTGTCTAATGCATTAGAGCTACAACATCTGTGACCTCGCCTCGTCAAGATGAAGAGGACGTAATGGATGTTGATACCGCTGACGCTGCCACTTCTCATAGAGGTAGGAAAGTTGTTAGTTTTTTCGAACAGGACTCGACACATGTAGATGTTGATGTTGGCGATTGTTGCAGAGGTCATTCAAGTGGAGGACGATGAGGGGCTGTTGGACACTTCACGCGCTCGCACCCGAAGGGCGTCATTGTCGCAAGCACCTCAGCGCTCAACTGCGGAGTCTTCCCAGAGGAGAGGTGACTCGACGCGACCAAGGGTTGAGTCTGCAACGCCTCCATCGCATGCTCCTCCAACCGTCTCGACCGTCGTGATGTCGGCTCCGACTGGACCTCTTCAGGCTACTCCAGCTGCTGCAGCGACTATGCCGACCCGACCTGCGACGGCCTTCCCTCTGCATTGCACCTCGGAAGACCAAACCGGAGCTGCAAAGGAAGCCATGATCCAGGCGGAGCATCTCATGATGAGGACCAAGGAGGCGTACGAGGCCAGCATACTGGCTTTTGACGTCAGCACAGCCCTCCGCACCAATGTTCGAGGAAGTTCGACTGTAAGTCCATTGTCGATTAAATTGTTGTCTTTTCTTGGCTGCCGAACACCCACTGGGTGATTGTTGTAGAATGTTTGAACTTCCTCCAGTCGAATAGATCGGATCGTAGTCGAGTAGGACTAGGATTGGTAGTACACGCAGTACTGTTGTTGCTCGACATGTCGAGTGTGTTTTCTGACGAGTTACTCGACGGATCGAGAGTTAACCGTCTCAGTGGGGGCGCTCTTAGCGCACCCACTGGGTGTAGTCCCCGAGACCGCTGTCGATTGCTTGCATCGACAGGGGTCTTAGAGTCTATTGTATACAGGATACACTTTGTCTTCGAATCACACCACTCCATAGATACCTTGCAGGTTTCATGGATATCATTATGAAACCATTATATGACGCTGCATAGGGACCGACTGCACTTCGTAGAGTGGGGGAGGTGTGTCGCTCAACGGGTTGAGTGTCATGATAGGGCCGACCTTGTCGAGTGTTTTTTTTCTGACGAGTTACTCGACAGATCGAGAGTTAACCGTCTTAGTGGGGGCGCTCTTAGCACACCCACTGGGTGTAGTCCCCGAGACCGCTGTCGATTGCTTGCATCGGTAGGGGTCTTAGAGTCTATTGTATACAGGATACACTTCGCCTTGAATCACACCATTCCGCATCTTTCTTGCAGGTTTCATGGATATTAATTACAAACCATGATATGACGCTGCATAAGGATAGGCTGCACTCCATAGAGTAGGGTGGGTGCATCACTCGACGGGTTGAGTGTCACAACATGGCTGACCTTGTCGAGTGTTCTTTTCCTGACGAGTTACTCGACAAATCGAGAGATAACCGTCTCAGTGGGGGCGCTCTTACCGCATCCAGTGGGCGTAGTCCCCGAGACCGCTGTCGATCGCTTGTGTCGACAGGGGTCTTAATAGAGATAACTTTCCATTTTATTTTGTTTACGACATGCGGAACACTAGAGCCACTAGATGTGTCGAATGGACTTGCTTTTTTAATTCTTCCAAAATGGGCATTCGCCGGTCTTAATAACTCAGTCGACTGTCCAAGAACTCCTTGCTGATTGAACTCCTGTCTTTTGCTGGTTCCAGACGGCTTGCGAACTTGGGACGCGGTACAAGGAGATGGACGAGGAGAGGAACCAATTGCAGGTGGACTTGGCGGTTGCCAACAACGCCCTGGAACGAGCATGCGCTGAGCTGAAGTCTCTGGAAGGTAATAAGTGCCGACTATCAGCATTCCCATCTTCCCCTTTTCATGTTTTGAACCGAGTGCTCTCGCTCGAATAGACGTGCGCAATGAAAACCGTCGACTCCAAGCGCGACTCAACAATGTTGTTTCTTTATATTCCATGAAGAGGGCACTAGAGGAGAAGGACAAAGCATTTGCTGACGCCCAACAAGTCGCCAAGGACAAAACTGAAGCTGCAGAGCAGAAGTTGACTGCCGTCCAGAAGCTAGAAGAAGAGAATGCCAAGCTGAAGCAGGAGCGTCCGGATCTTGTGAAGATGGCCGAACAACTAACCAAGAGGAGCAATGGCTTGGAGAGGCATCTGGGTGAATTCTCGAGGAAGATGTATCTTCTAATCGACGGTGAGTATTTCTTGTCGACTCACATTTGCAATAAATTTTTGAGGGTTGCAGCTCACCGGTTCCCCTTCTTCCGTCAGAATTCTGCTAGGACTTTGAAAAGGAAACAAAGGAGATTGAGCCCATGCTTTACCCTACCAAGTCGCCAGTTGCCAATGCGGTCCCGATGAACATGTTGTGGCTTAACTTTTGGCTCCAGAGTGCCCAGGCCTATATCGCTCGACTGAAATCTGTCATGGAAAGGATCGACAAGGAGCTTTGGCCTGCGGACACTCTTCAGCTCGACCTCAACTCCATGATGGCACGCCTGAACGAACTTCCTAGTCGAGTGCAAGCTTGGAAAAAATATGCTGCTCGTTGCGGGGCTGACGTGGCGTTGTCTCTTGTTAGGGTCCATTGTAGGGACGTGAGGGAGGAGAAGCTGAAGGAGCTCCAACTAGTAGACATGAAGAAACTCTAGTTCAAGGACTTCATGGAAACCGTCATCGAGGCGGCCACCAGAATTGCCGACGGCATCGACCTAGATACTTTTGTCGAGCCCGCCAGTCCGTCGCCTGCCTAGAAACTTGAGTCTTTGGAAAAAATAATTAAACTTGCCTCGGTATGCCGAGTGAAACTGTATCCCTTAAAACATTATTCAGGCCTTAGGCCTGAGCTCATTTGCTTCTACACACGACGTTTATCCGCGGTTTTATCCTTTGGATTTTGCTCGCGCTTTGTCTCTCAATCGTCTGTTCGATTGCTTTTGTTTTTTACTTAGGCGAAATGTATTCGCAGCTAAGCCCCCGAGCATGAGGATCGCTCATCACTCGGCATATTTCGGACGTAGGCGAATGTCGATTCGCATATAAGCTGTCGGGTGGATGGATTACCATCGCCTCGACGAGGTTTTTAACTTAGGTGAAATGTATTCGCGGCTAAGCCCCCGAGCGTGAGGATCGCTCATCACTCGGAATATTTTAAACTTAGGCAAATGTCGATTCGCATCTAAGCTGTCGAGTGAATGGATTACCATCGTCTCGACGAATTTTTTACCTTAGGCGAAATGCATTCGCAGCTAAGCCCCTGAGCGTGAGGATCACTCATCACTCGGAATATTTTGAACTTAGGCGAATGTCGATTCGCATCTAAGCTGTCGAGTGAATGGATTACCAACGTCTCGACGAATTTTTTAACTTAGACGAAATGTATTCGCAGCTAAGCCCCCGAGCGTGAGGATCGATCATCACTTGGAATATTTTGAACTTAGACGAATGTCGATTCGCATCTAAGCTGTCGAATGAATGGATTACCATCTTCTCGACGAATTTTTTAACTTAGGAAAAATGTATTCGCAGCTAAGCCCCCGAGCGTGAGGATCGCTCATCACTCGGAATATTTTAAACTTAGGCGAATGTCGATTCGCATCCAAGCTGTCGAGAGAATGGATTACCATCGTCTGGACAAATTTTTTAACTTAGGCGAAATGTATTCGCAGCTAAGCCCGCGAGCGTGAGGATCGCTCATCACTCGGAATATTTTGAACTTTGGCGAATGTCGATTCGCATCTAAGCCGTCGAGTGAATGGATTATCATCGTCTCGACGAATTTTTGAACTTAGGCGAAATGTATTCGCAGCTAAGCCCCCGAGCGTGAGGATTGCTCATCGCTTGGAATATTTTAAACTTAGGTGAATGTCGATTCGCATCCAAGCTGTCGAATGAATGGATTACCATCGTCTCGACGAATTTTTTAACTTAGGCAAAATGTATTCGCAGCTAAGCCCCCAAGCATGAGGATCGCTCATCACTCGGAATATTTTGAACTTAGGCGAATGTCGATTCACATCTAAGTTGTCGAGTGAATGGACTACCGGCGTCCCAACAACTTTTTTTTGAACCTAAGCGAAGACGGATTCGCAAATAGGCCGTCGAGTGAATGGACTGTTATCCACCCGACAGGGTTTTTAACTTAGGCAAAACATGTTTCGCAGCTAAGTCCCCGAGTGCGAGGATTGCTCGTCACTCGGAGTATCCCCAAGTAAATAACTGCACGGTCGGAATCGACGAGGTATTAATTGCAGAGACACAAATTGCATTCATGAAGAACTCTTATTACATCAGAAATTTAATGTCTCAAGTGTAAAAACGTCGAAGCAGGTCTGCATTCCAAGCTCGTGGCTCATCTATCTGCTTCATAAGATTATATAAGTGATAGGCTCCATTGTTTAGCACCTTGGTGACTACAAAAGGGCCTTCCCATGCAGGGGCTAGCTTGTGAAGTCGGTACTGATTCACTCGGAGCACAAAATCTCCTTCATGGAACGCTCGGCTTATGACATTCCTTGCGTGGAAGCGCCGCAAGTCTTGCTGATAGGCTGTGGTCCGGATCAGAGCCATCTCACGCTCTTCTTCCAGAAGATCTAACCCATCTTGCCTGGCCTGCTCAGCTTCAGCCTCAGAATACAGCTCCACTCAAGGAGAATTGTGGGCCAAATCACTCGGAGGTATAGCTTCAGCGCCATAGACAAGGAAGAAAGGACTTCGTCCAGTCGACCGATTAGGTGTTGTCCTCAACCCCCACAAAACAGACGACAGCTCAACTACCCATGCACCAGTGGCATGATCAAAATCACGCATGAGATGAGGCTTCAGACCTTGCAGAATGAGACCATTAGCCCGCTCAACTTGCTCATTAGTTTGAGGATGCGCCACGGAAGCATAATCTACTCGGGTGCCTTGGGAGTTACAGAATCTCTTGAATTCTTCCGAGTCAAAATTAGTGCCATTGTCCGTGATGATACTGTGGGGAATGCCGAACCGGATAATAATGTCTCTGATGAACGTGACCGTCATGCGGGAATTCAGCTTCTTGATGGGCTTGGCTTCGATCCACTTGGTGAACTTGTTGACTGCTACCAACAGGTGGGTGAATCCTCCTTTTCCGGGTCGGAAAGAACCAACCATGTCGAGCCCCCAAACCGCAAACGGACAGGCGAGTGGAATTGTCTTCAGAGCAGACGCTGGCTTGTGTGACAGGTTTGCATAGAACTGATAGCCTTCACAATGATCAACAATGTCCTTAGCCATTTCATTAGCCTGTGGCCAGTAAAAACCCGCTCGATATGCTTTAGCGATGATCGCGCTTGAAGACGCATGGTGTCCGCAAGTTCCCGAGTGGATTTCATCAAGAATCATTCGACCTTCCTCGGGCGAAATGCAGCGCTGGGTGACACCCGACACACTTTCTCTGAAAGCTGATCACCCATCACAGTGAAAGCTTTGGACCTGCGCATAATCTATCGAGCCTCTGCTTCATCTTCAGGAAGCTCTTGTCTGAGGATATAGGCTATGTACGATACAGTCCAGTCAGGAATGATAACTAGCACCTCCATGACCAGGTCAATCACAGCAGGAACATCGACTTCAGTCGAGTCAGAAGAGCTTAAGGTTTATGGGGGCTCTTCAGTGAAGGGATCCTCTTGAATTGAAGGAGTGTGCAAATGCTCCAGGAACACTCCGCTGGGGATAGGCCTATTGGAAATATGCCCTAGAGGCAACAATAAATTAGTTATTATCATATTTCCTTGTTCATGATAATCGTTTATTATCCATGCTATAATTGTATTGATCGGAGACTTAAATGCATGTGTGGATACATAGACAAAACCATGTCCCTAGTATGCCTCTAATGGACTATCTCGTTGATCAAAGGATGGTTAAGGTTTCCTAGCCATGGACATGAGATGTCATTTGATAACGGGATCACATCATTAGGAGAATGATGTGATGGATAAGACCCAAACTACAAACATAGCATATGATTGTGTCAGTTTATTGCTATTGTTTTCTGCATGTCAAGTATATGTTCCTATGACCATGAGATCATGCAACTCACAGATATCGGAGGAGTGCCTTGTGTGTATCAAACGTCGCAACGTAACTGGGTGACTATAAAGGTGCTCTACAGGTATCTCCGATGGTGTCTGTTGAGTTGGCATGGATCGAGACTGGGATTTGTTACTCCGTGTGACGGAGAGGTATCTTGGGGCCCACTCGGTAATGCAACATCACAATAAGCCTTGCAAGCAATGTGACTAATTGTTAGTTGCAGGATCTTGTATTACGGAACGAGTAAAGATACTTGCCGGTAACGAAGTTGAACTAGGTATGGAGATACCGACGATCGAATCTCGGGCAAGTAACATACCGAAGAACAAAGGGAACGTTATACGGGATTAACTGAATCCTTGACATAGAGGTTCGACCGATAAAGATCTTCGTAGAATATGTAGGAACCAATGTGGACGTCCAGGTCCCACCATTGGTTATTGACCGTAGAGGTGTCTCAGTCATGTCTACATAGTTCTCGAACCTGCAGGGTCTGCACACTTAAGGTTCGGTGATGTTTCGGTAGTGTAGAGTTATGTATGGTGTTGACCGAAGGTTGTTCGGAGTCCCGGATGAGATCCCGGACGTCACGAGGAGCTCCGGAATGGTCCGGAGGTAAAGATTCATATATAGGATGTCCCAGTTTGGTCGCCGGAAAAGTTTCGGGCTCATCGGTAGTGTACCGGGAGTATCGGTAGTGTACCGGGAGTGCCGGTAGTGTACCGGGGGACCTCCGGGAGGGGTATTTCGACCCCAAGAGGTCCATGGGCTGTGGGAGAATAATAACCAGCCCTTAGTGGGCTGGGAAAACAGCCACAAAGGCCCATGGCGCAGGAGAGAAAGGCCTAAAGCAAAAAGTGGAAAATCAGCCAATAGGAGGCAATCCTACTCCAACTAGGATTGGAGGTGAAGTAGGATTGCTCCCACCTCCTATTTCGGCCGACCCAAAGGCCTTGGCTGCCTCTCCTCTCCTCTCCTCCTATATATACTAGTGGATTGGGTGGTTTTTGGACAGAATTTCCGGCCACGTGCTACCCGTTACACCGGTGCATAGTTTCTCCTCTAGATCGGTTTTCTGCAGCGCTTAGGCGAAGCCCTGCCGGAATTGCTCCACCACCATCACCGGAGCGCCATCATGCTGCCGGTGAACTCTCTCTCCTCTCCGCCTCCTCTCGCTGGATCGAGAGGTGGAGATCGTCATCAAGCTGCACGTGTGCTGAACGCGGAGGTGCCGTCCGTTCGGCGCTAGATCGAAAGGACCGTGATCGAGATCGCGAGACGGTTCGTGATGTGATCACGGAACGGATCGTGATGAGTTCGCAGGACAGATCGTGATCAAGATCTTGAGACGGATCGTGATGAGTTCGCGGGACGGATCATGATGTGTTCGCGGGACGGTTCGTGATTGGATCGCGGGACTCTCGGCGATTTGGATCGCGAAGATGTTCGACTACACCAACCGCGTTTCTTAACGCTTCCCGCTTAGCGATCTACAAGGGTACGTAGATCCACTCTCCCTCTCGTAGATGCTCATCACCATGGATAGGTTTGCGTGTGTGTAGGAGAATTTTTGTTTCCCATGCGACGTTCCCAAACAGTGGCATCATGAGCTAGGTTGATGGTTCGATGAGATCTCGAGTAGAACACAAAAGGTTTGTGGGCGTTGATGCTTAGATTGCTTCCTCCCTTGGTCGGATTTTGGTTCAGCGGGATTGTGAGATGAAGCGGCCCGGACCAACATTACTCGTACACTTACGAGAGACCGGTTCCCTCGACGCAACTTGTTGCCTAGATGGCTTGCGGGTGACAGTTTCTCTCACTTTAGTTGGATCGGATTCGACAAAGGTGGTCCTTGAGAAGGTTGAAAAGCAAACTAGTGTATCACCGTTGTGGTTTATGCGTAGGTGAGAATCGTTCTTGCTAGATACCCGTAGCAGCCACGTAAAATATGCAACAACAATTAGAGGACGTCTAACTTGTTTTTGCAGGGTATGTTCTGATGTGATATGGCCAATTACATGATGAGATATATGTGATGTATGAGATGATCATGTGATGTATAGATTATCACGACTTGCATGTCAATGAGTACGGCAACTGGCAGGAGCCATAGGGTTGTCTTTAATTATTGTATGACCTGCGTGTCAATCATTAAGCGCTATGTAATGCTTTACTTTATCGCTACGGTAGCAATAGTAGTAGAAGCATGCAGGGCGTGACAACCCCGATGGAGACACGTTGATGGAGATCATGGAGTCATGCCGGTGGCGATGGAGATCATGCCGGTGCTTTCTAGATGGAGCTCAAAGGCACAAGTTCATGGCCATATCATGTCACTTATGATTTGCATGTGATGTTAATCCTTTTATGCACCTTGTTTTGCTTAGGACGATGGTAGCATTATAAGGTGATCCCTCACTTAATTTCAGGATAAATTGTGTTCTCCCCGAGTGTGCACCGTTGCGAAAGTTCGTCGTGTTGAGACACCACGTGATGATCAGGTGTGATAGACTCTACGTTCACATACAACGGGTGCAAGCCAGATTTGCACGCGCAGAACACTCGGGTTAAACTTGACGAGCCTAGCATGTACAGACATGGCCTCGGAACACGAGAGACCGAAAGGTCGAACATGAGTCATATAGTAGATATGATCAACATAATGATGTTCACCATTGCAGCCACCTCAACTCACGTGATGATCGGACTTGAGTTGGTGAATTTGGATCATGTATCACTCGAATGATCGGAGGGATGTCAATTTGAGTGGGAGTTCTTAAGTAATATGATTAATTGAACTAATTATCATGAACATAGTCAAAGTGTCTTTGCAAATTATGTTGTAGATTACTAGCTCGCGCTGTAGCTCCCTTAAATTTTATATGTTCCTAGAGAAATAGAGTTGAAAGATGTTGGTAGCAATATTGCGGATAGGGTCCGTGATCTGAGGATTGTCCTCATTGCTGCACAGAAGGCTTATGTCCTTAATGCACCGCTCGGTGCGCCACCCCCTCTAGCGTCGTCTATAGATGTTGTGAACATCTGAAAGGCACGTTTCGATGACTACTTGATAGTTTAGTGCGTCATGCATTATGGCTTAGAATTGAGGCTCCGAAATGTTTTGAACGTCACGGAACATATGAGATGTTCTAGGAGCAGAGATTGTGATCTCAGGCTCGTGCCTCTGTTGCGAGATATGAGATCTCCAACAAGATTATTTGCCTGTAAGATGAAGGAGAATAGCTCAATCGTTGAGCATGTACTCAGATTGTCTGGGTACTACAATCGCTTGAATCAAGTGGGAGTTGATCTTCCAGATAAGATAGTGATTGATATAGTTCTCCAAGTCACTGTCACTAAAGCTACTAGAACTTAGTGATGAACTATAATACACCCGGGATAGAAGTATTGATCCCTGAGCTGTTCGCGATGTTTGACACCGCGAAGGTAGAAATCAAGAAGGAGCGTCAAGTGTTGATGGTTAATCAAACCACTAGTTTCGAAAAGGGCAAGAGCAAGGAGGGAAACTTCATGGATAGCAAGTCAGTTGCTGCTCAAGTGAAGCAACCCAAAGTTGAACTCAAACCCGAGACTAAGTGCTTCTATTACGAGGTGAGAGGTCGCTGAAGCGGAACGACCCTAGATACTTGGTAGATAAGAAGGCTGGCAACATCGACAGAAGTATATTTCATATACGAGTTATTGATGTGTACCTTGCTAGTACTCTTAGTAGCACCTGGGTATTGGATACCGGTTCGGTTGCTAAATGTTAGTAACTCAAAATAAAAGATACGGAATAAACGGAGAACTAGCTAAGGGTGAGGTGACGATATGTGTTGGAAGTGTTTCCAAGGTTGATGTGATCAACATCGCACGCTCTCTCTACCTTCAGGATTAGTGACGAACCTAAATAAATGTTATTTGGTGTTTTGCGTTGAGCATGAACATGATTAGATCATGTTTATTGCAATACGGTTATTCATTTAAGTTAGAGAATAATGGTTATTCTGTTTACAGGAATAATACCTTCAATGGTCATGCACCCAGTGAGAATGGTTTGTTGAAATCTTGATCGTAGTATTACACATGTTCATAACATTGATGTCAAAAGACACAAAGTTAATAATGATAGTACCACATACTTGTGGCACTGCCGCTAAATGTCATATTGGTATAAAGCGCATGTAGAAACTCCATGATGATGGATATTTGGACTCATTCGATTTCGAATCGGTTGAGACATGCGAACCATGCCTCTTGGGCAAGATGACTAAAGGACCCCGTTGGATGGAGCGGGCAAGTGATTCATTGGAAATGATACATGTTGATGTATGCAATCTAGTGAGTCTTGTAGCGTGCAGTGGATATCGTTATTTTCTTACCTTCACTAATGATTTGAGTAGATATAGTGTATATTTACTTAATGAAACACAAGTCTGAATCGTTTGAAAGGTTCAAGCAAATTCAGAGTGAAGTTTAAAGATCATCGTGACAAGAAGATAAAAATGACTGTGATATGATCGTGGAGGTGAATATCTGAGTCACGAGTTTGGCATACAACTTAAGACAATGTGAAAGTTGTTTCACAACTAAACGCCACCTGGAACACCATAGTGTGATGGTGTGTCCGAACATCATAGTTATGCTCTATTGGACATGGTGCGTAATATGATGTCTCTTGTCGTTTTACTACTATAATTTTGGGGTTATGCATTAGAGACAACTACATTCACTTTAAATAGGGCACCATCTAAATCCGTTGAGATGACACCATGTGAATTATGGTTTGATAGAAACCTAAGCTGTCATTTTTAATATTTTGGGATGTGACACTTGTGTGGAAAATGTTTTCACCTAATGAGGTCGAACCCAAGGCGGACAAATTGCATCTTCATAGAATACCCTAAGATCAGTTGGCTGAACCTTCAATCTCAGATCCTAGTGCAAAATGTTTGTTGCTTAAACGGATCCTTTCTAGAGGAAATGTTTCTCTCGAAAGGATTGAGTGGGAGTAAGATAGAACTTGATGAGGTTGTTGAACCTTTGTTCAACGAGAGTAGCATAGCGCAGAAAGATGTTTCTGTGAAGCCTACATTAGTTGAAGAGGAAGTTAATGATGATGATCATGAAGCTTCGGGATCAAGTTACTATCGAACTTCGTAGGTCGACAAGGATGTGTACTGCTCCTAAGTGGTACGACAACTTTGTCTTGGAGATCATGTTGTTGGACAACGATGAACCTACGAGCTATGGAGAAGCGATGATGGGCCCGGATTCTGACAAATGGTTAGAGGCCATGAAATCCGAGATAGGATCCATGTATGAAAACCAAGTGTAGACTTTGGTAGACTTGCTCGTTGGACGGCAGGTCATTGAGTACAAAGTGATCTTTAAAATGAAGACATACATTGATGGTGAATGTCACTATTTGTAAAGCTCGACTTGTTGCAAAGATGTTTGTGACAAGTTCAAGGAGTTGACTACGATGAGACTTTCTCACTCGTAGTGGTGATAAAGTCTGTTGGAATTATGTTAGCAGTTGCTGTGTTTTCAATTATGAAATCTAGCAGATGGATGTCAAAACATCGTTTCCTTAACGGTTTACTTGAGGAAAGGTTGTATGTGATACAACCAGAAGGTTTTGTCAGGCCTAAGGATGCTAAAAGGTGTGCAAGCTTCGGTGATCCTTCCATGGACTGAAGCAAGCATCTCGGAGTTGGAATATACGCTTTGATGAGGTGATCAAAGTTTTGATGTTTATACAAACTTTACGAGAAACTTGTATTTGCAATAAAGTGACTGGGAGCACTATAGAATTTCTGATAAGTATATGTGGATGACATATTGTTGAGCAGAAATAATGTAGAGTTTCTGGAAAGCATAAAATGGTCATTTGGAAAGTGATTTTCAAAGGAAGACCTGGATAAAGCTACCTAATTGTTGAGCATCAAAATCAATAGAGATAGATCAAGATGCTTGATGAGACTTTCAATGAGTGTATACCTTGACAAAGATTTTGAAAGAGTTCAAAATGGATCAGTCAGAGAAAGAGTTCTCGCCTGATTTGTAAGGTGTGAAGTTGAGTGAGACTCAAAGCTCGACCACGGCAGAAGGAAGAGAAAGGACGAACGTCGTCCCCTATGCCTTAGCCATAGGCTCTGTATAGTATGCCATGCTGTGTACCGCACCTGTGTGTGCCTTGCCATGAGTCTGTCAAGGGGTACAAGTGTGGTCCAGGAGTGGATCACTGGACAGCGGTCGGAATTATCCTTAGTAACCGGAGGACTAAGGAAATGTTTCTTGATTATGGAGGTGACAAAGAGTTCGTCGTAAAGAGTTACGTTGATGCAAGCTTTAACACCTATCCGGATGACTAGTAGTAGCAATCTGGATACGTATAGTGGAGAAGCCATTTGGAAATAGTACCAAGTGGAGTGTGGTAGCAGTGTTTACGGTTTGACATAGAGATTTGCAAAGTACACACGGATCTGAATATCACAGACCCGTTGACTATAAGACCTCTCTCACATGCAAAGCATTATCGAGCCCCAGAACTCATTGGGTGTTAGATTCATAACAATGCGAATCACATGGTGATGTGAACTAGATTATTGACTCTAGTACAAGTGGGAGACTGTTGGAAATATGCCCTAGAGGCAATAATAAATTAGTTATTATCATATTTCCTTGTTCATGATAATCGTTTATTATCCATGCTATAATTGTATTGATCGGAGACTTAAATGCATGTGTGGATACATAGACAAAACCATGTCCCTAGTATGCCTCTAATGGACTAGCTCGTTGATCAAAGGATGGTTAAGGTTTCCTAGCCATGGACATGAGATGTCATTTGATAACGGGATCACACCATTAGGAGAATGATGTGATGGATAAAACCCAAACAACAAACATAGCATATGATCGTGTCAGTTTATTGCTACTGTTTTCTGCATGTCAAGTATATGTTCCTATGACCATGAGATCATGCAACTCACAGATATCGGAGGAGTGCCTTGTGTGTATCAAACGTCGCAACGTAACTGGGTGACTATAAAGGTGCTCTACAGGTATCTCCGATGGTGTCTGTTGAGTTGGCATGGATCGAGACTGGGATTTGTTACTCCGTGTGACGGAGAGGTATCTTGGGGCCCACTCGGTAATGCAACATCACAATAAGCCTTGCAAGCAATGTGACTAATTGTTAGTTGCAGGATCTTGTATTACGGAACGACTAAAGAGACTTGCTGGTAACGAGGTTGAACTAGGTATGGAGATACCGACGATCGAATCTCGGGCAAGTAACATACCGAAGAACAAAGGGAACGTTATACGGGATTAACTGAATCCTTGACATAGAGGTTCGACCGATAAAGATCTTCATAGAATATGTAGGAACCAATGTGGACATCCAGGTCCCGCCATTGGTTATTGACCGTAGAGGTGTCTCGGTCATGTCTACATAGTTCTCGAACCCGCAGGGTCTGCACACTTAAGGTTCGGTGACGTTTCGGTAGTGTAGAGTTATGTATGGTGGTGACCGAAGGTTGTTCGGAGTCCCGGATGAGATCCCGGACGTCACGAGGAACTCCGGAATGGTCCGGAGGTAAAGATTCATATATAGGATGTCCCAGTTTGGTCGCCGGAAAAGTTTCGGGCTCATCGGTAGTGTACCGGGAGTATCGGTAGTGTACCGGGAGTGCCGGTAGTGTACCGGGGGACCTCCGGGAGGGGTATTTCGACCCCAAGAGGTCCATGGGCTGTGGGAGAATAATAACCAGCCCTTAGTGGGCTGGGAAAACAGCCACAAAGGCCCTTGGCGCAGGAGAGAAAGTCCTAAAGCAAAAAGTGGAAAATCAGCCAATAGGAGGCAATCCTACTCCAACTAGGATTGGAGGTGAAGTAGGATTGCTCCCACCTCCTATTTAGGCCGACCCAAAGGCCTTGGCTGCCTCTCCTCTCCTCTCCTCCTATATATACTAGTGGATTGGGTGGTTTTTGGACAGAATTTCCGGCCACGTGCTACCCGTTACACCGGTGCATAGTTTCTCCTCTAGATCGATTTTCTGTAGCGCTTAGGCGAAGCCCTGCCGGAATTGCTCCACCACCATCACCGGAGCGCCGTCACGCTGCCGGTGAACTCTCTCTCCTCTCCGCCTCCTCTCACTAGATCGAGACGGTGGAGATCGTCATCAAGCTGCACGTGTGCTGAACGCGGAGGTGCCGTCCGTTCGGCGCTAGATCGAAAGGACCGTGATCGAGATCGCGAGACGGTTCGTGATGTGATCACGAAACGGATCGTGATGAGTTCGCGGGACAGATCATGATCAAGATCGTGAGACGGATCATGATGAGTTCGCGGGACGGATCATGATGTGTTCGCGGGATGGTTCATGATTGGATCGCGGGACGCTCGGCGATTTGGATCGCGAAGATGTTCGACTACACCAACCGCGTTTCTTAACGCTTCCCGCTTAGAGATCTACAAGGGTACGTAGATCCACTCTCCCTCTCGTAGATGCTCATCACCATGGATAGGTTTGCGTGTGTGTAGGAAAAATTTTGTTTCCCATGCGACGTTCCCCAACAAGGCCGTCGAGTGGAACCAATCTTGGATAGCTCATCAGCGGCCTGATTTTTCAGTCGAGGAACATGGTGAAGTTCCAGACCTTCAAATTTCTTCTCCAGCTTCCGGACTGCATTGCAGTATCCAGTCATAGCAGGATTTCTAACATCCCACTCTTTCATCACTTGATTCACCACCAAATCCGAGTCGCCATAAACCATCAAGCGCTTGACGTCGAGCGAAATAGCCATGCGCAACCCGTACAAAAGTGCTTCATACTCTGCTTCATTGTTGGAGGAATCAAATTGAATTTGCAAGACGTAGCTGAGCTTGTCGCCTCTGGGGGATATCAGAACAAAGCCAACACTGGATCCATTCAACATTTTGGAGGCGTCAAAGAACATTGTGCAATGCGCCAAGTGAACTTGGATAGGCTGTTGACGTTCGTTCCACTCGGCCATGAAATCTGCCAATGCTTTGGACTTGATTGCCTTCTTGGATTCGAATTTGGTGTTGAAGTGCCCCAGCTCAATTGCCCATTTAGCCACTCGACCTGATGCGTCATGATTATTGAAAATCTCTGATAAAGGTGCACACTGACGACTGAGATTGAATGGTCTTGGAAATAATGTGCCACCTTCTTTGCTGGTAAGTAAATACCATACACCAGCTTCTGATAATGAGGATATCTCTGCTTTGAGGGGGACAAAACTTCCAAGACATAATAGACTGGCCGCTGAACCTTATAGGCTTTTCCTTCCTCTTCTCGCTCGACAGTCAGCACTGTACTGACGACCTGATTTGTGGCTGCGATGTACAGGAGCAAGGGCTATTTGCTGGCAGGAGCGGCAAGCACCGGCTGGGTGGTCAGCAGGGCTTTGAGCTCAACAAACGCTGCTTCGGCTTCAGGAGTCCAGTCTAATGTGTCTGATTTCTTCATCAACTGATACAAGGGCAGAGCCTTCTCACCAAGACGAGAAATGAATCGACTCAATGCCGCCAAGCAACCTGTGAGCTTCTGAACATCGTGCACTCGCACGGGAGTCTTCATACATGTAATGGCGGTAATCTTCTCGGGATTGACATCAATTCCTCGTTCGGAAACAAGAAAACCATGTAACTTGCCCCTAGGGACACCGATGGTACATTTTCCCGGATTCAGCTTTGTGTCGAATCGCCTCAAATTGACGAATGTGTTAGCCAAGTCAGCCAGCAGGTCGGAACCTTTGCGGGACATGACCACTATATCATCCATGTATGCCTCGACATTTAGAGGGATCTAGTCGAGTAAACATTTCTGAATCATGCGCATAAAAGTAGCACCGGCATTCTTGAGACCAAAAGGCATGGTGATGTAGCAAAAACACCCAAACAGGGTGATGAAGGCTGTTTTTATTTCATCTGGGCCAAACAGATGGATCTGATGGTACCCAGAATAGGCATCAAAAAATGATAATCGCTCGCACCTCGCTGTCGAGTCAACAATCTGATCTATGCGGGGGAGCGGAAAATGGTCTTTCGGACACACCTTATTAAGATGTTTGAAGTCAATGCACATGTGCAACGACTTATCTTTCTTGGGCACCATCACAACATTCGAGAGCCACTCGGAGTGGTAAATCTCCCAAATGAACTTGGCTTGCAAGAGACGGGCCACTTTTTCTCCGATTGCCTTGCGCTTCTCAGTTGCCGATCGACGCAAATTCTCCCTGACGGGCTTGGCCTTCGGATCCACTCGCAGGCGGTGCTCAGCCAGCTCCCTGGGAATTCCCAGCATGTCAGCAGGCTTCCATGCAAAGATATCCCAGTTCTCACGGAGGAACTGGATGAGCTCGGCTTCCTATTTGCTGTCGAGTGTTGTCGAGATATTCGTCAGGGCAGCTGTTGGATCCGTCGAGTGGATGTGCACCTTCTTCACTTCACCTGCCGACTGAAATGCCGACTTGGAAGCCGGCTTTTTTGCACGGAGCAAATCAGCAGGATCAGTGGTTTTCTTCTACTCCTCCAGCTCGACCATGGCCATCTGTTGATCGGCGATCTTGGACCCTTGCTGGAGACACTCTTCGGCCCGCTGTCAATTGCCAGTGACCATGATCACACCCCTAGGGCCCGGCATTTTCAGCTTGAGATACACGTAACATGGTCGGGCCATGAAACATGCATAAGTGTGTCGACCCAAAATGGCGTGGTAAGTGCTCTCGAAATCCACGACTTCAAACGTCAACTTTTCTTTTTGGAAATCTTTGCTATCTCCGAATGCCACATCCAATGCTATCTGGCCGAGTGACTTGGCCTTCTTTCCTGGGATGACCCCATGGTAATTCATGCTGCTCTCGCTGAGATGGGATATAGGAATGCCCATTCCCTTCAGGGTATCCGCATACAGAATGTTCAGGCCACTGTCGCCGTCCATGAGGACCGTTCTGAGCCGAGTCCCCTGCACCACCGGATCAACTACTAGAGCCTGTCGACCGGGTGTGGCCACACGTGCAGGATGGTTAGTCTGGTTGAATGTGACAGCATACTGAGACCATTTGAGGTAAGTGGGGGTGTCTGGCATAGCCATATTGATCTCTCTCTTTATGACTTTCAGACGGCTCTTGCTCTCGACGTCAGCAAAGATCACCAGGGTAGCAGTGACATCTGGGAATGTTTCGTTCTCTTCGTCTTCATCTTCTTTTTTAGGAGATTTCCCACTCGACTGGTCTCCCTTGAACTGTTGGATGAGGGTCCGACACTATCGAGTGGTGTGCTTGAGCTAAATCAGGTTGCCTTCTGCATCTTTCTTCATGTGAATCACACACGACTGATTCAAGATATCGGTTCCTGGCTGACCCTTCCCCTTCTTAGGGGCATACTGAGCTTTGGCCTTGCCCTTGTTTTTTGACTGAGTCGCCAGTGCTACGGCCTCTGCCGGAACTGGTTCTTCAGCCTTCCGCTTTTGTTTCCTATTGTTACCTCCGCCAGACTCGTTGGCAACCGCTTTTCCTTTGCCGCTACGGAGGCAGTCTTGTTCCTTGCCATTGGCATAGTGAGTGCCAATTTCCATCATCTTTCCGAGTGAAATTTCACAAGTGCGCCTGAACTTCAAAGACAGCTCTCTGAATCTCACACCGGCCTTGAAGGCACAGATAGCCTATTGTTCGGACAAATTTTCCACCGTATGATGCAAGGTGGACCATCGCTGAATACAGTCTCTTAAGGTTTTGCTGGGCTTCTGGACGGAGTGATGTAAGTCGACCAGACCTACGGGGAGCTTGCAAGTGCCCTCGAAGGTCCAGACAAACACTCGGGCAAGATCTTCCCAACAATGAATGCTGGAAGGAGCCAAACGATTCAACCAAGCTCGAGCTGGTCCATCCAACATAAGAGGCAGGTGCTTCATTCCGACATTGTCATTCCCGCTACCAATCTGCACAGCCACTCGGTAATCATCAAGCCAAGTCTCTAGTTTTGCTTCACCAGAAAACTTTCCGATCCCCGCCGCCATTCTGAAGTTGGGGGAAATCTCCACAGAGCGTATAGCTCTGCTAAAACACTCTGGACCAGACACTGCAGTTGAGCTACGACTCGGGACATCTCTGTCGTGCCCTTCTCTATAGACTCTGCTCTTGTCGATCCGCTTTTGAAGAAGCTACACGCGGGCATCAAAGTCCGCATCCCGCTCGTCACCGAAGGAGTGCCTGTCGTCCTGGCGCAGGGGCGCGTACGGACCACTCCGCGGAGGAGTGGGCACTCGACGGTGGTCTTCTCGATGGTGTTGATATCTGTCTCGCCCTTCACGATAACCGCCGCCTCGAAGACGCAAGGGCGACCCAGGACTATGTGTCGACTGAACGGTCTCTGCATTGGGTGAATTGATGTGTATCTTGTGACGAGACTGTGAAACTGCTGAATTCTGGCGTTGTGCTTCATCTAACAGTGCTCTGATCTATAACAGCCCTCGACCAGCTTCTGACCGGGAAGGCTTGTAGCGACCCGACCTGAAAGGTCAAGTCTCCGGTGCTTCCGTACCATCCCAAGATCATGCTGGTACACACACGGTACATCAATGTATATATCAAAGGGAAATCACACAGCATTATATTAATTGAAATCTCATATCGAGTCCTTTATTACAATAAATATTACAATAAAGTGGCCAAAGGCCAACTCATGAGAATATCTAAATCTTGCGGAAGCGTCGACGGTAGATGAGTCCATCCGACTCCAAGGGCATCTCACTGAGCATAGAACGCGTCCTCACTCCTGGTCGGAAAAATACTCTGCAACATGATACGTTGCAGCCGTGTAGGTCAGCATATGGAATATGCCGGCAAAGTCACAAGAGAGGGGTGAAAATAATCAGCTAGTCTATATGCTTATATGGCAGGTGGTGGTGTAAGTTTTTGCGTAAAGCCAAGTTTTTCCTACATCAAGAGAGGGGCTAAGCAAAATATTACTAAGTTGGTTGATTAATGAGATGGTTCCACAAACCAATTCTCATACCCAAAATTGTTAATACCCACATCATCATATTAATTGTGTTGAGAGTTCCGGAAGTTTCAATTCCTTTGGCTCAAGTCGTCCATGACCGTGGACACGGCTAATCGATTAGGTTTGGAATACTCTGCAGAGTTTTGCACACGTTCCCCACAAGATTTGGTCGCCTCCGTTTGATTTCTCGCACTTCAGGGTGTTTGAGAAACGGATGACCAAAACATGGTCTTCCAAAGGGTTTTCCCTGCGACTCTGTTGGTGCCCATCCTTTCCTACCGTTCTTCTACCTCTCGTAGCACCGCCTGTCTAGGGTCACCACGATATCCAACCAAGCCAGAGCCCATAATGACTTGTGGCTGTGCAGGTAAGCCTTGGGTTTTAAAGCATCCATCCATCTCTTTGTGCCTGGGTGGACCTTTCCGCGTGAATACTGGCCATCTCCAGCATCACCTAGGCAAATCCACTGGTTTCTCCAGGGTGCCGTTCAACCATCATCCACCCAGAGGTATGTTGAAAACTCGGAGTCTTAAATCTTGATGATTATGTAGGTCTTGAAATTATTAACTCTCTCAACTCTCATGAATCACACAACCAACCCCGTCTACTAATAGCATAGCGAAAAGTAAAACAACGTTTCCCGGGGCCAATGTGTCAACGAGTTTGAGGGGGGTACCTACCACATGATACTACTACAAAGTAACCAAGTTTCCAACTAACCTATCTTGCATGCAATTTGGGGAGATGGTAGAACTAATGCATATAAAACATGGGTTAACATGATCAAAGTGACTTGCCTGATTGATGATCTTCGTACGTGAGTGACTCTAAGTAACAAGCTTCGCACTCCGGATAATCTAACGAAGCAAACAAGCACTCAATAAGCATACAACAGAATATTGTAACTCACAAACATCAACCAAGAACTAGTAAACAATCAGGACAAAACAATGCACAAATCTCAAGTAAGAAAACACACAAAGTTTTGTTTTCAAAAGGTGAGGAATGAAAACACTACTGACATAATGAAACCATTTGTAATAACAAAACAATTGTTGTCAGCAAGGAAACAATAGAATATTTTATTAATAAACAGAATATAATCAATTTAAGTTTGTTGGGAAAAGTTTAGTAAAGTTTATACAAGTTTGTGATAAACACTATATGAATCAACTATAGTTATATTAACAAAAGAATGAAAAACTAAACTTATTATTTATTTGTAAAACATGTTCTTAACAGAAAATAATTTACAATTAAATCTGTCTTAGAAAACAGAATTAAAATATACAAAACTTTGTTTGAAAACAAAACTATGACTAGTTAGTTGTTTTAATCAAATTATGCCTATTTGAAAAGAAGTTGTGATTCCTATGTTAAATAAAATTAAACTAAGCAAATTTATATTTTTATTAACAGTGAGTAAAACACTAAATGTTTATTAACAGAACCTAATAAACAAATAAGACCAAATCTAATTTAAACTAATTAAAATTAAGTATATAAAATTATATTATAATACTAGACAGATTCTGTTTTTAACTGAAACACAAATCAAATATATCCTAAAAATCCTCAAACTAAACATGGATATAGTCCTAACCAATATCAAACAGTAGCAAAAAGAATCATATCAAAATCTATTTTCAAACTCTGGTTATTCAGATTTGAAGATTTTGTGCAAATTTGATTCAATTCAAATTTTATAGTTCAAATTTGAAATTTAAAAGTACAGGGTGAAACTACATGAAAATTGTGAGCTATTGCAAAAAGAATCAACTCAAAACACTAAATAGATTAAAAGTTATAAGCAAAACAAAATTTGAAAACATTCTGTTAATTAAAACAAAACTGAAAAAGAAACCTGACTTTGCGACGGCCAGGGAGGCTACGTGGCAGCACGTGAGTGGCTAAGGGGTGTACGCGCGAGTGCTTTCGGGCGGGCGACCGATCGGTAGTGGGTACCGGTTCGGACTTAAGTCCATTCTAATCTGGGTCGTTGGTTTTGGATCGGAGGGAGGGAAATGCTCACGAGGTAAAGTCGCCGGCGTCGGGGTTCTCCGGCGAGTCCGGTAGCGGCGAATGCGACGGCGAGGTGCTCCGATGGTCGGGGAAGACGGGGAAGTGGTCCGGGCGACGGCGACGGGCCTCCGGAGTCGACTGGTGGCAACGGTGGGGCGAACGGTGGTCGGACTCGGTGGCTACGGTCGATGGGAGGTCCGGTGAGGGTGGGAGCTCCGGCGAGGAATTGCGCAGCCTTCCGGCGAGAGGGAAGAGGGGTTTGGGAGGGAAATGAAAGGCGGGGCTGTGGGGCTCTTATATAGGTGCTCGGGGGTGCGGGGAGTTAAGAGAGGAGAGAGATCCGGCGAGGGGAGAAGCGACCGGCGTCGGGTCCGGCGCGCGCGGGGGGGGAAAGAAGATGACCGTTCGGTCATTACGAGCGAACGAGGTGGGGTCCAGTGTCAGGGAATGGAGGCGTGTCCGTTACGCGCGGTCGGTCGGCTTCTAATCAATTCGTGAGTAACTGTCGTGGGCCGGCCCGTTTAATACCGGAAACGGTTACCGTTTCCTTTTAATAATATTCCAGTGATATTCAAAAGCTTTTAAAGCATTCAAACCGTCTCTAAATATAGGGGTATTATATATCAAAATTAACAGAATAATAAATGCTATTTAATGAACATTTCTATTCTGTCATTTGAACAATTTGAAAAAAATAATATTTTCAGAAATTGCCTAATTGTTTTTAAACCCTTTTTGCAAATATTTTCAAATAATCCCTGGTTATTATTGTTCAAATAAACCACCAATTAGTCCCTGGTGTGGAGTGTCATGTTCCTCCTCTCTTATTTGAACTTTTAACCAAAATTTCAAATAGGTGAAAGCAACTTAGTGAAAAGTAGAAAGGACTTTCTGGAATTCAGAAGAGGCATTTCAACTAACACATACAATCAAGTAATGATGATGATGGATGCATAGCTATATTCATAACATTCCAAAATGAAATTTTGGGATGTTGCAAACCTACCCACCTTAAGATGAATCTCGCCCTCGAGATTCGGGTTGGCTAGAAAATAGGTGCGGGTGGTCTCTACGAAGATCTTCTATATGACTCTATATGAATGCTTCCGGAGGTGTACCGAAAAGTGCAACGATCTAGCATAGCAAATGACATCAAAAAATGGACAAACCATGAAAACATAATGCTAACTATCTTACGATCATGCAAAGCAATATGACAATGATAGTGCGTGTCATAATAAACGGAACGGTTGAAGTTGCATGGCAATATATCTCGTAATGGCTATGGAAATGCCATAATAGGTAGATATGGTGACTGTTTTGACGAAGGATATGTGGTGGGTTTAATGCACCACCGAAAGTTGTGCGGTACTAGAGAGGCTAGCAAAGGTGGAAGGGTGAGAGTGCGTATAATCCATGGACTCACATTAGTCATAAAGAACTCACATACTTATTGAAAAATTCTATTAGTTATCAAAGCAAAGTATTAGACGCATGCTCCGAAGGGAGGGGTTGGTAGGAGTTAACCATCGCGCGCTCCCGACCCATCACACAAAGGATGACAATCATTAAAGAATTCATGCTCTGACTTCTTTACATAACGGTTCACCATGTGTGCATGCTACTAGAATCACAAACCTTTAACACAAGTATTTCTACCAATCCACAATTACTCACTAGTATGACTCTAATATCACCATCTTTATATCTCAAAACTATATGCAAGGAATCAAACTTCTTATAGTATTCAATGCACTTTATATGAAAGTTTTTATTATATCCCTCTTGGATGCCCATTATATTAGGACTAAATTCATAACCTAAACCAATTACCATGCTGTTTAGAGACTCTCAAAATAGTATAAGTGTGGTACGAGAGTTCAATTATTTCTATAAAATAAAACACCATTGTGCTCTAAAAATATATAAGTGAAGCACTAGAGGAAAATTGCCTAGCTCAAAAGATATAAGTGAAGCACATAGAGTATTCTAATAAGTTCACAATTCATGTGTGTCTCTCTCTAAATATGTTTGCATCAAGGATGATTGTGGCAAACTAGAAAGCAAAGACTCATATCTTACAAGATACTCCAAGCAAAACACATATCATGTGGTGAATAAAAATATAGCCTCAAGTAAATTTACCGATGAATTGAAGAAGAAAGAGGGGATGCCTTTTGGCGAATCCCGAAGCTTAGGCTCTTTGTTATCCTTGAATATTACTTGGGGTGTCTTGTGCATCCCAAAGCTTAGTCTCTTGCCACTCCTTATTCCATAGTCCATCAAATCTTTACCCAAAACTTAAAAAACTCACAACACAACACTCGTGAGATCCGTTAGTATAAGAAAAATAAATCACCACTTTAGGTACTGTTGTGAACTCATTATTTATTCATAGTGGTGTAATATCTACTGTATTCGAACTTTTTCACAGTTCATACCCCCGATAGAACCCATAGATGCATCAAAATAAGCAAACAACACAAAGAAAACAGAATCTGTCAAAAACAGAACAGTCTATATAAATCTGTAAACTTTGAATACTTATGTAACTCCAAAAATTCTAAAAACATTGGAAAATAAGAGAATTTTTTATATCAATCTTGTGTAAAAATTTCAGACTCATTCATCACTCTGGTAAATTCAGAAAATTATTGGACTGAGCGTAGAAGTTTGTGTTTTTCAGCAAGATCAAATCAATAATCACCGTAGACCATCCCAAAGGTCTTACTTGGCTCAAACACTAATTAAAATACCAAAAAAAATTATTAGTATAGAGAAAATAATATTCCAAACACTCAAGAAGCAAAAACAGAAACAAAAAAAATAAAATTGGGATGCCTTCCAAATAGTGCTATTGTTTAACGCTCCTATCTAGGCATAACACAATGCAATTGATATAGGTATTATCATCTTTGGTATGCAATCCATAGGTAGCTATCAAAATAAATTCATAAGGTAATTTTATTCTCTTTCTACGAAATTGTTCCATGCCTTTCCTTAACGGAAATTGGAATCTAATTCAATCCCGCATAAAAAAATTGTATAATCATCCATAAACTCAAACCATGTGCAGGGCAATTTCTAATAATCAATTTTATCATCTCCCAAGATTGTGTAACATGCTCATGATCAAGTTGCTTAAAATTTATTATATCGTTCCTAAGGGAGATGATCTTAGCGGGCGGAAAGTATTGGAAATAAAAGCATCTTTACACTTATTCCATGAATCAATACTATTTTTAGGCAAGGATGAAAACCAAGTTTTAGCACGATCTCCTAATGAGAACGGAAATAGCTTCAATTTAACAATATCATTATCCACATCTTTCTTCTTTTGCACGTCACATAACTCAACGAAAGTATTTAGATGGGATGCGACATCTTCACTAGGAAGGCCGGAAAATTGTTCTTTCCTAACAAGATTCAGCAAAGCGGCATTAATTTCATAAGATTCCGTACTAGTGGCGGGAGCAATCGGAGTACTAATAAAATCATTATTAGTAGTATTGGAGAAGTCACACAATTTGGTATTCTCGGGCATCATGACAAGGCAAACAATCTAGCACACACAAGCAAACAAAAGGCAAACAAAAAGACGAACGAAGATGAGCGAATAAAAAAGAAAATCTTTTTGTTTTTTTATGAAAATCGTTTTAGAAGTGGGGGAGAGGAAAACGAGAGGCAAATGAAAAATAATGTAAATGCAAGAGATGAGTTTGTGATGGTACTTGGTAGGCTTGATGTAGATCTTAATGTGTTTTCCATTGAAGAGGAAAGGGTGATGCAGCGAAGTAGATAAGTATTTCCCTCAGTTGATGAGAACCAATGTATCAATAAAGTAGATAAGTATTTCCCTCGTACTTGGAAATCATTTGTTGCAAATACTTTTTTCACCTGTAGTAAAGTTTTGTGGAGTTCTCCGCCGAAGAACTCAACATAGTTTTATATGTTTTCTCAAGTAATGCAATTAATCTAGCATTCTTGGCATTTTTAAAATCAATTTTGTTTCTCATTGCAGTTGAGTCAGTGAACAGTGTATGTCCAGCCTAATGTGTTGCAAAAGCGATGATCGTGAACACCATTCTCAGTAACCTTGTCAATGATGATCCAAACATCAAGTGGCAAAAACTGGATGTTCCCTTGGATATGGTGCACTAGTTGATGCATATTTTATTTTCTTATACACATTTCTGGTTGGTTTCTTTACTTGCTACTCTTTTTTTTGTTTTTCTGGATCTCTCTTTGTTTAGTGTTTTTCTTCTTCTGCTAACTTGATGAAAAAGTCAGAGTTAGGAGATCGGAAGGGCTGACTTGAGAAGGACCTACATCGAAGGTATACTATATATCATGTGTGGAAGTTATAGTTTATATCACTCGTGCAAGCTTAGCACCCCTATGGACAGGAAATTGCAATGCCTTAGTGGATATAATAGCCTCGATATAGAATTTGCAAATTTTGATACTAATATTGCTAGGTAACTGAAGAAGACGAAGAAGGTGATGATTTTCTAATTTGTCCATATCCTCTTAGTATAAAAACCTTATGGATTAGCGGCTACTAACCTTCCAGGCATGTCACATGAACCGTGTGCATGGGTCTCGCCAAAGAGTGGGTTCTTTTTTAATATGATGCAGATGCACTAAAAGTGAGTACACCTCCGCCCGAGCTATGTTATGAGGTGCTCCCAACCCCGTTCAGAGGTAGGTATCACACTCGGGGTTTCTTTCCCTTGGGATCTAGGAGGATTATTTAACATAGAACCGAAGCCTAGCCATAAATAAAGTGCTAACTACGAGGCAACTCGGAAGTAAGTAGGTGTCTTTCTTAGTTTTGTGTCTTTGAGTCTAGTTGCATTCATGTTTGCATTGACACTTTTATTTTTGGATAATTGATAACACAGTTGATTTTGGAGTGATGTTCCTTGCTAAAAAAGTAGCATATTGGTAGCCCAAGTTTTCATTGCATGCCTCCTATTATTGTAATTGCAATTATGCTATATTCCTAACATGAGGAATGCACAATTATTTCGTAAAGCTCTACAGCTTCAAGGAACATGTCAAAGTAAGATACAAGTGTCCCGTTGGTATCCCAACATGTAACAGTGATAACCATAACTATAAGGGGTCATTCATAGTCTTTTTCAATAAGTGGAAGTGTAAAACCCAACAAGGAGCTAAAGGTATAATTTATATACTCTTCAAGTTCTATCGATCACCGATACAACTCTACGCACACCAATATTTTCTTTATCTGGAATGAAAAATAAAGCTAGTTTGTGACAATAAAACTAGAAGTACCTTGTAAGATAATGAAAAATAACTTCTTAGTAGAAAGATTTTTGGAACACAAGAGAAGGATTTGTTCCTAGGCAATTGATAGCTAGATTTGTCGTTGTCGTTGCAGTTTTATATGAGGTAGAGGCATAAGCTAACACACTTTCTGTACTTGGATCACATGAAGTTATGATTGAAATTATAGCAAGCATCCACAACTACTAAATATCATTAAGGTAAAAAACAACCAGACCTTTAAGTACAAAGTCCCATTTATACCATATGTAACAATTGCCTTACTAACGTTTAATTTCTGTCACTCTCGCCATCCACTATAAGCGAATAATGAACATATTGCAACCCCCTACAACGGTAAGACACCATGTGTGCATGGCATGGAAGGGCCGATAGGACAACACCATAATAAAAAAACACAACTCAAACCAATCATGATCATCAATCAATCCATAGTACAAAACAAATATACTTAAACATCATAGGATGGCAACACTTCATTTGATAATAATATGAAGCATAAAAACATCATGTTTAAGTAGATATTACAGCGGGATGAGAGGGGTTACATTGTTGCATAGAGGGGGAGAGAGTTGGTGCTGACGGCGGCAAAGTTGTTGATATAGACCGCCGCCATGATGGTTCCCCCGACGGCGCTCCGACGTTGCCGAAAGAGAGGGGGAGATGTTCCCCCTTCTTATTATTATTACTTGGTCTCCTCCCTATATGGGAGGAGGGTTTCCCTTCTGGTCCTTGGCTGTCATGACTCCCCGAGGGGAGGAGCCCCTCCAAGATTGAATTTCTGTGTGTGTGTGTGTGTGTGTTTCTTCTCTGTTCCGTGACCCATTTGCGGGCCTTTCAATGTTTTTAATATTTCTGAAAATCCATAACTCCGATTGAGATAAAAAATTAACACGGATTTTATCCAGATATTAGATTCTTTACACAAGAAGGAGAGTCTCGACTGACTTACGGGGTGGCCACAAGCTCACCCAGCATACCCTAGGGTAGGGGGCGCGCCGTGTGAGATTCTGGGCCCCCCAAGCACCGTCTTGAGTTGATTACTTTTTCCCAAAAACCACATGTATTCCTAAAACACTGTCCGTAAAATTTTATTCTTTATGGACCTCGTTTGATATGGATTTTCTTCGAAACAGCACATATGCAAAAAATAGGAACTGACACTGGGCACTGGATCAATATGTTAGTCCCATAAATAATATAAATTGCAGCCAAATTTATATGAAAATTGTAAAATAAAGGCGTGATACAATTAGAAATTATAGATGTGGCGAAGACGTATCCACATCCCAAAGCTTAATTCTTGCCCGTCCTCGAGTAGGTAAATGATGAAAGTAGATAATTATTTATGTCGAATGCAACCTAACACAATCTTGATCGTATAATCTAGTTATAAAATGAATATTAAGATACGACTGATTCAAGGAATTAGTCTATCATTTGACATAAAGGCATCAATATTCAGGCATACTAAGAAACAATCATGCCCTTCAAAGTAAAGAATGCTAAAGAATGTTATTCCTACAAAATCATATAGCCTAAGATCTTAGTCTTCCTAGCATAAAGTATGAATCACGAGCACCACGGTGCCAAACCAAGCACTTGTCTCGTCCTTTTTCACTCGCTTCAGCATTTTGAACTCTACTCAATACCCGAGCATGAGCCGTGGACTTTCAGCACTTTAGGTGGAATAATGTTATGATTGTTTGAATAACTTAGCATCTGACCAGTTGTATGATAGTTGTAATTAAACTCTTCCAGTTTACATCCTAAAATATTTTATTAATAATTATATATCTTTATAATATCTAGGCCGTGTAGGTGCACGGGTTGATGAGTAGTGACAACTAGACGTTGTTGTGACATGGTATAGTATTAAATGAGGAAGGAGCTTACGGTGGTGACATATTATTTTAGCATCACATAGCGCTTCCCGGGAAACAATGAGTCTACAATCTAATAGATATAACCATGTGTGGTACTACCTCTATGATACTTTACGCTATGTAGTTAGTAGACTTGTGTCATATGCATGACCTACATGTATATAAATAATAAGCTATAGATTGAAGAAAGAAAGACATATTTAGGTACTACCTGCGTTCGGGTTTATTAGGCCCTTTCGTATTTTGGGCTATGTTTTGATCATCTATAGACTTTTAAAGTATAAATCATATGCTATAAAAAATTGTACTGTTAGATTTGTATTCGAAAGAGCTTTCCGATAATACAATTTTTATGACATATAGTTTTCATTTTGTTAGTTAAATTTGTAGGTCAAACTTTAGCCCAGAATAACGGGGGGCCTAATAAACCCGGACGGAGGGAGTAGTTACATACATTTTTAACTCCCTCCAAAAAAACTTAAAATTTCAAAAGTTTCTCTATCAAAAACCTAAATGGACAAAATAGCAAAAAATAATTAACAAATTCATATTTATTATTTTTAATTGTTCGCCAACTGTCTTCAAAAAAAAAATACATTGTGCAAAGACACTCGACACTCTAGCACTCGGCAAAGTACCTAGTAGTGGGTTCTATTTTCTCTGAGTATTTTTTCAAGGACACTTGGCGAAGCCCTTGGTTGAGAGTGTCTGATAAAATGCAGTCCTTCCAAATAAAATACACTCGGTAGAGACACTAGACACCAGCACTCGTCAAAGCACCTAGTAGTGGGTGCTATTTTCTCCATGACACTTGGCAAATGTATTGTTTGACACTACCCGATAAAATGCACATGGTAAACAACCGTCCTATTGTAGTGAATATGGAAACTGATTACAATGCGGATTTTTGGTTAAAAAGATAAAACGGATTCAAACTTAAAAATAAATTTAGAAAAAAAGAACTGGTGAGCGGATTCTTGCATGGTAGAGTGAGTGCATCATATTCTTTCCAGACTATGCCAAAAGTTGTTGTCACCATGCATGTCGACTGAATTGTAGAAAACTAGAGGATACCCTGTGCTTTGCTGCTGGAATTGGTTGATGGAATTTGGGTTGATAGGATGAGAATCGAAATAAAAGTCCATATGATGTATTTAATTTCTTATGTATAGATGTAAAAATAATTATTAAATATATGAGTAGAATAGTTGAAGGAAAACATTTTCACATGCATGGCTGAATGTAGAATGTTGATGAAAATTTAGGTTGATAAAATGAGAACTAATAAGAAAATCGATATGACTTATTATATTAGGTTACGTAAGATTGTAATTCATAGTTGAGTGTTTCCCCTCAAAAAAATCATAGTTGAGTGTTGTGGTGTGTTTTTTCCATGCATGATTGTATGTTTAGGTCGGACATATCACATTTGTAGTTGGATGAGGAGGTGGCATGTTTGCAAGTTGAGAGAACTTAGATAAGAGGGATGACTGGCACTCGGCAAAGGCCTTCTTTGAGAGTGCCCGATAAAATGCACTTGGCAAGGACACTCGGTAAACAACCTTCTTCCCGCTGTGCATACGCAAACCGATTATAAACTCGATTTTCGGTTCAGAAGATAAAGCGGATTCAAACATAGAAATCAAACGAAAAAAATAAGGATGAGTGGAACCTCGCATGGCACAGCGAGTGCATCATATTGTTTCTAGAATGTTCCAAAAGGTGTCTGTCACCATGCATGTTGACTAAATTGTAGTGAAACTAGAGGATACCCTGTGGTTTGCTGCGGTTATTAGTTGATTAAATTTGGGCTAATAACATGAGAATCATAATAAAAATGCATATGACTTTATATATTTGATTATAACAATATTTAAGTAGGATAACTGAAGGAAAATATTTCACATGCATGGTTGGACGTAGAATCTACCAAAACCTGTCTGTCATCATGCATGGGGACTGAATTGTGGAGAAACTAGAGGATAGCCGGCGCGTTGCTGCGGAGATTGGTTGATGAAAATTCAAGTTGATGAAATGAGAACTAATATGAAAATAGATATGACTTATCATATTTGGTTACATATTATTGTAACAATATTTGTGGAATATAACTAGAATAATTCAACGGAAAATATTTTTCGTATTCATAGTTGCACGTTGTGGTGTTTTTTTAGTGCATGATTATATGTTTAGGTGTAGTTGGATGATGAGGTGGCATGTTTGCATCTTAGAATAAATTAGATAATGCTGAGGTGGCATGACTTTCTTAGATAATAATAATAATAATAATAATAATAATAATAATTTAATATGTAAGGATATAAGATGAGCATACGATGGAAATAAAATACTTGGAGACATATATGCATGAGACCGAATCTACAATGAGATGAATGGTTGCACCAGGCAGTTCACCGCGATGATTTTCTGTCGTATGAACGCCTACATGCAGTGGACGGCGGAAGGACATAAACTGCATGCGACCTGGGATTGGATGCATAGCGTGTGCCGCTTTGTAAATCAGAGCACCATGGTGAACTGCTGTTAATTGCATGGAATACGTGCGGCGTCATTACTGCCAGCTAACTTCTGGGAATCACAAAAGACAGCGCCAGCGTTGATTCCTTGAGAACCGCAGAGTAATGGGGCGAAACGACGCGTCTGCGTCTAGCCGGAGACCACGCACATTACATCCGTCTATATATGCACGAAGCTACCCACGGGCTTGTGTGTCCATCTGCGAGAATCGTTCGAAAAACACCATGGTAGGGCCATTGCTAGAGTGGTCGTCCCTTCCCACAGATCTCGTGCGCCTCGTTTGGTGACTTGCTGTTGGCCACCAACGACGTCGACTCATGCCTTGACATGAGGGCCGTTTGCCACAACTGGCGCGCTGCCATCGCCAAGCCACCTCGGCTTGGCGCAGGCGGCGACCAGCATTATCGCCCACGCGAGTGGCTCTTGCTTGACGAGGAGAAGCCTCCGGGTGGCATCGGCGGCCGCCTCTTCCTCCACCGGTCCACCGGGCGCTTCCTTCGCCTCCGCATCCCGCTTCTCGACAAGAAGAACTACATCCTGGTGGGTGCTTCCGATGGTCTCCTCGTGCTCAGCGACTGGAAGTGCCGGCGCCCTGGGCCTGTTCTTCTCCTCAACCCCTTCACTGGACATATGATCCACTTCGTGCCGATTTCTCAGAAAAGGAGGTTGTTCACTGCCGTTGCTGGCTCTAGCCCGACGCTCCTCTTCTCGTTTGAAGACGGCTACTCCGACGTCTCCCGCAACGACCTGGTTTACTGTGCTAATGGTACCAGCCTGCTCTGCGAGGTTGAGTTGGAAGGTTGCGACAACGACAACCTCTTCATTAGAAGCCGATTGTCCTTCTCCGGCCACCTTTACATGCTAGAAGGCGAGGGAGGGATATTCAAGATCGTGGGCACGGCGCCACGCTATCACGGTGAGCTAATTGCCAAGGCATCGGCCGACGACGGTATCCACTATCTTGTGGAGTCAGCTGGAGAACTACTACTTGTTAGTCAATGTTGGGTGGACTAAAACAACTTGAAAGTTTTTAGGGTCGACACTGGGCGTAAGGTGCTAGAACCTGTTAGGAACATGTAGTCCAAGATGGGCCGAGAGATCTTCCTAGGTGACAGGTGTCTATCTGGTGATGCGGTTAACATGCAGTCCAAGCAGGGCAACTGCATATACTATTACTATGGTGATGGTCCAGGTAAATTTTATGACAGGATCAACAGGTATGATCTCAGCAACAGTAACGTAGAGAGTTTTGTTTGCGCATTTGATCGTGAAGCCATATCAAGTCGGATCCGTCCTTTGAGCATTGTTCAGATGCTCCTCCATTACTGCATAGATGACCTTCCTTACAAAAGTGATCCAGTTGAGTGGCCTACAAATTGGTCCTAAGTTCTGGCTGTCCCCCCTAATCATGTGTTATGCTCCATGCAATCTCTCACTTCGTTCTGTTTGAGTTGTGAGATGTGTTGCTCGTTGGGAAACTAGAAAAGTAGCCTGCCGGATTTGTAATGTGCGAACCTGAGTGGACCTGTAAGATATTATTATTCAAGTAATAATTCTCATAATTAGCATCTTTCTCCTATTATTATTTTTATTATGATGGATTTCTCCTTTTTCATTTTGTGAAATTAAGATATTCTAATTTAGAGTGGCAACTACCTAGCAGACCACCATGATATCATCGTACTTTCTTTCATTAGGAAAAAAGCCCGTGCGTTCCAATGGAGGATATAAATACTCACATCACCCTGTTGGCCTCAAGAGCCGTGCGTTCTAATGGAGGATATAAAACTCACATCACCCTATTGGCCTCAAGAGCCGGCAGCGTCGTGTGAGCAAGGGTTCCGTGCGGGCCAGCGCCTTCCTGGATTAGTCTCTACTTATAAAGGTGGACTTGATAGCCTCCCTGCCATGGAATTTTTGTCTCCCACTTTCGTCTGCTTTATTGTTGTCTTCCCTTCCACCAACCCCTGTCGTCATTCGCCAATTGATTTTTCTAGTCGAAGCCAATACCCCTACGATAGGAAAAACGTTGGAGAAAACCAACGAACGCTTGCCCCCCTCGCCAATTTCAAAATCCCTAGCACATCTCGCCTCTTGATCCATGTCGCCATGATGGCCTGATGACCTCAAGAGCCAGCAGCGTTTCCTGAGCGAGGGCTTCGTGCGGGCCAGTGCGTTCTTGGATCTAGCCACTTCTTCTCTTCTCACCAGCGTTGCCTGAGTGAGAGGGCTTGGTCTGGGCCACTGCCTTCTTGGATCTAGCCATGTCTTCTCTTCTCACCCTGCTGCAACATCGAGACTGAGAAAGAAGAAAGGGTCTATGAAGCCATAGATTCCCTGAACCATTGTACCCTGTCTTTTGCCAATCCTCCATTTACAATCGTGCAGCTCATCTGTAGCTATACCATCAACGACTTGGAATTTCAGCTTGCGATGAAACAGGTTTTGAATGCAGCTTCCTAATGAGCTGTTTCAGCTTCCATATGATTATTCCGACCTGGACCTTGATTATAACGAGTTCTATGATTGAAGTATTAAGTCACTGAATATCAAGTACGTTTTTTGCTAGGTAATGGTCCATCACTTTGTTGCCAGGATGAAAATTACCTGTCTGTTCTCGAGTCTAGATTTTGTTACTTGTGGGATCTTGTGTTTATATCATGATATATGAACCCATCACTTAATCTTAACTAGTTTGTAACGCTTATCAGCTACTTAAGTATATTTCTTTGCGCCCTGTTTTTATGGCTGAGTGATATGCAATGTGGTGCTTTTTAGCAATCGCAACTCTTTTTTCAGTTCTTTTTCTGCTGTTCATGAGTTTTCGTTTCAGTATAATATTTTTCTAAGGGATTTTGAATATTAATCAGTGAGTTTGGGAGATCCATGTTCACCTATGTATTATAGTCTTCTATCCAATTTAACCAGGCAGTATGTTGTGGAATCTTTAAGGATGATATATATCGACTACATATTGACAGATCACAACCCTCATGGTCTTCTCTCCAATTGATATTATAATAGATGGAATATATTTGAATTGATGAAACTTGAACCTCATAGACGAAGTAGGTTTCTTGTGTATAGTTGATGTAGTTTCATAGTTTAAGATTTTAGTGATGCTCACATAAAAGACAAGAATTGAAGCACGAAGACAACATCAATAAGCAAGTAACAAAAAAAATCAGTCTAATACATTTTCTATGCATAGGCATCTTATAAGTAAACAAATTATCAAGGCAAGCAACACATAATATATGCAAGGAAGAAGAATGAAACATTGACAATTTTAGCATAAAGAGAGGTAATTTAGTAACATGAAGATTTCTATAACCATGCTTGTCTCTCTTATAATAATTACATGTAGTATCATAATTAAATTCAACAACATGGCTATCTTATTGTTAGAAATAATAACCCTCGTGGTTATTAGGGGATAATCGCCGCTCCTCATTGGATGTGCGGTTCCACGTGCGTGTGAACCGTCGCGGCAGTTGCCTCACGTGAAGGCACCCCTAGCGAACCGTCATGTCCTTTCTCATTGTATATAAGCATGAGTACATCATCAATAAAGAGTAGGGATTCACTTTTACATCCATGTCGTTTTCTCTTGCTAAGTTCAAACATGTTATCAGCACGCCCTGCCAAGAGCGAGGCCAGAGAGAAGAATGGCGGCTCTGCCGAGTGCGAGGCCACAGAGAAGAATGGCGGCTGTGCGTGGCAGAATCGCAACTTCGGCAACTCGCGCGTGGCGTCAAGGCAAGGCAGGCTGACGCGACGTGCGGCACATCGACCAACGGCCAGGCCGTGATGCACAGCCGTGGCTGTAACACTCTCGATAGAGAAGAAATCAGGGCATCATGATCTGTTTATTCAAAGACTGAATTCTGGAGCATTTCTTGGGTTCAGGCACATCAACGAAACAACCAATGATGCAAATTGCAAAGGGAAGTAAGTACCTTGTAATTTCCTAATTTCCATTACGTTGTAACTAGCGGCACACTAGCGGCCAGTGCCCCTCGCCGTCTCGCCATCATTGCAGAAGCAACATGCTCGTCGAGGATGCACACAGTAGCAGGCGCGGTAGAGCTTGCAGCGGTGCCTTCAGCGTTGTTCGCTCCCGTGGCTCCTGCCCGACGACGTGGTGGCCCTCTTCCCTGGAACGCGGCGCTATTGCTCCATCCAACGTGTGGAGCGGCGATGCATATGCCGCCGCCCGTGCCGCGACGGGCCCCGCGCCAGGCCGTGGCCGCGCCGGCCCACGCCTGGCCATGGCTGCGCCAGATCTTGGTCGCGCAGGTCCGTGGCTGCCCGCGCCATGGCTGCCCGCGCCAAACCGTGGCCGCGCCTGCCGGCGTCCCGCCATCGAGTCCGCCGTCGAGCAGCCGCTCCGCCCGCGCTGGCACATGGCGCCAGCGCCAGGGCGCTCACGAATGGCGCTCCAACGGCGTCTCACCTGGCACCTTCCTTCCTGGAGGATCTTCTGACGAGGATGAGCTGTGCCGAGACCTCTTCTTGGATTGGGGATAGAAAGCCGCCTGGGATTTTCCATCTTTGGTCCTTCTCCCTTAATTACTCGGTTTGACCAGGTAGGGGTTACCCTGGTCATGTGCATGCGCTGGAAATTTAGGCAACCGGCAGCCGTTGCTTTATTTGCTACTTGCTTCTCTGATTGAGCACAGTAGCAGGTTATTAGTGTTTCAACGACACTTCTAGTAGTGATTTCATTCCTGTTAAAATCAGTCAGTATTGATTTGCGATCGAGAAATTTCTTCTCTGGCAAAACAATATCATTGCGATTGAGATTAATTTTCTTTCGTAAAATATTAATTCACTTTGCTGAATTATCTTGCAACTTGATACATGATCATCTCATTTAATTTGAGATCCGTACAATTCAAGTTTTCACTTGAGCATCAATTTTGCAACATCATTACCATTCATTATAATGGTAGTGTATTTCTGTTGACTACGATGTATTTCGAAATGTATGTATCTGCATGTTTAACACATGTCGAGATTAATGCGTCTAATTGCAATTGAAAATTTTCAATTTCTTGCAAATACATATGTAAAAGTCAAAGTGATTTCGTCAAATTGATGCTTGGGATCACAAGGTAGTCATATGAATCTACTGCCTACGCAGATTATCGATGACTACTGTTAAAGCCTATATTTTGTCATTTCGACATTGTGATTGCTTTACAAAGTGCTCTCCCACACATTTTACTAAGTCATGACATAAGGCATTACAAGTGAGTATCTACTGATTTCATTAGATTATACTCCCTAGTGCTGTGAGATCTACTCCATTTTGCAGATTATCTTCAAGGTGTCATACTTAGCAATTTGAGATTCACACTAATGGTTTCAAGATAACTTCTTGAAATACCCATTGATTTTGCTAAGCTCGTTACAACATCAACCATGATGGTATTTAATTTACTGGCTGTAAATGGATTATCTCTGGTTTACCCATAGCGGTAACATATGGCTATAGAATTTGAGGCACTCGTCCTCAATGGCCACCACTGCCCTATATAGGCCATGGACATCATGATCACTCTTGTGTCTCGTGGAATAATGTGTGCAATCCTTGATCCATCTCTAGTCAGGATCACACCACTAACAGAAAAATGTTGTCTTATATATCATAAGACATTAGTTTCAGATTTCAGCATCTGGCTATTCTGTACCAGCAATTCCTGGGATACAATGAATCTCAAGGGCAAAGGTTTGAAGCTAGCTTCAAACTTCAACCCGACATCACCAGTGATGACGGGACCTTATGAGCACAGAGAATGTGATGGTTGAATATGTCTCAACCGACATGTTTGGAGACTATGGATAGTCTTTCAATCTCGTGAGTGGTCAATATAATTACTGTCCATTTACGATGTTGTAACAACAACATAAGTATTGTTGTCATCATATATTGTATGTCACAATATATTGTATCAACACTTTGGTACAAATACATTTGTATGTATTCTATATATCTGACAGTGGTTTTCATATTGAGAATCTTCATGTCTATATATAGATTTCTACGGTGGTGAATCTGATGAAAGATGATATGTGCCTTGTGGACATATGCACCACAAACTCTATACTCAGGGAAGTGAAATGTCTCCACTCTCGTTGAGAGAAAGGAGATAATTTAAAATTGCTACATGAGATGAGGTATTTGTTGGCCCAACTCGAGTCATATTTACTATCCCTGTGGGTACTCGAGTAATGTCAGGATTCTTTATTGCTTCTCAGTTTAACTCGTACCCTACTAAACTATTGAGGTATCCGTCAAAATAGTTTCCATAGCGAAACTTATGATGACAACAAAGAGCAAAACATTCCCTTTACCATATGCAACGGATATGGCAAACACATGTTGGAAATATGCCCTAGAGGCAATAATAAAATGGTTATTATTATATTTCCTTGTTCATGATAATTGTCTGTTGTTCATGCTATAATTGTATTAACCGGAAAACGTAATACATGTGTGAATACATAGACCACAACATGTCCCTAGTAAGCCTCTAGTTGACTAGCTCGTTGATCAGTAGATGGTCACGGTTTCATGACCATGGACATTGGATGTCATTGATAACGGGATCACATCATTAGGAGAATCATGTGATGGACAAGACCCAATCCTAAGCATAGCACAAGATCGTGTAGTTCGTCTGCTAAAGCTTTTCTAATGTCAAGTATCATTTCCTTAGACCATGAGATTGTGCAACTCTCGGATACCGTAGGAATACTTTGGGTGTGCCAAACGTCACAACGTAATTGGGTGGCTATAAAGGTATTCTACGGGTATCTCCGAAAGTCTCTGTTGGGTTGGCACGAATCGAGACTGGGATTTGTCACTCCGTGTGACGGAGAGGTATCTCTGGGCCCACTCGGTAAGACATCATCATAATGAGCTCAGTGTGACTAAGGAGTTAGCCACGGTATGATGTATTACGGAATGAGTAAAGAGACTTTCCAGTAACGAGATTGAACAAGGTATAGGGATACCGACGATCAAATCTTGGGCAACTATCATACCGGTAGACAAAGGGAATTGTATACGGGATTGGTTGAATCCCCAACATCGTGGTTCATACGATAGGATCATCGTGGAGAATGTGGGAGCCAACATGGGTATCTAGATCCCATTGTTGGTTATTGACCGGAGAGGTGTCTCGGTCATGTCTACGTGTCTCCCGAACCCGTAGGGTCTACACACTTAAGGTTCGATGACGCTAGGGTTATAGGGAAATAGTGTACGTGGTTACCAAAGGTTGTTCGGAGTCCTGGGTGAGATCCCGGACGTCACAAGGAGTTCCGAAATGATCCGGAGGTAAAGATTGATATATAGGAAGTGAGGTTTTGGTCATCGGAAGTGTTTCCGGCATTACTAGTAACGTACCGGGACCACCGGAAGGGTCCGGGGGTCCACCAAGTGGGGCCACTAGCACCAGAGGGCTGCGTGGGCCAAAGGTGGAAGGGAACCAGCCCCTAGGTGGGCTGGTGCGCCTCCCACCAAGGCCCAAGGCGCAGCAAGGTGGGAGGAGGGGCAAACCATAGCACAGATGGGCCCTAAGGCCCACCATAGGGCGCCTCCCCCTCTCTCCCTCTCTAGCCGCCGCCCAGGTCCCATCTGGGGCTGCCGCTAGCCCTAGGGTGGGAACCCTAGGGGCTGTGCCCTCCCTCCTCCTCCTCCTATATATAGTGGGGTTTTTGGGGCTGCCAAGGACACAAGTTTCTTCCTCCCTCGGTGCAGCCCTACTCCTCCTACTCCTCGTTCTCTGTAGTGCTTAGCGAAGCTCTACCGGAGTACCTCGCAACTCCACCGTCACCACGCCGTCGTGCTGCCGGAGCTCTCCCTCAACCTCTCCTTCCTCCTTGCTGGATCAAGGCGTAGGAGATGTCATCGGGCTGCACGTGTGTTGAACGCGGAGGTGTCGTTGCTCAGCGCTAAGATCGGAATCCACCGCGATCTGAATCGCTGCGAGTACGACTCCACCAACCGCGTTCTTGTAACGCTTCCGCTTAGATATCTTCAAAGGTATGAAGATGCCCTCTCCCTTTACTCGTTGCTGGTTTCTCCATAGATGGATCTTGGTGAACACGTAGGAAATTTTTTGATTTACTACTACGTCTCCCAACAGTGACATCATGAGCTAGGTCTATGCGTAGAATATATGCACGAGTAGAACACAAGTTGTTGTGGGCGTCGATCTTGTTAATTTGCTTGCCGTTACCAGGCTTATCTTGATTCGACGGTATTGTGGGATGAAGCGGCCCGGACCGACTTTACATGTACGCTTACGTAAGACTGGTTCCACCGCCTGACATGCATTATTGCATAAGGTGGCTAGCGGGTGTCTGTCTCTCCCACCTTAGTCGGATCGGATTCGATGAAAAGGGTCCTTATGAAGGGTAAATAGCAATTGGCATATAATGTTGTGGTTTTGGCGTAGGTAAGAAACGTTCTTGTAAGAAACCTATAGCAGCCACGTAAAAAACCTGCAGCTATAAAATAGAGGACGTCTAACTTGTTTTTGCAGCATATGCCTTGTGATGTGATATGGCAAAAGGATGTGATGTGATGCATTGTGGTGTATGAGATCGATCATGTTCTTGTAATAGGATTCACGACTTGCATGTCGATGAGTATGACAACCGACAGGAGCCATAGGAGTGGCCTTATTTATTGTATGACCTGCGTGTCAATTATAAACGCCATGTAATTACTTTACTTTATTGCTAATCGTTATCCATGGTAGTAGAAGTAATAGTTGGCGAGGCAACTTCATGAAGACACAATGATGGAGATCATGATGATGGAGATCATGGTGTCGTGCCGGTGACAGTGATGATCATGGTGCCCCAAAGATGGAGATCAAAGGAGCAAGATGATATTGGCCATATCATGTCACTATATTGATTGCATGTGATGTTTATCATGTTTACATCTTATTTGCTTAGAACAACGGTAGTAAATAAGATGATCTCTCAATAAAATTTCAAGAAATGTGTTCACCCTAACTGTGCACCGTTGCTAAGGATCGTTGTTACGAAGCACCAGATGATGATCGGGTGTGATAGGTTCTAACGTTCGCATACAACAGGTGTAAGCCAGATTTGCACACGCGATACACTTAGGTTGACTTGACGAGCCTAGCATGTATAGACATGGCCTCGGAACGCGGAAGACCGAAAGGTCGAACATGAGTCGTATAGAAGATACGATCAACATGGAGATGTTCATCATGGATGACTAGTCCGTCTCACGTGATGATCGGACACGGGCTAGTCGACGTGGATCATGTGTCACTTGGATGGATAGAGAGATGTCTATCTAAGTGGGAGTTCATTAAATAATTTGATTATGTGAACTTAATTGTCATGAACTTAGTCTAAAAGTGTCTTTGCAAATTATGTTGTAGATAGCTCACGCTATAGCTCCCCTGTCTTATTGATACGTTCCTAGAGAAAAGTAAGTTGAAAGATGATGGTAGCAATAATGCAGACTGGGTCCGTGATCTGAGGATTGTCCTCATTGTTGCACAGAAGGCTTGTGTCCTTGATGCACCGCTCAGTGCATCACTCCCTCAAGCGTTGTCTATATATGTTGTGAACATTTGACATGCACTTTATAATGTCTACTTGATAGTTCAGTGTGTCATGCATTACGGCTTAGAATTGAGGCTTCAAAACGTTTTGAACGTCACAGAACATATGAGATGTTCTAAGAACTGAGATTGGGATCTCAGGTTCATGCCTGTGTTGAGAGGTATGAGACCTCTAACAAGATTCTTTGCCGGCAGGATAAAACAGAATATCTCAATCGGTGAGCATGTGCTCAGATTGTTTGGGTACTACAATCACTTGAATCGAGTGGGAGTTAATCTTCCAGATAAGATAGTGATTAATACAGTTCTCCAAGTCACTGCCACCAAGCTACTGGAGCTTCATGATGAACTATAAAATGGCACGGATGGAGATAATGATCCCTGAGCTATTCGTGTTGTTTGACACCATGAAGGTAGAAATCAAGAAGGAGCATCAAGTGTTGATGGTTAAGTGAAAACCACTAGTTTCAAGAAGGGCAAGGGCAAGAGGGAGAAAACTTCAGGAATGACAAGCCAGTTGTCGCTCTGGTGAAGAAACCCGAGACTATGCGCTTCTATTATGAGGAGAACGGTCGCTGAAGCGGAACAACCCTAGATACTTGGTAGATAAGCATGCTGGCAATGTTAACAGAATTATATTTGATATACGTGTTATTGATGTGTACCTTGCTAGTACTCCTAGTAGCACTTGGGTATAAGATACCGGTTCAGTTGCTAAGTGTTAGCAACTCGAAATAAAATCTACGGAACAAATGGAGGCTAGCTAAGTGAAAGGTGACGATGTGTGTTGGAAGCGTTCCCAAGGTTGATGTGATCACCATCGCATGCTTTCTCTACCTTCGGGATTAGTAATGAACCTAAATAAATGTTATTTGGTGTTTGCGTTGAGCATGAACATGATTGGATCGTGTTTAGTGCAATATGGTTATTCATTTAAGTTAGAGAATAATGGTTATTCTGTTTACATGAATAATGCCTTCAATGGTCATGCACCCAATGGGAATGGTTTATTGAATCTTGATCGTAGTAACACATGTGCTCATAACGTTGGTACCAAAGATACAAAGTTAATAATGATAGTACCACATTCTTGTGGCACTGCCACAAACGTCATATTGGTGTAAAGCGCATGAAGAAACTCCATGCTGGTGAATCTTTGGACTCATTCGATTTCAAATCGGTTGAGACATGCGAACCATGCCTCTTGGGCAAGATGACTAAGACCCCGTCTTCCGGTATGTTGGAGCGGGCTAGTGGCTTATTGGAATTGATACATGTTGATGTATGTGGTCCAATGAGTGTTGAAACACGCAGTGGATATCATTATTTTCTTTACCTTCACTGATGATTTGAGTGAATATGGGGATATTTACTTAATGAAATACGAGTCTGAAATGTTTGAAAGGTTCAAAGAGTTTCAGAGTGAAGTTAAAAATCATCGTGACAAGAAGATAAAATGTCTACGATATGATCGTGGAGGTGAGTATCTCAGTTACGAGTTTGGTATGCAATTTTAGACAATGTGGAAACTGTTTCACAGCTCACGCCTCCTGGAACACCATAGTGTGATGGTGTGTCCGAACGTCATAGTCGTGCTCTATTGGATATAGTCAGTACTATGATGTCTCTCATTGTTTTGCCACTATCGCTATGGGGTTATGCATTAAAGACAAATCCATTCACTTTAATAGGGCACCATCTAAGTCTATTGAGATGACACTGTGTGAATTATGGTTTGATAGAAGCCTAAGCTGTCATTTCTTAATGTTTGGGGATGCGACGCTTATGTGAAAAGGGTTTTCACCTAGTGAGCTCGAACCCAAAGCAGACGAGTGCATCTTCATAGAATACCCTAAGGAGACATTGGGTATACCTTCTATCTCAGATCCAAGCGCAAAAGTGTTTGTGGCTAAAAACGGGTCCTTTCTCGAGAACGAGTTTCTCTCAAAAGAATTGAGTGGGAGGAAGATAGAACTTGATGAGGTTGTTTAACCTTTGTTTCAATCCGAGAGTAGCGCAGCACAGAAAGATGTTTCTATGGAGACTACGTCAGTTGAAGAGGAAGTTAATGATAATGATCATGATGCTTCAGATCAAGTCACTATCGAACCTCGTAGGTCGACAAGGACGCGTACTGCTCCTGAGTAGTATGTCAACCCTATCTTGGAAGTCATGTTGTTAGACAACGACGAACCTACGAACTATGGAGAAGCGATGGTGGGCCCGGATTCCAACAAATGGTTGGGAGCCATGAAATCCGAGAAAGGATCCATGTATGAAAACCAAGTATGGACTTTGGTAGACTTGCCCGTTAAACGACAGGTTGTTGAGTACAAATGGACCTTTGAGATGAACACATACGCTAATGGTGAAATATCACCGTTTATAAAGCTCGACTTGTCGCAAAGAAGTTTCCACCAAGTTCAAGGAGTTGACTGCGATGAGATTCTCTCATCCGCAGCGATGCTAAAAGTCTGTTAAAATTTTGTTAGCAGTTGCTGCATTTTTCGATTATGAAATCTGGCAGATGGATGTCAAAACGAGGCTTCCTTAACGGTTTTCGTGAGGAAGAGTTGTATGTGATACAACCAGAAGGTTTTGTCAATCCTAAGGATGCTAAAAGGTATGCAAACTCCAGCGATCCTTCTATGGACTGGAGCAAGTATCTCGGAGTTGGAATATAAGCTTTGATGAAGTGATCAAAGTTTTTGAGTTTATACAAAGTTTGTGAGAAACTTGTATTTACAAGAAAGTGAGTGGGAGCACTATAGAATTTCTGATAATAATATGTAGTTGACATATTATTGGTCGGAAATGATGTAGAATTTCTAGAAAGCATAAACGGTTGTTTGAAAAAGGGGTTTTCAAAGGAAGACCTGGATAAAGCTACCTAATTGTTGGGCATCAAGATTTATAGAGATAGATCAAGATGCTTGATAATACTTTCAATAAGTACATACCTTGACAAGATATTGAAGAAGTTCAATATGGATCAGTCCAAGAAAGGGTTCTTGCCTGTATTGGAAGGTGTGAGATTGAGCACAGCTCAATACCCGACCATGGCAGAAAATAGAGAAAAGATGAGTGTCATCCCCTATGCTTCAACCATAGGCTCTATATAGTATGCCATGCTATGTACCGCACCTGTGTGTGCCTTGCCATGAGTCTGTCAAGGGGTACAAGAGTGATCCAGGAGTGGATCACTAGACAGCGGTCGAAATTATCCTTAGTAACTAGAGGACTAAGGAAATATTTCTCGATTATGGAGGTGATAAAGGGTTCGTCGTAAAGGGTTACGACGATGCAAGCTTTAACACCAGTCCGGATGACTCTTGGTAGCAATCTGGATACGTATAGTGGAGTAGCCATTTGGAATAGCTCCAAGTGGAGCATGGGAGCAGTGTCTACAGTATGACATAGAGATTTGCAAAGTACACACGGATCCGAATGTCACAGATCCATTGACTAAAACCTCTTTCATGAGCAAAACATGATCAAACCCCAGAACTGATTGGGTGTTAATCACATGATGATATGATCACATGGTGATGTAAGTGTTCATCACATGGCGATGTGAACTAGATTATTGACTCTAGTGCAAGTGGGAGACTATTGGAAATATGCCCTAGAGGCAATAATAAAATGGTTATTATTATGTATAATTGTATTAACCGGAAAGCGTAATACATGTGTGAATACATAGACCACAACATTGTTGGAAATATGCCCTAGAGGCAATAATAAATTAGTTATTATCATATTTCCTTGTTCATGATAATCGTTTATTATCCATGCTATAATTGTATTGATCGGAGACTTAAATGCATGTGTGGATACATAGACAAAACCATGTCCCTAGTATGCCTCTAATGGACTAGCTCGTTGATCAAAGGATGGTTAAGGTTTCCTAGCCATGGACATGAGATGTCATTTGATAACGGGATCACATCATTAGGAGAATGATGTGATGGATAAGACCCAAACTACAAACATAGCATATGATCGTGTCAGTTTATTGCTACTGTTTTCTGCATGTCAAGTATATGTTCCTATGACCATGAGATCATGCAACTCACAGATGTCGGAGGAGTGCCTTGTGTGTATCAAACGTCGCAACGTAACTGGGTGACTATAAAGGTGCTCTACAGGTATCTCCGATGGTGTCTGTTGAGTTGGCATGGATCGAGACTGGGATTTGTTACTCCGTGTAACGGAGAGGTATCTCGGGGCCCACTCGGTAATGCAACATCACAATAAGCCTTGCAAGCAATGTGACTAATTGTTAGTTGCGGGATCTTGTATTACAGAACGAGTAAAGAGACTTGCCGGTAACGAGGTTGAACTAGGTATGGAGATACCGACGATCGAATCTCGGGCAAGTAACATACCGAAGAACAAAGGGAACGTTATACGGGATTAACTGAATCCTTGACATAGAGGTTCGACCGATAAAGATCTTCGTAGAATATGTAGGAACCAATGTGGACGTCCAGGTCCCGCCATTGGTTATTGACCGTAGAGGTGTCTCGGTCATGTCTACATAGTTCTCGAACCCGCAGGGTCTGCACACTTAAGGTTCGGTGACGTTTCGGTAGTGTAGAATTATGTATGGTGGTGACCGAAGTTTGTTCGGAGTCCCGGATGAGATCCCGGAAGTCACGAGGAGCTCTGGAATGGTCCAGAGGTAAAGATTCGTATATAGGAAGTCCCAGTTTGGTTTCCGGAAAAGTTTCGGGCTCATCGGTAGTGTACCGGGAGTGCCGGTAGTGTACCGGCAGTGCCGGTAGTGTACCGGGAGACCTCCGGGAGGGGTACTTCGACCCCAAGAGGTCCATGGGCTGTGGGATAGTATTAACCAACCCTTAGTGGGCTGGGAAAACAGCCACAAAGGCCCATGGCGCAGGAGAGAAAGTCCTAAAGCAAAAAGTGGAAAATCAGCCAATAGGAGGCAATCCTACTCCAACTAGGATTGGAGGTGAAGTAGGATTGCTTCCCACCTCCTATTTCGGCCGACCCAAAGGCCTTGGATTCCTCTCCTCTACTATCCTCCTATATATACTAGTGGATTGGGTGGTTTTTGGACAGAATTTCCGGCCACGTGCTACCCGTTTCACCGGTGCACAGTTTCTCCTCTAGATTGGTTTTCCGCAGCGCTTAGGCGAAGCCCTGCCGGAATCACTCCACCACCATCACCGGAGCACCGTCACGCTGCTGGTGAACTCTCTCTCCTCTCCACCTCCTCTTGCTGGATCGAGACGGTGGATATCGCCATCAAGCTGCACGTGTGCTGAACGCGGAGGTGTCGTCCGTTCGGCGCTTGATCGGAAGGACCGTGATCGAGATCGCGAGACGGTTCGTGATGTGATCACGGAATGGATCGTGATGAGTTCGCGGGACAGATCGTGATCAAGATCGTGAGACGGATCGTGATGAGTTCACGGGACGTATCATGATGTGTTCGCGGGACGGTTCGTGATTGGATCGCGGGACGCTCGGCGATTTGGATCGCGAAGATGTTCGACTACACCAACCGCGTTTCTTAACGCTTCCCGCTTAGCGATCTACAAGGGTACGTAGATCTACTCTCCCTCTTATAGATGCTCATCACCATGGATAGGTTTGCGTGTGCGTAGGAAAATTTTTGTTTCCCATGCGACGTTCCCCAACAGTGGCATCATGAGCTAGGTTGATGGTTCGATGAGATCTCGACTAGAACACAAAAGGTTTGTGGGCGTTCATGCTTAGATTGCTTCCTCCCTTGGTCGGATTTTGGTTCAGCGGGATTGTGAGATGAAGCGGCCCGGACAACCATTACTCGTACGCTTACGAGAGACCGGTTCCCTCGACGCAACTTGTTGCCTAGATGGCTTGCAGGTGACAGTTTCTCTCACTTTAGTTGGATCGGATTCGACAAAGGCGGTCCTTGAGAAGGTTGAAAAGCAACTAGTGTATCACCGTTGTGGTTTATGCGTAGGTGAGAATCGTTCTTGCTAGATACCCGTAGCAGCCACGTAAAACTTGCAACAACAACTAGAGGACGTCTAACTTGTTTTTGCAGGGTATGTTGTGATATGATATGGCCAATTGCATGATGAGATATATGTGATGTATGAGATGATCATGTGATGTATAGAATTTCATGACTTGCATGCCGATGAGTATGGCAACCGGCAGGAGCCATAGGGTTGTCTTTAATTATTGTATGGCCTGCGTGTCAATCATTAAGCGCTATGTAATGCTTTACTTTATCGCTAAGTGGTAGCAATAGAAGTAGAAGCAGGGCTGGCGCCACAACCCCAATGGCAGCACATTGATGGAGATCAAGATGATGGAGATCATGGTGTTGTGCCGGTGACGATGGAGATCATGCCGGTGTTTCGAAGATGGAGATCTTAAACACAAGTTCATGGCCATATCATGTCACTTACGAATTGCATGTGATGTTAATCCTTTTATGCACCTTGTTTTGCTTAGTACGACGGTAGCATTATAAGGTCATCCCTCACTTAAATTTCAAGGTAAAATTGTGTTCTCCCCGAGTGTGCACCGTTGCGAAAGTTCGTCGTGTTGAGACACCACGTGATGATCGGGTGTGATAGACTCTACGTTCACATACAACGGGTGCAAGCCAGATTTGCACGCGCAGAACACTCGGGTTAAACTTGATGAGCCTAGCATGTACAGACATGGCCTCGGAACACAAGAGACCGAAAGGTCAAGCATGAGTCATATAGTAGATATGATCAACATAATGATGTTCACCATTGCAGCCACCTCAACTCACATGATGATCGGACTTGAGTTGGTGAATTTGGATCATGTATCACTCGAATGATCGGAGGGATGTCAATTTGAGTGGGAGTTCTTAAGTAATATGATTAATTGAACTTATTATCATGAACATAGTCAAAGTGTCTTTGCAAATTATGTTGTAGATTACTAGCTCGCGCTGTAGCTCCCTTGTGTTTTTATATGTTCCTAGAGAAATAGAATTGAAAGATGTTGGTAGCAAAATTGCGGATTGGGTCTGTGATCTGAGGATTGTCCTCTTTGCTGCACAGAAGGCTTATGTCCTTAATGCACCGCTCGGTGCGCCACCCCCTCTAGCGTCGTCTGTAGATGTTGTGAATATCTGACAGGCACGTTTCGATGACTACTTGATAGTTTAGTGCGTCATGCATTACAACTTAGAATTGAGGCTCTGAAATGTTCTGAACGTCATGGAACATATGAGATGTTCTAGGAGCTGAGATTGTGATCTCAGGCTCGTGCCCGTGTTGCGAGATATGAGATCTCCAACAAGATTCTTTGCCTGTAAGATGAAGGAGAATAGCTCAATCGTTGAGCATGCACTCAGATTGTCTGGGTACTACAATCACTTGAATCAAGTGGGAGTTGATCTTCCAGATAAGATAGTGATTGATATAGTTCTCCAAGTCACTGTCACTAAGCTACTAGAACTTGGTGATGAACTATAAGTTGCCAGGGATAGAAATAATGATTTCTGAGCTGTTCGCGATGTTTGACACCGAGGAGGTAGAAATCAAGAAGGAGCGTCAAGTGTTGATGGTTAATCAAACCACTAGTTTTGAGAAGGGCAAGAGAAAGGAGGGAAACTTCATGGATAGCAAGTCAGTTGCTGCTCCAGTGAAGCAACCCAAAGTTGAACTCAAACCTGAGACTCAGTGCTTCTGTTATGAGGTGAGCGGTCGCTAAAGCGGAACAACCCTAGATACTTGGTAGATAAGAAGGCTGGCAACATTGATAGAAGTATATTTGATATACGAGTTATTAATGTGTACCTTGCTAGTACTCTTAGTAGCACCTGGGTATTGGATACCGGTTTGGTTGCTAAATGTTAGTAACTCGAAATATAAGCTACGGAATAAACGGAGAACTAGCTAAGGGTGAGGTGACGATATGTGTTGGAAGTGTTTCCAAGGTTGATGTGATCAACATTGCACGCTCTCACTACCTTCAGGATTAGTGACGAACCTAAATAAATGTTATTTGGTGTTTTGCATTGAGCATGAACATGATTAGATCATGTTTATTGCAATACGGTTATTCATTTAAGTTAGAGAATAATGGTTATTCTGTTTACATGAATAATACCTTCAATGGTCATGCACCCAGTGAGAATGGTTTGTTGAAATCTTGATCGTAGTAGTACACATGTTCATAACATTGATGTCAAAAGATACAAAGTTAATAATGATAGTACCACATACTTGTGGCACTGCCGCTAAATGTCATATTGGTATAAAGCGCATGAAGAAACTCCATGCTGATGGATATTTGGACTCATTCGATTTCGAATCGGTTGAGACGTGCAAACCATGCCTCTTGGGCAAGATGACTAAAGGACCCCGTTGGATGGAGCGGGCAAGTGATTAATTGGAAATGATACATGTTGATGTATACAATCTAGTGAGTCTTGTAGCGTGCAGTGGATATCGTTATTTTCTTACCTTCACTGATGATTTGAGTAGATATAGTGTATATTTACTTAATGAAACACAAGTCTGAATTGTTTGAAAGGTTCAAGCAAATTTAGAGTGAAGTTTAAAGATCATCGTGACAAGAAGATAAAAGTGACCGCGATATGATCGTGGAGGTGAATATCTGAGTGACGAGTTTGGCATACAACTTAAGATAATGTGAAATTTGTTTCACAACTAACGCCACCTGGAACACCATAGTGTGATGGTGTGTCCGAACATCATAGTCATGCCCTATTGATATAGTGCATACTATGATGTCTCTTATCGTTTTACTACTATAATTTTGGGGTTATGCATTAGAGACAACTACATTCACTTTAAATAGGGCATCATCTAAATCCGTTGAGATGACACCGTGTGAATTATGGTTTGATAGAAACCTAAGCTATCATTTCTTAATATTTGGGGCTGTGACACTTGTGTGGAAAATGTTTTCACCTAATGAGGTCGAACCCAAGGCGGACAATTGCATCTTCATAGAATACCCTAAGATCAGTTGGGTGAACCTTCAATCTCAGATCCTAGTGCAAAGTGTTTGTTGCTTAAACGGATCCTGTCTCGAGGAAATGTTTCTCGCGAAAGAATTGAGTGGGAGGAAGATAGAACTTGATGAGGTTATTAAACCTTTGTTCAACCAGAGAGTAGCACAGCGTAGATAGATGTTTCTATGAAGCCTACGTTAGTTGAAGAGGAAGTTAATGATGATGATCATGAAGCTTCAGGATCAAGTTACTATCGAACTTCGTAGGTCGACAAGGATGTGTACTGCTCCTAAGTGGTACGACAACTCTGTCTTGGAGATCATGCTATTGGACAACGATGAATCTACGAGCTATGGAGAAGCGTTGATGGGCCCGGATTCCGACAAATGGTTGGAGGCCATGAAATCTGAGATAGGATCCATGTATGAAAACCAAGTGTAGACTTTGGTAGACTTGCTCGTTGGACGGCAGGTCGTTGAGTACAAATGGATCTTTAAAATGAAGACAGACACTGATGGTGAATGTCACTATTTGTAAAGCTCGACTTGTTGCAAAGATGTTTGTGACAAGTTCAAGGTGTTGACTACGATGAGACTTTCTCACTCGTAGTGGTGCTAAAGTCTGTTGGAATTATGTTAGCAGTTGCTGTGTTTTCAATTATGAAATCTGGCAGATGGATGTCAAAACATTGTTTCCTTAACGGTTTACTTGAGGAAAGGTTGTATGTGATACAACCAGAAGGTTTTGTCAGGCCTAAGGATGCTAAAAGGTGTGCAAGCTTCGGTGATCCTTCCATGGACTGAAGCAAGCATCTCGGAGTTGGAATATACGCTTTGATGAGTTGATCAAAGTTTTTGAGTTTATACAAAGTTTACGAGAAACTTGTATTTGCAACAAAGTGAGTGGGAGCACTATAGAATTTCTGATAAGTATATGTGGATGACATATTGTTGATCGGAAATAATGTAGGATTTCTGGAAAGCATAAATGGTTGTTTGGAAAGTGATTTTCATTGGAAGACCTGGATAAAGCTACCAAATTGTTGAGCATCAAGATCTATAGAGATAGATCAAGATGACTTGATGAGACTTTCAATGAGTACATACCTTGACAAAGATTTTGAAAGAGTTCAAAATGGATCAGTCAGAGAAAGAGTTCTCGCGTAATTTGTAAGGTGTGAAGTTGAGTGAGACTCAAAGCTCGACCACGGCAGAAGGAAGAGAAAGGACGAACGTCGTCCCCTATGCCTTAGCCATAGTCTCTGTATAGTATGCCATGCTGTGTACCGCACCTGTGTGTGCCTTGCCATGAGTCTGTCAAGGGGTACAAGAGTGGTCCAGGAGTGGATCATTGGACAGCGGTCGGAATTATCCTTAGTAACCAGAGGACTAAGGAAATGTTTCTAGATTATGAAGGTGATAAAGAGTTCGTCGTAAAGAGTTACGTCGATGCAAGCTTTAACACCTATCCGGATGACTAGTAGTAGCAATCTGGATACGTATAGTGGAGCAGCCATTTGGAAATAGTACCAAGTGGAGTGTGGTAGCAGTGTTTACGGTTTGACATAGAGATTTGCAAAGTACACACGGATCTGAATATCGCAGACCCGTTGACTATAAGACCTCTCTCACATGCAAAGCATGATCGAGCCCCAGAACTCATTGGGTGTTAGATTCATAACAATGCGAATCACGTGGTGATGTGAACTAGATTATTGACTCTAGTGCAAGTGGGAGACTGTTGGAAATATGCCCTAGAGGCAATAATAAATTAGTTATTATCATATTTCCTTGTTCATGATAATCGTTTATTATCCATGCTATAATTGTATTGATCGGAGACTTAAGTGCATGTGTGGATACATAGACAAAACCATGTCCCTAGTATGCCTCTAATGGACTAGCTCGTTGATCAAAGGATGGTTAAGGTTTCCTAGCCATGGACATGAGATGTCATTTGATAACGGGATCACATCATTAGGAGAATGATGTGATGGATAAGACCCAAACTACAAACATAGCATATGATCGTGTCAGTTTATTGCTACTGTTTTCTGCATGTCAAGTATATGCTCCTATGACCATGAGATCATGCAACTCACGGATATCGGAGGAATGCCTTGTGTGTATCAAACATCGCAACGTAACTGGGTGACTATAAAGGTGCTCTACAGGTATCTCCGATGGTGTCTGTTGAGTTGGCATGGATCGAGACTGGGATTTGTTACTCCGTGTAACGGAGAGGTATCTCGGGGCCCACTCGGTAATGCAACATCACAATAAGCCTTGCAAGCAATGTGACTAATTGTTAGTTGCGGGATCTTGTATTACAGAACGAGTAAAGAGACTTGCCGGTAACGAGGTTGAACTAGGTATGGAGATACCGACGATCGAATCTCGGGCAAGTAACATACCGAAGAACAAAGGGAACGTTATACGGGATTAACTGAATCCTTGACATAGAGGTTCGACCGATAAAGATCTTCGTAGAATATGTAGGAACCAATGTGGACGTCCAGGTCCCGCCATTGGTTATTGACCGTAGAGGTGTCTCGGTCATGTCTACATAGTTCTCGAACCCGCTGGGTCTGCACACTTAAGGTTCGGTGACGTTTCGGTAGTGTAGAGTTATGTATGGTGGTGACCGAAGTTTGTTCGGAGTCCCGGATGAGATCCCGGATGTCACGAGGAGCTCCGGAATGGTCCGGAGGTAAAGATTCATATATAGGAAGTCCCAGTTTGGTTTCCGGAAAAGTTTCGGGCTCATCGGTAGTGTACCGGGAGTGCCGGTAGTGTACCGGGAGTGCCGGTAGTGTACCGGGAGACCTCCGGGAGGGGTACTTCGACCCCAAGAGGTCCATGGGCTGTGGGATAGTATTAACCATCCCTTAGTGGGCTGGAAAAACAGCCACAAAGGCCCATGGCGCAGGAGAGAAAGTCCTAAAGCAAAAAGTGGAAAATCAGCCAATAGGAGGCAATCCTACTCCAACTAGGATTGGAGGTGAAGTAGGATTGCTTCCCACCTCCTATTTCGGCCGAACCAAAGGCCCTGGCTGCCTCTCCTCTCCTCTCCTACTATATATACTACTGGATTGGGTGGTTTTTGGACAGAATTTCCGGCCACGTGCTACCCGTTTCACCGGTGCACAGTTTCTCCTCTAGATCGGTTTTCCGCAGCGCTTAGGCGAAGCCCTGCCGGAATCACTCCACCACCATCACCGGAGCGCTGTCACGCTGCCGATGAACTCTCTCTCCTCTCCACCTCCTCTTGCTGGATCGAGACGGTGGAGATCGTCATCAAGCTGCACGTGTGCTGAACGCGGAGGTGTCGTCCGTTCGGTGCTAGATCGGAAGGACCGTGATCGAGATCGCGAGACGGTTCGTGATGTGATCACGGAACGGATCGTGATGAGTTCGCGGGACAGATCGTGATCAAGATCGTGAGACGGATCGTGATGAGTTCGCAGGACGGATCATGATGTGTTCGCGGGACGGTTCGTGATTGGATCGCGGGACGCTCGGCGATTTGGATCGCGAAGATGTTCGACTACACCAACCGCATTTCTTAACGCTTCCCGCTTAGCGATCTACAAGGTTACGTAGATCCACTCTCCCTCTCGTAGATGCTCATCACCATGGATAGGTTTGCGTGTGCGTAGGAAATTTTTTGTTTCCCATGCGACGTTCCCCAACAAACATGTCCCTAGTAAGACTCTAGTTGACTAGCTTGTTGATCAATAGATGGTCATGGTTTCATGTCCATGGACATTGGAGTCATTGATAACGAGATCACATCATTAGGAGAATGATGTGATGGACAAGACCCAATCCTAAGCATAGCACAAGATCGTGTAGTTCGTCTGCTAAAGCTTTTCTAATGTCAAGTATCATTTCCTTGGACCATGAGATTGTGCAACTCCCGGATACCGTAGGAATACTTTGGGTGTGCCAAACGTCACAACGTAACTGGGTGGCTATAAAGGTACACTACGGGTATCTCCGAAAGTGTCTGTTGGGTTGGCACGAATCGAGACTGGGATTTGTCACTCCATGTGACGGAGAGGTATCTCTGGGCCCACTCGGTAAGACATCATCATAATGAGCTCAGTGTGACTAAGGAGTTAGCCACGGTATGATGTATTACGGAACGAGTAAAGAGACTTGCCGGTAACGAGATTGAACAAGGTATAGGGATATCGACAATTGAATCTCGGGCAAGTATCATACCGGTAGACAAAGGGAATTGTATACGAGATTGGTTGAATCCCCGACATCGTGGTTCATCCGATAAGATCATCCTGGAGCATGTGGGAGCCAACATGGGTATCCAGATCTCGCTATTGGTTATTGACCGGAGAGGTGTCTCGATCATGTCTACGTGTCTCCCGAACCCGTAGGGTCTACACACTCAAGGTTCGATGACGCTAGGGTTATAGGGAAATAGTGTACGTGGTTACCGAAGGTTGTTAGGAGTCCCGGATGAGATCCCGTACGTCACGAGGAGTTTCATAATGGTCCGGAGGTAAAGATTGATATATAGGAAGTGAGGTTTTGGTCACCGGAAGTGTTTCGAGCATTACCGGTAACGTACCGGGACCACCGGAAGGGTTCCGGTGGTCCACCAAGTGGGGCCACTAGCACCAGAGGGCTGCGTGGGCCAAAGGTGGAAGGGAACCAGCCCCTTGATGGGCTGGTGTGCCTCCCACCAAGGCCCAAGGCGCAGCAAGGTGGGAGGAGGGGCAAACCCTAGTGTAGATGGTCCCTAAGGCCCACCCTAGGGCGCCTCCCCCTCTCTCCCTCTCTGGCCGCCGCCCAGATCCCATCTGGGGCTGCCGCCAGCCCTAGAGTGGGAATCCTAGGGGCTGTGCCCTCCCTGCCCCTCCTCCTATATATAGTGGGGGTTTTGGGGCTGCCAAGGACACAAGTTTCTTCCTCCCTCGGTGCAGCCCTACTCCTCCTACTCCTCGTTCTCCATAGTGCTTAGCAAAACTCTGCCGGAGTACCACGCAGCTCCGCCGTCACCACACCGTTGTGCTGCCGGAGCTCTCCCTCAACCTCTCCTTCCTCCTTGCTGGATCAAGGCGTAGGAGACGTCATCGGGCTGCACGTGTGTTGAACACGGAGGCGCCGTTGTTCGGCGCTAAGATCGGAATCCACCGCGATCTGAATCGCTGCGAGTACGACTCCACCGACCGCATTCTTGTGATGCTTCTGCTTAGCGATCTACAAAGTTATGAAGATGCACTCTCCCTTTACTCATTGCTGGTTTCTCCATAGATGGATCTTGGTGAACACATAGGAAATTTTTTGATTTACTACTACGTCTCCCAACAACACATTCTCTATGTATCGTCTGCATCGTACTACACATACGAGACAACCCATAGTGCATGTTGCGTACGAGATAGTTTTCTAGAGTGTCTTGTACATGAAAACTTGGCATACTCGCTTTGATCATCGAGACATTGGGTTGAAACCGAAACTATCAGTAATTCTAAAAGTTTATGATTATTATGATGCTAAATTCTAACAATATTTGGATTTTGCGTGCACTACATGTGACACAGGGAAGGTAATTTTAAGGCTCGCACACCTTAAAATCTACGTTGAACCACTCAGACTCCTTGAATGCATCAAGTTGATGTAAGTGGCTCTTCCCATCCATTGACTAGACTACCCAGGTGTTCCATGGTTCTAAAAGACACATCTATAAGATGGTCTCAAGTGTGGTTTATCCACATGAAACCGTTGGCTCATTATCCTGACATCGATTGCAAACAAATCGAATGGACAAGTTGTAGAATTCTCCTTGTGCGCCTTCACTTTGGTCCTAGGATTGAAGTTTAGCACTCTGTCTTATTTGTCTAGACTCAAAATGGTTTGGTAGAATCCTTTATCCAAAGAATTAAGCTCATTGCATGATCTTTACTTTGAAATTGCAACTTACCAACTCTACGTTGGAGTCATACAGTTTTACACGCTCGCGATCGAACTGCATAATATCATTCCCCTATATCTTTGATACATGGAAATCTATAAAGTATTTCTCATCTGCGGTAATTCGGTTGTATACTGATATCACCACCCGGCATACATCATTGGCCCCTCAACATATAGTTGGGATCTATGTGAGGAATAACTGTATTTCCTTCAATACCTCAAGCCCCTCGCATGGGGAGTTATTCAAGGCCAGTATGCCGATTCAATGAGGAACATTTCCAGGCATTAGGGGGAGATTTCAAGTACCATAAAGAATGCCAGGAAATCAGTGGAATGTTCAACACATTTCTGCCTCAAATCCACATACTCAAAGAGCTGAATCATGCGTTCAGAAGGTTTGCAACACATTGGAAATAACCTGCGAGATTCATTTACTGACTATAAAAGGTGTCACGCAATCCTACAATCTTGAAAAAGTACGCCTGAAAGAGCGGACGTGCCAATAAAAACCACTCCACTCCCCGATCGATGCAACAGGGGGAGATTTATGGCAAAAGTACATTAGGATTCATCTTCTTGCAAGCGAGGATATAAAGCCCTATGAATCGGTAAATGCAAGTCAACTTTATGTTGACAAACACTTAATGGGTAGCATACACCCAGTGGATGGGAAACCTCCATCAACCCAGGTTATAGTGCACATAATGAACGGGACATCGGAATACCCGACTCAATCGGATTGGGAAATCGCGAGTAGTCATCATGGGTAACGATATTTCCATCAACTCTATGTTGATATATAGATTCTGGAGAAACATATAACTAGAAGTCTACAATTGTCGACGTACATTTCTCAACTAGATTGCAAAAAACTTTCAAATGATTCAGATCCAAAGACCATGGCCATGGCAAAGTGTGAACAACACTCGGATTGAACTCAAGTGAAGGGTATAATCTAGGTAGAAATGATCTTGCTCAATAATGGGAAGGTATTCATAAGCAATATCTACACCAGTATTCTTCTGGAAACAGAATTGAAAACAACGAGGTGGTGAAACAAAGAGAAAGTATTCTAGCACAAGGGTTCACGCAGATACCCAACTATTCTCCAGAGGTGGAATCTCTTTCCGATAACTTATGTCATTGGCGATACAAAATCATCTATCTCTGCGTTGATAGATGTAGTGATCACATATACATGTGGATCACTAGATTCAGACACATATGATCGATTCCCGGTGGAATCTCACTTCTGAATCGAAATGCAAAACGCAACATACATTGTGTAAAATCAGTAAGTCACCATACGACTTATTGTTGTCGGTACATATGGTACAACCGACGTAGTGAGATCCTTATACACAAGGATTACTGCTACAATGATGATTATCCATGTTTGTGTGTCTGCAATGACGACACATGTAATCATCTAAATGACGGAGTTTAAAATGAAGGATTTGGGTAAATCAAAATATATATTGCTCGTTACTACAACTTGAGCACCTTCATTCATACATTATGGTATACTATGTTGTCTATATCCACAATATATTAGAGAAATTCATTTTGGACAAATCTTATCCATCCATAACTCTCATGGTAGTTCGTTCTCTAGACGTAGATAAAGATCTATTTAGAACAAGAGATGATGTAAATGAGATATTGGGACTCAACATTCCATAATGCCATTGGATCCACCAGACACAATTGGTTGGTACTCAAGAATATATTTTGATATCTCCAAGGCATCAAACATCTTGTCCTAGTTTTTCAGTTTCACAGAAATGTGAACATCGATATCATTGAATACATCGATCATATCCCCACTATGTCGGATCGTAGACAAGCTTAGTGTTCCTACTAGGTGTGATAGCCCTCTCATGAAGAGTCTTCAAAACAGACCTCATGGCTACATCCACCAACCATTATCTCAACAATAATGTTTCTTGTGTTGCCCGGATGCAAACAGGTTACACAATAAGCAATATTGCTATATTGCATATCTTGCAAGTCAAATCATATGACTGATTTGTTCATGAAGTCTTTACTAACTTTTACATTTCAGAAATATGTTCATGAAATTGGTATGTGAAGGCTTCGAAATTTGCAAGAATCAGGGGGTGTATCTTCTTGAATTGTTCCTGTTCAATGCATCATATTATACTCTTTTTTCCTTCATGAGTTTACTTTACAGGTTCTATAAAGGTTTTTAATGAGGTAATATCAACACAAGACCATATGTCATATTTTCTATTTTCCCCATCGGGGTTTTTAAGAAAGTATATACGACATATTTTTTGTCCTCTAAACTCTATGAGTTTTTTTGTATTGAGTTAAACGAGACAATAATCATTATATGTTGCATCATTTGCTCCTTATTTTTCCCACTGGGTTTGAAGGAGTTTTAGCAACATATCCTACACTACTCCTCATATTTTTCCCACAAGGTTTTTGGAGGAGACTTAATCAAGATAATGGATTCTTATGACAAGCGGTGATTAGGGGGGGTGTTAGAAATAATAACCCTGGTGGTTATTAGGGGATAATCCCCGCTCCTCATTGGATGTGCGGTTCCACGTCCGTGTGAACCGTCGCGGCAGTTGCCTCCCGTGAAGGCACCCCTAGCGAACCGTCATGTGCTTTCTCATTGTATATAAGCATGAGTACATCATCAATAAAGAGTGGGGATTCACTTTTACATCCCTGTCGTTTTCTCTCACTAAGTTCAAACACTTATAAGATAGTCCTTCTCTTTATGATTCACAAGCATAATTTTTTGTTTAAATCAAGATAGTGAGATTACCATCAATTCAAGTCATAACTTCTTCAAACCCACTTTTACCAAAAATTTCAAAGATCGAACACTATCCGATGATGCAGATTCTTTTTACCTAAAGTTGACGCTTTTTACAAACATACTAAAGTTGACGCCTTTTACAAACATACTAAAGTTGACGCTTTTTACAAACATACTTACAATAGTACTGCAAACATCATTAGGCTCAAATACATTTTCAAGATCACAAGAAGCATTAAAATTATCTCCCAAATCATTATCAACATAAAAATTCATTTTAATTTTAAATATGTATCATATATGAACAAAAGTAGTTATTGGTGCCATTTTTCCTATTAATACCATTGAACTGGTACACTAAAAAAATACTAACCTAAGTAGAATTAGATTTCAAAAATATACTCGAATATATTTATAATATTCAGCGATCATGCATTACAAAGTAAAATAAGCATGTTAAATATGTGAACTGTTTTTTGTCCCCGTTAATTTAGAAAATTAGACCATGCTCTCGGGAAAGCTTTACATGGCTATTACGAGGTATATGTGCTACATGAAACGTGCTCTATTAATATTTAGTGTTACAAGAGCATTGGGGTGACAAACTTACACGTGCTGCATATACAAGCATAGTTGCTGACTTCTGATGTGAGGAACACCAATAGCTTTTGTATCCCTAAAAAAACTAGAGCGTGTTGCTGCGGGAATTGGTTGCAAGATATTTGATTGATATTTGGTTGGATGAAACATGCGTATTTAGATTTATAATATGAATTGTAGCTAAATAAAAATAGATATGCATAATCTTTTGATTATTGTACAGTTGTACAATCATTATTGAATATAAGTTTTTTTAAACTACGGATGTATTTTCCCATGCATTAATGCTTGTTGAAATGGATGTTTTCCCATGCATGGTTGCATGTTGAGTTGGTATATTCACATGTTAAAAGAAATATAGGTAATGGTGATCAACTATTTGAATGAGACCGGCGCGTTGTTACGGAGAATTTTTAGCGCATACCATGATAGTTTCTATAAAAATACATGGGATGTGGTAGGTCACACACACTCAAAAAGGTGTGTAAGGCGAGAGTAGACATGTATATTGTAGACACTGGATAAAATGACCTATAATCAATGATATGTTTACAATAGAATTATATATATTGCAGAAATGACCTAATGCATTGACAATTGAACAATTACAAAACATATATAATTTATTGAGTTCTCTGTCGCAATCATGATTAAATCAATGGGATTTCTCGTACTTAAAAAATATATTTTGCTCATGTGCTAAACTAACGCAACTAAGGAGTGTATAAAATGATTGAAACCGTAACATCCGAGGCACAGTATGGTGATCTCGCTAGCTAGTCGTTTCGCCAGTAAAGAACCATTGGTACTAACTAAAGATCCTTTGTACACTCACTCATTAAGTTAGTTGACATACATTCCAGTCGAGATGACCATTTCACCTGCACATATGATTCCTACCATGCTAGAAAAAATCTTCCCGCAAAAGAAAAAAATCACAGCAAAATTGGATTCTGGTAAACCGAATGGAGTCACCTGGAACGTGAACCTCAGACCAATGAGCTACTCCCGCAGCAGAATAACACAATAATAGTATTACCTTTATTTACATTTTGCTCAATAATTTGGCTGAAAAATGGATCATGTTCATAGAGATTGTTTTAGGTGAGACGGTGACAGAACTTTGTACCTACCTCATGATGTATAGAGAATTCAACATGCCTTTGATTTATGTACTGTCATAGGATAGGAGTCCTGCAATGACCCATCCTTACCATTACCGTAGAGATTTTTGGTAGGTGCCAATGCTCGATAGGGCAGCTACCAGCGGTGGCAGATTTGACAGAACTTTAGGCGGCGACGACCCCCCAATTCTGGCTGATCACCCAAGTCTGCAACAAAAAATTGTCCCCAAAGGTGTGCTTTCTCTGGCCCGTCCTTGCAGCTTTGCTCGAGGGCAGCCTCCCTCGTGGTGGTTGAGGACAACACGGTCACCGTCTTGCACCTGGATAGCCGCGCCATCATGACAGGCTCAATCTTCACATCTAGCAGGCCAGGCCTACTGGCCACGATGAAGCGCGCCCCGTCGGAGCTCAGGCACTCATTCAATGGTGCCATGCTTGCGGGGATGTCCATCAACCGCGCACCGCCTCGACCTGTTGTTGCACGTTGCCGGTCCGTGCCCAACAACCTTCAATGTCAGGCATCGTTATTGATCCCGTTGGGGATTGAGGTCATACAAGTACAATCAGAAAAGTAAGATCACTCCCAAGGATGAAGAGAAACCATAATCCTACTTACTATATACTACTACACAGTATCCAGGATGGAAGCAAGCCCCGGGCCAAAAATAAATAAATAATCATCGCGGGGAAAAACTGAACGTCCATCATGCTACAGCTACTCAAAAGAATACCTCGAATATGGCTCAGTTGCACCAATAATTTAGAATTTAAACTCAATACTTAGAGATACAACAAAATAGATAAAAAGATGACTACCAGCAATACGTTGTAAAAAATAACATTGTAGAAAGTTGAAGACTTGCTACTACGAAGAGGTAAAGCTCTTTTGCGAGATCTATAGGATTGAAAGCGATATATAATAGCATCATCATCAATATTTGCAAATATTTCTCGTTCAATATTGCACACCATGGAATAACTCAACCAATCATCACACATCTTATTTCTCAACTGAAATACAATTCAACTGAAATTGCCACAACAAGATTCACATTCAAATAAAATTCAAGTGGAATTGCAGTGACAACGATAAGCAATATTGTAGTAGAAAATCCAAACATTATAGCAAGCAGATCAAAAAATGGTCAATCTACAAAAAAATACTAAGATTGATTTTTTTTACTAATGTTCAATCTACATTGTTCAAAAAATGTTCAAAAGCACTGGCCCACTCAAAATTATAGCTAGGTAATAACAAAATATACAAATCACGCCATGGGCCTGAGCCCTAGGGTGTGGGGCGAGATCCGCCCCTGCTACCACGTAAGAAGACGAAGAGAAAGGAGTAGTAGCGAAGTTAAAGAGGAAATGAATTTGCAACAAACTAATAAAATCGAGACAGAAATGGATTGGTGGGGAAGTATCTAAATGAACATATAAAGAGAACATCGACGAAAAGAAAACTTTAGGGACCTGGTTGAAAGCTGTAGCAGCCCGGCCTGGATAGCTTAAGGCTGGCTCACATAAGGCTGGTTAAGCAAATACAGCCTCTAAACCAACATCTGCAACCTGTTTGGTTGCCCGCATTAGGGTATAGCTTAGCGCATGGTCTTTGGTTGCCGATCATGTCCAAACTCACACATAAGCACGCTGCTTTGTTGCATACACGGTGTGAGGTGTGCTAACATTGTACCGTATGTGATGAGGTTACCTTATACATGATCACACCTAGCATACCAACGTCACATCAGAGCAATGGCGATGAACTGCACGATGATGATGAAGCTCTTCACAACAAGGAGTGCTACCGCCTTGCCATCTGCAATGTTGCCAACTTCGCCAACTGTGTGCTTTCGCACATAGTTGGCATACGATTCTTATGTCGCCTGTCGTGCTGGGCGGCGTCAAAGATCGAGAGGAGGACGGGTGGAGTTGGGGATCGAGAGTGAGAACGAAATGATAAGTTTCTTTACTACGTTGAGAGGGCTGTTAAAACCGACTAGTGTTGGCGTGGGCCTAATGGACCTAATGTGCAATGTATGCACTAAGAAAATAGCTATGGCGTTTAAATCTATCCAACATTAGCACTATTTAAAAACAATAGTACTAGCGTTGGTGAGATATGGCGCGCCACAAACAAGAGTTCTGGCTAGTCATTTCACCTTCTTGAATCCCTTGTCAGTCCTAACCTCAATAGACATAAGCTCAAACATCTTGTTCAGCACAAACATGGACATGAATCACTGGCACTTCATATTGTTCCCCCTACTATCCTTCTTGGACTTCAGTGCAACAGAAGCAGAAGTGGGAGTTGGCTCAACGAGCACAACTGGCACAAAGATAGAAGCACCATGTGACACCTCGAACACCTCTGAATCAGCAGACATGTTTTTCTTTGATGTCCTACAATCGTATCAGGCATAGACAGTAAGCATAGCACACACAGTACCACAACATTACAACCGGAGGATCGATGAAACTAGGAGCATACATGACAACTAGATATGAATCCATCACCAATAGCTACCTCAACATCAGAACTAGCTACTCTAGCATGCTACAAATCCATAGTGTTCATCATTATCATACTACTCTAACTATAGAGATCTAGCACAAATAGCTACCAAAACATCAAAATCTAGCAGCTGCTCACATATCAAGCCATAAATCAATCCTACCACATGCTGATACATCTAACCCTATGACCACATCCTCTCAAATATAGGTAGAACAAACAGTGAGAAAATAGGTGATTGAAATCACAGAGGCCATGACTGCAGCTGGGGGGGAGAAGTGGTCAGAGAAGTCGAGGAGAGGATCCGCCGCCGCCGTGGAACGTGGGCCGGTGAAACGCGTACCTGGTCGATGGTGTCAATGCGCATTGGCGGGAAATCTTAAAAGGGGGGAAAGGGTGGCAGCGCTTTCGGTAGTGAGAGGATGGGGGCTAAATAAGGCGACCGAGTCGGCGGGAGGTGAGCCAATATCCTACCACCAATTTTTCAGAGATGCGTGCACACTCGCGCGATCTCCCTGGTCGCACGAGCTCAGCTCCGCGTTCAGCTCCTCTGCCTCACACGAGCCTTGCTCTGAATAAACTGTGGATCTGGGCATGGGTCGTGGACCAAGCTAGGAGTGTTGTAAAGTTCATGCCGTACAGGTCGAACAGTGTGTGTGCAAGCCAACCAAACAACCTGATTCCTTCCCCCACGGGACTTCTTGGGCCTTATGCAGGCAACCAAACACGTTATAGGTCTTCCTAGTAGATTAAAAATGCTTTTTGTGCAGTTATATGAAGAAAAGGAGACGCCAAGTCCCTTCAGTGTCTAGGTCACGATTTGTTAATTTTTTATTTGGATGTGTCAGACTTATTAATTAAAAATGTCATTTTTCTATTGAGAGTCTACATGCATGTCTTTGACTGGTGGAGGCTGCACATGCATAGTTGTTACAGTTGCAAAAGTGCAACAGAATAGCTGATGTGGCATGTGTGATGATGTAGATTGCTTGCATGTTGTGATAAATCAAGTAACTGGAATAAATCTCTTAGGTATATAGGATACCGTTCATGGGAAGTTGAGACCAAATGACCCTTCGGCGGCTCCCATAAACCAGATACTATTTGTGGGGATCTCATATAATCACCACCATCGTATCTCACGTTTACGGAAAGATGACCTCCCCATATAACTTTAGTGAGCGGATTGTTTGAGGTAGAGAGGGGATGTCACTAAAGAGGTATTTGTACAGAGAGACGCCTCTCCGTTAATCGACGCAATAGTTGGAAAGCAACTACCTACGCTTAGAGAAAGCAGGGATTAATCCCTTAATTAATTCTAACACTCCCCCTAATCATTGCTTTATCTTTTTGTAGACATCATCTTGAAAAGCTCCTCGAAAAACCTTGTGAGGAAAATGTGAGGAGATAGGTGTTTGATATGTTGCTAAAACTCCTTCAAACCGAGTGGGAAAAATAAGGAGAAAATGATGCACCATATAATGGTTATTGTCTCTTTTAACTCAATACGAGAAAACTCATAGAGTTTATAGGACAGTAAATATGTCGTATATACTTTCTTAAAATCCCTGGTGGAAAAAAAGGAAATATGACATATTGTCTTGTGTTGATATTACCTCATTAAAAACCTTTATGAGAACTTGTATAGTAAACTCATGAAGGGAAAAGAGCATAATATGATGCATTGAACAGGAACAATTCAAGAAGATACCCCCCCCTGATTCTTTTATATCTCAAAGACGTCGAATACCAATTCTAGGAATGAAGTTGGTAGAGACTTTGTGAACAAACATACAAGTTTGTTGTATGATTTGATTAGCAAGATGAGCTATATAGTGATATTTCTTGCTACATAACCTATTTGCATCAAGGCAACACAAGCACAATTATCTTTGAGATAATGATTGGTGGATGTAGCCATTAAGGTCTGTTTCGAAGACTTCCATGAAATGGCTACCAAACCTAGTCGGAATACTAAGCTTGTCTACAATCTGACATAGTGGGGAGCTGATCGATGTATCCAATGATATCGGTGCTTACATTTATGTGAAACTGAAAAATCATGACAAAATATTTGATGCCTTGTAGATATCGAAAGATATTCTTGAGTACCAACCAATTGTGTTTGGTGGATCCAATGGCATTATGGAACGTTGAGTCCCAATATCTTATTTCCATCATCTCTTGGTCTAAATAGATCTTTCTCTACATCTAGAGAATGAACTACCATGAGAGTTATGGATGGATTGTTGGGAGACGTAGTAGTAAATCAAAATTTTCCTACGTTCACCAAGATCTATCTATGGAGAAACCAGCAACGAGAGGGGAGAGATTGCATCTTCATACCTTTGAAGATCGCTAAGCGGAAGCGTTACAAGAACGCGGTTGATGGAGTCGTACTCGCAGCGATTCAGATCGCGGTAGATCCGATCAAGTGCCGAACGGACGGCACCTCCGCGTTCAACACACGTGCAGCCCGGTGACGTCTCCAACACCTTGATCCAGCAAGGAGGAAGGAGAGGTTGGGGAAGGGCTCCAACAGCAGCACGACGGCGTGGTGGTGGTGGAGTAGCAAGGTATTCCGACAGGGCTTCGCCTAAGCGCTGCGGAGGAGGAAGAAGAGAGGTAGGGCTTCGCCGTGAGAGAGAGAGATCAAATCCTATCTCAAAACATCCAAAACCTCAAGTATATATAGGAGGAGGGACGTGGAGGGCTGGCTTGGCCTCTACTCCAAAGAGGAGATGGCCGGCCGAATTAAAGGGAGAGTCCACCTCCCACAAGGGAGGTGGATCTCCTCCTTTTAAATCCTTTTTGCCTTATCTCCTTATCTCCAGCCACATGGGCCTTTAGCAAAAGTATTTCCCAGCCCAATAAGGGCTGACACACTTTATCTAACAGCCCATGAAGTCCTCTGGTCGTCACACCCCTCCCGGGGGTCCTCCGGCACCCTCCCGGCACTCCCGGTACACTACCGATGAGCCCGAAAACTTTCCGGTGACCAAAACTGGACTTCCTATATATCAATCTTTACCTCCGGACCATTCCGGAGCTCCTCGTGACATCCGGGATCTCATCCGGGACTCCTAACAACCTTCGGTAATCACGTATACCATTTCCCTATAACCCTAGCGTCATCGAACCTTAAGTGTGTAGACCCTACGGGTTCGGGAGACACGTAGACATGACCGAGACACCTCTCCGGTCAATAACCAACAGCGGGATCTGGATACCCATGTTGGCTCCCACGTACTCCACGATGATCTCATCGGATGAACCACGATGTCAAGGATTCAATCAATCCCGTATACAATTCCCTTTGTCTATCGGTATGATACTTGCCCGAGATTCGATCGTCGGTATCCCCATACCTTGTTCAATCTCGTTACCGGCAAGTCTCTTTACTCGTTCCGTAATACATCATCCCGTGGCTAACTCCTTAGTCACATTGAGCTCATTATGATGATGTCTTACCGAGTGGGCCCAGAGATACCTCTCCGTCACACGGAGTGACAAATCCCAGTCTCGATTCGTGCCAACCCAACAGATACTTTCGGAGATACCCGTAGTGCACCTTTATAGCCACCCAGTTACGTTGTGACGTTTGGCACACCCAAAGCATTCCTACGGTACCCGGGAGTTGCACAATCTCATGGTCTAAGGAAACGATACTTGACATTGAAAAGCTTTAGCAAACGAACTACACGATCTTGTGCTATGCTTAGGATTGGGTCTTGTCCATCACATCATTCTCCTAATGATATGATCCCGTTATCAACGACATCCAATGTCCATGGTCATGAAACCGTGACCATCTATTGATCAACGAGCTAGTCAACTAGAGGCTCACTAGGGACATGTTGTGGTCTATGTATTCACACATGTATTATGGTTTCCGGTTAACACAATTATAGCATGAACAATAGACAATTATCATGAACAAGGAAATACAATAATAACCATTTTATTATTGCCTCTAGGGCATATTTCCAACAGTCTCCCACTTGCACTAGAGTCAATAATCTAGTTCACATCACCATGTGATTAACACTTACATCACCATGTGATCATATCATCATGTGATTAACACCCAATAAGTTCTGGGGTTTGTTCATGTCCTGCTCGTGAAAGAGGTTTTAGTCAACGGGTCTGCGACATTCAGATCCGTGTGTACCTTACAAACTTTCCATGTCATATTTGTAGATACTGCTCCCACGCTCCACTTGGAGCTATTCCAAATGGCTGCTCCACTATACGTAGCTGGATTTCTACTAAGAGTCATCCGGATTGGTTTTAAAGCTTGCATCATCGTAACACTTTACGATGAACTCTTTATCACCTCCATAATCGAGAAATATTTCCTTAGTTCTCAAGTTACTAAGGCTAACTTTGACCGCTGTCTAGTGATCCACTCTTGGATTACTCTTGTACCCCTTGACAGACTCATGGCAAGGCACACACAGGTGCGGTACACAGCATGGCATACTATATAGAGCCTATGGCTAAAGCATAGGAGATGACACTCATCTCTTCTTTATCTTCTGCCATGGTCGGGTATTGAGTCTTACTCAATTTCACACCTTACAATACAGTCAAGAACTCCTTCTTTGACCCATCTATTTTGAACTCCTTCAAAAACTTGTCAAGGTATGTCTTCGTCGAAAAAACTTATCAAGCGAATAGATCTATCCCTATAGATCTTGATGCTCAATAAAATAGTAGCTTTATCTGGGTCTTCCTTTGAAAAACAAAACTTTTCAAACAACCCTTCATGCTCTTCCAGAAATTCTACATCATTTCCGATCAATAATATGTCAACTACATATTCTTATAAGAAATTCCATAGTGCTCCCACTCACTTTCTTGCAAATACAAGTTTCTCATAAACTTTGTATAAACTTAAACACTTTGATCACCTCATCAAAGCATATATTCCAACTCCGAGATGCTTGCTCCAGTCCATAGAAGGATCGCTGGAGTTTGCATATTATTAGCATCCTTAGGATTGACAAAACCTTCTGGTTGTATCACATACAACTCTTCCTCACAGAAACCATTACGGAAACCTTGTTTTGTCATCCATCTGCCAGATTTCATAATCGAAAAATGCAGCAACTGCTAACAAAATTTTAATAGACTTTTAGCATCGCTACAGATGAGACAATCTCATTGCAGTCAACTCCTTGAACTTGGCGGAAACTTCTTTGCGACAAGTCGAGCTTTATAAACGGTGACATTTCACCATTAGCGTCTATGTTTATCTCAAAGGTCCATTTGTACTCAATGACCCGCCATTCAACAGGCAAGTCTACCAAAGTCCATACTTGGTTTTCATACATGGATCCTTTCTCGGATTTCATGGCTCCTAGCCATTTGTTGGAATCCGGGCCCACCATCGCTTCTCCATAGTTCGTAGGTTCATCGTTGTCCAACAACATGATTTCCAAGACAGGGTTGTCGTACTACTCAGGAGCAGTACGCGTCCTTGTCGACCTACGAGGTTCGATAGTGACTTGATCCGAAGCTTCATGATCATCATCATTAACTTCCTTTTCAACTAAGTAGGCTCTACAGAAACATCTTTCTGTGTTGCGCTATTCTCTGGTTGAAACAAAGGTTCAACAACCTTATCAAGTTCTATCTTCCTCCCACTCAATTCTTTCGAGAGAAACTCTTTCTCAAAAAGGACCCGTTCTTAGCAACAAACACCTTTTGCGCTTGGATCTGAGATAGAAGGTATACCCAATGTCTCATTAGGGTATTCTATGAAGATGCATTTGTCTGCTTTGAGTTCGAGCTCGCTAGGTGAAAAACCCATTTTCACATAAGCGTCGCAGCCCCAAACATTAAGAAATGACAGCTTAGGCTTCTGTCAAACCATAATTCTCACGGTGTCATCTCAACAGACTTAGATGGTGCCCTGTTAAAGTGAATGGATTTGTCTTTAATGCATAACCCCATAACGATAGTGGTAAAACGATAAGAGACATCATAGTACTCACTATATCCAATAGAGCACGACTACGACGTTCGAACACACCATCACACTATGGTGTTCCAGGAGGCGTGAGCTGTGAAACAATTTCCACATTGTCTAAAATTGCATACCAAACTCGTAACTTAGATATTCACCTCCATGATCATATCATAGACATTTATCTTCTTGTCATGATGATCTTTAACTTCACTCTGAAACTCCTTGAACCTTTCAAACATTTCAGATTCGTGTTTCATTAAGTAAATATCCCCATATTTACTCAAATCATCAGTGAAGGTAAAGAAAAACAACGATATCCACTGTGTGTTTCAACACTCATTGGACCACATACATCAACATGTATTAATTCCAATAAGCCACTTGCCCGCTCCATCATATTGGATGACGGGGTCTCAGTCATCTTGCCCAAGAGGCATGGCTCGCATGTCTCAACCGATTCGAAATCGAGTGAGTCAAAAAGCATCCATCATCATGGAGTTTCTTCATTAGATTTATACCAATATGACATTACGTGGCAGTGCCACAAGCATGTGGTACTATCATTATTAACTTTGTATCTTTTGGTACCAATGTTATGAATATGTGTACTACTACGATCATGATTCGATAAACCATTTCGAGTGGGTGCATGACCATTGAAGGCATTATCCATGTAAACAGAATAACCATTATTCTCTAACTTATATGAATAACCGTATCGCACTAATCATGATCTAATCACGTTTATGCTCAACGCAAACACCAAATAACATTTATTTAGGTTTATCACAAATCCTGAAGGTAGAGAGAGCGTGCGATGGTGATCACATCAATCTTGGAAATACTTCCAACACACATCGTCACCTTTCACCTAGCTAGTCTCCATTTACTCCGTAGCTTTTATTTCGAGTTGCTAACACTTAGCAACCGAACCGGTATCTAATACCCAGGTGCTACTAGGAGTACCAGCAAGGTACACATCACTAACACGTATATCAAATATACTTCCATTGACATTACCAGCCTTCTTATCTACCAATCATCTAGGGTTTTTCCGCTTCAGCGAACATTCTCCTCATAACAGAAGCACTTAGTCTCGGGTTCGGGCTCAACCTTGGGTTTCTTCACTAGAGCAACAACTGGCTTGCCATTCCTGAAGTTTTTCCCTTCTTGCCCTTGCCCCTTTTGAAACTAGTGGTTTTCACTTAACCATCAACACTTGATGCTCCTTATTGATTTCTACCTTCGTGGTGTCAAACATCACGAACAACTCAGGGATCATCTTATCCATCCCTGGCATGTTATAGTTCATCACGAAGCTCTAGTAGCTTGGTGGCAGTGACTTGGAGAACTGCATTAATCACTATCTCATCTAGAAGATTAACTCCCACTTGATTCAAGTGATTGTAGCACCCAGACAATCTGAGAACACGCTCACCGATTAAGCTATTCTCCTTTATCTTGCAGGCAAAGAATCTTGTTGGAGGTCTCATACCTCTCAACATAGGCACGAGCTTGAGATCACAATCTCAGCTCCTAGAACATCTCATATGTTCTGTGACGTTCAAAACATTTTGAAGCCTCAATTCTAAGCCGTAATGCATGACGCACTGAACTATCACGTAGTCATCAAAAAGTGCCTGTCATATGTTCACAACATCTACAGACAACGCTTGAGGGAGTGATGCAGTTAGCGGTACATCAAAAACATAAGCTTTCTGTGCAGCAATGAGGACAATCCTCAGATCACGGACCCAGTCCGCATTATTGCTACCATCAACTTTCAACTTACTTTTCTCTAGGATTGTATCAATAAAACTGGGGAGCTACAGCGCGAGCTATCTACGACATAATTTGCAAGGACATTTTTAGACTAAGTTCATGATAATTAAGTTCATTTAATCAAATTATTAATGAACTCCCACTTAGATAGACATCTCTCTAGTCTTCCAAGTGATACATGATCCATGTCAACTAGCCCGTGTCCGATCATCACGTGAGACGGACTAGTCATCCATGGTGAACATCTCTATGTTGATCGTATCTTCTATACGACTCATGTTCGACCTTTCGGTCTTCCGTGTTCCGAGGCCATGTCTGTACATGCTAGGCTCGTCAAGTCAACCTAAGTGTTTCGCATGTGTAAATCTGGCTTACACCCGTTGTATGCGAACGTTAGAACCTATCACACCCGATCATCACGTGGTGCTTCGGAACGACGATCCTTAGCAACGGTGCACAGTTAGGGTGAACACCTTTCTTGAAATTTTATTGAGAGATCATCTTATTTACTACCGTCGTTCTATGCAAATAAGATGTAAACATGATAAACATCACATGCAATCAATATAGTGACATGATATGGCCAATATCATTTTGCTCCTATGATCTCCATCTTCGGGGCACCATGATCATCACTGTCACCGGCACGACACCATGATCTCCATCATCATGATCTCCATCATTGTGTCTTCATGAAGTTGTCTCGCCAACTATTACTTCTACTACTATGGCTAACGCTTAGCAATAAAGTAAAGTAATTACATGGCATTTATGATTGACACGCAGGTCATACAATAAATAAGACAACTCCTATGGCTCCTGCCGGTTGTCATAATCATCGACATGCAAGTCGTGAATCCTATTACAAGAACATGATCAATTCATACATCACAATGCATCACATCACATCCTTTGGCCATATCACATCACAAGGCACATGCTGCAAAAACAAGTTAGACGTCCTCTAATTTGTAGTTGCAAGTTTTTACGTGGCTGCTATGGGTTACTAGCAAGAACGTTTCTTACCTACGTCAACACCACAACGTGATTTGCCAATTGCTATTTACCCTTCATAAGGACCCTTTTCATCGAATCCGATCCGACTAAGGTAGGAGAGACAGACACCCGCTAGCCACCTTATGCATCTAGTGCATGTCAGGCGGTGGAACCGGTCTCACGTAAGCGTACGTGTAAAGTTGGTCCGGGCCGCTTCATCCCACAATACCGCCGAATCAAGATAAGACTAGTAGCGGCAAGCAAATTAACAAACTCGACGCCCACAACTGCTTTGTGTTCTACTCGTGCATAGATTCTACGCATAGACCTAGCTCATGATGCCACTGTTGGGAGACGTAGTAGTAAATCAAAATTTTCCTACGTTCACCAAGATCTATCTATGGAGAAACCAGCAACGAGAGGGGAGAGATTGCATCTTCATACCTTTGAAGATCGCTAAGCGGAAGCGTTACAAGAACGCGGTTGATGGAGTCGTACTCGCAGCGATTCAGATCGCGGTAGATCCGATCAAGTGCCGAACGGACGGCACCTCCGCGTTCAACACACGTGCAGCCCGGTGACGTCTCCAACACCTTGATCCAGCAAGGAGGAAGGAGAGGTTGGGGAAGGGCTCCAACAGCAGCACGACGGCGTGGTGGTGGTGGAGTAGCAAGGTATTCCGACAGGGCTTCGCCTAAGCGCTGCGGAGGAGGAAGAAGAGAGGTAGGGCTTCGCCGTGAGAGAGAGAGATCAAATCCTATCTCAAAACATCCAAAACCTCAAGTATATATAGGAGGAGGGACGTGGAGGGCTGGCTTGGCCTCTACTCCAAAGAGGAGATGGCCGGCCGAATTAAAGGGAGAGTCCACCTCCCACAAGGGAGGTGGATCTCCTCCTTTTAAATCCTTTTTGCCTTATCTCCTTATCTCCAGCCACATGGGCCTTTAGCAAAAGTATTTCCCAGCCCAATAAGGGCTGACACACTTTATCTAACAGCCCATGAAGTCCTCTGGTCGTCACACCCCTCCCGGGGGTCCTCCGGCACCCTCCCGGCACTCCCGGTACACTACCGATGAGCCCGAAAACTTTCCGGTGACCAAAACTGGACTTCCTATATATCAATCTTTACCTCCGGACCATTCCGGAGCTCCTCGTGACATCCGGGATCTCATCCGGGACTCCGAACAACCTTCGGTAATCACGTATACCATTTCCCTATAACCCTAGCGTCATCGAACCTTAAGTGTGTAGACCCTACGGGTTCGGGAGACACGTAGACATGACCGAGACACCTCTCCGGTCAATAACCAACAGCGGGATCTGGATACCCATGTTGGCTCCCACGTACTCCACGATGATCTCATCGGATGAACCACGATGTCAAGGATTCAATCAATCCCGTATACAATTCCCTTTGTCTATCGGTATGATACTTGCCCGAGATTCGATCGTCGGTATCCCCATACCTTGTTCAATCTCGTTACCGGCAAGTCTCTTTACTCGTTCCGTAATACATCATCCCGTGGCTAACTCCTTAGTCACATTGAGCTCATTATGATGATGTCTTACCGAGTGGGCCCAGAGATACCTCTCCGTCACACGGAGTGACAAATCCCAGTCTCGATTCGTGCCAACCCAACAGATACTTTCGGAGATACCCGTAGTGCACCTTTATAGCCACCCAGTTACGTTGTGACGTTTGGCACACCCAAAGCATTCCTACGGTACCCGGGAGTTGCACAATCTCATGGTCTAAGGAAACGATACTTGACATTGAAAAGCTTTAGCAAACGAACTACACGATCTTGTGCTATGCTTAGGATTGGGTCTTGTCCATCACATCATTCTCCTAATGATGTGATCCCGTTATCAACGACATCCAATGTCCATGGTCATGAAACCGTGACCATCTATTGATCAATGAGCTAGTCAACTAGAGGCTCACTAGGGACATGTTGTGGTCTATGTATTCACACATGTATTATGGTTTCCGGTTAACACAATTATAGCATGAACAATAGACAATTATCATGAACAAGGAAATACAATAATAACCATTTTATTATTGCCTCTAGGGCATATTTCCAACATGGATAAGATATGTATGAATGAAGGTGCTTCAAGTTGTAGTAACGAGCGGTATTTTGGTTTACCCAAATCCTTCATTTTAAACTCTATCATTTAGATGATTACATGTGTCATCACTGTAGACCCATAAACATGAATAATCATCACTGTATGAGTAATCCTTGTGCATAAGGAACTCACTATGTTGGTTGAACCAAATGTACCGACCATAATAATAAGCCATATGGCAACTTATTCATTTTACACAATGTATGTTGCATTTTGTACTTCGATTCAGAATTCCACATGGTTATGTAATTGATACGTCTCCAACGTATCTATCATTTATGAAGTATTCATGCCATATTTACCTATGTTTAGAATACTTTTATATAATACTGATGCAATTTGTATGATTTATTTAGAACTAACCCAGACTGATGTTGTTTTCAGTAGAACTACCGTGGTGGTGTTTTTGTGCAGAAAATGAAAGTTCTCAGAATCGCCCGAAACTTTTTGAAAATTTTTTTGGAACTAAAGAGGCACTTGAAGCTTCTTGGGAGGGCCAGGAGAGCCACGAGGTGGGCACAACCCACCAGGGCACACCAGGCCCCTCTGGCATGCCCTGATGGGCTGGGCTCTCCTCTTGGCCCATCTTCGTGTGAAACAGATGCTCAAAAATCCTATAGATGTAGAAACCATCACATATAACCCTAGACTCCTCGTTCCACCGCTGTAGGTCTCTATATCGACAAAAAACCAATCTAGAGGTGTTCCAGTACCCTGCCGGAGAGGGTAGATCATCTCTGGTGGCAATCTTCATCATCCCAGCGGAGGCCATGATAAGGAGGGAGTAGTCCACCCTCGGGGCTGACGGTTTGTACCAGTAGCTATGTGTTCAATCTCTCTCTCCCTCTCGTGTTCTTGAGATGGCACGGTCTTGATGTATCATGGGCTTTGTTAATATAGTTGGATCATATGGTGTTTTCCCCTCTCTATCTTGGTGTGATTAATTGAGTTTTCCCTTTGAGATTTTGTTATTAAAAGATTGAATACTTTTATGGAATTGAGAGAACTTGATGTATGTTTTGCATGTGGATACCCGTAGTGACATTCGGGTATTCAAGTGATTCACTTGATATATGTTATGGCGTCAACTTGTGGATTCCGGTAACCTTGGGAATCTATGCATAGGGGTTGATTGCACATTTTCATACCTTGTTCTACGATAGAAATCTTGGGGCACTCTTGGAGGTTCTTTGTGTTGGACTGAGTATTATGAATCTGAAATTGTTTGATGCGTATCATATAATTAACTCATAGATACTTGTGGTAACATTGGTGTATCTAGGTGACATTAGAGTACGTTGATGTGTATCATATGGTGTTATTCTAGTACGAACTCTTAGATAGATCGATCAGAAAGGATAACTTGGTTATTTTAGTATGAACTCTTGGATAGATCGATCAATGAGGATAAATTAGTTAGTTTAGAATGACCTCTTGGATAGATCAATCAGAAAGGATAACTTTAAGGTGGTTTTGTACCGTACAAACAATTTATTCTTATATTCTCTTCTAGATAAGAACTTTGGAGTGATTCTTCGTTGCACGTTGAGGTATGGTTACGTGATCCAATTATATTAGCATTGTTGAGAGATTGCACTAGCGAAAGTACGGACCGTAGGCCTTATTTCCAAGCATTTATACAACATTTTGCTCGCTATTTACCACTTGTTCCCTTTTTGTTTTGAAATTTTCAGATTACAAAAACCTATATCTATCATCCATATTGCACTTGTATCACCATCTCTTCACCGAACTAGTGCACCTATACAATTTGCCATTGTATTGGGTGTGTTGGGGACACAAGAGATTTCTTGTATTTGATTGCAGGATTGTTTGAGAGAGACCATCTTCATCCTACACCTCCCACAGATTGATAAACCTTAGGTCATCCACTTGAGGTAAAATTGCAACTATCCTACAAAACTCCATGCCTGGAAGCCCAACACGAGTCTACAAGAATAAAGTTGCATAGTAGACATCTAGCTCTTTGTTGGCGCCGTTGCTGGGGAGGCGAGTGCTTGAAGGTATATATTTAGATCTTGCAATTAAATCTTTTAGTTTCTTGTTTTTCACTAGTTTGATTTTTAAAAGAAAAATAATAAAAATGGACTTTAGGTTGCATCAATTGCTTCGTCTTTTTAATGTCTTTCGTGAAAATGATGGCTCGGAAAATTTTGCTCAATTGGTAGAGGAAGAATTTATGAAATTACTTAATGAGAATTATTTGAAAGATGAGCATGATAGCAATATTGTTAGTATGAATTTACTGAACATCCATGATGCTAATGATATGCAAAGCCACAAGCTTGGGGTTGTTATGTTCGATGAAGATGATATTTTTTGACCCCCAAGTTTTGATAAGCAAAAAAGTTATGGTGATGGCATGCCTCCTATATATGATGATTATTGTGATGACATGTATGCTATAAAGAGTAATGACAACCATCAAACTTGAAATCATGATTTTAATATTCAATGTGGTTATGTCAATCAAGTGTCACATGATAGTTATTTTGTTGAGTTTGCTCCCACTACTTTGAATGAGAAGAAGTTTTCTTGTGTGGGTGGTAATAAAAAATCTATGCTTGTGCATCATGAAAAGAATGATTTATGTGATATTTATATATTTGAATTCCTTCATGATGCTACTGAAAATTATTATGACGGAGGAACATATGCTTGTAGGAATTGCAATAATATCAAGTTTCCTCCCTATGTGTTCAAAGTTTTGAAGTTGTGCTTATTTTGCCTTCCTATGCAAGTTGTTTCTTGTTCGTATAAATTGTTTGCTCACAAAATCCCTATGCATAGGAAGTGTCTTAGACTTAAATGTGTTTGCTATGTAATTCATGACGCTCTCTTGCATGTTTGAATTACTATTCCTATACGAGCATCATTGAAATCATCATGCCTAGCTAAAAGGCATTAAAGAAAAGCGTTTCTTGGGATACAACCCAACACTTTTACTTTTTGTTTTTGTGTTTTCACATGATTAAGCTACTTTAGTAATCTTTTTTTGTTTTTATTTTAATAAAGTTCCAAGTAAAGCCTTTAGGATAGTGTGGATACTTGCTTGTTTGATTCTGTACAAAAACAAAGTTTTGCGTCCAGTATATGAATTATCCTATTTTACTGGAGGGTCAAAAAATACTGAAATTTTTACAAAAAATTTATATGCAAATTATATGCATTTTAATAATTTTTAAGAATTGTTAGAGTCAGGGAAGTATGGTGATCATTCAGATCTTTACAGAATGTTTTTGTTTTTGACGGATTCTATTTTGCATGATTAGTTTGCTTGATTCAAGTGTTTCCATGGCTTATATTTGGTGATATAAATTGTGGGAATGATGTAATACAGTAGGTATTATGTGAGAACAATTATGAATCTTGTCTTGACGGTACCTAAGTGAATGATCTATCTTTACTACACTAACCCATCTCACGAACTTCTATTAAGTTTTATGTGATTGAAGTTTTCAAGTGGGTGAGATACCGATCTGATGTGAATAAGGAGCAGCAAGGACCTAATCCTGGGGATTCCCAAGTCACCCCCAAGGTAATATCCAAGGAATACTCAAGCGTCTAAGCTTGGAATGCCCTCGAAGGTATCCCCTCTTTCGTCTCAAACATTATCGGTATATCTTACTTGGAGCTATATTTTTATTCATTACATGATATGTGTTTTGCTTGCCGCATCATTATAATTTGTTGTTCTATGTTAGATGTTATTTGTAATCTTGTTTTTCAATAAAAATTTCTGAGAATTGCATTAGGATGCTTGCATTGCATGTTTTGATATGTGTTGTGTAAAAACAGAAACTTTTGTTGCAGTGTTTGAAATTTCATATTTTACTGAAACGTCAAAAGTTTCTGAAATTTTTACACAGTATTGTCATATAAATTATTTATGATGTAATAAATTTTCATAATGTTTTGATTTATATAAGTACATTGTTTTAATAGATTGCTACAGAGTGTTCTGTTTGGACAGATTGCGGTCATAGTTTTGTTATCTACTTTTCCTATGGTTCACATAGCCTATACTGGTAGATATAAATTGTGGACATGATCATAAACATTAGATGATTTTTGAAATTATTGTGAAACTTTCCTTGGTCGTACATAAAGAGTTGGTTTGTTATTATGTGCACTAACATATCTCACGAGTTCTTTTCATGTTTTGTGTGGATGAAGTTTTTGAGAATAGGTGAAACCGGGATATGAGAGGATTGAACGAGATACAAAAGCTCAAGCTTGGGGATTACCACGGCACCACAAGTAAATATTTCAAGAACTCTCAAGCATCTAAGATTGGGGATGCTACACATCCCACCTCTCTTTGTCAACTATCGGTTAGCCTATGTTGAGCCTAAATGTTTATTCGTTCACATGATGCGTGCTATTCTTGGAGTTCTATTTTTTGTTTAGTTTAATTTTTGAATAAAATACTCAGATATGAAAATCTATATTCGGTTAGATAGAGTCCTCACATAGCTACTTAAATGTTTGACTACTCATTGATCTTCACCTATATCTTTTGAGAGTAGCTTGTCATTTACTCTTGTGCTTCACTTATATCCTATGAGTAAATTATTGAATGAATGGAATACCAAGAATTTGAAATTATATGTTCATATCATGCCTAGTAATAGCTTCACATTGGATTTATAAAGTAAAATCTATGGAAGTTTGAAAATCACAATATTGGTCATACAAGAAATTCATGAATGATTAGTATAAGGAAGAGAACTTTCACATACAAATATATTATCTTGGACATATTCTATGAATATGAATACCCATTAATTATTTTTAAACTTGAGCAAATTAGTTGAAGTTGGACAAGGAAGACAACGTAATGAGTTATGGTAGTGTATATTTGCATAGAATTTATATTGTTATGGATCCTACAACATGTGGTGTTTTCTTAGGATGTTTCTCTAGCCAAACATTCGTACTAAGTAGAGATATTATTTGTGTATCCAAAAACCCTTAAACCCAGTTTCTTGCCATGAGATTCCACTATATCTACCTATATGCGGTATCACCCTGCCGTTCCAAGTAAATTTGCATGTGCCACCTCTAAAATTTCAAATGAGCATATGTTTTGTGTGCCTGGACCAATCATCGAGCGACAGGGGGTGGTCAGTATCTTCCATGTTAAGAGGGTTATTCGCATGATGAGTGTTTATTCACTCGTCCTTGCACGAGAAGGGCGTTAATAGGGATTCCCAGTCCCGAAATAAAAAAATGCAAATAATTAAACAAAACTCCCCAAGGAATGTTGTTGGTATGGATGGTACCCTTGGATTCGTCTAGCCGTGGAGTGTGTTCGTTGGTGGAGGGGGAGTAAACCTTTACTTTTATCGCTTGGAAACCACCGCTAATGTGTTTAACATGGAAGATATTGATAACTCTTGGTTGTCACATTGAAAGGAAGGGTGCACCTCCCAGAATTATATTTATCTCGGTTTTAATCAATGAGCTCTGGAAGATAAGAAAATCCTTGCTTCCCTCTGCGAAGAGACAATCTATTTACTTTCATGTTATTTACTTGTCATGTTGAGTCAACTTCTTATTCCAACCTACTTCTATTAGTTGGCAACCATCATGTGGTTGGGAAATATTTAGGGACATGTGGCCAGTCAAATATATTTGATCATGACTTATTATTGTTGACAATTATCTCTATGATAAATGAGTTGGGAGGCGAAACATTAAGCCCCTATCTTTCTATATGTTCGATGGATGCCAGTTGTTCTAAAAATATGCTTTGAGTACTAGCAATCATGGAAGACTATATGATGATTGAGTATGTGGAGATGCTACTTAGACTTTGTTGAGAATAATTTGAATTGCAATTATTTGGTGACTCAGGACATAGGTTGTTAAGTTTCAAGAGCATTCATTGTTTGAACCATAACATGCGAATTGGTTGCTACTTTATCATGATGAGTTTTATGAGAAAGATTTACTATTGTGATGCCAGGAAAAGTGGTTTAAATTATACTTTATCAAACTTATGCACTATGCTAGCATTCACACTTCATAAGTTATTTCGTTTATCATTTACCTACTCGAGGACGAGTAGGAATTAAGCTTGGGGATGCAGATATGTCTCCAATATATATACAATTTATGAAGTATTCATGCCATATTCACCTATGTTTACAATACTTTTATACGGTTTTTATGCACTATATATGATTTATTTAGAACTAACCCGGACTGGCGTTGTTTTCAGCAGAACTACCGTGGTGTTGTTTTTGTGCAAAAAATGAAAGTTCTCAGAATTGTCCAAACTTTTTGACAATTTTTTGGAATAAAAGAGACACTAGACACTTCGTGGGAGGGCCACAAGGGCCACGAGGTGGGCAAGACCCACCAGGGTGCGCCAGGACCCTCCGGTGCACCCTGATGGTTTGTGCTCTCCTCGTGGCCCATCTTTGCGTGAAACCGACACTAAAAAATCCTATAAATATAGAAACCATCAGAAGTAACCCTAGACTCCTTGTTCCATCACCAAAACTCCCTATATCGATAGAATACCAATCTTGAGGCGTTCCAGTACCCTGCCGGAGAGGGTAGATCATCTCTGGTGGCCATCTTCATCATCCCAACGGAGGCCATGATGAGGAGGGAGTAGTCCACCCTCAGTGTTGATGGTTTGTACCAGTAGCTATGTGTTCACTCTCTCTCTCTCTCTCTTGTGTTCTTGAGATGGCACGATCTTGATGTACCATGGGCTTTGTTAATATAGTTGGATCATATGGTGTTTTCCCCTTTCTATCTTGTTGTGATGAATTCAGTTTTCCCTTTGAGATTTTGCTACTAATATTTGATTGAATATGGTTATGGATTTGAGTGTAGTTGATGTATGTCTTGCATGCGGATACCTATAGTGACATTGAGGTATTAAAGTGATTCACTTGATATATGTTATGGCGTCAACTTGTGGATTCCGGTGACCTTGGGAATCTATGCATAGGGGTTGATTGCACATTTTCATACCTTGTTCTCAGATAGAAATCTTGGGACACTCTTTGAGGTTCTTTGTTTTGGATTGAGTATTATGAATCTGAAATTGTTTGACGTGTATCGTATAATTAACTCATGGATACTTATGGTGACATTGGAGTATCTAGGTGACATTAAAGTTGGTTGATGCGTATCATATGGTGTTATTCTAGTATGAAGTCTTAGATAGATATATCGGGAAGGATAACTTGGTTATTTTAGTATGAACTCTAGGATAGATCAATCGGAAAGGATATCTTTTAGGTGGTTTCATACCCTACAAACAATTTATTATTATGTTCTCCGCTAGATAAGAATTTTGGAGTGATTCTTCTTTGCACGTTGAGGGATGGTTATGTGATCCAATTATATTAGCATTGTTGAGAGATTGCACTAGCGAAAGTACGGACCATAGGACTTGTTTCCAAGCATTTATACAATGTTTTGCTTGTTTTTTACCACTTGTTACCTTGCTGTTTTTATTTTTTCAGATTACAAAAGTATATATCCATCATCCATATTGCACTTCTATCACCATCTCTTCTCCGAACTAGTGCACCTATATGATGACCCACAAGTATAGGGGATCTATCGTAGTCCTTTCGATAAGTAAGAGTGTCGAACCCAACGAGGAGCAGAAGGAAATGACAAGCGGTTTCTAGTAAGGTATTCTCTGCAAGCACTGAAATTATCGGTAACAGATAGCTTTGTGATAAGATAATTTGTAACGAGTAAAAAGTAACAAGTGTAGCAAAGGTGCAGCACGGTAGCCCAATCCTTTTTGTAGCAAAGGACAAGCCTGGACAAACTCTTATATAAAGCAAAGCGCACTCGAGGACACATGGGAATTTCCATAAAGCTAGTTTTCATCATGCTCATTTGATTCGCGTTCGTTACTTTTATAATTTGATACGTGGGTGGATTGGTGCTTGGGTGCTGCCCTTAATTGGACAAACCTCACACTTATGATTAACCCCTCTTGCAAGCATCCGCAACTATGAAAGAAGAATTAAGATAAATCTAACCATAGCATGAAACATATGAATCCAAATCAGCCCTTACGAAGCAACTCATAAACTAGGGTTTAAGCTTCTGTCATCTACTTATTACTTCCCAATGCCTTCCCCTAGGCCCAAATAATGGTGAAGTGTTATGTAGTCGACGTTCACATAACACCACTAGAGGAGAGACAACATACATCTCATCAAAATATCGAACGAATACCAAATTCACATGAGTACTTATAACTAGACTTATCCCATGTCCTCAGGAACAAACGTAACTACTCAAAAAGCATGTCCATGTTAATTAATTATCATAAAGGATGTGAACATATGATCTTCCACCAAGTAAACCAACTAGCATTAACTACAAGGAGTAATGAACATTACTAGCAACCCAGGTACCAATCTGAGGTTTGAGACAAAGATCGGATACAAGAGATGAACTAGGGTTTGGAGAGGAGATGGTGCTGGTGAAGATGTTGACGAAGATTGACCCCCTCTCAATGAAAGGATCGTTGGTGATGATGATGGCTTCGATTTCCCCCTCTGAGAGGGAAGTTTCCCTGGAAGAACAGCCCTGCCAGAGCGCTAGATTGGTTCTGTCCAAGTTCCGCCTCGAGACAACGACGCTTCGTCCCGAGAGCTTCCTTATGATTTTTTCCAGGTCAAAACCCTCCATATAGAAGAAGATGGGCATCGGGGACCTGCCAAGTGGGTCACAAGCCTGCTAGGCACGGCCAGGGGGTGGCCGCACCTGGCAGGCTTGCAACCTCCTGGTGGGCCCCTCTGGTATCTGTTTCGCCCAGTATTTTTTATATATTCAAAAACAATTCTCCATAAATTTTCAGGACTTTTGGAGTTGTGCAGAATATGTATATCAGATTTGCTCTTTTTCTAGTCCAGAATTCCGGCTGCCGTCATTCTCCCTCTTCATGTAAACCTTGTAAAATAAGAGAGAAAAGGCATAAGTATTGTACCATAACATGTAATTACATCCCATAATGCAATAAATATCAATATAAAAGCATGATGCAAAATGGACGTATCAGTATACAATTTGCCATTGTATTGGGTGTGTTGGGGACGAAAGAGATTTCTTATATTTGATTGAAGGGTTATTTGAGAGAGACCATCTTCGTCCGACACCTCCCATGGATTGACAAACCTTGGCTCATCCACTTGAGGGAAAATTGCTACTGTCCTACAAAACTATGTGCTTGGAGGCCCAACACGAGTCTACAAGAATAGAGTTGCGTAGTAGACATGAGTGATCACTACATCTATCAACTGCACAGATAGATGATTTTGTGCTGTCGATGATATAAGTTATTGGAAAGAGATTCCACCTCTGGACAATAGTTGGGTATCTGCGTGAACCCATGTTCTAGAATACTTGCTCTTTGTTTCACCACCTCCTTGTTCTCAATTATGTTTCCAAAAGAAAATTGGTGTAGGTATTGCTTATGAATACATTATTGAGTAAGACCATTTCTACCTAGATTATACCATTTGCTTGAGTTCAGTCTGAGTGGTGTTCACAATTTTCTATGGCCATGGTCTTTGGATCTGAATCACTTGAAAGGTTTTTACAATCTAGTCCATAAATGTATGTCAACAATTGTAGACTTCCGGTCATATATTGCTCCAGAATCTATATATCAATATATAATTGATGGAAATACCATTACCCATGGTGACTACTTGTGATTCCCCAATGTGATTCAGTTGGGTATTCCGATGTCCCGGTCATTGTGTGCACTATGACCTCGGTTGGTGGAGGTTTCCCATGCACTGGGTGTATACTAACCATTAGGTGTTTATCAACGTGAAGTTGATTTGCATTTACTGATTCAAAGGCCTTGATATCCTTCCTTGCGACAAGCTCAATCCTGATGTACTATTGTCTTACCTCCCCTCTTTCCGACATATTTTTTTCAGGATTGTAGGATTTTAATACACCTTTATAGTCAGTAAATGAATCTGGCGGGTTATTTACAATGTGTTGCAAATCTTCTGAACAAATGGTCCAGATCTTTGAGTACGTGGAATTGAGGTAGAAATGTGTTGAACATTCCACTAATTTCCTCGCATTCTTTATGGTACTTGAAATCTCCCCCTAATTCCTAGAAATGTTCCTCATTGAATCAACATACTGGCCTTGAATAACTCCCCATGAGATGGGTTTGAGGTATTGACGGTAATACAATTATTCCTCACATAGATACTAACTATATGTTGAGGGGACAATGATGTCTTCCCGGGTGGTGATATTGGTATGCAATCGACTTACCGCAAATGGGAAATACTTGCTAGATTTCCACATATCAAAGATACAGGGGAATAATATTATGCAGTTTGGTAATGAGCGTGTAAAACTGCATGACTCCAATGTAAAGTTCGTAAGTTGCAATTTCAATGTAAAGATCATCCAATGAGCTTAATTCTTTGGATAGAATTCTACCAAACCATTTGAGTCTAGACATTAGGAGAAATTGCTAAACTTCAATCCAAGGGTCATAGACAAGGCACTCAAGAAGAATTTGGCAATGTTATCCATTTGATTTGCTTGAAATTGATGTCAGTATAATGACCCAATGGTTTCATGTGGATAAACCACTTGAGACCATCTTATAGATGTGTATTTTAGAACCATGGAACACCTGAATAGTCTAGTCAATGGATGCGAAGAGTCACTTACCTCAACTCCATGCATTCAAGGAGTCTGAGTGGTTCATCATAGCCTTTAAGGTGTGCGACCCTTGAAATTAGCTTCCCTGTATCACATGTAGTGCACACAAAATCCAAATATTGTTAGAATTTAGCATCATAATAATCATAAACCAATGGAGTTGCTGATAGTTACAATTTCCACCCAAATGTCTGGATGACCAAGGCAAGTATGCCAAGTTTGTCATATACAAGACATTTTGGAAAACTATCTTGGAAGCAACATGTGCTACGATTTTCGTAGTATGTGTAGTACAATCCAAATGATACATAGAGAATGTGCTTGCCATTTCTGTTGCATTTGGTAAAGAGAAGTTAGTCCTCTTTGTTGTCATCATAAGTTCCGCTATGGAAACTATTTTGAGGTATACCTCTATCGTTTAGTAAGGTACGAGTTAAACTGGGAAGCAATAGAGCATCCTGACATTTCTCGAGTACCCAAGTAAATATGACTCTAGTTGAGCCAAAATATACCTCACCGTTTCTAGCTATTTTAAAATATCTCCTTTCTCTCAACTAGAGTAGAAACATTTCACTTAACTGAGTATAGAGTTTTTGGTGCATAAGTCCACAAGGCACATATCATCTTTCATCAGATTGACCCCCCGCAGAAACCTATATATAGACATGAAGATTCTCAATATGAAAATCACTATCAGATATATAGAATACATACAAATGTATTTGTACCAAAGTGTTGATACAATATATTATGATATACAATACATGATGACAACACTACTTATGTTTTTGTTACAACATCATAAATGAGCATAAATTATTTTGACCACTTAGGAGAGGAGACTGGTAGACTATTCATAGTCTCCAAACATGTTGGTTGGGGCATATTCAACCATCATGTTCTCCATGCTCATAGGGTACCTGTATCACTGGTCATGTCGGGCTGAAGGTTGAAGTGAACTTAAAACCTTTGCCCTTGAGGTTCATTGTGTCCCAGGAATTGCTGATACAGAATAACCAAATGGAGAGATCTGAATTAATATAATGTCTTATGATGGATAAGACAATATTTTTCTGTTAGCGGTGTGATTCCAACCAGAGGTGAATCCTGCGGTCTTGGATTGCACACATTATCCCACGAGACACAAGAATGATCATGATGTCCATGCCCAAGTAGGGTAGTGGCGGCTCTTGAGGGAGAATGCCTCAAATTCTCTAGCCACCGATTACCAAAGACAATTGATTTATAATCGGTAAATTAAAGACCATCATGGTTAATGTTGCAATGATCTTAGCAAAATCAATGGATATTTCAAGAAGTTATCTTGAAACCATTAGTGTGAATCTCAAATTGCCAAATATGACACCTTGGAAATAATCTCCATAATGGAGTAGATCTCCCAGTACTAGGGAGTATTATCAGATAATATCAGTAGATACTCCCTCATAATGCCTTCACTAGTAGAAAACATGCCTTTCGTCTGGAGCATTAGTCCCGATTTGGTTCTGGACAGGGACTAATGTGACCACTAGTCCCACTTCCAACGGCTGGGCTTTAGTCATGGTTTGTTTGTGACCTCTTGTCCCAGTTGGTGTTACCAGCTGAGACTAAAGGGATGGTAGTGGGCTGGCATCAGGCTAGGGCTCCTGCAAGCCCTAGACCCGGTTGGTAACACCAACCGGTACTAGAGATAGACCTTTAGTCCCGGTTGGTGTCACCAATCGAGACTAAAGATATCACTATATATAGTGCTTCGTCTAGCCTGAGCCCAAGCTCACCTCCATTTTCTCCTTTCTCTCCTTTGTTCTCTTCCCTTTGCTCGAGTTCATCCTCCATTTTTGCCAAGATTTGTCATGATATGAGGCACCCATCTATCCAAGTGTTCACAAAGGTTAGAAACTTTGTCCTTTTATCTCTCATTGCTAGATTAGCTCGTGCAATGCTCTACAATTATAGTGATTTGTGGGTTATAGTTTGGGGGTAATTATGTGGGAGTTTATTTGATTTATATGCAATTTCAGATCAAGTTAAATTCTTAGTTTGCATATGTGTAGGTGTGGTTTACGTAGTTCCTTCCCGTCCCCGTCCTAACAACCGTCGATTGCCTGCACCATCCCGTTGCCGGCACCACCTTCATGAGCCTCTTGTTCTTATCCTTTTTATAAAAAAAATCTTATTTGTATGATTTTGATAGTTACTTGTATAATTTTCCTAATTGTATGATTGTTTGTTATATATAGTGCCATGGTTTTGATAGTCGTGCCCGTCGGCCCTCGTCTGGTTTATGATTTGAATGTGGTATATTCTCTTTTATAACAATTTGTTGCATTTCGTATTTATGACAATTATGCCCATCAAGTTGACATATATATTTTTATCTAGCAGGTATGTGAACTGGAATTTGCATCCGACCTGATAAGCCACGAGTATAGGGGATCACAACAGTTTTGGAGGGTAGAGTATTCAACCCAAATTTATAGATTCAACACAAGGGGAGCCAAAGAATATTTGAGAGTATTAGCAGTTGAGTTGTCAATTCAACCACACCTAGAGATAAATATCTGCAACGAAGTGATCAGTAACACAGTAATATTGTAGTTTTATATGTAGTAGGAGCAGTAACAGTAGCAGTAGTGATTTTGTAGCAAGTGCATTAGTAACAGCAGGAGAAGTAACTTAGCGAGAACAATAAGTGGAAAAGTCGTAGCCACTGGATCGGTGTATTTGTTGAATGATATTCATTATATAACAGTCATAACCTAGGGCGAGACAGAACTAGCTCCAGTGCATCAATGTAATGTAGGCATGTATTCCGTATACAGTCATATGTGCTTACGGAAAAGAACTTGCATAACATCTTTTGTCCTACCCTCCGATGGCAGTGGGGTCCATAAGTAAACTAAGGTATATTAAGGTCTCCTTTTAATAGGGAACCGGAACAAAGCATTAACACATGGTGAATACATGAACTCCTCAAACTACGGTCATCACCGTGAAGTATCCCAAATATTATCACTATGGGGCTGACGGATCATAACACGTAATAGGTGCATATGACTAGGCAAGATCGGATCAATAACATAGATATAATGATGATAACATAAATGGTTCAAATCTGAAATGATGGCACTCGGGCCCTAGTGACAAGCATTAAGCATGGCCAAGTCATAGGAACATCAATCTTAGAACATAGTGGATACTAGGGATCAAGCCCTAACAAGACTAACTCGATTACATGATGAATCTCATACAACTCCTCACCGACCAGCAAGCCTACGAAGGAATTACTCACTCCCGGTGGGGAGCATCATGGAATTGGCGATGGAGAAGGGTTGGTGATGACGAAGACCGAAGATTCCCCTGTCCGAAGCCCCAAACAAGGTCCAGATCTGGCCTCCCGGTGAAGAACAGGAGGTGGTGTTGGAAATATGCCCTAGAGGCAATAATAAAATGGTTATTATTGTATTTCCTTGTTCATGATAATTGTCTATTGTTCATGCTATAATTGTGTTAACCGGAAACCATAATACATGTGTGAATACATAGACCACAACATGTCCCTAGTGAGCCTCTAGTTGACTAGCTCGTTGATCAATAGATGGTCACGGTTTCATGGCCATGGACATTGGATGTCATTGATAACGGGATCACATCATTAGGAGAATGATGTGATGGACAAGACCCAATTCTAAGCATAGCACAAGATCGTGTAGTTCGTTTGCTAAAGCTTTTCAATGTCAAGTATCGTTTCCTTAGACCATGAGATTGTGCAACTCCCGGATACCGTAGGAATGCTTTGGGTGTGCCAAACGTCACAACGTAACTGGGTGGCTATAAAGGTGCACTACGGGTATCTCCGAAAGTATCTGTTGGGTTGGCATGAATCGAGACTGGGATTTGTCACTCCGTGTGACGGAGAGGTATCTCTGGGCCCACTCGGTAAGACATCATCATTATGAGCTCAATGTGACTAAGGAGTTAGTCACGGGATGATGTATTACGGAACGAGTAAAGAGACTTGCCGGTAACGAGATTGAACAAGGTATGGGGATACCGACGATCGAATCTCGGGCAAGTATCATACCGATAGACAAAGGGAATTGTATACGGGATTGATTGAATCCTTGACATCGTGGTTCATCCGATGAGATCATCGTGGAGTACGTGGGAGCCAACATGGGTATCCAGATCTCGCTGTTGGTTATTGACCGGAGAGGTGTCTCGGTCATGTCTACGTGTCTCCCGAACCCGTAGGGTCTACACACTTAAGGTTCGATGACGCTAGGGTTATAGGGAAATGGTATACGTGATTACCGAAGGTTGTTCGGAGTCCCGGATGAGATCCCGGACGTCACGAGGAGCTCCGGAATGGTCCGGAGGTAAAGATTGATATATAGGAAGTCCAGTTTTGGTCACCGGAAAGTTTTCGGGCTCATCGGTAGTGTACCGGGAGTGCCGGGAGGGTGCCGGAGGACCCCCGGGAGGGGTGTGACGACCAAAGGACCACATGGGCTGTTAGATAAAGTGTGCCAGCCCTTATTGGGCTGGGCAAGACTTTTGCTAAAGGCCCATGCGGCTGGAGATAAGGAGATAAGGCAAAAAGGATTTAAAAGGAGGAGATCCACCTCCCTTGTGGGAGGTGGACTCTCCCTTTAATTCGGCCGGCCATCTCCTCTTTGGAGTAGAGGCCAAGCCAGCCCTCCACGTCCCTCCTCCTATATATACTTGAGGTTTTGGATGTTTTGAGACAAGATTTGATCTCTCTCTCTCACGGCGAAGCCCTACCTCTCTTCTTCCTCCTCCGCAGCGCTTAGGCGAAGCCCTGTCGGAATACCTTGCTACTCCACCACCACCACGCCGTCGTGCTGCTGTTGGAGCCCTTCCCCAACCTCTCCTTCCTCCTTGCTGGATCAAGGTGTTGGAGACGTCACCGGGCTGCACGTGTGTTGAACGCGGAGGTGCCGTCCGTTCGGCACTTGATCGGATCTACCGCGATCTGAATCGCTGCGAGTACGACTCCATCAACCGCGTTCTTGTAACGCTTCCGCTTAGCGATCTTCAAAGGTATGAAGATCCACTCTCCCCTTGCTCGTTGCTGGTTTCTCCATAGATGGATCTTGGTGAACGCGTAGGAAATTTTTGATTTACTACTACGTCTCCCAACAGTGGCATCATGAGCTAGGTCTATGCGTAGAATCTATGCACGAGTAGAACACAAAGCAGTTGTGGGCGTCGAGTTTGTTAATTTGCTTGCTGCTACTAGTCTTATCTTGATTCGGCGGTATTGTGGGATGAAGCGGCCCGGACCAACTTTACACGTACGCTTACGTGAGACCGGTTCCACCGCCTGACATGCACTAGATGCATAAGGTGGCTAGCGGGTGTCTGTCTCTCCTACCTTAGTCGGATCGGATTCGATGAAAAGGGTCCTTATGAAGGGTAAATAGCAATTGGCAAATCACGTTGTGGTGTTGACGTAGGTAAGAAACGTTCTTGCTAGTAACCTATAGCAGCCACGTAAAAACTTGCAACTACAAATTAGAGGACGTCTAACTTGTTTTTGCAGCATGTGCCTTGTGATGTGATATGGCCAAAGGATGTGATGTGATGCATTGTGATGTATGAATTGATCATGTTCTTGTAATAGGATTCACGACTTGCATGTCGATGATTATGACAACCGGCAGGAGCCATAGGAGTTGTCTTATTTATTGTATGACCTGCGTGTCAATCATAAACGCCATGTAATTACTTTACTTTATTGCTAAGCGTTAGCCATAGTAGTAGAAGTAATAGTTGGCGAGACAACTTCATGAAGACACAATGATGGAGATCATGATGATGGAGATCATGGTGTCGTGCCGGTGACAGTGATGATCATGGTTCCCCGAAGATGGAGATCATAGGAGCAAAATGATATTGGCCATATCATGTCACTATATTGATTGCATGTGATGTTTATCATGTTTACATCTTATTTGCATAGAACGACGGTAGTAAATAAGATGATCTCTCAATAAAATTTCAAGAAAGGTGTTCACCCTAACTGTGCACCGTTGCTAAGGATCGTCGTTCCGAAGCACCACGTGATGATCGGGTGTGATAGGTTCTAACGTTCGCATACAACGGGTGTAAGCCAGATTTACACATGCGAAACACTTAGGTTGACTTGACGAGCCTAGCATGTACAGACATGGCCTCGGAACACGGAAGACCGAAAGGTCGAACATGAGTCGTATAGAAGATACGATCAACATAGAGATGTTCACCATGGATGACTAGTCCGTCTCACGTGATGATCGGACACGGGCTAGTTGACATGGATCATGTATCACTTGGAAGACTAGAGAGATGTCTATCTAAGTGGGAGTTCATTAATAATTTGATTAAATGAACTTAATTATCATGAACTTAGTCTAAAAATGTCCTTGCAAATTATGTCGTAGATAGCTCGCGCTGTAGCTCCCCAGTTTTATTGATACAATCCTAGAGAAAAGTAAGTTGAAAGTTGATGGTAGCAATAATGCGGACTGGGTCCGTGATCTGAGGATTGTCCTCATTGCTGCACAGAAAGCTTATGTTTTTGATGTACCGCTAACTGCATCACTCCCTCAAGCGTTGTCTGTAGATGTTGTGAACATATGACAGGCACTTTTTGATGACTACGTGATAGTTCAGTGCGTCATGCATTACGGCTTAGAATTGAGGCTTCAAAATGTTTTGAACGTCACAGAACATATGAGATGTTCTAGGAGCTGAGATTGTGATCTCAAGCTCGTGCCTATGTTGAGAGGTATGAGACCTCCAACAAGATTCTTTGCCTGCAAGATAAAGGAGAATAGCTTAATCGGTGAGCGTGTTCTCAGATTGTCTGGGTGCTACAATCACTTGAATCAAGTGGGAGTTAATCTTCCAGATGAGATAGTGATTAATGCAGTTCTCCAAGTCACTGCCACCAAGCTACTAGAGCTTCGTGATGAACTATAACATGCCAGGGATGGATAAGATGATCCCTGAGTTGTTCGTGATGTTTGACACCACGAAGGTAGAAATCAATAAGGAGCATCAAGTGTTGATGGTTAAGTGAAAACCACTAGTTTCAAAAGGGGCAAGGGCAAGAAGGGAAAAACTTCAGGAATGGCAAGCCAGTTGTTGCTCTAGTGAAGAAACCCAAGGTTGAGCCCGAACCCGAGACTAAGTGCTTCTGTTATGAGGAGAATGTTCGCTGAAGCGGAAAAACCCTAGATGATTGGTAGATAAGAAGGCTGGTAATGTCAATGGAAGTATATTTGATATACGTGTTAGTGATGTGTACCTTGCTGGTACTCCTAGTAGCACCTGGGTATTAGATACCGGTTCGGTTGCTAAGTGTTAGCAACTCGAAATAAAAGCTACGGAGTAAATGGAGACTAGCTAGGTGAAAGGTGACGATGTGTGTTGGAAGTATTTCCAAGATTGATGTGATCACCATCGCACGCTCTCTCTACCTTCAGGATTTGTGATAAACCTAAATAAATGTTATTTGGTGTTTGCGTTGAGCATAAACGTGATTAGATCATGATTAGTGCGATACGGTTATTCATATAAGTTAGAGAATAATGGTTATTCTGTTTACATGGATAATGCCTTCAATGGTCATGCACCCACTCGAAATGGTTTATCGAATCATGATCGTAGTAGTACACATATTCATAACATTGGTACCAAAAGATACAAAGTTAATAATGATAGTACCACATGCTTGTGGCACTGCCACGTAATGTCATATTGGTATAAATCGCATGAAGAAACTCCATGATGATGGATGTTTTTTGACTCACTCGATTTCGAATCGGTTGAGACATGCGAGCCATGCCTCTTGGGCAAGATGGCTGAGACCCCGTCATCCAATATGATGGAGCGGGCAAGTGGCTTATTGGAATTAATACATGTTGATGTATGTGGTCCAATGAGTGTTGAAACACACAGTGGATATCGTTGTTTTTCTTTACCTTCACTGATGATTTGAGTAAATATGGGGATATTTACTTAATGAAACACGAATCTGAAATGTTTGAAAGGTTCAAGGAGTTTCAGAGTGAAGTTAAAGATCATCGTGACAAGAAGATAAATGTCTATGATATGATCATGGAGGTGAATATCTAAGTTACGAGTTTGGTATGCAATTTTAGACAATGTGGAAATTGTTTCACAGCTCACGCCTCCTGGAACACCATAGTGTGATGGTGTGTTCGAACGTCGTAGTCGTGCTCTATTGGATATAGTGAGTACTATGATGTCTCTTATCGTTTTACCACTATCGTTATGGGGTTATGCATTAAAGACAAATCCATTCACTTTAACAGGGCACCATCTAAGTCTGTTGAGATGACACCATGAGAATTATGGTTTGACAGAAGCCTAAGCTGTCATTTCTTAATGTTTGGGGCTGCGACGCTTATGTGAAAATGGGTTTTTCACCTAGCGAGCTCGAACTCAAAGCAGACAAATGCATCTTCATAGAATACCCTAATGAGACATTGGGTATACCTTCTATCTCAGATCCAAGCGCAAAAGGTGTTTGTTGCTAAGAACGGGTCCTTTTTGAGAAAGAGTTTCTCTCGAAAGAATTGAGTGGGAGGAAGATAGAACTTGATGACGTTGTTGAACCTTTGTTTCAACCAGAGAATAGCGCAACACAGAAAGATGTTTCTGTAGAGCCTACTCAGTTGAAAAGGAAGTTAATGATGATGATCATGAAGCTTCGGATCAAGTCACTATCGAACCTCGTAGGTCGACAAGGACGCGTACTGCTCCTGAGTAGTACGACAACCCTGTCTTGGAAATCATGTTGTTGGACAACGATGAACCTACGAACTATGGAGAAGCGATGGTGGGCCCGGATTCCAACAAATGGCTAGGAGCCATGAAATCCGAGAAAGGATCCATGTATGAAAACCAAGTATGGACTTTGGTAGACTTGCCTGTTGAATGGCGGGTCATTGAGTACAAATGGACCTTTGAGATAATCATAGACGCTAATGGTGAAATGTCACCGTTTATCAAGCTCGACTTGTCGCAAAGAAGTTTCCGCCAAGTTCAAGGAGTTGAATGTGATGAGATTGTCTCATCTGTAGCGATGCTAAAAGTCTATTGAAATTTTGTTAGCAGTTGCTGCATTTTTCGATTATGAAATCTGGTAGATGGATGACAAAACAAGGTTTCCGTAATGGTTTCTGTGAGGAAGAGTTGTATGTGATACAACCAGAATGTTTTGTCAATCCTAAGGATGCTAATAATATGCAAACTCCAGCGATCCTTCTATGGACTGGAGCAAGAATCTCGGAGTTGGAATATATGCTTTGATGAGGTGATCAAAGTGTTTAAGTTTACACAAAGTTTATGAGAAACTTGTATTTGCAAGAAAGCGAGTGGGAGCACTATGGAATTTCTTATAAGAATATGTAGTTGACATATTATTGATCGGAAATGATGTAGAATTTCTGGAAGAGCATGAAGGGTTGTTTGAAAAGTTTTTTTTTCAAAGGAAGACCCAGATAAAGCTACTATTTTATTGAGCATCAAGATCTATAGGGATAGATCTATTCGCTTGATAAGCTTTTTCTACGAAGACATACCTTGACAAGTTTTTGAAGGAGTTCAAAATAGATGGGTCAAAGAAGGAGTTCCTGACTGTATTATCAGGTGTGAAATTGAGTAAGACTCAATACCCGACCACGGCAGAAGATAAAGAAGAGATGAGTGTCATCTCCTATGCTTTAGCCATAGGCACTATATAGTATGCCATGTTGTGTACCGCACCTGTGTGTGCCTTGCCATGAGTCTGTCAAGGGGTACAAGAGTAATCCAAGAGTGGATCACTGGACAGCGGTCAAAGTTAGCCTTAGTAACTTGAGAACTAAGGAAATATTTCTCGATTATGGAGGTGATAAAGAGTTCATCGTAAAGTGTTACGATGATGCAAGCTTTAAAACCAATCCGGATGACTCTTAGTAGAAATCCAGCTACGTATAGTGGAGCAGCCATTTGGAATAGCTCCAAGTGGAGCATGGGAGTAGTATCTACAAATATGACATGGAAAGTTTGTAAGGTACACACGGATCTGAATGTCGCAGACCCGTTGACTAAAACCTCTTTCACGAGCAGGACATGAACAAACCCCAGAACTTATTGGGTGTTAATCACATGATGATATGATCACATGGTGATGTAAGTGTTAATCACATGGTGATGTGAACTAGATTATTGACTCTAGTGCAAGTGGGAGACTGTTGGAAATATGCCCTAGAGGCAATAATAAAATGGTTATTATTGTATTTCCTTGTTCATGATAATTGTCTATTGTTCATGCTATAATTGTGTTAACCGGAAACCATAATACATGTGTGAATACATAGACCACAACATGTCCCTAGTGAGCCTCTAGTTGACTAGCTCGTTGATCAATAGATGGTCACGGTTTCATGGCCATGGACATTGGATGTCATTGATAACGGGATCACATCATTAGGAGAATGATGTGATGGACAAGACCCAATTCTAAGCATAGCACAAGATCGTGTAGTTCGTTTGCTAAAGCTTTTCAATGTCAAGTATCGTTTCCTTAGACCATGAGATTGTGCAACTCCCGGATACCGTAGGAATGCTTTGGGTGTGCCAAACGTCACAACGTAACTGGGTGGCTATAAAGGTGCACTACGGGTATCTCCGAAAGTATCTGTTGGGTTGGCATGAATCGAGACTGGGATTTGTCACTCCGTGTGACGGAGAGGTATCTCTGGGCCCACTCGGTAAGACATCATCATTATGAGCTCAATGTGACTAAGGAGTTAGTCACGGGATGATGTATTACGGAACGAGTAAAGAGACTTGCCGGTAACGAGATTGAACAAGGTATGGGGATACCGACGATCGAATCTCGGGCAAGTATCATACCGATAGACAAAGGGAATTGTATACGGGATTGATTGAATCCTTGACATCGTGGTTCATCCGATGAGATCATCGTGGAGTACGTGGGAGCCAACATGGGTATCCAGATCCCGCTGTTGGTTATTGACCGGAGAGGTGTCTCGGTCATGTCTACGTGTCTCCCGAACCCGTAGGGTCTACACACTTAAGGTTCGATGACGCTAGGGTTATAGGGAAATGGTATACGTGATTACCGAAGGTTGTTCGGAGTCCCGGATGAGATCCCGGACGTCACGAGGAGCTCCGGAATGGTCCGGAGGTAAAGATTGATATATAGGAAGTCCAGTTTTGGTCACCGGAAAGTTTTCGGGCTCATCGGTAGTGTACCGGGAGTGCCGGGAGGGTGCCGGAGGACCCCCGGGAGGGGTGTGACGACCAAAGGACCACATGGGCTGTTAGATAAAGTGTGCCAGCCCTTATTGGGCTGGGCAAGACTTTTGCTAAAGGCCCATGCGGCTGGAGATAAGGAGATAAGGCAAAAAGGATTTAAAAGGAGGAGATCCACCTCCCTTGTGGGAGGTGGACTCTCCCTTTAATTCGGCCGGCCATCTCCTCTTTGGAGTAGAGGCCAAGCCAGCCCTCCACGTCCCTCCTCCTATATATACTTGAGGTTTTGGATGTTTTGAGACAAGATTTGATCTCTCTCTCTCACGGCGAAGCCCTACCTCTCTTCTTCCTCCTCCGCAGCGCTTAGGCGAAGCCCTGTCGGAATACCTTGCTACTCCACCACCACCACGCCGTCGTGCTGCTGTTGGAGCCCTTCCCCAACCTCTCCTTCCTCCTTGCTGGATCAAGGTGTTGGAGACGTCACCGGGCTGCACGTGTGTTGAACGCGGAGGTGCCGTCCGTTCGGCACTTGATCGGATCTACCGCGATCTGAATCGCTGCGAGTACGACTCCATCAACCGCGTTCTTGTAACGCTTCCGCTTAGCGATCTTCAAAGGTATGAAGATCCACTCTCCCCTTGCTCGTTGCTGGTTTCTCCATAGATGGATCTTGGTGAACGCGTAGGAAATTTTTGATTTACTACTACGTCTCCCAACAGGTGGCGGTGGCTCCGTATCGTAAAACGCGATGAAAGTTTCTCTATGATTTTTTTGGGAAATTTAGGATTTAATAGCGCTGGAATTAGGGTCGGAGGGCCCACGAGGTGGGCACGCTCTACCAGGCCGCGCAAGGGGGTCTAGCGTGCCTTGGTGGAGGGTGGCCACCCTGGACCCCCTCTCTGGACGCTTATGGCTCCAATATTCCTTATATATTCCAAAGTAATTCTCCAAAAAGTTTCGTTCCATTCCGAGAACTTTTATTTCTACACAAAAACAACACCATGGTAGTTCTTCTGAAAACAACGTCAGTCCGGGTTAGTTCCATTCAAATCATGCAAATTAGAGTCAAAAACAAGAGCAAAAGGTTAGGAAAAGTAGATACATTGGAGACGTATCGACTCACCCAAGCTTAAACCCTTGCTTGTCCTCAAGCAATTCAGTTGACAAACTGAAAGTGAGAAATAAAAACTTTTACGAACTCTTTTGTTCTTGTTTACATACATAAGCTTAAGTGGAACCCAGGTTTCAGCAAAAATTCTGACTAACCATGTCAACAATAACTCTTAAAGACTATATTAACTCATATCAATGACACAAGGAACTACCAAGCAATAATAAAATATATCAAGTGCAAACATTTTTCAAAACTATCATGATATAATATGACAATACTAGTATCTCGCTAGCCCTTTCTAAGACCGCAAAATAGAAACGCAGAGCACCGCCAAAGTTCAAGTAGCGACTAAACATTTGTAATTCATGGTAGAAAAGATCCAGTCATGACGCATCCAACATTCACTATACACAATACATGAGGATGACAATAGTGCTCTCAGATATGGCGCTTATTTTAGAAGGTGATGACTCAACATTAAAGTAAATAGATAGTTCCTTCACATGGGGAAGCAGAGATTTGCAGAGCTGCCAGAGCTAAAGGATTAAATAAGAGATGAGTATAATTTTGGAGAGGTACACCCTTCCTATCAACGTTACGACCAAGAGCTATCAATATCTTCAATGTTAAACAAATTACTAATGGTTCCCAAGCGGTAAAAGTAAAGGTTTACTCCTCCTCCACCAACAAACACACTCCACGACAAGCCGAATCCATAGGCACTGTACAAACAAACAACATTCCTGTGGGAGTTTTGTTTAATTATTTGCATTCCTTTTGATTTTGGGACCGGGAATCCCTATTACCACCCTTCTCGTGCAAGGACGAGAGAATAAACACTCATCATGAGAGTAACCCGCTTAACATGGAAGATACTGACCACCCCTTGTCACTCCATGAGCGGTCGAGGCACACAAAACAGATGTTCATTTGAAATTTTTAGTGGTGGCACATGCAAATTTACTTGGAACGGCAGGGTAATACCGCATATAGGTAGATATGATGGACTCATCTGGAATAACTTTGGTTTAAGGTATTTGATGCACAACCAGTATTCCCGCTTAGTACAGGTGAAGTCTAGCAAATAGATTGGGAAGCGGCAAGCTAGAGAGCGAATACGCTCATACACATGCATTACGAATAATAAACATTGACTGCTATCATGAGTAGGACATGGACACCATGAACATAAATATCATGAAGGCTATGTTGGTTTTGATTCAACTACATGTGTGAACATGTGCCAAGCCAAGCTGCTTGAAACATTCGGAGGAGGTTACCATATCATCATACTACATCACAACCATTTTAATGCACTTCTTGGAAAAACCTTATAGGTAGGACATCAGTAGTAGCGCTGGCGCAACTTGAAGTAGACTCGAAGACTCCATTGTATGACGGTTGCAATCCCAAGGTGACCCTCTTAAGTTTCACACTCGAACTTCTAAAGACAAAGGCCAAAAAAAATGGACAGACAAAAGCCTCGATAATCATTTGAAGTATCTACATAATAAAGGTCTTCCCACGGGAAACATGTGTCCTACTAGTGTCGAGGAGGCCAAGAAAATTGTTTGCCCTATTGATCTGCCGCACATTAGAGACCACACATGCATCAACGATTGCATCATTTATCGGTGGGGGAGCACCCGCAAAACACCAGTTGTCTAGTGTGCAATGCTTATCGATACAAGATGTAGGAAAGAAAGCTCCTCAGAAAGTTGTATGGTACTTTACGATCACTCCCCGTCTACAGCGGTATTTCGTAGATCCTAAGGAAGTAAAGTTCATGCGCTAGCACGCGGAGACGAAGAAACCCGATGATGGAAATGATCCGAAGCTGAGACACCTCGCAGATGCTAGCCAGTGAAGAGCATTCAACGCCGAATATCAATTTTTCGGAGAAGATGCAAGGAACATCGTGCTTGGTGCGAGTACCGATAGCATGAATCCGGTTGGAAACTAGAACACCAACCACAGCACATGGCCCGTCTTTGTATGGATGTACAACCTTCCTCATGGTTGTGCATGAAGACAAAGTACATACACATGAGCAGGCTGATTCAAGGGGTGAAACAACCGGGAAATAATATTAACCTGTATATGGGGCTTCTGAAAGAGGAGTTAGACACGTTATGGAAATTGCCGGTCAAGACATGGGACGCTAGCACAGAACATTATTTCTATATAAGAGTCTCGCTGATGACGACGGTGCACGACTATCTCGGTTATGGGTACACATACACATCAAGCCAGGTGTGCCACGGATACTGCGGATGCACGAGGTGCATGGATGATACAACGTCTCAACAGCTTACGTCAACGAAAGATGGCGGGTCTGGGAAAATCGTGTACATGGGGCCTCATAGACGGCTCGAGAAGGATGACCCATGGAGAAAACATGGAGATCTATTCAATTGTTTGGATGAGCATCGAGGACCTCCACGTAAGATGAGCGGCACTGAAATCAACGAGCTGTTGAATAACTAGGAACAGTGCCCAGTGCCGGGAAAGATGGAAAAGGCGTCGGAGCCGCTGCTGAAGGTATGGAAAACGAGGTCTATGACTTGGAGTACTGGCACAATCACGAGATGCCTCATTGGCTTGATCAAATGCATATCATGAAGAATATCCTCGGGAGCTTTCTTGGCACACTGATGAACATGCCGGACAAGATGAAGGATGGGCCGAAGGCAAGGAAAGACTTGGAAGATTTGGATATCAAGAGAGATCTCTACATGCCCCATAAAAACTCGACAAAGTAGACAGAGACGGAGGCGGAGGCAGGGCCTAGGGGCAGAAAAGTCGACATGAAGGAGGAGAGTTATTGCCCCCCTTCTTGCTTCACCTTAAGTCCGAACGAGATCGATCAATTCATCAAGTGCCTTACGGGAATCAAAGTCAGTTCCGGTTATAGTGGGAAGATAAGCAGATTTCTAGACACCCAGAAGAAAACGTTTAGCGGGATGAAGTCTCATGACTGTCACGTGATGATGATGTAGATACTCCCGGTTGCCATTAGAGGGATAATGGAAAAGCACGTCTGTGACACGCTTACTGGTCTCTACAACTTCTTCGACGTTATCTCTCGAAAGTCCATCAGTGTGAAGCAACTCCGAAGGCTATAGGAAGAGATCAATGTCATACTATGTGAGCTTGAGATGTACTTCCTTCCCACGTTCTTTGATGTCATGGTGCATCTGTGTGTCCACATTGTGGATGACATCATCGACCTTCGGCCGACATTCCTTCACAGCATGATGTCGTTCGAGAGGATGAATGGAGTCATCAAAGGATTCGTTCGTAACATGTTCCGTCCCAATGGGAGCGTCGTACAGGGTTATCTGACCCAAGAGTGCATCTCCTTTTGCGAGAATTATATAGGCGGTGGAGGCCCTATTGTTGGTTTGCCTGTCAATAAGCACCATGGGAGGCTCAGAGGAGAAGGTCACAACAACGGCCGGAGGGAATTGCACGTGGACTACTCGGATCGACTGGACGACTTTGACGGGGCTAACTTAGTAGTGCTACAACACCTAGATGTGGTAGACGACTATGTGCCACTGCACAAAGAAACCATCACAAAGAAGTACCTTGATCAGGGGATGTGCAAGACGTACGACGAAGATACTGTAGAGCACAATGCCACATTCTTGCATTGGTTCAAAGAGCAAACTCTTGCTAATACCCCTGAAGAGGGAAATTCACACGGATTTCTCATACACGCCTTAGCACATGGCCCCATGCCCAAACTCGCGTCCTATCAAGCATACAATATCAATGGGTACACGTTCTACACGAAGGCCAAAGACATGGACAGTGATTACCAGAACTCAGGGGTGACGATTGAATGTGTGACCAACACCAACGACACAACTAAAAGATTGCATTTAAGGGTCAAAGAGATTTGGGAGCTTGAATACGCTGGATTGCATGATGTGACGATGTTCCATGTAAGATGGGTTAAGGCCGTCGTAAGAGAAAACAAGTATTTCACTACCATGTCTATACCCGACGCGAATAGAGCTACCGTGAATGTTAATGTCATCGCCAAAACTGGGCCATGGGTACATGATAACCACGTGACACAATGATTCTTTATAACCGACCCAACCAATCCCGGCCATGGTGTCGTGAGGAGAGGCAAAAGGAGCATCGTCGGAATGGATGGAGTCGCCAACGAGGAAGACTACGACTAATACGGCAACCCTATGAGGGAAGATGCCGATGACGAGGAAGCATACGTGAAAAGAAGAATCAAGACTACATTGCATAATAAAGATTGTACTCCATGGTGCCGGAAAAGTCATAAAGAGGGGCTCAATTATACGTGAACGAACAAGAAAGGGAAGAAGCTCAATGTGAAATGTCGTCAACCCAGCTGAGAAACCATCATCTATTATATGTATCTATTTTGTGTATGCATTTAAGTAACCGTTATTGGTCAAATGATGTATACATCTTATCCCCTTCAATTACCACCACATGGTTCTGGTGATATTCGCGTAGTGTGGGAGAGCGAGGAAGATCAACGTTATCATCGACTGCGTGTGAGGCCGTCAGGTGAAAAACAAAAAACAAAAACAAAAGGGAGAAAGCAATACAAAAGAAAAAGGAAAGTAAACAGAAAAGAAAAGGAAAATAATAAAAACTAAACAAAACTAGAAACTAGAAAAGGAAAATAATAAAAAGAAGAGTTAGCAGTAGCGCTAGATTCGGGCGTAGACCTACTGCTATGTGTAGCAGTAGTGCTAGATTCGGACACGGCACTACTGCTATGTGTAGAAGTAGCTAACTTAGCAGTAGCACTGGACCAAAGCTACTGCTAACTTAGGTATAGCGTTGGGTCGTACCCAGTGCTACTGCTATTTTGAGCTAAACCTGCGCGGGCTCAAAATTTTCCCATGTCCCCCACACTACTTCCCCCCTCTTCCCCCTCTCCCCCACTCCTCTCTGTCGCCAGCATCGCCCTGCCCGCCATCGCTGTCGTCGCCCTCGACCTCACTGACGTTGCCCGAGGCCGCCCTCAACCTCACCGTGGGCGCCGCCCTCTCCCCTCTTCGCCCTCGACCTCGCCGCCGCTGCCTGAGCCCGTCCTCGACCGCCGCCGCCCTCGACCTCGCCGCCATAAGCCTATCCCTCTCCTCTCCCCTGCCCGCCTCTCTCTCTCTCTCTCTCTCTCTCTTTGCTCTCTGCTCTTTACTACCTAGGTGTTCATATAAACCCTAGGATTTTTTAGGAAACAATAACTTAGTTAGCATATAACCCTAGGTGTTAATTAGCTACTGTTTTTACGTGTTAATTAGCATATAAACATAATTTTTAATTAGCTACTGTTTTTAGGTGTTAATTAGCTATTGTTTTTAGGTGTTGATAACCCACAAGTATAGGGGATCAATTGTATCCTTTCTCGATAAGTAAGAGTGTCGCACCCAACGAGGAGCTAAAGGTAGGACAAGTATTCCCTCAAGTTCTATCGACCAACGATACAACTCTATGCACGCCTAACGTTCGCTTTACCTAGAACTAGTATGAAACTAGAAGTACTTTGTAGGTGTAATGGGATAGGTTTGCAAGAATATGAAGAGCACGTAAATATTAACTAGGGGCTACTAAGATAAAGAAACAACTAAGTTAGTTTAATGAGTAGGAGTTGCAGAATTGTCCCTATGCAATCGATAACTAGACCGGTCATCATTATTGCAATTTTATATGAGGGAGAGGCATAAGCTAACATACTTTCTCTACTTGGATCATATGCACTTATGATTGGAACTCTAGCAAACATCGGCAACTACTAAATATCATTAAGGTAAAACCCAACCATAGCATTATAAGGTATCAAGTCCTTTTTACTCCCATATGCAACAAGCCACCTACTCGGGTTTATGCTTCTGTCACTCAAGTAACCCACCATAGGCAAATCACGAACACATTGCTAAACCCTACAGCAAGGATCCCTCACGCTAGCGCGACATGGGAAGCACCATAGGATAGCACCAATAATAAAACATGCAACTCAAACCAATCATGATCATCAATCAACCCATAGGACAACAAAAATCTACTCAGACATCATCGGATGGCAACACATCATTGGATAATAATATGAAGCATAAAGCACCATGGGCAAGTAGAGGGTACAACGGGTTGCGGGAGAGTGGACTGTTGTAGATAGATGGGGGAAGGTGATGGAGGTGTTGGTGAAGATGACAGAGTTGTTGGAGTAGATCGTTGTCACGATGATGGCCCCGGCGGCGTTCTGGCGCCACCGGGGCAGAGGGGGAGAGATCCCCCCTCCATCTTCTTCTTCCTTGACCTTCCCCCTAGATGGGAGAAGGGTTTCCCCTTTGGTCCATGGCCTCCATGGCAGCGGAGGGGCAAGAGCCCCTTCAAGATTGGATCTCTCTCTCTGTTTCCTTCTCTTTCTATGCTCCCAGATTCTGGCCTTTCACCATTTCTTAAATATCCGGAGATCCGTAACTCCAATCGGGCTGAAATTTTTGGGGATATTTATCCAAAAATTAGCTTTATTGCGGCCAAAGGACAGCTCCAACCGACCTAAGGGGTGGCCACAAGCCTGCCAGGTACGGCCAGGGGGTGGGCCGCGCCTAGCAGGCTTAACACCTCCTCGGGCCTCGGGTCGCGTTGATTCTTTTTCTCCAAAATCACATATATTCCAAAAAAATCTCCGTAAGTTTTTATTGTGTTTGGACTTCGTTTGGTATGGATATTCTGCGAAACAAAAAACATGCAACAAACAGGAACTGGCATTGGGCACTGGATCAATATGTTAGTCCCAAAAATAGTATAAAAAGTTGCCAAAAGTATATGAAAGTTGTAGAATATTGGCATGAAACAATCAATAATTATAGAGACAACGGAGATGTATCAGCATCCCCAAGCTTAATTCTTGTTCGTCCTCGAGTCGGTAAATGATAAAAAAGATAATTTTTGATGTGAAATGCTACCTAGCATAATCTTGTTCATATAATCTAATCATGGCATGAATATTAAGACACGAGTGATTCAAAGCAATAGTCTATCATTTGACATTAAGACAATAATACTTCAAGCATACTAATTAATAAAGCCATTGTATCTCTTCAAAATATAATGGCAAAAGAAAGTTATCCCTACAATATCATATAGTCTGGCTCTGCTCCATCTTCCCCACACCAAGTATTTATATCATGAACAACCCCGATGACAAGTCAAGCAATTGTTTCACACCTTTTATGTTCTCAAACTTTTTCAATTCTCATGCAATACATGAGCGTGAGCCATGGATATAGCACTATAGGTGGAATAGAATATGATGGAGGTTATGAAGAAAAAGGAGAAGATAGTCTCACATCAACTAGGCGTATCAACGGGCTATGGAGATGCCCATTAATACATATTAGTGTGAGTAATTAGGGATTTCCATGCAAGGGATGCACTAGAGCTATAAGTGCATGAAAGCTCAAAATGAAACTAAGTGGGTGTGCATCCAACTTGCTTGCTCATGAAGATCTAGAGCAATTTGAGGAAGCCCATCATTGGAATATACAAGACAAGTTATATAATGGAAAACTCCCACTAGTATATGAAACTGACAAACTAGGAGGCTCTCTATCATGAAGATCATGGTGCTACTTTGAAGCACAAGTGTAGAAAAACGATAGTAGCATTGTCCCTTCTCTCTTTTCTCTCTCCTTTTTTTATTTTTTTTACTTTTTTTTATTTTTGGTGGGCATCTAAGGCCTTGTTTTTATTTGGTCTTCGCTGGCCTCTTTTATTTTTTGTAATGTTCGGAGTCTCATTCCAACTTGTGAGGGAATCATAGCTTCCATCATCCTTTCCTCACATGGGACAATGCTCTAATAATGATGGTCATCACACTTTTATTTACTTAGAACTCAAGAATTACAACTCGATATCTAGAACAAAATATGACCCTATATGAATGCCTCCGGCGGTGTACCGGGATGTGCAATGATCTATCATACCAAATGGCATAAAAAATGGACAAGCCATGAAAACATCATGCTAGCTATCTTACGATCATGCGAAGCACTATGAAAATGATGGTGCGTGTCATAATAAACGGAATGGTGGAAGTTGCATGGCAATATATCTCGGAATGGATATGGAAATGCCATAATAGGTAGGTATGGTGGCTGTTTTGAGGGAGGATATATGGTGGGTTTAATGCACCGGCAAAAGTTGTGCGGTACTAGAAAGGCTAGCAAAGGTGGAAGGGTGAGAGTGCGTAAAATACATGGACTCACATTAGTCATAAAGAACTCACATAATTATTGCAAAAGTCTATTAGTCATTGAAGCAAAGTATTAGGCACATGCTCCTAGGGTAGAGGTTGGTAGGAGTTAACCATCGCACGCTCCCGACCCTCACACAAAGGTTGACAATCAATAAACAAATTATGCTCCGACTTCCTTACATAACGGTTCACCATACGTGCATGCTACGGGAATCACAAACCTTTACACAAGTATTTCTACCAATCCAAAATTACTCACTAGCATGACTCTAATATCATCATATTTATATTGCAAAACTATTGCAAGGAATCAAACACATCATATTCAGTGATCTACAAGTTTTATGTAGGATTTTATGACTAACCATGTGAATGACCAACTCCTGTTAACTCTTTAAATAGATATAAGTGAAGCACAGAGTTTAATTATTTCTACAAAAGATATGCCCACTCTCTAACAAATATAAGTTAAGCAAAAGAGGATTCAACAAATGGCGGTTTTCTATGTGTAGAGAAACAGGCAATCCAAACTTCAAATGATATAAGTGAAGCACATGAAGTATTCTATAAAGCCATACTCAAAATATAAGTGAGGTGCAAAGAGCCTTCTATAAATCAACCAAGGACTTTCTCATACCAGAATGGTGCATTAATTAAATAAAAATAAAAATCACACGACGCTCCAAGATTTACACATATCATGTGACAAATAAAAATATAGCTCCAAGTAAAATTACCGATGGTTGTTAGAAGAAAGGGGGGTGCCTTCCAGGGCATCCCCAAGCTTAGTTTCTTGAGAGTCCTTGAATATTACCTTGGGGTTCCTCGGGAATCCCCAAGTTTAATCTCTTTCCACTCCTTATTCCTTCATCCATCGTGATCTCACCCAAAACTTAACAAAACCCTCGTGAGATCCGTTAGTATAATAAAGCAAATTACCACTTTAAGTACTGTTGCCAACCAATTAATATTTTGTTTTTGTATTGTAGCTACTGTGATATAACTTTGCCATGGCTTATACCATGGATACAATCGATAGTTTCAGCAAAACGAGCAAAACAATGCATCAAAAACAGAATCTTTCAAAAACAGGATAGTATGTAGTAATCTGAACATTTACCATAATTCTGTAACTCTTAAAATTCTGAAAAATTAGGAAAAAATAAAAAAAATACATACAAGTACTGTGTAAAAATTTCAGAAACTTTTGGCATTCCAGTAAAAAATGTAAATTCACGCACTACAGCCAAAGATTCTGTTTTCTCACTTCACACACCAAACAAGCAATCTAATCATCCTAAAGGCAAATCTTGGCACATTATTTTTATAATACCGTGGATTTGTACAAGTGGATAATTATTATTTTTTAAAATTTTCTGTAATCAAGATTCACAAAGTTTTCATGGTCATGAACAAAGTTCAATGCTAGCCCTCACTTCAACATTGCTCGTCTTTCTCACATTCACTTTTCTTTTTGAAAAAGTTTTAAGTTCCCAATTTATTTTTTTGTTTTTAAACTATATAAAACCACACAATACAATAAAATGACTCTCTAAAATTTCCGGGTTTTCTCCCTGGCAGCGCTTTCTTTAAAGCCATTAAGCTAGGCATATAGTGCTCAAGTAATGGATCCACCCGGATCCCAAGGTATATCAAAGCCAATTCTAATTAACAATGATTTGTAATTAAGTAGTGAGCACAAAGTTATATAAATCATGTGACAACGAAGTCTAACTCTCTTCCTATCCATTGGCATGTCATACAAGAACAATTCATTCACACGAAGTAAAGGCCAATGCATAGCATACGTAGTTTCTTGCAATTTTATTGTATCAGGAACATAAAGAGGTGAAGATGTAGTTCATCTCTCATAATAATTGCAAGTAGGAGCAGAAACCACATGCATATTATATCTATCAAAATGATCATGTGTAATAGTAAAAGGCAACCCATCTATGTAATCCTTAATAAGTGCAAACTTCTCCGATATAGTGTAGTTGGGAGAATTAAAAAAGATAATAGGACTATCATGTGTGGGTGTAATAGAAACAATTTCAAGATTAACATAAGGAACTATAGAAAGTTCATCCTCATAAGCATAATTCATATTGGCATCATGGCCACAAGAATAGCAAGCATCAAGTTCATCAAAAAGGGATATTTCAAAAGAATCCAAGGGATCATAGCAATCAACATAGCATCCATCCTTCGGTAAGCATGAAGGGAAATTAAACAATGTATGAGTTGAAGAGTTACTCTCATTAGAAGGTGGGCACGGGTAGCTAATACGTTCTTCCTCCTTGTGTTCTTCGTTCTCCTCCTCATCTTTTTCATCTAATGAGCTTACAATTTCAGCAAGTTCCTACTGCATAGATTTCTGCGAAATTTAGTATCTTCCAAGGCAGTAGACATTCTTTCAATAAACTCTTTAACATAAGCATTAGAAGCATAGTTTTCACAGAAATATTTAAGTATGGAAAAAATTTCAGAATTGTAAAGAGTACCGTCATACTTTTCAATGAAAGAGGCAATTTCATAGGCACCCTTAAAAGCAACAAATTCTGCACTTTGTTCAACATCATTATAGCAATAGGCCTCCTTCGCACCAGAGGATAATATTTCATTATCATTAAACACACATTGGTAGGGAAGGTGTTTTTTAGCTTCTTTAGATAAACAAGTAAAATCATAAATTTCACATAGATTCCAAGCATAGCAACACAAAGTATTAATTTGATGCCACAAGAGTTTCCCTTTTTGAGATATGCGGTGTGCACATAATGAGCATGCTCATTTGATGATTTTCCCTCAACTAAGCTAGTTGGGTTTTCAGCACGAGCACAAGTGGATCGAAGATGACCCAAGTAATATTCTTCGGTTGTACGGAACACTAGTGGTTCCTAAACTTTTGGAGTAGCAAGTACAACCAATTTTTTTTGTATTTTACGTTTCCTACCTATATCTAAAGATAGGAAACAACTTAGAACAGAAAAAAAAATTACTTAGTGATAAACCAAACAAGCACCCACGAGAATATTCACCCCACGCTATTGCTCCCCGGTAACGGAACCAAAAAAAGCTCTTGATAACCCACAAGTATAGGGGGATCAATTGTAGCCTTTCTCGATAAGTAAGAGTGTCGCGCCCAAAAAGGATCTAAAGGTAGGACAAATATTCCCTCAGGTTCTATCGACCACCGATACAACTCTACGCACGCTTAACATTCGCTTTACCTAGAACAAGTATGAAACTAGAAGTACTTTGTACGTGTAATGGGATAGGTTTGGAAGAATACAGAGAGCGCGTAAATAAAAACTAGGGGCTGCTAAGATAAAGAAACAACTAATTTAGTTTAACGAGTGTGGAAAAGCGGTGCTAGGAGTTGCGGAATTGTCCCTAGGCAATCGATAACTAGACCGGTCATCATTATTGCAATTTTATATGAGGGAGAGACCTAAGCTAACATACTTTCTCTACTTGGATCACATGCACTTATGATTGGAACTCTAGCAAGCATCCGCAACTACTAAATATCATTAAGGTAAAACCAAACCATAGCATTATAAGGTATCAAGTCCTCTTTACTCCCATATGCAACAACCCACCTACTCGGGTTATGCTTCTGTCACTCAAGTAACCCACCATAGGCAAATCAAGAACACATTGCTAAACCCTACAGCGAGGATCCCTCATGCTTGCGCGACATGGAGAGCACCATAGGACAGCACCAATAATAAAACATGTAACTCAAACCAATCATCATCATCAATCAACCCATAGGACAACAAAAATCTACTCAAACATCATAGGATAATAATATGAAGCCTAAAGCACATGTTCAAGTAGAGGGTACAGCGGGTTGTGGGAGAGTGGACCTTTGTAGATAGACGGGGGAAGGTGATGGAGGTGTTGGTGAAGATGACGGATTTGTTGGAGTAGATCGCCCTCACGATGATGGCCCCGGCGGCGTTCCGGCGCCACCGGGAGAGAGGGGGAGAGAGCTTCCCTCCTTATTCTTCTTCCTTGACCTTACCCCTAGATGGGAGAAGGTTTTCCCCTGTGGTCGATGTCCTCCATGGCGGCGGAGGGGCGAGAGCCCCTCCGAGATTGGATCTCTCTCTTTGTTTCCTTCTCTTTCTACGCTCACAGATTCTGGCATTTCACCGTTTCTTAAATATCCGGACATCCCTAACTCCCATCGGGCTGAAATTTTGAGGGGATATTTATCCAAAAATTAGCTTTCTTGTGGACAAAGGACAGATCCAACCGACCTAAGGGGTGGCCACAAGCCTGCCAGGCGCGGCCAGGGGGTGGGCTGCGCCTAGCAGGCTTGCCACCTCCTCAGACCTCGTCTCACGTTGATTCTTTTTCTAGAAAATCACATATATTCCAAAAAGAATCTTTGTAAGTTTTTATCGCGTTTGGACTTTTTTTGGTATGGATACTCCACGAAACAAAAAACATGCAACAAACATGAACTGGCACTGGGCACTGGATCAATATGTTAGTCCCAAAAATAGTATAAAAAGTTGCCAAAAGTATATGAAAGTTGGAGAATAATGGCATGAAACAATCATAAATTATAGGTACAATGGAGACGTATCAGGTGTTAATTAGCATATAAACCCTAGCTAGGAGTGGAGACTTAGGGGGGGATTTGTTATCGAAAGAGTCATTGGTACTAATAAGGTTTAATGCGATAACATATTAGGTTCAACAAAAGCCTTGTTATGAAAATGAAAAAATGGTGTGGTTCATGTTGTTATTGAATTTAATTATTAACTGTTAGTGATATGATTTTGCAATGTTGGTTGAATGTCGAAGAATATGCAAGTGGCCTATGTTTTGCCAGAATGTTGATTCATTTCCGTTCTGGCAAATTTTAGGCGCTCCATATGTCCACTTTTTAGCAAAGGTCATGCCGAAAATTTCCTTGATTTTCGGCATGACTTGTGCTAGAAACTATGACATATGGAGTACCCGGGATTTGTCGGAAGGGGAATGAATCAACATTATGACCAAATATAGGCCCCATTTTTCTCTTCATTGTTCATTTTATTCGACCTAGAATTGAAATAGCATACTTAAATAATCGTAGGAAACATGTTTAACCACCTTGAAGAAGACCTCGTCGAGGCAGCAAATAATTATTTCAAATACCTCGACAAACACGAGGTGTGGGTGCAGGGTGGCAGTGGCACCAACCACCCCGACACCGACACCAACACTGGCACCGTCGGCACCGATACCACCCCCAAGACTGGTGAAGGACCAAAGCCAAAGAGGGCACAAAAATCAAACGAGCTCGGCATCGGGGGGAAATTGGTCACGACGGTGCACCCCAAGAAATTAGAGCCAACGGCGTCGAAGGAAGAGTGCGCATGCTACGACAATCAACTAGGATACATTCTCAAGGAAACTGCCAACATCAACAACGAAAGTTAAAGAAGATACCACATATGGAGCACATGCTCCTAACTAAGTTGCACAATAGGTTCTTGTTCCCCGGCCATACTGAAAGCGAACTTCTGTGGAAGGGCGAACCCATGATAAAGATAAACAACTAGGCGATGACGATGTTCACCAATGACTTGTCCGCCTGGAAAGTATGGGTGAAAAAAGCGATTGTGAAGAATGAACCGTGGTCCAAGATTCATGCTGACAATCCGACACTAACGGAAGAGGACTTCGAAAAATTCCAGGAGACTTGTGCTAAAGAAGAAGTCAAGAAGAGGTCGGAGAAAATAAAGGCGCTCTAGGACAGGAACATGCCTCCCCACTACCTTAGAAGTCGTGGTTACAAGGGGAAGAGAACGTATGGGCCAAGGAGGACGCCGAACGTGATAGTCAAGGAATCCCAGACCCCTTGGCGGATTTCACCGGCCCACAGGAGCATGACTCGATCAGGGCACGATACAAGTGGGACCTCGTCAATAAATTCTTTTACATGGACCTGAACAGGACGGAGTTCATGAGACTACTGGTAATTGTTATATTACCACCTTATATTAGCTTCCACTCAATTCGACAACAAGTTTTTTCACATTTGTAAACCATCCACATTCCTTTTGCAGAAAGAGCAGCACCAACAGGCAGCCGAAAGCAACAAGTCTTCTCATTCGCCGGCAAGGCCGAAGTGGGACACCCCTTTCAACCGGGCCCTGAACATACTGAAAAAGGTGTCGGGGGACAAACCGCCATCGTATGGACGTGTGCACGGCGCCGGAGATGGCACCTCGTGGAAGACGTGCTACCACGAGAAGCTGGAGGAAAGAAAGTAGAGACAAATGCTTACTCAACAAACCATCAACCAGAAGGCCGCGCTTCCAGTCAAAAGCTGAGACCAAAGAAAATTTGGAAAAGATGGTCCATGCAAGGGTCAGTGCAGCGGTAGCTGGCGTCACGACTATGTCAAGAGCAATTTGGTGAACATCGCACCGCCAGCACCTGCTCACGCCACCGCACATGCTCTGGTACCTGGTCTCGCTCCTGGTCATAGCAGCCCGTCCTACGTCTTTGGCGTGCTCGGCGTGCTCGGCGGGGCTTCGTCTTTTGCTGAGCTCAACGCCCTCACGGTAATTACGCGTCATACCCTCTTGACCAGCATATCTATAGTCTTGCATTTCAGTTGCCTTTCGGAAGTTTGACGTCACAGACATGCCTTCGCAGGCCGACGAAACCCCGTGCACACTTTTGTATGACATAAACGGTCAGAAGGTGGACGTGGGAAACGCAACGATCGTGAAGCCGAAGGACCGCATGTTACACAACCAACAGATGCCACATAGCATCTTCAAAGTTTGCGTGGCCAGTGTCATAGCATGCTTCGAGGATTTGCCTCCTTCGGTAGCACTCGATGACGACGAGACCCCACAACATATTGGCTCATGCAAGAGCTGGTTGTTGCCTTGGCCGAAGACTCTTCTTCGTGTTGAGGCGCCCGGTAGCGCATCAACGACAACTCCTTAACAAGGTATGAACACCACCCCACCTACCCAATTACCTGCACCTATCGTGGCGGGTGATAGCAAACGATGTGAGAGAGAGCCTCCATTAGTGCCAGATGATGTCGCCCCCGTCGAAGAAGCAAATGTTAATGATGTCATGGAGGAGGAGGAGGATGACCCTAACCAGTATGTCAATACCTCCTATGATGATGCTTGGGACTATGACTCTGGCTATGAGCGTGGAGATAACTTGATGTTGCCTGATTTGCCGGAGCCGGAACATCGTAAGGCTGATTGCAAAAAGTCTCTCTTCATGCGGTCCTCGCTGGAGACGCTTCTAGATGCCCCATCCACCCAGCAAGAACAACGCGAGGGACATGAACTGTTTAGCCTGACAACAGTGGGGGTGATGGTTAGGGAAGGTATGGTGGACTCACTACCACCACCCGTCAAGAAGCAAAGGAGGAGATCGGAGAGGAAAGGCTCTAAAGGCGTCAGAGTTGCTTCAAGCAGCCAGCCACCTCTGATGCCTCGGAAGGTAGACAAAATACTTGTCATAGGTGCGGAGCATTTCCATGTCGCCGGCCATCCGATCCTACCTCACAAAGCGCTAGAGGACATATTGAACAATGATCTAAGGAGACTTCACGATGATGTGCTGGCCAAAGAGAAAAGCCTTCTCATCTCGGAAAAACCAGGATACCCGCTTAACGTGGCCCAGGTTCTGGGTGGGAGGTTATACGTCGATAGATGGCCCGCGGATAAGTTCATCCTGCAATTTGACTACATGTATGACATGTTCCACAAGACCAAGCTGGATTTTCAGTTCATCCGCATGTATGCGTTGTATCTCAACTACATCATCAGGCGCAAGAACATAAAATATATTTGTGTCGCGGACCCGTACTATATGCACGAGAGCTTCTTGGCAGTCTGCAAAGAGCACCGTGACTATGCGAGCAAGTACATCGACAAGTTCATGGTCGCTAATAAGGACAAGGAAACAATTATCTTGTCTTATCATCCCATGTAAGTCATCCGTGGATATCCTTCTGTAAGTTTTAATCATTCCTTTGCAAGAATGGAGGCTAATTTGAGTTGTACTTATTCTACGTAGCAGGGGGGCGTCATCCTCATCTGTTTGTACCCACAATACTCCCATGCTCTATACTTGGCCTCAGCGAAGAACATCAAGAAGAGGGATTGCACGCACATAAAGAGTTCCAGGAGTGTATGACCACTAGCCAGATGCTCGGGCCAAGGTGTACAGGTACCCGCGTGATAGCCAAAGAGGGTTCTACAGTAGAGCCGAAGCGAAAAATAGTTACATGAGGTGGACGCTCCGGCGAAGAGAGGGAGCCAAACCGCTGCCTCAATAAGTACTACTTAGTCGCGCTCTTGCTCATACAGATTGCTCTTCTCTTCTACATCATGGTTTAGATAGAGATGATGAAACTTGTGTGTGTGCCATGACCATGTAGTTACATTTATTCGAGACATGACATGGCTTGTGTATCGCTATTTTCGAGATGTGATGATATTTGTGTTGGATGATGATGATGGTATGACGAGACTATTGTATGTGTATGATACGATGAGAATAATATATGTTTATTATGATATGATGAAACTACTGTATAGAGGATGCACAAATATATACATCACAAATGCTTTGAGGGAAAGTAAATCTGTGAAAGCAGGAATATTAGCAGTAGCGATGATAGGCGTCTAGCGGCAACGCTGGTTTAGCAGCAGTGTTTGCTTTAATGCGGCGCTAAAGATAGTTAGTACTAACACTAGTGGAAGCAGCGCTACTACTAATCATTCTTACTAGTAGCGTTGGTTCGAGTAGCGCTACTCCTACAACTTAGATGTAGCGCGTTAGCAGTAGTGCTACAGCTAGTGCTACTGCAGCGGGTATTTCCAGTGCTGCTAGTAGGGTTTCTCCTAGTAGTGATGCATGTTGACATCTAAGATAAATCATTATCCACTCGTAGCCACTTGAGCATGGCATGAGAAACTATAATCTCTAATTGTCATTTCAAACATGTTCAATCATAATATGTTGAATCATGGATACTAGGTTAAACATATTTACAAAAACAAGAACAAGTTGAGTTCATACCCGCTTCTCTCTGCCACAGCCAATTCATCAAATATCGTCATTATTGCCTTTCACTTGCACAACCGAATGATATGGAAATGATAATAGTGCAAGAGTGACGTGGACTAAGCTGGAATCTGTGAAGATTTTATTCGTGAGGAGAAGACAAGGTAATATGGGCTCTGTGTTAGATCAACAATAATGCTTATGAGAGCCACTCAACATTTTTATCTTGGTCTTCTCCATGGTATGACTCTATAAAATAAAGAGAATTTCAGAAAAACACACTAAAATATTTTTGAAGTCTTTTAGTTTTTCTTGAAGAAACCAAATAAGAGAAGGAAAAAACGAAAATGAGAAAAACTATTTACACGAGAGAACTCCCATCAAGCAAAAGAAGAAATGAGAAATCTTTTGGGGTTTTCTTTCAATACTACAACTAACTAAACTCAAAAGAAAAACTGAAAATAAGAAAGAAGTATTTTTTGGATTTTCTAAAAGTTTTCCAAACAAACAAGAAGAAAACAAGAAAAGTAAATCTAGCATGGATAATACAAAGAAAGATTGTGCACACTGACAACTAAAATGAAATGTGTGAACATGAATGTAATGTCGGTGGAAATACGTACTCCCCCAAGCTTATGTTTTTGCCCTAACTTGGTAATCACCATCCCTAGCCCAGATAATAGTCTGAGTCGATACTAGGTGGTGGTGGCACCTGAGCGTCCCACTCCTGGGGTTCCTCCTCAGCTGCTGCTAGGTTGTTTCGGTAAGCGATAATGTCATCTGGCATATTTCTGTATCCGTTCCTAGCAACAGAATCAAATAAGGCAGGTGCAAGCAACGGGATGACATCACAGGTTACAAGACTAAATACTAAATTGTAGCGAATATTATGAATGGGATTAGCTTCATCAATAAAGTGGTGGTCCCGCAACGACCTGTGATCTAGATAAGACTTGGGCAAAAGATAATCATGTGGGCGTATCTGAACTTCAAATCGACTCTCTAAACGAGTAGCGTAAATGCCACCATGCATCTTGCCCTTAATCTTGTTAAGGTGTAGGCGTCATGCAACAATAGCTCCTAAGCTAAAAGTGTGATCATTGTATAATGCATGTCGTAAAACGACGAGGTCAGGTGCACTGAGTGCACCGACCTTATCCTTAGCAGTTAAACATTTAGCGATGAATATAGGGAAGTAGTGCACAGAAGGAAACTGCAAACATGCCCCTTGCGTCACCCACGGCTAAAGTGAGGAGAAAGTCCTTAAACTCTGCTGGTCTAGGCTCTCTTAATTCCTCGTCAAAAGGAATCAAACATATGTCACAAAAGTCAGTGAATGGTATCTTGTACTCCCTCCGTTCCTAAATAGAAGACCTTTTAGAGATTCTACTAGGGACTATATACGGAGCAAAATGAGTGAACCTAAACTCTAAAATGTATGTATACATCCATATGTAGTTCATAGTGTAACCTTTAAAAGGTCATATATTTAGCAACGAAGGGAATAATTTTCAGCATATAGATCAAACTACACCTCGGGAGGGTTATTCTTACTCAGGAAATGAAAACTTTGCACAAAGGAGTTTGTGAGGATGTGGTACTAGCCACACTTATCTGCGAGGAAGTTGGTTAGCCTGGCATTTTCAGTGAATTGAGCAAATTGTTGATGGAAACCGGCTTCCTCAACAAAGGGAGTATGTGGCCATTCCCACAGGCGCACTTCCTCCTTCCTCGGAATGTTGAGGTCGCTATCAGACGATTCCCCAATAACTCCCCTAGCATTATTCTTGGAGGAGTACTTCCTAAAGAAATTCATCTAATTTTCTAAAAATAAATTTCTGAAAATTTTAGTGCACAAACATTTGTTAAAAAAACCAAATAAGATTGATAGCAACTACTCCTAGGGATGCATAGAGGCCATATCAAGCATTGAAATTGCTTAGAACTCTAAGAATTCAACATGCAAGCTCATCTACAGCAGCACCAAGAGTAGCTAATTATTCTAAAAATAAACCACTAAATCAAAAACAAATTGGAGCAATGGGGGAGCTATATACCAAGAAGCAATCCCCAAAAACAGTTTCGGAAATAGAGCTTCGATCAAAGAGATTGAAATGCACGAGTTCTTGAGCAAGAACATGAGGGAGAGAGCAATGGTGAATTTTTTCTTGAGGTAAGAGATGACATGGGCTAAAGGGATAAGTGAGGTGACCCACCTAGGGCCCACCCTATACCAGACCGCGCTAGGGGTGTCTGGCGCGTCTTGGTGGAGGGTGGCCACCAGGTGTACACCCCTCTAGTGTTATTTGTTCCAAAAATTCATAAATAATAAGAAACAATTTGTGTTAAATTTTCAAGACATTCCGAGAACTTTTACTTTTGGGTCATTTCTCATTGCTTGGGAAAATCAAAAAACAGGATAAACATGACATTTGATTTTATTTAACTAAGAAAACATAAAAAAGTAGATGCAGAGAGTTGTGTCTACTAAATTCATCAACTTCATACCTCTTGAAAATGATTCATTAATAAGGTTGATCAAGTCTTATTAACAACCACTTTCAATTAGCATGAAACCGAAGAATTTTCATAAAACACTAGGTTACCTCAATGGGGATATGCATATCCCCAGCTATAATTATATCATATTTCTTGTTGGCAGTAGGTAGAGGTAGATGAAACCTTCGAATAGTGAGTGCCAGAGAGTTTTCAATAACATTCACACCATTAACTTGGAATTGCTTCTTCGGAAAGTGCACCACATGCTCATTACCATTGATATGAAAAGTGACTTTTCTATTATTGCAATCAATAAAAGGCCCTGTGGTATTCAAAAAGGGTCTACCAAGGATAATCGACATATTGTCGTCCTCAGGCATCTCAAGAATAACAAAGTCCGTTAAGATAGCAACATTTGCAACAACAATGGGCACATCCTCACAAATACCATTAGGTATGGCAGTTGATTTGTCAGCCATTTGCAAAGATATTTCAGTAGCTGTGAGATTATTCAAATCAAGTCTTTTATATAAATAGAAAGGCATAACACTAACACCAGCTTCCAAATCACACAAAGAATTTTTGACATAATTTCTTTTAATGGGGCAAGGTATAGTTGGTATTCCAGGATCTCCAAGTTTTTTAGGTAATTAGCAAGCATGGTGGATATTTCAACTTCATGTATCTTTCTTTTATTAGTGATGGCGTATTTCCTATACTTAGCATAAGGAGGCATCTTTAAGATGTTAGTTAAGCGGGTACGCAAAAAGACTGGCCTAATCATTTCAGCAAAGCGTTCAAATTCCTCATCATCCTTTTACATAGATGATTTAGGTGGAAAGGCATGGGTTTCTGAACCCATGGTTCTCTTTCTTTACCATATTTTCTAGCCACAAAGTCTTTTTAATCATATCATTTATTTTTAGGTTGTGGGTTATCAAGATCAATAGCAGGTTCTATTTCTACATCATTATCAGGTTCTTTATCATTACTAGATTGGGTATCCTCATGAACATCACTATCTTTATCATTATCACTAGGTGGATGTTCATTACCAGATTGAGTTTCAGCATTAGAAATAGAAACATCATTATTATCATCAGGAGGTTTTTCTATCTCAGGTTCACTAGAAGCATGCAAAGTCCTACCATTTTTTTTTCTTTTTATTCTTAGAAGGACTAGGTGTATCATCATTAATTCCTTGACAGTCTTGTACAATTATTTTAGGATGACCTTGAGGATAAGAGGTTCTTGGGTCCTTCTACCTCCTCTAGTCACTACTCTAATAGCATGATCATTCATATTATTATTCATTTCATCAAGCAATTTTCTTTGAGATTTAGCAACTTGTTCTGACTGAGTTTGAACCATAGAGGCATGTTTTCCTACACCTCTAACATCATTACTAATTTTAAATAACAAGTCACTCAAGCGAGCAATCATATCGGAATTGTATTTCAATTGTTTCAGAACTTTTGCATTGAAGTGCTCTTGTTTCATAATGTAATTATCAAACTCATATAAGCATTGACTAGGATGTTTGTTATAAGGGATATTGATACGTCTCCAACGTATCTCTAATTTATGAATTATTCATACCATGTTTACAATAATTCTATATGATTTTGGTAGATTTTATTAGAATAACCTGGACTTACGCTATTTTCAACAGAACTACCGTGGTGGTGTTTTTGTGCAGAAATAAAAGTTCTCAGGATGAGCTGAAAATTTACGGAGAATATTTTGGGAAAATATAAAAAAATACTGGAGCGAAGAGTCATCGGAGAGGAAGTCCGAGGAAGCCACAAGCCAAAGGGGCGCGCCCACCCCCCTAGGGCGTGCCCCTGGCTTGTGACTTCCTCGTGGACCCCCTGGACTTGTTTCCGCCGCCACAAACTCTTATAAATACAAAAATCCCTAAAAAGAAACCTAGATCGGGAGTTTCGTCGCAGCAAACCTCTAGAGTCATGAAAAAACAATCAGGAGCCCGTTCCGGCACCCTGCCAGAGGGGGAAACCATCACCGGAGGCCATCTTCATCATCCCGTCGATCTCCATGATGAGGAGGGAGTAGTTCACCCTTGAGGTTGAGGGTATGTACCAGTAGCTATGTGTTTGATCTCTCTCTCTCTCTCTCGTGTTCTTGAGATGGCATGATCTTTATGTACCGCGAGCTTTATTGATATAGATGAATCATATAGTGTTTTCCCCTCTCTATCTTGTTGTCATGAATTGAGTTTTCCCTTTGAAGTTTTCTTATCGGGTTGAGTCTTTAAGGATTTGAGAACACTTGATGTATGTCTTGTGATGGGATATCTGTGGTGACAATGGGATGTTCTATTGAGCCACTTAATGTATGTTTTGGTGATCAACTTGCGGGTTCCGTGACCTTGGGAATCTATGCATAAGGATTGGCACACGTTTTTGTCTTGACTTTCCAGTAGAAACTTTGGGGCACTCTTTGAAGTTCTTTGTGTTGGATTGAACATGATGAATCTGAAATTAGTGATGCATATCGTATAATCAAGCCCATGGGTAATTGTGGTGACATTGGAGTATCTAGGTGATATTAGGGTTTTGGTTGATGTGTATCTTAAGGTGTTATTTTAGTACGAACTCTAGGGCTGTTTGTGACACTTATAGGGATAGCTCATAAGATTGATCAGAAAAGATAACTTTGAGGTGGTTTCGTATCCTACAATAATTTTTTTTGTTAGCTCTCCACTATTTGTGACTTTGGAGTGAACTCTTTGTCGCACGAGAGGTATTTACATATGATTCAACTATGTTAGTATTATTGAGAGAAACTGCACTAGTGAAAGCATGGACCCTAGGCCTTGTTTCCAAGCATTTATACAACGTTTTTCTCGCTGTTTACTATTTGTTACCTTGCTGTTTTTATATTTTCAGATTACAAAAACCTATATCTACCATTCATATTACACTTGTATCACCATCTCTTCGCCGAACTAGTGCATCTTACAATTTACCATTGTAATGGGTGTGTTGGGGACACAAGAGACTCCTTGTTATTTTGTTGCTGGGTTGTTTGACAGAGACCATATTCATCCTACACCTCCCACGGATTGATAAACCTTAGGTCATCCACTTGAGGGAAAATTGCCGCTATCCTACAAAACTCTGCGCTTGGAGGCCCAACACGAGTCTACAAGAAGAAGGTTGTGTAGCAGACATCAGATATCACCTTCATCAAACTTTAATAAAGATTTTACCTCTACCACCTATGGAGGTGGTGTTGTGTCCAGGCCATGTATTTCTTCAATAGGTGCACTAGTTCGGCGAAGAGATGGTGATACAAGTGCAATATGGATGATAGAAATAGGTTTTTGTAATCTGAAAATATTAAAACAGCAAGGTAACAAGTGGTAAACAACGAGCAAAAACGTTGTATAAATGCTTGGAAATAAGTCCTAGGGTATGTACTTTCGTTAGTGCAATCTCGTAACAATGCTAATATAATTAGATCACATAACCATCCCTCAACGTGCAACGAAGAATCATCCCAAAGTTCTTATCTAGCTGAGAAAATATAAAGAAATGGTTTTTAGGGTACGAAACCACCTTTCTGATCGATCTATCCAAGAGTTCGTACTAAAATAACCAAGTTATCATTTCCGATCGATCTATCTAAGTGTTTGTAACGGAATAACACCATATGATACACATCAACCAACTGTAATGTCACCTAGATACTCCAATGTCACCACAAGTACCCATGACTTAATTATACAATACACATCAAACAATTTCCTATTCATAATACTCAATCCAACACAAAGAACCTCAAAAGAGTGCCCCAAGATTTCTATCGGAGAACATGGTATGAAAACATGCAATCAACCCCTACACATAGATTTCCAAGGTCACCAGAATCCGCAAGTTGATGCCAAAACATATATCAAGTGAATCTCTTGAATACCCCAATGTCACTACGGGTATCTGCATGCAAGACATATATCAAGTGCTCTCAAATCCATAAAAGTATTCAATCTGGTAATAACAAAATCTCAAAGGGAAAACTCAATTCATCACAACAAGATAGAGAGGCAAAAAAACATGTGATCCAACTATATTAACAAAGCCCGTGATACATCAAGATCGTGCCATCTCAAGAACACGAGAGAGAGAGAGAGAGAGAGAGAGAGAGATTGGAACATAGATACTGGTACAAACCATTAGCTAAGAGGGTGGACTAATCCCTCCTCATCATGGCCTCTGCCGGGATGATGAAGATAGCCACCGAAGATGATCTACCCTCTCCAATAGGGTACTGGAATGCTTCCAGATGGGTTTTTTGTTGATACGGAGAGTTACGGCAGCGGAACGGGAAGTCTAGGGTTATTTCTGATGGTTTCTATATTTGCAAGAATTTTTGGCCTTCGTTTCATGCGAAGGTGGGCCATGAGGTGAGGAACATACACGAGGGTGCACCATGGGGGCCTGGCGCGCCCTCGTGGCTGGTGACCACCTCGTGGCTCTTCTGGCTCTTCCATGAAGCGTCTAGTGCCTCTTCTGTCCAAACAAATCGTCAAAAAGTTTCGGGCAATTCTGAGAACTTCCATTTTCTGCACAAAAAACAACACCACGATAGTTCTGCTAAAAATAGCGTCAACCCGGGTTAGTTCTAAATAAATCACATAAAGTGCATCACAACCATATCAAAGTATTATAAACATAGGTAAATATGGCATGAATACTTCATAAATTATTGATACGTTGGAGATGTATCAGCATCCCCAAGCTTAATTCCTACCCGCCCTCGAGTAGGTAAATGATAAAAGAAATAATTTATGAAGTGTGAATGCTAGCATAGTGCATAAGTTTGATCAACGATAATTTTGGGACGGAGGGAGTACATCTCAAATGTGACTAAAATATTGGGACGGAGGGAGTACATCCCACGATGTATCTAAATACTAAAATGTGACTAGATACATACATATCTAGGTAAATCTAAGACAAGAATTTTGGGATGGAGGGAGTACATCTCAAATATTATCATATATTATCACTTACAGATCGAATATCATAGAATCCAAAGTGGAGGACGGTGAACTCGGTTCACTAGCGGTTTCTGAGTCTTGGGTAGTGGGCACCTAAAGAGAAGGAATCATCACATGATCCTAACTCGGGTGAGATCCCGGACGATCCTGCAACGTATTGGAAAACCTGGCGTCCAACGCAGCCATGTAGCAACGGACGTGCTCATCCTCCTCCCTGACACGGCGACGTACCACCTCCCCAAGGGCCCACTCCCTCTGCATCGATAGTGGCCCATGCAACCGCCACCAAAGAAGCTCCAGGTCGACGACGACACCCGGATTCCTCACTAAGGTGCACGCCCCGGAAGGTAGCACCTCCCAGTGCCAGCCCAACGAAGCCCAGTCTCGGACATGGTGCCTCTCAAGGATGTCGCCGCCAAGTCAACGACGAGGATGCAGGCCGAGCATCGTTGACGTCAAGAACAAATTTGTATGGGAACATTATCTTATCATTAATGTTTTACTTCCTGGTTTCCTATGATAAAATATCCTCATTTAATTCTTAAACTATAATGAAATGAGTAATGACATAAAAAAAAGGTCTATGGTTTGCCGGAATGCCATTTCATTCCCTTCGCAACAAATCCCGGCACTCGATATGCCTACTTTCTAGCACAAGTCATGCCAAAATTCATGGGATATTTCAGCATAACCTTTGCTAAAAAGTGGACATATCGAGTGCCTGAAATTCATAGAAACGGAAATGAATCAACATTTCTGGCGAAACATAGGCCACTCGGATCATTTACCCTGCACATAACCATCATTTTCATAACTACACCTAAAATACCTAGAATTCTATTAACTACACCTAACCCTAAATTTTTGTCCTAATTTCAAAACCTACCTGAATTTATGTCCTAATTTGAAACCTAGGGTTAATCCTAACTGGGGTTCATAATCTAGAAGAGGGGGGAGAGGAGGGCTTACAGCGGGGAGGTGGTTCTCGGGGGAGACGGAATGGGGAGGTGGAGCACTAAGAGAGCCCGGAGGTGGCGACGAGGCTGGCGCAGAGGCGAGGCGGCGATGCGGCGAGGGCTCCAGCGGCGACGACTCTAGCAATGCTCGAGGGTAGGGGCTCCTACAGCAAGGGCGAGGGCGGGGGCAAGGGTAGGGGCTTCGGTGGCGAGGGGAGAGAGATATAGGTTGGGATTTTGGGGAAGGAATGAGGAGGAAGGGAGCCCAGCTCTGGCTAAGTCAGAGTTAGCAGTAGCGCGGTTTTGGATCCACGCTATTATTAGTTTGTTAGCAGTAGCGCGTTTTGCAGAAGGGCGCTACTACTATACCTAGCCTATCGGCAACGGTGTAGAAATTATAGTAGTAGCGCGTTTTACTCCGGCCGTGGTACTGCTATGTGAATACCAGTAGCACCCTCTGTGACCACGCGCTACTGATAATTAGCAGTACGCCTCCTTCTAACCAGCGATACTGATAAGCTTATGTGTATAATTTTTCCCTAAGTAGTCTCTCTCTTTCTCATGTTCTTGAGATGTCACGATCTTGATGTATCATGCGCTTTGTTAATATAGTTGGACAATACGATGTTATTCCCTTGCTACCTTGTTGTGATGAATTATCTTTCCTTCTGAGATCTCATTATGTTGGATTGAATATTGGATTTGAGATCACTTGATGTATGTCTTGCATGCGGATACCCTATTCACAATGGGGTGTTCTATTGATTCACTTGGTATATGTTTTGGTATCCAACATGCGGATTCTCATGGTGACAATGGGGTAATATATCCATTGGAGTTGATACACGCTCTTCTCCTACATTCTCCGATACAAATCTTCCGCTACTCTTTGAAGTTCTTTGTGTCAGATTGAATATGACGAATCTGAAATTGTTTGATGAATGTTGAATATTAACCACGGATACTTGAGGTGACATTGGAGTACCTAGGTGACATTAGGGTTGATTGATGTGTATCATAGGTGTTATTCTAATACAAACTCTAGGGTTGTCTCTGACACTTATAGGAATAGCTCAATAGATTGATCGGAAAGGATAACTTTGAGGTGGTTCTACTACCTACAACAATTTCATATTATGTTCTCCACTAGATATGAACTTTGTAGTGATTCTTTGTCGCACGCTGAGGGATAATCATATGATTCTATTATGTTAGCATTGTTGAGAGATTGGACTAGTGAAAGTTGACACTTGTGATCTGTGTTGGTTTTCCGTGAAGTTGAACAGGTGATGCAGCACAATATAGGTAAGTATTTCCCACAGTAGCCAACCAAGGTTTATCGAACCAATAGGAGTAACAACCAACCCTTGTCTTCAGCGACTACACACAAAAGAGCAAACACTTGAATCGAACACGGGCAAGAGGATTGTCAATCCCCTTGGACTCGTTATTTGCAAGCTTGTAAGTAGTGTAGTTGGTGGTATATAATTGTAAATTGCAAAATAAAATAAAAGGTAAATAATTGCGGCAAAGGATTGTAGTGTTTGTTAACTTATAAGTGAATAGACTCGGGGTCATAGTTTTCCCTAGTGGCCTCTCTCATGAAAGTAGTCATACGGTGGATAAACAAATTACTGTTGGACAATTGATAGAAAAGCGCATAGTTATGTGATATTCACGGAAATGATCATCTGTATATCGGCATCACGTCCATAAGCAAATAGGCGGTCTCCTGCCTGCACCTATTACTATTACTCCGCCCATCGGCCGCTATCCAGCATGCACCTAGAGTATTAAGTAAAATAGAGTAATGCTTGAAGAGCAATGACAGGAACTGGACAAAGATAATTCAATTAATATGAACTAACCCCATCATTTTATCCTTAGTGGCAACAATACAAAGACGTATCTTGTCCCCTTCGGTCACTCGGATATATAAACTCATCAGATTGAACCTGCTAGAACGCGGACTCTCACTGAAGATAGATCAATCTACTTGGACAAAGAAAATCAATAGATGGGAGAGATTTACGAAGCTATGATGATCATGCACATAAGAATCATAATATATTTCAGAAAAGACTCAAATATTTTTTCATGAATAACCTGAACATAAACCCATAATTCATCGGATCCCATCAAACGCACCGCACAAAAGGATTACATCAGATACATCAAAGCAAAGAAGCGATGATCATTGTATTAAAGATAAAGATCAAGAGAGGGAGAGGGAGAGACAGAGATCTCGGTATTAACTACGGACCAGTAGGTCTGTGGGGAACTACTCACACATCACCATGGGAGCAGCAAGGTTGATGTAGAGGCTCTTCGTGATCGATCCCCCCTCGGGCAAGGCACCGGAACAGGGGTCTAGATGGGAACACTGCAGCACAGAGATTTGTGGTGGCGGAAAAAGAGTTTCGGATGCCTCTCTAGGGTTTTTGGGATTAATGAGAATTTATAGGCCAGAGAGCGGCACCAGGAGGTGCCCGAGGGGGCACCGCCTACCCCCTGGGTGCGCCCGATTGGCTCATGCCTCCCTCATGAGGCCTCCAGTCTCCTCCCGAAGTTTCTAGGTCTTTTGTTGGTCCAGATAAAATATATTAAAGTGTCGAGGCAAATGGATTTCGTTTGGTAGTGTAAATCTAAAAAGCCAAAAACATGTAGAAAATAGCAACTAGCATCGGGCACTGGGTTAATAGGTTAGTGCTCTAAAATAATATTAGTTGGTCAATAAACACCCAAAAAGTACCTAGAATGATAATATAATAGGATGAAACAATAAAAAATTATAGATACGCTGGAGACGTATCAAAAGTATGAACACTAGGCCTTATTTCCAAGCATTTATATAACGATTTGCTCGTTGTTTTCCACTTACTACCTTGTTGTTTTTATGTTTTTATATTTTTATATTATAAAAACATATATCTACTATCCATATTGCACTTGTATCACCATCTCTTTGCCAAACTAGTTCATTTATACAATTTGCCATTGTATTGGCTATGTTGGGACACAATATATTTCTTGTATTTGATTACAGGATTGTTTGGTAGAGACCATTTTCATCCTACACCTCCCACTGATTGATAAACCTTAGGTCATCCACTTAAGGGGAAATTTCTACCTTCCTATAAAACTGCGTGCTTGGAGGCCCAACAGAGTCTATAAGGATAAAGTTGTGTAGTAGACATCAGCCATCGTTGCCTTGGTTTGCTCGATCGCCTTGCTTCGTTGTTTGCGATGCCGTCATCATCACCGAGCAGCATCCCGTCCTCATGTATGATTGGATTGATCACCCGCCCATCGTGATCCACTCCATCAGTGTCGCACGACTGACCTGATCCGCACCGTCGCCTCGAGGTCTTCTTGCTGTCACCCGGACCCGCACGATGCCGTTATGCCGCCCCTTCAGGTCGTAGTGTTGCAACACGCGGTCCACTCCATTGTACCCGTGCATCGACTTCCACGTGGTATGTGTCGCTTCACCTCCCTTCGCGTAGGAACTCCACCGTGCGCGACTGTCTTCGTCATGTCGTTGGATTCTCCTCGCCTACTTCGAGAACCGTCGTCGCGCTCATAACCTAACTGTCGGCATAGCCTCCTCGGCCAGCTGTTGTCGCTCTGCTTCCTCAGCGCCGCTGTCTCTCGCTCACCCGAGCCATGACACCTGTACAGCCCCTTCATTTTCGACCAGCACCAGCTAATCGTCAGCGTTGCTGTCTTCTTCCCCGACCACGTCAGCTACTCCGACCACCGCCAGCGACATTGGCCTCATGTCAATTTGTGTTGCAACCGCTGTTGAGTCCTCCTCTGCTAGCCTCCTCGACATGGCGTACAACTCATGCAGGTCCTCGTCAATGCATGCCTTGTGCTGGCAACATGGGAGCGTACCTTCGTTCAAGTAACACCCCAAAATTCTACACCATGTTTTTGCTAACTAAAATTATCACTAAAATGAAATTTTGGTTTTTCTTTTTCCTTTCATTAATTCCAGAACTTTTTTGTTTTCTATCTTCTTAAATTCTTCCCTGCATGTCGACAATTTTGGGGTCTAATGTCACCTAGATACTCCAATGTCACCATATGATACACATCAACCAACTCTAATGTCACCTAGATACTCCAATGTCACCACAAGTACCCATGACTTAATTATACAATACACATCAAACAATTTCCTATTCATAATACTCAATCCAACACAAAGAACCTCAAAAGAGTGCCCCAAGATTTCTATCGGAGAACATGGTATGAAAACATGCAATCAACCCCTACACATAGATTTCCAAGGTCACCAGAATCCGCAAGTTGATGCCAAAACATATATCAAGTGAATCTCTTGAATACCCCAATGTCACTACGGGTATCTGCATGCAAGACATATATCAAGTGCTCTCAAATCCATAAAAGTATTCAATCTGGTAATAACAAAATCTCAAAGGGAAAACTCAATTCATCACAACAAGATAGAGAGGCAAAAAAACATGTGATCCAACTATATTAACAAAGCCCGTGATACATCAAGATCGTGCCATCTCAAGAACAAGAGAGAGAGAGAGAGAGAGAGATTGGAACATAGATACTGGTACAAACCATTAGCTAAGAGGGTGGACTAATCCCTCCTCATCATGGCCTCTGCCGGGATGATGAAGATAGCCACCGAAGATGATCTACCCTCTCCAATAGGGTACTGGAATGCTTCCAGATGGGTTTTTTGTTGATACGGAGAGTTACGGCAGCGGAACGGGAAGTCTAGGGTTATTTCTGATGGTTTCTATATTTGCAAGAATTTTTGGCCTTCGTTTCATGCGAAGGTGGGCCATGAGGTGAGGAACATACACGAGGGTGCACCATGGGGGCCTGGCGCGCCCTCGTGGCTGGTGACCACCTCGTGGCTCTTCTGGCTCTTCCATGAAGCGTCTAGTGCCTCTTCTGTCCAAACAAATCGTCAAAAAGTTTCGGGCAATTCTGAGAACTTCCATTTTCTGCACAAAAAACAACACCACGATAGTTCTGCTAAAAATAGCGTCAACCCGGGTTAGTTCTAAATAAATCACATAAAGTGCATCACAACCATATCAAAGTATTATAAACATAGGTAAATATGGCATGAATACTTCATAAATTATTGATACGTTGGAGACGTATCAGCATCCCCAAGCTTAATTCCTACCCGCCCTCGAGTAGGTAAATGATAAAAGAAATAATTTATGAAGTGTGAATGCTAGCATAGTGCATAAGTTTGATCAACGATAATTTGAACCACTTTTCCTAGCATCATAACATCAACTCTTTCTCATAAAACTCATCATGATAAAGTATCAACCAATTCACATGTTATGGTTCAAACAATGAATTCTCTTGAAACTTAACAACCTATCTTCTTAGTCACCAAAAAAAGCAATTCAACTTATTCTTAACACAGTCTAAGTAAGAGCTCCACATACTCAATCATCATATAGTCTTCTATGATTGCTAGTACTCAAAGAATATTTTTAGAACAAACCACATCCATCGAACATAGAGAAAGTTAGGGGCTTAATGTTTTGCCTCCCAACTGATTTATCATAGAGATAATTTTCAACAATAATAAGTAATGATCAAATATATTTGATTGGCCATATGTGCCTAGATCTTTGCCAACTACATGATGCTTGCCAACTAATAGAAGTAGGTTGGAATAAGAAGTTGACTCAACATGAAAAGTAAATAACATGAAAGTAAATAGATTGTCCCTTCGCAGAGGGAAGTAGGGATTTGCATGTGTGCCAGAGCTCATTGTTCAAAATAGAGATGAATATAATTTTGGGAGTTGCACCCTTCCTGTCAATGTTACGACCAAGAGTAATCAATATCTTCCATGTTAAACACATTAGCGGCGGTTCCCAAGAGGTAAAAGTAAAGGTTTACTCATCCTCCACCAACAAACACACTCCACGTCTAGCCGAATCCACGAGTACCGTCCATACCAAGAACATTCCTGGGGGAGTTTTGTATATTTATTTGCAATTTTTTATTATTTTGGGACTGGGAATCCTTATTACCGCCCCTCTCGTGCAAGGATGAGTGAATAAACACTCATCATGATAATAACCCGCTTAACATGGAAGATACTGGCCGCCCCCTATCGCTCCATAAGCGGTCCAGGCACACAAAACAGATGCTCATTTGAAATTTTAGAGGTGGCACATGCAAATTTACTTGGAATGGCAATGAAATACCATATATAGGTAGGTATGATGTACTCTCATGGAAGAAACTTGGCTGAAGGATTTGGATGTACAAGTAGTATCTCTACTTAGTACGCATTTTTCTCTAGCAAAAGGTTAACAAGCACCATATGTTGGAGGATCCATAACAATATAACTTCTATGCAAATATACACAACCATAACTCATTATGTTGTCTTCCTTGTCCAACTTCAACTAATTTTCTCAAGTTTGAAAATAATTAATGGGTATTCACAATCATAGAAGATGTCCAAGATAATATATTTGTATGTGAAAATTCTCTTACTTATACTAATCATCCACGAATTGCTTGTATGACCAATATTGTGATTGTCAAACTTCAATAAATTTTACTTTCTAAACCAGATGTGAAGCTACTACTAAGCATAAAACACGTTGATAATTTCATATTTAATATTTCATTGATTCACAATTTACTCACAGGATATAAGTGAAGCACAAGAGTAAACAATCAAACTACTCTCAAAAGATATAAGTGAAGATCAATGAGTAGTCAAACAATAAGTATGTGAGGACTCTCTCTCAATAAAGATTTTCAGATTTAGTATTTTATTTAAACAACAAGAAAAAGAAAAATAGTAATCCCAGAATAGCACATATCATGTGGACAAATAAAAATTTAGGGTCCACATAGGCTAACCGATAGTTGACGAAGAGAGGTGGGATGTGTAGCAACCCCAAGCTTAGATTCTTGAGATTTCATGAAATATTTACTTGGGGTGCCGTGGGAGTCCCCAAGATTGAGCTTTTGTATATCGTTCAATCCTCTCATATCCCGGTTTCACCTATTCTCAAAAACTTCATCCACACAAAACATGAAAAGAACTCGTGAGATAGGTTAGTGCACATAATAATAAATCAACTCTTTGTGTATTGCCAAGACAAGTTTCATAATAATTTCAAACACCATCCACTGTTTACTATCATTTACACAATTTATATTTTCTACCTCTTGAGCTTGCGTTGGTTTTCCCTTGAAGAGGAAAAGCTAATGCAGCGAAGTAGATAAGTATTTCCCTCAGTTGTTGAGAACCAAGGTATCAATCCAGTAGGAGGAACAAGCAAGTCACCAGTGGATGCACCTACACAAACAATCAAACTCTTGCACCCAACGCTATAAAGGGGTTGTCAATCCCTTCACGGTTATTTGCAAGGATTGGATCTGAAAGAGATAGATGTAAACGAGTGTGGAAAGTAAAAGATAAATAAATTGCAGCAAGGTATTTTTGGTATTTTTGATTTATGGATATGAAAGTATATGATGGAAAATAGACCCGGGGCCATAGGTTTCACTAGAGGCTTCTCTCTTGAATGCAAATATCATGGCGGGTAAAGAAATTACTATCAAGCAATTGATAGAAAAGCAAATAAGCATGTAGTTATCCAAGGCCATGATCATCCATATAGGCATCACGTCTGTGTCAAGTAGACCGAAACGATTCTGCATCTACTACTATTACTCCACACATCTACCGACTCCTCCCTCCATATAGAGTATTAAGTTCATGAAGAACAGAATAACGCATTAAGAAAGATGACATGATGTAGAGGGATAAACTCAAGCAATTTGATGAAAACCCCATCTTGTTATCCTTGATGGCAACAATACAATACGTGCCTCGCTACCCTTACTATCTCACTGGGTGAGGAGACCGCAAGATTGAACCCAAAACCAAGCACTTCTCCCATTGCAAGAATTACCAATCTGGTTGGCCAAACCAAACCAATAACTCGAAGAGACTTGCAAGGATATGAAATCATGCAAATAAGAATTCAGAGGAGATTCAAATAAGATCATGGATAATCTGAACATAAACTCATAATTCATCGGATCTTGACAAACACACCACAAAAGAGGATTACATCGGATAGATCTCCATGAAGATCATGAAGAACATGGTATTGAAGATCAAAGAGAGAGAGAAGAAGTCATCTAGCTACTAGCTATGAACCCATAGGTCTATGGTGGACTACTCACGCATCATCGGACGGGCAATGGAGTTGATGTAGATGCCCACCGTGATCCATTCCCCCTCCGGCAGATTACCGAAGAAGGCCCCAAGATTGTATCTCTCGGGAACAGAGGCTTTTGGCAGCGGAAAAGTATTTGTGTGGATCCTTCTAATGTTGGGGGAATATTAGGGTGTTTATAGGCCAATAATTAGGGTTAGGAGACCTGTCAGGGAGCAACAAGCTTGCTAGGCGCAGCCAGGGGGCGCCTAGCAGGCTTGTGGCGCCCTGGCACCTCCTTTGTCGTGCACTCAAAGCTTGGATAACTTGTTTCCTTCCAAAAAACTCCTTCCGAAGATTTTATTCCATTTGGACCCCGTTTAATATCCCATATCTGCAAAACTCAAAAACAAGGAAAAAACATAAACTGGCACTTGGCTCTAGATTAATAGGTTAGTCCCAAAAATAATATAAAATAGCATATTAATGCATATAAATCATCCAAAACAGATAATATAATATCATGCCATCATAAAAAATTATAGATACATTGGAGATGTATGAATATCTACCAATATAGGCTATGGAAACTATAAGAAAAGTAGATGACAAAACTATGACAGTAATCTATCCAAACATAACAGTCTGTAGAAATTTATTAATAGAGTGCACTCATGTAATTCAGAAAATTATGAAAATTTATGATGTGATAAGAATTTATACGAAAACACTGTGTAAAAATTTCAGAAACTTCACACGTTCTAGTAAAATATGAAAATTCAAACACTACCGCAAAAGTTTCTCTTTTTATACAGCACACATCAAACATGTAACTCAAGCATCCTAATGCAATTCTTGGAAATTTTTATTTAAAAACAAGATTATCAATAACATATAACAGAGAACAAAAAATTATAATCACACTCTAAGAAAAACACATATCATGTGATGAATTAAAATATAGCTCCAAGTAAGATGTACCGATAATGTTGAAGACGAAAAGGGGGATGCCTTCCGGGCCATCCCCAACCTTAGACGCCTGAGTATTCCTTGGATATTACCTTGGGGTGCCTTGGGAATCCCCAATATTAGGTACTTTCTTCTCCTTATTCACCTCATACCGGTATCTCACCCAAAACTTGAAAACTTCAATCACACAAAACTTAACGGAACTTCGTGAGGTGGGTTAGTCTAGTAAAGATAGATCATTCACTTAGGTACTATTACGGAAAGATTCATAATTGTTCTCACATAATACCTACTATATTCCATCATTCCCAGAATTTATATCACCAAATATAAGCTATGGAAACACTTAAAACAAGCAAACTATGCATGCAAAACAGAATTTGTCAAAAACAGAACAGTCTGTGAAGATCTGAATGAACACAATACTTCCCTGAATCAAAAAATTATGAAAAATTATGAAAATGCATAGAAATTGTTTGTAAAAATTTCAGAATATTTTTGACTCTCTAGTAAAATCAAATAATTCATATACTGGACGCAAAACTTTTTGTTTTTGCACAGAATCAAACAAACATGTTTCCACACTATCCCAAAGGGTTTACTTGGGACTTTATTGAAATAAAAGACACAAAACATGATTACGACAGTAGCTTTATCATGTGAATACAAAAAAACATAAAGCAAAAGTGTTGGGTTATCTCCCAACAAGCTCTTTTATTTAATGCATTTTAGCTGGGTATGATGATTTCAATGATGCTCACATAAAAGTAAAGAATTGAAACACAATGGGAGAATCATGAAACATATGACAAGCGCATTTAAGTCTAACCCACTTCCTATGAATAGGGATTTTGTGAGCAAACAATTTATGGGAGCAAGAATCAACTTGCATAGGAAGGCAAAACAAGCATAACTTTGAAACTTTGAACACATAGGGAGGAAACTTGATATTATTGCAATTCATACAAGCATATGTTCCTCCCTCATAATAATTTTCACTAGCATCATGAAGGAATTTCACAATATAACTACCACGTAAATCATTCTTTTCATGATGCACATGCATATAGTATTTATTACTCTCCACATAAGCATATTTCTTCTCATTCATGGTAATGGGAGCAAACTCAACAAAAATAACTATCATGAGATACATGATTGACATAATCACATTCAATATTAAAATAGTGATGACAGGTTTCATGGTTAATATCACTTTTTATATCATACTTTTCATCATCATAATCATCATATATAGGAGGCTTGCCATCATCATAATAAATTTTCTCATCAAAACTAGGGGGACTAAAAATATCATCTTCATCAAACATAGCATCCCCAAGCTTGTGGCTTTGCATATCATTAGCATCATGGATATTCCGATAATTCAGACTACCAACATTACAATCATGCTTGTCATTCAAGGAATTATCATTAAGTATTTACATAATTTCTTCCCCTACCAATTGAGCACAATTTTCTGAATCCTTATTTTCACGAAAGACATTATAAAGACGATACAAATGATGCAACCTAAACTCCATTTTTTGTAGTTTTCTTTTATAAAAACCAAACTAGTGAAAACAAGAAACGAAAAGATTTAATTGCAAGATCTAAATATATACCTTCAAGCACTCACCTCCCCAAAAACGGTGCCAAAAAAGAGCTTGTTGTCTACTACGCAACTTTATTCTTGTAGACTATGTTGAGCCTCCAAGTGCAGAGTTTTGTAGGACAATAGCAATTTCCCTCAAGTGGATGACCTAAGGTTTATCAATCCGTGGGAGATGTAGGATGAATATGGTCTCTCTCAAAAAACATGTAATCAAGTACAAGAAATTTCTTGTGTCCCCAACACACACAATACACTGGCAAATTGTATAGGTGCACTAGTTCGGTGAAGAGATGGTGATACAAGTGCAATATGGATGATAGAAATAGGTTTTTCTAATCTAAAAATATAAAAACAGTGAAGTAACAAGTGGTAAACAGTGAGCAAAATGTTGTAAAATACTTGGAAATAAGGCCTATGGTCCGTACTTTCGCTAGTGCAATCTCTCAACAATGCTAATATAATTGGATCACATAACTGTCCCTCAATGTGCAATGAAGAATCACTCCAAAGTTCTTATCTAGTGGACAACATAAGAAGAAATTGTTTGTAGCATACGAAACCACCTTAAAGTTATCCTTTCCGATCGATCTATCCAAGAGTTCGTACTAAAATAACTAGGTTATCCTTTCCGATCGATCTATCTAAGAGTTCGTACTAGAAAAACACCATATGATACGCATCAACCAACTCTAATATAACCTAGATACTCCAATGTCACCACAAGTATTCATGAGTTAATTATACGATACACATCAAATAGTTTTAGATTCATAATGCTCAATCCAACACAAAGAACCTCGAAAGAGTTCCCCAAGATTTCTATCCGAGACATGGTATGAAAACATGCAATCAACCCCTACGCATAGATTCCCAAGGTTACCGGAATCCGCAAGTTGACCCCATAACATATATCAAGTGACTCACTTGAATACCCCAATGTCAATACGGGTATCCGCACGCAAGACATATATCAAGTGCTCTCAAATCCATAAAAGTACTCAGTTCAGTAATAACAAAATCTCAAAGGGAAAACTCAATTCATCACAACAAGATAGAGAGGGGAAAATACCATGTGATCCAACTATATTAACAAAGCCCGGGATACATCATGATCGTGCCATCTCAAGAACACAAGAGAGATAGAGGGAGAGAGATTGAACACGTAGCTACTGGTACAAACCGTCAGCCCCGAGGGTGGACTACTCCCTCCTCATTATGGCCTTCGCCGGTATGATGAAGATGGCCACCGGAGATGATCTACCCTCTTTGACAGGGTACTGAAACACCTCCATATTGGTTTTTCGTCGATATAGACATTTGCAGCACCAAAATGAGAAGTCTAGGGTTATTTCTGATGGTTTCTATATTTATAAAAAAAATTGGCATTGGTTTCAGGTGAAGGTGGGCCACGAGGTGGGGTACATACACTAGGGAGTGTTAGGGGGGCTGGCTGGCCTTGGTGGGTAGTGCTCACCTCGTGGCTCTTCTGTCTCTCCCACGAAGCTTCTAGTGCCTATTTTGTTCCAAAAATATCGTCAAAAAGTTTCGAGCGATTCCGAGAACTTTCATTTTCTGCACAAAAAACAACACCACGGTAGTTCTGCTGATAACAGTGTCAGTCCGGGTTCGTTCTACATAAATCATATAAAGTGCATCAAAACCATATCAAAGTATTGTATACATAGGTAAATATGTCATGAATACTTCATAAATAATCGATACGTTGGAGACGTATCACGCATGTTTCTTTTTTTATATTTTTACATTGTATTTACACACGGATATACATACTAATATAGAACATAATTAACAATTATGCAAACAACAACATTTAGAATAACACCATTTGGCAAGTCATCATCATCTTAATTATATAACAACTCATCATCCTCTTAATCATCTAACAACTCAACATCATCTTCATCATCTAATAACTCATGCTAATCGATCATGCCAAGTTAATATAAACCAGAAAAACTTCTCTCTCATAGGACCTAGCTAGTCCTCCATCCTAGGTAAAATGTTATAAAACAGAATAACACCTATGTCTCCATGATGAAGCAAAGAGACCCAACGGTCTCCAACTTGTGGTTTGCGCTCAGCCGAGTATGGAAAAGAGAACTGGGCCCTCGTTGGGATTTTAATTGTCATATAACCTTTGCCATGCATCAACAGAGGCAAACATCATTTGGCAATTTCTATTGAAGAACATAATAGTAGCCTAGTTAGCAATCTAATCAACACCATTTACGTAATAGTAGTGTACATAATTAGCAACTCTTACCAAGATATTTCCGCGAATGTCATCTGCCCTCAACCTATGCACTAGTGGCATGTAAAATGTATAATTTGGGCCAGGTCCCATATTATACGGAAAGTTGTCCCTACCAAACAGGACACCAATAACAAACGTGATAAGAGCATCCTTCTCCTCCAAAGTTAGATGTGATCCATAAGTGTAGTGTGTCATGTCAATTAATTTCCGTGTTTCACTTGAAGAAATGAAATAAGCTATAAATTAAAAATTAAAAAATTTAGTATGGACAAACACCAACTATTTTTAAATATAGAATGCAAATTACTTGAAAAATATGAATGGTTGACAAACTGACATGGAGGTAAAACAGGAAGCATATCCACATCCACCCAAAGGTCAATGTTACCTTTAATATGATCTTCAGGACGAAGATCGAAGGTTATTTCCATATCATCTTGAAATCCATATGCCTTGCATAGAGCTTCCCAATTTGAGCACCCTAATTCTGTGTATTAACTACATTCATTATTTTCACCAAAAATGTGTGACCATGTTTAGTCCTCAGGTTAGCACTCCTCGTCTCCACACTCTCGTGGTCTTAGAAACCTAGCCTCTCCAAGACATATCATCTTGCATGGCAGGGGATGAACTAGTCAAATTGTATAAAACAAAAATTACACGTTGAAGCAAAGAAACATAAGGCATGCTTAATTAAGAAAAAACACTTGTAATCGTTGCGTACCGTAAAATATCGAAGGTCTCGTCAAGCCTGATGGTGAAGAACCTATCGTCTCGCGGATGAGGCTGGTCACACAAACCCCGATCATCGCCGCAATAATCAAACTCAGGGATCCTATCGTCGTCAGACATTTCCTATGTTCATGATTCAAAAATTTGGCATGCCCATTATTAAAATAAGACATATTGAGCACGTGAAAATTTTCGGAATGGAAATGAATCAACATTCTAGCAAAACATAGGCACTAGGAGGTGTTCCCTGCAATAACATACACACATGTCCAAATAGACCAAATTCAATATCGGTTGACTTTCGGTCTATCGAGGCTTTCCTTAAATAACTCTCATATCTCATGGTGTGTTGGTGTGCACTCTCTCACACTGATATGGTGGTGTATATATGTTGGTGGACACTCTCTCACACCAATAGTTCGACCTTCGGTGATGGACGCATCTCCTATCCTCTCCTTGTGCATTATACCGAGGTATATATCACAAGAAGAGAAGAGGAGAAAGCGTCCCCCACAACCATAGTCGGAATTCCTTCATCAAGAACACACATGAAAGTCACACAAGGAGCAACGACAGACCAAAAGTACCTGATTTTTTTTACTAAAAATTTAACATTAATACATTATCTCGAATAATGAACTCGAATATAATATCACTAATACATTTATAATAAACTCGAATATAATATCACTAATACATCATCTCGAATAATCTAATTAATGCATCATCGAATATTATAACTAATACTCCCCCCGTTCCAAAATTCTTGTCTTAGGTTTGTCTAGATATGGATGTATCTAAATACTAAAATGTGACTAGATACATACATATCTAGGTAAATCTAAGACAAGAATTTTGGGACGGAGGGAGTACATCTCAAATATTATCATATATTATCACTTACAGATCGAATATCATAGAATCCAAAGTGGAGGACGGTGAACTCGGTTCACTAGCGGTTTCTGAGTCTTGGGTAGTGGGCACCTAAAGAGAAGGAATCATCACATGATCCTAACTCGGGTGAGATCCCGGACGATCCTGCAACGTATTGGAAAACCTGGCGTCCAACGCAGCCATGTAGCAATGGACGTGCTCATCCTCCTCCCTGACACGGCGACGTACCACCTCCCCAAGGGCCCACTCCCTCTGCATCGATAGTGGCCCATGCAACCGCCACCAAAGAAGCTCCAGGTCGACGACGACACCCGGATTCCTCACTAAGGTGCACGCCCCGGAAGGTAGCACCTCCCAGTGCCAGCCCAACGAAGCCCAGTCTCGGACATGGTGCCTCTCAAGGATGTCGCCGCCAAGTCAACGACGAGGATGCAGGCCGAGCATCGTCGACGTCAAGAACAAATTTGTATGGGAACATTATCTTATCATTTAATGTTTTACTTCCTGGTTTCCTATGATAAAATATCCTCATTTAATTCTTAAACTATAATGAAATGAGTAATGACATAAAAAAAAGGTCTATGGTTTGCCGGAATGCCATTTCATTCCCTTCGCAACAAATCCCGGCACTCGATATGCCTACTTTCTAGCACAAGTCATGCCAAAATTCATGGGATATTTCAGCATAACCTTTGCTAAAAAGTGGACATATCGAGCGCCTGAAATTCATAGAAACGGAAATGAATCAACATTTCTGGCGAAACATAGGCCACTCGGATCATTTACCCTGCACATAACCATCATTTTCATAACTACACCTAAAATACCTAGAATTCTATTAACTACACCTAACCCTAAATTTTTGTCCTAATTTCAAAACCTACCTGAATTTATGTCCTAATTTGAAACCTAGGGTTAATCCTAACTGGGGTTCATAATCTAGAAGAGGGGGGAGAGGAGGGCTTACAGCGGGGAGGTGGTTCTCGGGGGAGACGGAATGGGGAGGTGGAGCACTAAGAGAGCCCGGAGGTGGCGACGAGGCTGGCGCAGAGGCGAGGCGGCGATGCGGCGAGGGCTCCAGCGGCGACGACTCTAGCAATGCTCGAGGGCAGGGGCTCCTACAGCGAGGGCGAGGGCGGGGGCAAGGGTAGGGGCTTCGGTGGCGAGGGGAGAGAGATATAGGTTGGGATTTTGGGGAAGGAATGAGGAGGAAGGGAGCCCAGCTCTGGCTAAGTCAGAGTTAGCAGTAGCGCGGTTTTGGATCCACGCTATTATTAGTTTGTTAGCAGTAGCGCGTTTTGCAGAAGGGCGCTACTACTATACCTAGCCTATCGGCAACGGTGTAGAAATTATAGTAGTAGCGCGTTTTACTCCGGCCGTGGTACTGCTATGTGAATACCAGTAGCACCCTCTGCGACCACGCGCTACTGATAATTAGCAGTACGCCTCCTTCTAACCAGCGATACTGATAAGCTTATGTGTATAATTTTTCCCTAAGTAGTCTCTCTCTTTCTCATGTTCTTGAGATGTCACGATCTTGATGTATCATGCGCTTTGTTAATATAGTTGGATCATACGATGTTATTCCCTTGCTACCTTGTTGTGATGAATTATCTTTCCTTCTGAGATCTCATTATGTTGGATTGAATATTGGATTTGAGATCACTTGATGTATGTCTTGCATGCGGATACCCTATTCACAATGGGGTGTTCTATTGATTCACTTGGTATATGTTTTGGTACCCAACATGCGGATTCTCATGGTGACAATGGGGTAATATATCCATTGGAGTTGATACACGCTCTTCTCCTACATTCTCCGATATAAATCTTCCGCTACTCTTTGAAGTTCTTTGTGTCAGATTGAATATGACGAATCTGAAATTGTTTAATGAATGTTGAATATTAACCACGGATACTTGAGGTGACATTGGAGTACCTAGGTGACATTAGGGTTGATTGATGTGTATCATAGGTGTTATTCTAATACAAACTCTAGGGTTGTCTCTGACACTTATAGGAATAGCTCAATAGATTGATCGGAAAGGATAACTTTGAGGTGGTTCTACTACCTACAACAATTTCATATTATGTTCTCCACTAGATATGAACTTTGTAGTGATTCTTTGTCGCACGCTGAGGGATAATCATATGATTCTATTATGTTAGCATTGTTGAGAGATTGGACTAGTGAAAGTTGACACTTGTGATCTGTGTTGGTTTTCCGTGAAGTTGAACAGGTGATGCAGCACAATATAGGTAAGTATTTCCCACAGTAGCCAACCAAGGTTTATCGAACCAATAGGAGTAACAACCAACCCTTGTCTTCAGCGACTACACACAAAAGAGCAAACACTTGAATCGAACACGGGCAAGAGGATTGTCAATCCCCTTGGACTCGTTATTTGCAAGCTTGTAAGTAGTGTAGTTGGTGGTATATAATTGTAAATTGCAAAATAAAATAAAAGGTAAATAATTGCGGCAAAGGATTGTAGTGTTTGTTATCTTATAAGTGAATAGACTCGGGGTCATAGTTTTCCCTAGTGGCCTCTCTCATGAAAGTAGTCATACGGTGGATAAACAAATTACTGTTGGACAATTGATAGAAAAGCGCATAGTTATGTGATATTCACGGAAATGATCATCTGTATATCGGCATCACGTCCATAAGCAAATAGGCGGTCTCCTGCCTGCACCTATTACTATTACTCCGCCCATCGGCCGCTATCCAGCATGCACCTAGAGTATTAAGTAAAATAGAGTAATGCTTGAAGAACAATGACAGGAACTGGACAAAGATAATTCAATTAATATGAACTAACCCCATCATTTTATCCTTAGTGGCAACAATACAAAGATGTATCTTGTCCCCTTCGGTCACTCGGATATATAAACTCATCAGATTGAACCTGCTAGAACGCGGACTCTCACTGAAGATAGATCAATCTACTTGGACAAAGAAAATCAATAGATGGGAGAGATTTACGAAGCTATGATGATCATGCACATAAGAATCATAATATATTTCAGAAAAGACTCAAATATTTTTTCATGAATAACCTGAACATAAACCCATAATTCATCGGATCCCATCAAACGCACCGCACAAAAGGATTACATCAGATACATCAAAGCAAAGAAGCGATGATCATTGTATTAAAGATAAAGATCAAGAGAGGGAGAGGGAGAGACAGAGATCTCGGTATTAACTACGGACCAGTAGGTCTGTGGGGAACTACTCACACATCACCATGGGAGCAGCAAGGTTGATGTAGAGGCTCTTCGTGATCGATCCCCCCTCGGGCAAGGCACCGGAACAGGGGTCTAGATGGGAACACTGCAGCACAGAGATTTGTGGTGGCGGAAAAAGAGTTTCGGATGCCTCTCTAGGGTTTTTGGGATTAATGAGAATTTATAGGCCAGAGAGCGGCACCAGGAGGTGCCCGAGGGGGCACCGCCTACCCCCTGGGTGCGCCCGATTGGCTCATGCCTCCCTCATGAGGCCTCCAGTCTCCTCCCGAAGTTTCTAGGTCTTTTGTTGGTCCAGATAAAATATATTAAAGTGTCGAGGCAAATGGATTTCGTTTGGTAGTGTAAATCTAAAAAGCCAAAAACATGTAGAAAATAGCAACTAGCATCGGGCACTGGGTTAATAGGTTAGTGCTCTAAAATAATATTAGTTGGTCAATAAACATCCAAAAAGTACCTAGAATGATAATATAATAGGATGAAACAATAAAAAATTATAGATACGCTGGAGACGTATCAAAAGTATGAACACTAGGCCTTATTTCCAAGCATTTATATAACGATTTGCTCGTTGTTTTCCGCTTACTACCTTGTTGTTTTTATGTTTTTATATTTTTATATTATAAAAACATATATCTACTATCCATATTGCACTTGTATCACCATCTCTTTGCCAAACTAGTTCATTTATACAATTTGCCATTGTATTGGCTATGTTGGGACACAATATATTTCTTGTATTTGATTACAGGATTGTTTGGTAGAGACCATTTTCATCCTACACCTCCCACTGATTGATAAACCTTAGGTCATCCACTTAAGGGGAAATTTCTACCTTCCTATAAAACTGCGTGCTTGGAGGCCCAACAGAGTCTATAAGGATAAAGTTGTGTAGTAGACATCAGCCATCGTTGCCTTGGTTTGCTCGATCGCCTTGCTTCGTTGTTTGCGATGCCGTCATCATCACCGAGCAGCATCCCGTCCTCATGTATGATTGGATTGATCACCCGCCCATCGTGATCCACTCCATCAGTGTCGCACGACTGACCTGATCCGCACCGTCGCCTCGAGGTCTTCTTGCTGTCACCCGGACCCGCACGATGCCGTTATGCCGCCCCTTCAGGTCGTAGTGTTGCAACACGCGGTCCACTCCATTGTACCCGTGCATCGACTTCCACGTGGTATGTGTCGCTTCACCTCCCTTCGCGTAGGAACTCCACCGTGCGCGACTGTCTTCGTCATGTCGTTGGATTCTCCTCGCCTACTTCGAGAACCGTCGTCGCGCTCATAACCTAACTGTCGGCATAGCCTCCTCGGCCTGCTGTTGTCGCTCTGCTTCCTCAGCGCCGCTGTCTCTCGCTCACCCGAGCCATGACACCTGTACAGCCCCTTCATTTTCGACCAGCACCAGCTAATCGTCAGCGTTGCTGTCTTCTTCCCCGACCACGTCAGCTACTCCGACCACCGCCAGCGACATTGGCCTCATGTCAATTTGTGTTGCAACCGCTGTTGAGTCCTCCTCTGCTAGCCTCCTCGACATGGCGTACAACTCATGCAGGTCCTCGTCAATGCATGCCTTGTGCTGGCAACACGGGAGCGTACCTTCGTTCAAGTAACACCCCAAAATTCTACACCATGTTTTTGCTAACTAAATTTATCACTAAAATGAAATTTTGGTTTTTATTTTTCCTTTCATTAATTCCAGAACTTTTTTGTTTTCTATCTTCTTAAATTCTTCCCTGCATGTCGACAATTTTGCAAATATTGTGGATTTTGAAAGTTTTTATTAACTGCTTTGATTTAACTTTTAAAATTCAGTAGGAAATATTTTTTTAATAAAACTTGCCCAAACTAATTCTTTTAATGTCATTTTCAGACTTTGAAATGCTACTATTGAACTGAAACTATGTAAAATAATTCTTTTAAAATTTCACAATTTTTTTTGGGAGATCCTTTGATTCCTATAGATCACTTTTATATAAATACCCATAATGGTCTTTTGAGAATTTTGAGCAATCCATCCTCTTCTCAATTCTGATCCAGTTTGAGCATTGAACTACAACCCGAACTTTTCTTGCTCACACAATTTTGAAATTTTTACATCTTGTAGTACTTCTAACCAAACTCTTAATTCCAGAAGATCAACTCCATTTGCCTCTGGTAAGCTCACCAAATGATCATCCCAAATCTTGATCCGCAATTGTATTTGACAAAAAAACTTGCATGTGCAATTTATTCATTTTGTCCAACCAAACCCATCATCATTATTTTCATCTAAAGACACATCATCCTACCAATTCTCATAGTAAACAAATTTCCCTAGCTAGCTCTAGCATTCTTTCAAACAGGTGATGTGCATGGCATTATTTCGCAAGGCCATGAACTTACATTTGATTCTAGCCCATCTCTCCAAACCAGCTTTTCCAACATTCCTATAATGCTAAGGATCAACACCCTGAGTGTGTGCTCTGGGCGCGGCCAGAGCGCCCGTACTATAGCCGGTGGCACTCCACTATCAAAAGAATAATCAAAGAGCATGGTGGAAATCTCAGCTTCGGGTATCTTTCTTTTATTAATGATAATATCTTTTGTGTAATTAGCATAAGAAGGCATTTTCAATATATTTGTCAAACGTGGTCATTAAAATTCCGGTATAAGCATTTCAACAAAGCGATCAAAATCCTCCTCGTCCTTATTCTTAGAAGACTTGCGAGGGAAGGGCATGAGTTTCTAAACCCATAGCTCCCTTTATCTAGTACCATGTTTCCTAGTAATAAAGTCCTTATCATAATGCTTATTCCTAGGATGTGAGTTATCAAGATCAACAATAGGTTCTATTTTCACATCATTATCACGTTCTTTATCATTATTTGGTTGAGCATCTACATGAACATCATCATTATCATTATCATCGTCACTAGGTGAATGTTCACTACCAGGTTGTGTCTCAGCATCGGGGATGGAAACATCATTATGATTCTCAGCAGTTTTTTCTATATCAGGTTCTCTAGAAGCATGCAAAGTTCTATCACTTTTTTTTCCTTTTCTTTTTAGATGGACTAGGTGTATCATCATTAACTCTTTGAGAATCTTGCGCAATTCTTTTAGGATGATCTTCAGGATAGAGAGGTTTGTGAGTCATTCTATCACCTCTAGTCATTACTCTAACAACCGTCGATGCATGGATTGGGTTAATCCTCTTTTTATCCTCATCTGGGATCTTTTGTAGGGCCAAATTTCAATCTCCAAATCTGTCCGGTTCGACGTCGGGCAGCACACAAGGGAGAAGAAAGAGAAAGGAGATCGCAAGAAAATAAACGACTTCCGATCAATCAATCACCGCAAAACGAGGGGTCGTGGACTACATGTTGTTAGCGCTAATGCTAATAATCTAGGGCTACAACGTACAACTGATCATATGGGCTTTCCTAAAAAAAGATAATCATATGGGCATGCCAATCATGTTAATTAGGTGTGCTAATCATCGACGACTCGTTCGTGTACGAGCATGTTCGAGCTAATAGGGGGGCCATGCCAGCTTGTTTGTTAGTTCGTGGACGAAAAATCGCTGCTCCAGTTCACGTACAACCCCTGATCGCCGGTTGTCCCGGGGGTTAGAGAAAAGGAGGTGTTGGGTTTCTTTGGTCCCATGGATCAGGATTATCCACGGTGCTTTAGGTTGTTGAACAATCCTCAAAACTTCTTGTGCTTGTTTGTTGTTTAATGCCGGAGTGCAGTGAGCTTTGACATTACTAGGAGTGCTATCTCTATCTTCTCTTTGTGTGCTTGTAGTGTGTGTTGGTTAACTAGTCAGTCAGCTTCCTTGTATCTTTCAACATATGTTGCCTGGCGGCCATGTAATTCCTGGTCGGTTCATGGCTTCGCTAATTTACAGCCCAGCTTATCTCGAGCCTTCCTTTTTATATACAATGAACAGGAACTAGCAGGTAGAGGCGTGGCGGCACGCCATGCCCGTGGTGAAGCATATGTGTATGATTGTGTTGTTTTTTTTATAGAAGAAATGAAAGAATTTGGTAAGTAAGCTGGTAGTTGGTAACGTGCAAGCCAATTTAACTTGGGTAAATACTGAAAGGTAGAAAAAAAAGTTTATCCATGGTTACAAACACTTAGCTATATATCTTAAATGTTTTAGCCGAAACTGTTTCTACCAAAAGAAACACAATTTAAAAATCTTTTGGCGCAATCATTTTTTTTTACCAAATGGAGATCCTTCGAATCGAAGGAAAATTCCTCCAGTGTATATTTTAAAGATCACATTTCACATGTAATATCTCATCCATGACAGATGAAAATCTGTATTAATGAACGAGGCAAGATACGGAAGAAAGAAAAACAACAAAAAAAGTGAATTGAAAAATAGAGAGGACTAACCATAATCCAAAGGTCCATTCTTTTAGGGTCGGTATTGGCAACCCAGTGGAAAATATCAACAATGTGTTTACTATAATGCATACAAATTATAGTTCACAAAACAGCAAAGAATGAAAATACTCTAGTAAAAAGTTAAAACCTTTGGTATTATAGTGCATTGACAATTTCTTTATACACGATATTTTTAGTAATATTTGTTGCATCACGTAACCTTTAGTCATAAAACATAGCACACATGAGCAATGGAAATAGAGATGCGCTATCAATAAAAGTCAAGCCTAATTCTCATACTCTAAATGGTACTAACCTTTATATTCTAAGGTACATAATTTTCTTTGATTTGCTTATCCTATACTGTTCTTCAGAAAAGAGTTGCTACGTATCGTGTCATAATTAACCTAACTTTATACAAAAGGTGGAATGAGCAAAAAATGCTACACTTTGTACTACTCACATTGTTATAGGTGTACAATATGTGTGTGTACGTTCATAGAGGTGAGTGTACGTGAGCATCTGTGTTGTAATGTGTTGGCATTGGTGCTCGCATTTTTCTAGATTTACTTCAGAATCTCTTGTGATATTCGTTTCGTGGGAGGAGACATTTCCATCGATTATGTAGGTATCTGGATGACTTCTTGAAATTTCAAGATGTTGTGTCGACTCAATATCTACATAGAAGCTAGAATGAGCAAAACATGCTACGCTTTATACTACTCATAACATTATAGGAGTAGAGTGTGTCAATAAGGGTGAGTGTATATGCATGTATATGAGCATATGTGTTGTACGTGTTGGCATTGAATTTATTGCAAGCTCTTTGGCAATGTTCAGTCAACGGGAGGAGACGATTCCGTCGACTGTGAGCCGTCTGTGACGATTTCATAAATTTTCAAGATACTATGCCTGCTCAGTTCCCTCAAAGGTGCTCATAATAAAAGGTGTGCGTTCGTAGACATGGATGTATGTTCATGTATGTGAGCGATTTTGATTATATTGTGTATTTATTTTTACTAAATTACCAGCAACAACCAGTAAAAAAATAAAAACAAAGAGAAAAACGGCACCACTGTCAAGCAGGTAAGAGCAGCCGCCCAACAGTCAAATGCATACCGTGCAAGCTACGATCAGTAAAAAATCAATAACAAAGAGAAAAAAATTGGAAATATGTCATAAAGACAATAATAAAGTAATTATTATATTTTCCTGTTCATGATAATTGTCTATTGTTCATGCTATAATTGTATTAACCGGAAACCGTAATACATGTGTGAATACATAGACCACAACATGTCCCTAGTGAGCCTCTAGTTGGCTAGCTCGTTGATCAATAGATGGTCACGGTTTCATGACCATGGACATTGGACGTCGTTGATAACGGGATTACATCATTAGGAGAATGATGTGATGGACAAGACCCAATCCTAAGCATAGTACAAGATCGTGTAGTTCGTCTGCTAAAACTTTTCTAATGTCAAGTATCATTTCCTTAGACCATGAGATTGTGCAACTTCCGGATACCATAGGAATACTTTGGATGTGCCAAACGTCACAACGTAACTGGGTGGCTATAAAGGTACACTACAGGTATCCCCGAAAGTATCTGTTGGGTTGGCACGAATCGAGACTCGGATTTGTCACTCCGTGTGACGGAGAGGTATCTCTGGGCCCACTCGGTAAGACATCATCATAATGAGCTCAATGTGACTAAGGAGTTAGCCACGGGATGATGTGTTACGGAATGAGTAAAGAGACTTGCCGATAACGTGATTGAACAAGGTATAGGGATACCGACGATCGAATCTCGGGCAAGTGTCATACCGGTAGACAAAGAGAATTGTATACGGGATTAATTGAATCCCCGACATCGTGGTTCATCCGATGAGATCATCGTGGAGCATGTGGGAGACAACATGGGTTTCTAGATCCCGCTGTTGGTTATTGACCGGAGAGGTGTCTCGGTCATGTCTACATGCCTCCCGAACCCGTACGGTCTAAACACTTAAGGTTCGATGACGCTATGGTTATATGGGAATAGTGTACGTGGTTACCAAAGGTTGTTCGGAGTCCCAGATGAGATCCCGAACGTCACTAGGAGTTCCGGATTGGTTCGGAGGTAAAGATTCATATATAGGAAGTGAGGTTTTGGTCATCGGAAGTGTTTCGGGCATCACCGGTAATGTACCGGGACCACCAGAAGGGTTCCGGGGGTCCATAGGGAGGGGCCACGGGCCCCGGAAGGTTACATGGGCCAAGAGTGGGAGGGAACCAGCCCCTAGGTGGGCTAGTGCGCCTCTCACCTCAGCCCAAGGCGCAGCAAGGGTGGAGGGGGCAAACCCTAGGCGTGCAGGGCCCTAGGCCCACCCTAGGGCGCCGCCCCTCCTCCCCTCTCTTGGCCGCCGCCGCCCCAAGGGCCATCTAGGGCCGGCCGCAGCCCTAGGGTGGGAACCCTAGGGGCTGCGCCCCCCTCCTCCTCCTCCTATAAATAGTGGAGGGTTTTGGGCTGCCCACAATACAAGTCTCTCTCTCTCGGCGCAGCCCTACCCCTCCTCCTCCTCGTCCTCCGTAGCGCTTGGCGAAGCCCTGCCGGAGTACCACGCAGCTCCACCGTCACCACGCCATCATGCTGCCAGAGATCTCCCTCAACCTCTCCTTCCTCCTTGCTGGATCAAGGCATAGGAGACGTCACCGGGCTGCACGTGTGTTGAACGCGGAGGCGCCGTTGTTCGGCACTTAGATCGGAACCGACCGCGATCTGAATCGCTGCGAGTACGACTCCACCAACCGCGTTCTTGTAACGCTTCCGCTTTGCGATCTTCAAAGGTATTAAGATTCTCTATCCCCACTCGTTGCTGGTTTCTCCATAGATTGATCTTGGTGACACGTAGGAAAAAAATTGATTTACTACTACGTTACCCAACAGTGGCATCATGAGCTAGGTTTATGCGTAGAATCTATGCATAAGTAGAACACAAGTTGTTGTGGGCGTCGATTTTGTTAATTTTCTTGCCGTTACTAGTCTTATCTTGATTCGGCGGCATTGTGGGAAGAAGCGACCCGGACCGACTTTACACGTACGCTTACGTGAGACTAGTTCCACCGCCTGACATGCACTTGTTGCATAAGGTGGCTAGCGGGTGTCTGTCTCTCCCACTTTAGTTGGATCGGATTCGATGAAGAGGGTCCTTATGGAGGGTAAATAGCAATTGGCATATCATGCGGTGGTTTTTGCGTAGGTAAGAAACGTTCTTGCTAGAAACCTATAGCAGCCACGTAAAAACTTGTAACAACAATTAGAGGACGTCTAACTTGTTTTTGCAGCATATGTCGTGTGATGTGATATGGCCAAAGGATGTGATATGATATATGTGACATATGAGATTGATCATGTTCTTGTAATAGGATTCACGACTTGCATGTCTATGAGTATGACAACCGGCAGGAGCCATAGGAGTTTTCTTAATTTATTGTATGACCTGCGTATCAATCAACAACGCCATGTAATTACTTTACTTTATTGCTGACTGTTAGCCATAGTAGTAGAAGTAATAGTTGGCGAGACAACTTCATGAAGACACGATGATGGAGATCATGGTGTCGTGCCGGTGACAATGATGACCATGGTGCCCGAAGATGGAGATCAAAGGAGCAAGATGATATTGGCCATATCATGTCACTATATGATTGCATGTGATGTTTATCATGTTTTACATCTTATTTTCTTAGAACGACGGTAGCTTAAATAAGATGATCTCTCACTAAAATTTCAAGAAATGTGTTCCCCCTAACTATGCACCGTTGCTAAGGTTCGTTGTTCCGAAGCACCATGTGATGATCGGGTGTGATAGGTTCTAACGTTCGCATACAATGGGTGTAAGCCATAATTACACACGCAATACACTTAGGTTGACTTGACGAGCCTAACATGTACAGACATGGCCTCGGAACACGGGAGACCGAAAGGTCGAACAGAGTCGTGTAGAAGATACGATCAACATGGAGATGTTCACCATTGATGACTAGTCCGTCTCACGTGATGATCGGACATGGGCTAGTTGACGTGGATCATGTGTCACTTGGATGACTAGAGAGATGTCTATCTAAGTGGGAGTTCATTAAATAATTTGATTATGTGAACTTAATTATCATGAACTTAGTCTAAAATGTCTTTACAATCTATCTTGTAGATCCAATGGCCCACGCTAATGTTGCCCTCAACTTCAACGCGTTCCTAGAGAAAATCAAGATGAAAGATGATGGAAGCAACTATACGGACTGGGTCCGTAGCTTGAGGATCATCCTCATAGCTTCCAAGAAATTATATGTCCTTGATGCACCTCTAGGTGACGCACCCATTTTCCCAGCAACTCAAGACGTTATGAACGCCTGGTAGTCGCGTCGTGATGATTACTCCCTGGTTTAGTGCGGCATGTTTTACAGCTTAGAACCGGGGCTCCAAAAGTGTTTTGAGCAACACGGACCATATGAGATGCTCCAAGAGCTGAGAATGGTCTTCCAAGCTCATGCCCGGGTCAAGAGATATGACGTCTCCAACAAGTTCTTCATTAGTAAGATGGAGGAAAATAGTTATGTCAGCGAGCACATACTCAAAATGTCTGGGTTGCACAACCGCTTGTCTCAGCTGGGAGTTAATCTTCCGGATGACTCGGTTATTGACAAAATCCTCCAGTCGCTCCCACCCAGCTACAAGAGCTTTGTGATGAACTACAACATGCAGGGTATGGAGAAGTCCATTCCTGAGTTGTACTCGATGCTGAAATCAGCGGAGGTCGAGATCAAAAAGGAGCATCAAGTGTTGATGGTCAATAAGACCACTAGTTTCAAGAAAGGCAAGGGTAAGAAGAACTTCAAGAAGGACGGCAAAGCAGTTGCCGCGCCCGGTAAGCAAGTTGCCGGGAAGAAGAACAAGAATGGACCCAAGTCTGAGACTGAGTGCTTTTATTACAAGGGTACCGGTCACTGGAAGCAGAACTGCCCCAAGTATTTAGTGGATAAGAAGGCCCGCAACGTTAAAGGTATATGTGATATACTTGTTATTGATGTGAACCTTACCAGCGCTCGTAGTAGCTCCTGGGTATTTGATACCGGTGTAGTTGCTCACATTTGTAACTCAAAGCAGGAGTTGCGGAATAAGCGGAGACTGGCAAAGGACGAGGTGACGATGCGCGTTGGGAATGGTTCCAAGGTCGTTGTGATCGCCGTCAGCACGCTACCTCTACATCTACCTTCGGGACTAGTTTTAAACCTTAATAATTGTTATTTAGTACCAGCTTTGAGCATGAACATTGTATCTGGATCTCGTTTGATGCGAGATGGCTACTCATTTAAATCTGAGAATAATGGTTGTTTTATTTATATGAGAGAAATGTTTTATGGGCATGCCCCGCTGGTCAATGGTTTATTTTTCATGAATCTCGAACGTGATGTTACACATGTTCATAGTGTGAGTACCAAAAAGTGTAAGGTTGATAACGATAGTCCCACTTACATGTGGCACTGCCGCCTTGGTCATATTGGTGTCAAACGCATGAAGAAACTCCATGCTGATGGACTTTTGGAGTCTCTTGATTTTGAATCATTTGACACGTGCGAACCATGCCTCATGGGCAAGATGACCAAGACTCCATTCTCCGGAACAATGGAGCGAGCAACTGACTTGTTGGAGATAATACATACCGATGTATGCGGTTCAATGAGCGTTGAGGCTCGCGGTGGCTACCGTTATGCTCTCACCCTCACTGATGACTTAAGCAGATATGGGTATGTCTACTTAATGAAACACAAGTCTGAAACCTTTGCAAAGTTCAAGGAATTTCAGAGTAAGGTAGAGAATCAACGTGACGGTAAAATTAAGTGCCTGCGATCTGATCATGGCGGAGAATATTTGAGTCACGAGTTTGGCACGCACCTAAGGAAATGTGGAATTGTTTCACAACTCACGCCACCTGGCACACCTCAGCAAAATGGTGTGTCTGAACGTCGTAATCTCACTCTATTGGATATGGTGCGATCTATGATGTCTCTTACCGACTTACCGCTATCATTTTGGGGATATGCATTAGAGACTGTCGCATTCACTTTAAATAGGGCTCCGTCTAAGTCCATTGAGACGACACCGTATGAATTATGGTTTGGAAAGAAACCTAAGATGTCATTTCTGAAAGTTTGGGGATGCGATGCTTATGTGAAGAAACTTCAACCTGAGAAGTTCGAACCCAAAGCGGAAAAGTGCGTCTTCATAGGATACCCCAAGAAAACTGTTGGATATACCTTATACCTCAGATCCGAAGGCAAAGTCTTTGTTGCCAAGAATGGATCCTTTCTAGAGAAAGAGTTTCTCTCGAAAGAAGTAAGTGGGAGGAAAATAGAACTTGATGAGGTAATTGTACCTCCACTCGAACCGGAGAGTAGCGCAGCACAAGAAGTTGTTTCTGTGGAGCCTGCACCAGCTGGAGAGGAAGTTAATGATGATGATCATGAAACTTCAGATCAAGTTGCTATTGAACCTCGAAGGTCCACAAGGACACGTTCCGCACCAGAGTGGTACGGCAACCCTGTCCTGGAGATCATGTTGTTGGACAATGGTGAACCTTCGAACTATGAAGAAGCGATGGTGGGCTCTGATTCCAACAAATGGCTTGAAGCCATGAAATCCGAGATAGGATCCATGTATGAGAACAAAGTATGGACTTTGGTGGACTTGCCCGATGATAAGCGAGCCATAGAAAATAAATGGATCTTTAAGAAGAAGACTGACGTAGATGGTAATGTGACCGTCTATAAGGCTCGGCTTGTCGCTAAGGGTTATCAACAAGTTCAAGGAGTTGACTACGATGAGACTTTCTCACCCGTAGCGATGCTGAAGTCCGTCCGAATCATGTTAGAAATTGCCGTATTTTATGATTATGAGATCTGGGAAATGGACGTCAAAACGGCATTCCTTAATGGTTTCCTTAAGGAAGAATTGTATATGATGCAGCCGGAAGGTTTTGTCGATCCTAAAGATGCTAACAAAGTATGCAAGCTTCAGCGCTCCATCTATGGGCTGGTGCAAGCATCTCAGAGTTGGAACATTCGCTTTAATGAGGTAATTAAAGCGTTTGGGTTTATACAGGTTTATGGAGAACCCTGTATTTAAAAGAAAGTGAGTGGGAGCTCTGTAGCATTTCTCATATTATATGTGGATGACATATTGTTGATGGGAAATGATATAGAACTTTTGGAAAGCATAAAGGCCTACTTGAATAAGTGTTTTTCAATGAAGGACATTGGAGAAGCTGCTTACATATTAGGCATCAAGATCTATAGAGATGGATCGAGACGCCTCATAGGTCTTTCACAAAGCACATACCTTGACAAGATATTGAAGAAGTTCAATATGGATCAGTCCAAGAAGGGGTTCTTGCCTGTGTTACAAGGTGTGATATTGAGTACGACTCAATGCCCGACCACGGCAGAGGATAGAGAAAAGATGAGTGTCATCCCCTATGCTTCAGCCATAGGATGTATTATGTATGCCATGCTATGTACCAGACCTGATGTGAACCTTGCCATAATTTTGGTAGGGAGGTACCAAAGTGATCCCGGAGCGGAACACTGGACAACGGTCAAGAATATCTTGAAGCACCTGAAAAGGACCAAGGACATGTTTCTCGTATATGGAGGTGCCGAAGAGCTCGTCGTAAAGGGTTACGTCAATGCTAGCTTCGACACAGATCCGGATGACTCCAAGTCACAAACCGGATACATGTATATTTTTAACGAAGGGGCAGTCAGCTGGTGCAGCAGCAAGCAAAGCGTCGTGGCGGCATCTACATGTGAAACGGAGTACATAGCTGCTTCGGAAGCAGCACAGGAAGGAGTTTGGATGAGGGAGTTCATCACCGCCCTAGGAGTGATTCACAATGCGTCGGGCCCGATGACTCTACTCTGTGACAACACTGGAGCTATTGCCCTTGCAAAGGAGCCCAGGTTTCACAAGAAGACAAGACACATCAAGCGCCGCTTCAACTCCATTCGTGGATATGTCCAGGATAGAGATATAGACATTTATAAAGTACATACGGATCTGAATGTCACAGATCCATTGACTAAACATCTCTCACGAGCAAAACATGATCAACACCAGAACTCTATGGGTGTTCGATACATCACAATGTAACTAGATTATTGACTCTAGTGCAAGTGGGAGAATGTTGGAAATATGCCCTAGAGGCAATAATAAAGTAATTATTATATTTCCTTCTTCATGATAATTGTCTATTGTTCATGCTATAATTGTATTAACCGGAAACCTTTAATACATGTGTGAATACATAGACCACAACATGTCCCTAGTGAGCCTCTAGTTGGCTAGCTCGTTGATCAATAGATGGTCACGGTTTCATGACCATGGACATTGGATGTCGTTGATAATGGGATCACATCATTAGGAGAATGATGTTATGGACAAGACCCAATCCTAAGCATAGTACAAGATCGTGTAGTTCGTCTGCTAAAACTTTTCTAATGTCAAGTATCATTTCCTTAGACCATGAGATTGTGCAACTCCCGGATACCGTAGGAATACTTTGGGTGTGTCAAACGTCACAACGTAACTAGGTGGCTATAAAGGTACACTACAGGTATCCCCGAAAGTATCTGTTGGGTTGGCACGAATCGATACTGGGATTTGTCACTCCGTGTGACGGAGAGGTATCTCTAGGCCCACTCGGTAAGACATCATCATAATGAGCTCAATGTGACTAAGGAGTTAGCCATGGGATGATGTGTTACGGAACGAGTAAAGAGACTTGCCGGTAACGTGATTGAACAAGGTATAGGGATACCGACGATCGAATCTCAGGCAAGTGTCATACCGGTAGACAAAGGGAATTGTATACGAGATTAATTGAATCCCCGACATCGCGGTTCATCCGATGAGATCATCGTGGAGCATGTGGGAGACAACATGGGTATCTAGATCCCGCTGTTGGTTATTGACCGGAGAGGTGTCTCGGTCATGTCTACATGCCTCCCGAACCCGTAGGGTCTACACACTTAAGGTTCGATGATGCTAGGGTTATATAGGAATAGTGTACGTGGTTACCGAAGGTTGTTCAGAGTCCCGGATGAGATCCCGGACGTCACGAGGAGTTCCGGAATGGTCCGAAGGTAAAGATTCATATATAGGAAGTGAGGTTTTGGTCACCGGAAGTGTTGCGGGCATCATCGGTATTGTATCGGGACCACCGGAAGGGTTCGAGGGGTCCACCGGGAGGGGCCACGGGCCCCGGAAGGCTACATGGGCCAAGAGTGGGAGGGAACTAGCCCCTAGGTGGTCTGATGCGCCTCCCACCTCAGCCCAAGGCGCAGCAAGGGTGGAGGGGGGCAAACCCTAGGCGTGCAGGGCCCTAGGCCCACCCTAGGGCACCGCCCCTCTTCCCCTCTCTTGGCCGCCGTCGCCCCAAGGGCCATCTAGGGCCGGCCGCAGCCCTAGGGTGGGAACCCTAGGGGCTGCGCCCCCCCCCCCTCCTCCTCCTCCTATAAATAGCGGAGGGTTTTGGGCTGCCCACAATACAAGTCTCTCTCTCTCTCTCGGTGCAGCCCTACCCCTCCTCCTCCTCGTCCTCCGTAGCACTTGGCGAAGCCTTGTCAGAGTACCACGCAGCTCCACTGTCATCACGCCATCGTGCTACCAGAGCTCTCCCTCAACCTCTCCTTCCTCCTTGCTGGATCAAGGCGTAGGAGACGTCACCGGGCTGCACGTGTGTTGAACGTGGAGGCGCCGTTGTTCGGCGCTTAGATCGGAACCGACCGCGATCTGAATCACTGCGAGTACGACTCCACCAACTACGTTCTTGTAACGTTTCCGCTTTGCGATCTTCAAAGGTATGAAGATGCTCTACCCCCACTCGTTGCTGGTTTCTCCATAGATTGATCTTGGTGACATGTAGGAAAAAAATTGATTTACTACTATGGTATCCAACAAAAAACAACACCACGTGTCAAGCAGGGAAGAGCAACCGTCCAACATTGAAAACGCATACCGTGCAAGCTAGCTTAGTAGTTTTAATATTTGTATATATATATTAGGAACACGGAAATGACTAATTCTTTTTTTCGAAAAGGAGGATAGACCCCCGGCTTATGCATCTGGACGATGCATGCGGCCATTTTATTAATTATTCACACAAGCCATACAAAGTAATACATCAGTCAGCCTGAAGCCACCATCTAGGCAACACCTATTGCTATGCCTATCCCCTTGATGAAGGTGTGCCGAATATCCGGGCCTAATACCAAACGGACATCGCACCAAACCCTAACATCTAAAGCCGGATGCCCCAGCCCAGCCACACACCCGAACTGGGTCCCATACCGGACCGACGCACTCCCGAAGGCTGTCGCCGCCATCTTCCACAAGTCCATCTTCAAAGCAAAAACTGACCCATCGACCTTGCCTGGCCTGCCGTCGACGCCACCACGACGCCAGACAACTCCACCATCCTGCACGTATCTGTCCACACGCGCCCGTCGCCAAACCTCCGGAGCACCATGCCACCGGGATCCACTGTCGACCTTGCGGTGGATGAGATACCGCTCTTCCGCTTGTCCCTTCCAACCAGCACTTACTCCAAAACGATGCCCTCAAGAGGGACAACGGCATAAAAGATACCATCATCGTCCGATCCGGTAGATCCAAATCTAGGGTTTTCCCCAGAGCATCACGAGTGGGGTGCCACGACCTGCAACAACGATGCCTCTAGAAGGGAACGGCGTCATAGACGCCGCCATCGTCCGCCATGACCGAAGTCGGCACGATTTTCACCGGAAGTCGCGTCCCCCCAACCTCGTAGCTGGCTGGAACCAAACGGAACCTCGTTGTGGAGACGAGGGCCACCGTCGGCATGCCGACAAGGAGCCTCCAGCCGCCCCTCACCGGTCCTCCTCGTGCCACCGGCCGGCCAAGGCCGTACGGAGACGGATCTGGACAGGACGCCAGATCCGCAGCCATCGGAGCCACCTACGCGCCCGCGGCCGCCACACCGCCGGCCATGTAGGTTCCCAACGCCGCCGCGCAGTAGGGGTGCCGCCCTGATTGCCGCCCCCAGCCTCCCCGCGTGAGATGTCGTCTCCACCTCATGGGATCTGCCGTGGCGACCACCCGTCCTGGATCTGCGGTGCAAGGCCCGCCGCCACCGCGGCCCTTGCCGGCGGCAGCGGCGGCTTGGGATGAAGGAGTGGGGAGGGACCGGCGGCGCAGGATCGGGGGGCCCTGGTGCAGCCCGAGGGGAGGCGAGGGGGGGTGTATTGAGCACGCACTAATTCACCTCAAGAAAAGATAGAACTGAGAGATGAGAGCAGCGCTGGTACACGGTGGATTATATCTCTTGATACTTGCAACAGGGACAAGCTAGAAACGTTCTTCAACACTTTCCAATCGTAGCGATGGTTCAACATTTGGATGTGTACAAAAAACAAATCCAATTTGGTTTGAAATTCATTAAAAGTCCTCATGATTTCTCACTAAGAAAAAGGTGTGTCTTCTTCCAGCATACCAGCTCCATGCATGTATACTATACTTAAATAAATAAAAGAAAGGCAACACCAAGCAGGGTCCATATCTTTGAGTACACAAACTCGGACAAATTTTGCAAGAAAACCGAAGAATCAGTGATTATTTCAAACTGAGAGCAAGGCCTTTCAATTCTGAAACGAAGCGGCGCTACAGAGCTAGCTAGCGTTAATTCCTGCCATCATGCACGCCCAATGAACTCCCACACGAAGCTGTTCGTGTCTCGCGTTCCAATCGCCAACAACGCATGCGTCGCATCGCATGCCGTCTCTTTGCCTTCACACTCAAACCCCTTCATCTATACCCGTCTTCTTTCCCTCGTCAGAAGAAAGAAACAACCAAAGTCAAACTTCCTTCCCCCACTCGGAAACCTCCCATCCATGGCGGCCATGGCGGACTGGGCCTCGCTCCCGTCCGAGCTTGTCCGCCGCATAGCTCACTGCCTCCTTTACAGCAACGACCTCGACTGCTGCATGGACTTCCGCGCGGTCTGCACTCTGCACCAAGTGGCGCTCCGCCACCGACGACCCGAAGAATTCCATCAATTTGCGCTTCCGTCCATTCCGGTGGATCATTATCGACGAGGTCGCCGAGAGCCATTCACGTCTGCTGGTGAACACCTTCAGCGGTCGTGTCATCCACAAGGACCTGCCTCTGCTCAGCAAGTACTTTGTCGTCGCTACTACCCATGGTGGCTTCTTCGTCCTCGCCAACAAGGAGACCCCTCACGCAGCGGTCGTCCTCAACCCTTTCACGGGCCACATGATCCGCTATAAGGCGGCCGTGCCGTCCTATGTTGATATTTCTTGTGCTGCTCTCTCCGGTCCTTTCACCGGGAAGTTATGTATGAGCTATTGTTTTCCAGAGCACGCTTCTTCACGGCCCCAGCGTTCTTCGCCCACACTCACTTTGCTCTGGGACAGTTGTTACGAGCAGTACAAGGCTGTTCCTGACAGTGGTAGCTTCGCTTTGGATTTCGATGATGAAGAGTGGGGCCGCAACGTTTATTTCGATGCGGCTAGCCATCGCCAGCGGTATGTGCGCCGCCGATAATTGGCAGAGAACGGTGGCCGTGTCGCCGCTTCCGCTTTCTTTGGTTCCCAAGATCTCCTATCTGATGAGGTTGTACACCATTGATCCTGACAAGATGTTCTCCGGCAAGCCTGTAACGGCGGTTGCTGATCTTCCCGGGACGGGAGATGCGAACCAACTTTTCCTGGTTGCAGCGGATGTTGAAGTTTTTGCGATCATTAAGCTGCAGCAGCAACTGAAAGTTTTCGGGCTGGACAACGACAACCCCAGACCCCAGTGATGAGGTCGAGCCTGTGAAGAGCATCGGCGACTTTGACATCTTCATCGGTTATCGTAGGTGCATATCTGTCAGTGCCAACAAGTTCCCATCTATCGATACCAACAGCATCTACTATGTGAAATCCACTGATTCATCTCCTGCCATCTACAAGTATGACCTTGGGGAGGAGAAAGAAGAGTGGATATTTGAAGCCATAGAGTCTCTGAACCAGAGCACCCGGTCTTTGGCCAATCCTCCATTTACAATTGTTAAGCTTCTCTCCAGCTACACCATCAGCGTCCGTGAATCTCAGCTTCTTGCGATGGAAAGGCTTAAACGCCAGCAGCTTCAAAGTTAAGGCTCCTTTCCTGCGTCGCCATTGATGTTACTGACCTTGAGCTCCATGATTGAAGTTTTGAAGTATCAACCCTTTCAACCTTGAATCTGCGCCTTGCTGAGCAATAAGGATCGATCCCTTGTTACATGGAAGGAAATTAGCCGGTCTCGAGTAGTTTTTCTTACTTGTGGGATCTGATCGACGTTACATCATTTATGATTTATGAACCCTGCTACCTGCTTCATCTTATTGTGGAACTCTTTTCATCGTGTCTTAAGTATGTTCTTCCCTAGTCTGTGATGTTGAGTGATACAATCTGGTGCTTTTGGCACTCCGAAATGTTCTCGATTTTACTCCCACTGTTTTTATTTACTCCATATATTAGGTTTGTCTAAAGTCAAATTTTATAAACTTTTAAAAAGATGTAGAAAAATATATTAACATACACACCACTAAATTTATACCATTGAGTTCATCATTGCATATATTTTTACATTATGTAAATTTGTTACTGCAAATGTTCGTATTGTTTTCTACAAACTTGGTCAATATTTATAAAGTTTGATTTCAGTCAAAGCTAATATGCCGAGTAAATAAAAATGGAGGCAGTATTTTGCTGTTGGTTCATAAGTTGTGGTTTCAATACATTGAAGTCCATCGCTTTACCCATTTCTGTAAAACAACTTTCATTACAGAGACTCTAAACACCCGTTTCTGGTCCTTTGTTATTCTGTGCAATCTGCCAAATTGTCTTACATCATTTGTACACTACTACATCTAGAACAGCTGTATACGCACTAGAAAAATGGAATATGTGCTAGAAATTTCCATAAAAATGCAAAACATCAGTCATTGATTAGGTAGACCTTTTTATGTGTAGACCTTTTTATTTAGCTATGTAAATAGATCATACATGTTAGATCTACGTAATCATACCTAAATATATCACAACTGTCATCTATAAATGTCCCTAAAAAAGTGCCCAAAAAATAAGTTTACTTAAACTGACAATAACTCACCCCAAAAAAAGCTGATAATAACCCATTGGATCTGCACAACAGTGCATAAAGAAACCACAAATATTAGATCTTCATACTAGCGGTCTTCCCTTGTTAGATCTTCACAATTGTATTTAACCAGTGACCTGTCAGTCATGGCACCATAGCTAGGTTTTTAATGAGGTAATATTAATAACATGAGATCGTATGTCATACTTTCTGTTTTCCCCACCGGGTTTTTTAGGAAAGTATATACGACATATTTGTTGTCCTCTAAACTCGATGAGATTTCTCGTATTGAATTGAAAAAGACAATAACCATTATAGGTTGCATCATTTTCTCCTTATTTTTTCCACTGGGTTTGAAGGAGCTTTTAGCAGCATATCCTACAACACTCGTCACATTTTCCCCACACGGTTTTTAGAGGAGACTTAATCAAGATGATGAATCTGTATGCAGTCAAGCGGTGATAAGGGGGTGTTAAGAATAATTAACCCATTGTTAATTATGGGATAATCCCCACTCTCCCCGCATGTGTAGTTGCAACTGTTAGAGCGGTTTTCACCCTCGAGCGTTCCATCCTTTGGAGGCAACCTTTTCGTAATAGTCGCCTCTTTTGGAGACACATGTTGACATTGTATATAAACTCATATCATCTATCAATAATGGGTCACTTGAATCATTTGATTTCCAATAAAAAGCACTTCTACAGAAATTTTATTAGGGGAGCTATTGGAGTTACCCTTATGATTGTAAATGCCTCTTTGTCTTATGATTTGCAATTTGGCAACCAAAAAACATCAAGTTATCAACACTGAGGAAATGTGTTCCGTTCCATTCTCATTCTCCACCCACTTCTGAAATTGTTCACATTCCATAAATTGTGGTGTCGTTTCATCATAACTGGTTAAGCAAGTAAGATACAATGATCAACACTGTTTTCAATTCATTAGTCTCCGTATAAAAAAGCCACTCATGGAGGACCCGCATGCTACAAGGCAGTAACCCGTCCTGCTAAACAACGCCGTCTCGTCCAAAGCAACGTCTGAAGATTCTCAGGACATCCCTTCTCCACATATAACGCCTCCTTGGATTCCTGCAATCAGGAGATCTTTTTTTCCCCATAGATCTTAATTATCGTCCTAAGGGACATTTGCATAGTATTGCTATTTCTTCGTGGAGAGAAACAAACGGGTAGCTGCATTTATATGCGTTGCGACGAGGGTTCTAGAGAGCGGTGGCATGAGGTGGATCTGCCGTTGCAGCTGCTCCTTTTGCTGCTACACGCCCTCGAAGGCCCACCTCTTGCCAACAACGAGCTCGTACATGCTCGCCGTCCATGGAGGAGGCCAAGGTGGGTGACCAAACAGGGGCCCCCAATTAAATAGGTATTCACACTTTGACATAAAAACCGGATTTTTCTATTTGACGCATCTTGCGTCAAATTTTTGGGGCGCCGCATATGCATCGACCAAGACATCCCATTGAAAAGTGATTGTTGTGTTGCAGCGTTTCCAGTTTTGGGAACGTTCTGGGAGATTCAAACCGGGTTTTTTTGGTTTTGGAAACTTTCTAGAGCTTTCCCGAATCGGTTTATTTCTGTTTCTGTTTCCTTTTGTTCTTTTCTTTTGTTCCCTGTTAGTTTTTCCTTTTCCCTCCTTCTTAGTTATTCTTTTTTTATTTTCCTTTTTCCTTTTTCATTTTTCTCATTTTTATGTTTCTTCTTTTCTTTCCTTTTCTTTCCTCTTTATTCTATTTCATTTACTATTCTACAAAGAATGTTTGGAAATTTAAGAATCTTTGATTTTTATAGATTTTGTACATGTTTTAAGAAAATGTTCCTACTTGATTTTTTCAGAAATTCAAAAAAGGTTTAGAATTTCAAATATTTCTTCGCTTCTTATAAAAAGTTGTTCCAAAATTCAATTATACAGTTGGAAATTTTGAAATGTGATAATGTTGAAAATTTTAAATATATAATTGGAATTTTCGTTTTTCTTATTCAGTTTACATTTCTTTATTCATTTTTCTTAATTCTTCCACTTTATTCTTTCTTTATTCGTTTATATATTTTTTCTGGTTGCAAATTCAAATTTTTTTCGAAATTTCTGTTTTATTTTTTTTTATGTTCAAGTCTTATTTTTTTGTTCACAATTTTAAAAAATGTTCATGTTTGAAAAATCCTTAAGGAATTTCAAAAGTAATTCTCCTTTCCAATAATTCATTCAAATTTCAAAAAAAGTTCTTGTTTGAAAAATTGTTCAGGAATTTAAAAAAATGACCCTGTTTTCAACTTTTTTCAGAATTTCATAAAAGTATTCATGTTTCATAATATGTTCAGGAATTTCAAAAATTGTTCTTGTTTCCAAAATTCGTTGACCATGTCAAAAAAATGTTCATGTTTAAAAAAATGTTCGCGGTTTCATCATTTTGTTCGCAATTGCAACAAATGTACCAATATTTCAAAGTTTTTTCGCATCTCCAAAAAAGCATACAATATAAATTGGTTTGCATTAAAAATGTTCTGTTTTCACTTTTTGGTTTTGAATTTAAAAGGTGTTCATATTTTCCATTTTTGTTCAAAACTTAAAATATGTTCGTAATCTCAGAAAAAATATCGGAAATTTCAAAAAAGGTTCACATTATTCCTAATTTGTTCGTTTTCTCAGAAGGTTAAATTTATAAAACAAAATTCTCATTTTTTAAATATGTTCTCATTTTTAAAACTTGTTCATAATTTCAAAGGAAAATCAAGTTTCGAAAAAGTTTAGGAATTTCAAAATAAATAGTTTTTCAAATTTGTTCACAATTTCAGAAAATTATTCGTGTTTCAAAATAGGTTCAGGAATTTCAAAAATTGTTCTTGTTTTCAAAATTCGTTGACCATTTCAGAAAAATGTTCATGTTTAAGAAAGTGTTCACGGTTTCATCATTTTATTAGCAAATTCAACAATTGTTCCGATATTTAAATTTTGTTAGCATTTCCAAAAAAAGTGTACAATATAAATTTGTTTGCATTAAAAAAATGCTCTGTTTTAACTTTTTTTGTCTTGAATTTAAAAAGTGTTCATATTTTGAACCAAAATATTTTTCAAAAAAAATCAAATGTTTGCGTTTCAAATAAATGTGCGCCTTTGCACAGAAAAGTTGGCGTTTGAACCTAAAAAAAAAAAGGATACGTCGCTTGCTTTGCTTCTTAAAGTATTGCGCTGGTCTTATTATTCACTAACCGTTGTCTGGCTGTGTGGCTATGAAGTATGAACTATCTACATGACAGGAGGTGTCCGGTTCAATCCCATACTGACTTGCAATACTTTTTGCAGATTATTCATCCTCTATACTCTACAGTACCCGCACGCCCTGCTGGGCCGGTCCAGTCGGGAGCGCCCTGTGCGAAGCCCCAACTATTTGCCGCAATAAACGGCACATAGGAGCTCTCATATAAACCGGCCATTTAATCTAGCGGCTAACTAAAGGTACCCAGCACAACAAAAGCCTAAGCAACATACCCAGCAACAAAGCAAGCCCACGAGGCCTGCTAATTCACGTATCTATCAACTGTTGTATCTAACACGACGGTTCGTCTGCTTTCGCCAAGCTATCTGCTGCCTTCCGCCAATCGCCCGAGGATGCCACTGCTGCCTCCCGGGATTCAGCCAATCACATGGGACGCCGTCTGCTGCCTTCCGCCATCGGCGATATGCTACCTTCCGAGCGCGGTTCCGTCAATCGCCCGCGACGCTGTCTGCTGCCTTCAAACATTGGCGATCGGCCATGACCTCTATTAGGTATACTTAGTTTTATGCCTGTTTCTTATACGGAGTACTTAGTTAAGTTTGATCTCCCTGACCTAGATTAGGAGCAAGCCCTGGTTAGGAGTAGCCAAGTAGGATGAAATTATATGCCCCTGGGCTAGCTATTGGTAATGTGTTTATTTGTCAACAGTGCTACTCGCTCCGTCGCAGTTTAAAGGGCGTGCACGTGTATCTAGGTCGTCAATTTGACTTATATAAAATATGTTGTTTAACATCAAAATTATATCATTAGAAAATAAAACATCTAAATTTTTAATGATATATTTTTTATAATATATGTCTCTTATTAAGTTGGTCAAATTGACAATCTTGATACACGTGTCGGACTTGTAAACTGAGATGAAGGAAGTAGGTATGGTGTAGAACAAAATTAAGCATGTTCTTAATCAGTTGTACTTTTTTTTTATAATTTTGTTCACACTAATTAGGACATTTCATGTTAGTAATGAATCATGAAATTTCTTTGGTTTATGGGAACAGGAGGCATATATTTGTCAAACGTATGATTCTGTTTATATAAACAAAAGCACAAGCTTAATCTCAAAAGACTGCTCATTTCAAGGAATACTAGACAAATTTTGATTTTTGATAAACGTGAGGTTAGCTTATTGCTTTAGTGTCCCTTTACTGTTTTTCAGCAATAGTATTTGATATATGTCCAAAAATTGTACAAAATAAAACAGAATGACATTATGTAATAAAGTGTGAGTATGGCTTAGATATTAGTTCTTCTGTTATATGATTATTTTTTGAAAATTTTGGCCAAAATTTGATTTTCGGCCGTGGGCCCCGAATTTCTAGAGACGCCCTGCTCGAGTATAGTTGTTAACGATATATTTGGGTTACATGTATATGTATTTGGTAATTTAGGATTTGTAATCTGTCTCCTACTTTATTTTTACGAGAGCCTTCTTGTCCTTCAAGGTTGTATTCCAATATATACTCGCCGGTGAGGCTCGATGCAACATCCAACGCATTACGCCAATCATTTCCTTTTATTCCTTCTACATGGTATCGGTCTAACCGAATAAAAACCTAGCCGCATCACCGAGCTCCGACCCCGTGACGCCCGCGGGGCAGCCGGTCTCCATGATCACCACCGAAGACCGTGTTGCCCATACCTAGGGTTCAACCGTTGGTCATGTTGGTCGGCTGCCCTAGAGAATCTTTTTCCCGATCCTTTGCTCTGGGTTTTTCTATCTCCCGCCAATCATCTGCAACACTTTTTTTGGTTTGCATGGCCCGCCGCCGTCGAACCCGCGTCTCTACTTCAACCCTAGCATGACTAACCGGACGCTACTCCGATCGGACGGCTTAGTTGGACGCATCGGCCCTTCACGGTCGTCGTCCACGTGTCTGCCCGCCCGTAGCCCTATGTCTGTCGGCGCCGCCCCGCTCCTAACAGGACTCCTGCATCACCTACTGTCTCCATCACCGTTGTATGGCCGTCTCATGCGCGACACTACATTGGCCGTCCGGGCCTGACCGCTCGGCCGTCGGTGCTGCGTTAGCCTCCCCGGCTTAACCGCTTCGGTGCCAGTTATTGGACGCGCTCGTCCGCACATCATTCCCCGCGGGTCGTCGTCGTCTTGGTCTGCTGGACCACCCCACTTCATCGTCCGTGACGCTGTAATCATCACCGAGCAGCGCCCCTGACCTTGTGTGCGGTCGGATAAATCATCTGCCCACCATGATCCGCTCCATCCGTTCCGCGCGACTGACCTGATCAGTCGGTTGCGTGCGCCTCTGTAGGTCCAGTAAAGGTTGTTCCCAAGTACAACACGCCCCTCCACTGATCAAACTTCTAGTTGTCGCTGTGTCAGCCCGTCGGGCCGCAGCGCCGCCGCCTTGTGGTTCTCCCGGCGGCTGCACTAACCCGCGCGCTGTCGATGTGTCGCCCCTTCGGACCGTAGCATCGCGTCATATTGTCCCCGCTGTCGCCAGAGGTTGTCCCAATGGATATACCGAGCCGTGCACCGCCCCTGCGCCCCCCTTCGGGGCGTAGTGTCATGGCACGCAGTCCACACCGCCGCCCTGAGGTCTTCTCGCTGTCTCCTGGGCCCGCACGCTGCCGCTGCATCACCCCTTCGGGCTATAGCGTGACGGCATGCAATCGACTTCGTCGTCCGCACGCGTCGACTTCCACGTGGTATGCATTGTGCCACAACTGCCTCCTCAGGCTACTGCCGCCGCTCTGCATCTTCGGCGCCGCTGCCGCTTGTTAACCCTAGCAGCGCCGCCTCTCCACCCCTTTATCTTCGATCAGCACCAGCTCATCGCCAGCGTCGTAGTCTTCTTCCCGGACCACTTCATCTACTCCAACCACCACCGGCGACATTGGCCTCACGCTGATTTGTGCCGCAACCATCGTCGAGTCCTCTGCTAGCCTCCTAGACATGGCGCACAACTCGTTCAGGTCCTCGTTTACGCATGTCTGGTGTTGGCAACACCGATGCATGCCTTCGTCCATAACATTTCCCGGGGCATGGCAAGCCTGGAGCGGTGCATCGTCAACATCGACTTCGTCCGTCTACGCATACCTGATGATGGGAACGTGTTCCTCGACATGGCAAACCCGACGTGACGCCTCGTCAACAACGTCTTCCTATGTTTGGATGGTCAACTCAAGTGGTTTTCGGAAACCTTTATTGCTATTCAAGTTCGTGGAGGTGAAGTGGCAGTATAGTTGCTCCAGTCCAACTGTGGTCCTTTTGTTCAAGTTTTAGTACCTTTTTGTCTTCCAAAGATTGATATTATGAAGAAGATGACCCCAAAAGATTTCATTTCAATTCTTAGTTGTAGGAGTTACTTGACAATTTCTTGGATTTCGAATCCAAAGCAGTGTACATGTAATGCTTTTTCTTTGCTGTGTATCTCTACTCCTAAAGCGGGAGTTGGTATCTCCTTTCTTGGTTTATTTTCCTCTAATTTTTCTTCGTCCGTTTTTTTATCCCGCCTCCCACCGTTTCCTCCCATTGGTTTATTTTCTTCCTCTCATTAAAAACCAAATCCACCATTAAAGCAAAAGATTTTGTTTTGTACTTTCTTTGGCAGGTGATGATTTGATTTAATCACATAAATTATAGGTAATTAAGAATTCAAAAAGCATACCATATATGTGATATCACCTTCTGAAAAAACAAATCCACCATTAAAGTGGAAGATTTTGTTTTGTGCTTGCTTTGGCAGGTGATGATTCTGTTTAATCACATTAATAATAGGTAATTAAGAATTTTAAAAGCATACCATATATGTGAGATCACCTTCCGAGAAACCAAATCCACCATTAAAGTGGAGATTTTGTTTTGTACTTGCTTTGGCAGGTGATGATTTGATTTAATCACATTAATAATAGGTAATTAAAAATTCCAAAATCATGCCATATATGTGAGATCACCTTCCGAGAAAACAAATATAGGATTTTTCTTGATAACCTTCCAAAACAAAATCCGAGTTGTAGCCTGCTACATTGGTTTATTTTTGCCCCTTTTTTCGACCCACCTTCCACCACTCCTTTTCACTGATTTATCTCTTTAAAAATAACCACAAAAAGAAAAAACATTCCACCACTCCTCCCAGCCTTGATCTTTTCTTTAGGATCCCTAGGGACGCCGCAGCCACTGACGCGGATCTAACAGATCCTCACGGATCGTTGGGCACATCAAAATAAATGTGCTAATAAAACCAACATGTCTCAAATACCCCCACTAATGTTTGGTCTACAAGTACTCTCTTTAATGTGGTCTAAAAGTACTCCCTCCAATGGCATGTGCACTTAAGGCCATAAAAGTTATGTTTTGTAGGTCCAAACCCTTCAGCTGGCAGCAGAGATTTGTAATGAAAAAAGGAGCAGTAGTAGAGATTTATATGTCCGTGCCAGTTAAGCACGTCGGACTTTGAACGTGCAATACAATATGTGCATACATATACCTTTTAAGTAAGATTGATTTTCATTGTGTGTACGATGGATATACCAGACAGCATACATGTGTAGCTTCTAAGCAAAAATATAAGAGCTGATTGGTTTTAGGTAGGATGTAAAGACCAAAAGGTGGCAACAATTTCTGCAGAAAGGGATCATTTAGAATTTAGGGGCTCCTCTATCCCGGTCGGCCGGCCGTGGTGCATGCATGTGGCCGGGCACGCGTGTTTTGACCTGACGCACACGCACGCGTGTCACATGTATAATACTCCCTCCGTCCGGAAATACTTGTTCTAAAAGTGGATGCATTTAGACTTATTTTAGTTATAGATACATTCATTTTATACATTTCTAAAACAAGTATTTTCGGACGAAGGGAGTACAAAGTTTACGTCGCATGCAAAGGGAAAAGGGGAAGAAAGAGAGATGAACAAAACAGGTTAGCTTAGCAAGTATACGTACGTGTCAGTTACAAAAACATCACTGGTCAACTGATGAATAGATGACAGCGATCGGGTAAACAAAGTTTGTATGCATGCGTGCATAGGAAACACAAAATTACTAACATTGATCACCACATTAATTCAATACCTAGAAACGCAAAAAAAAATTGGGCAATTTGAGGAAATGCCATGCTTTTCGTGGGACTTTGCTCTTATAGCACACCTTTCTTTTTATTGGATTAAATACCACATTTTTCATTGATGGTTTGATAAAATACCACAAATTGAGTTTTTCACTTCCTTTCCACGTCGGGGCCCACAATTCATATTATTTAAGACGGATTTGACCTCGAGGTTGTTTTAATCGTTTCCTGTCGATCGAACATTTACTGGTCTTATGAAACGATGAATCTACATGAGACCGATAGGCAAGCAGTGCGGCGCCGTCTCGCCGTGCATCCTCCGTGTCCTTCCCAACGCGGCCGCCTCGCCATGCATCCTGCCCGCTGTGCCGCCGCCTCACCGTGCCTCCTCCCCGGCGAGCCACCTTTCCTATGCAGGAAGCGGCGCCATGCATCGCGCTCCAGCCCCTCCCCCTTGAAGTGCCCCTACAGCGTGTTCCTCATCCTGGTGTAGTTGTACAAGCTGGCTGATTATTGGTTTCTGTACATACTAACTGTTGGTTGTTGCACATGTTAGCTGGAGCTGCTCGTTGCTCGCTCATAGAACATACGTGTGGAGCATCGGAGTAGGAGAAGAAGAAGGACAAGGCGACGGCGGGATGAATCACAACGAGGCGCCCAGAAGGCAGGAAGGAATGACGATGTGGTGTACGGAGAAGGAGGCACGGGCGCCCCGTGGCGACAAAGTGATTTGTTCTGTGTCTGCTGTGTTGATCTTTTCTTCCTTTTTTCGACCAGTCATGCGTTGATCGTGGAAACGGTACCAGGGTAAATCCATCCTAACAAAAATTTGTTGTGTATTTGGATGTGGAAAAGAGGGAGAAAAACCAATTTGTGATATTTTGTCCAACTATCAATCAAAGATGTGCTATTTACTCCAATAAAAAAAAGGTGTGCTATAAGAGTAAAGTCCCAGGAAACCATAGACATTTTCTCAAATTGCTCAAAAATTCTAGGTGTGAGTAGTTAGTTGGGCACATCATCTGGATGCTCGGTCTCCTCTCCCACCACACCTTCATGTTGATCTTATTCAATGGTTTATTTTTCTCTTCATTTTTTCCTTGCAAACACGTAATTTTCTTAACGTATAAAAGATCATGGATCCAACTTTCCTAACATACCCAAATTAATTGATTCAGTACAATTTACTTTGGGAAACAAATAAAAAATAAAAAATAATGAACTTTAAGGAAACAAAATAACAGATTTTGATTAAATCAATTTCCTCCTCACCTGCCGTGCCCTCCTCCCAGCCTCTCCGCGTACCCCCGCAATGTCGACCCGTGCGCCATCGCCTCTCCCGACGCTGAGATCCGGGGCTCGCCGCAATGCCCGAGGCACCGATAGTGAGCCGTAGGGAGGAAGAGATGGTGGTGTACAAATAATTACATGGAGGTGGAGGAGGGGACATGCGCAACATCAACTACACGCCGAACATGGAGGCATAGAGGACTACCGCCGGTGTGAGCACCATCCCATCAGCACCGGTGACTCATCCAAGCAGGTCACCTACATCGTCGTCGCCAATTCCTCCTCCCCATGGCTAGGGTTTCTAATCAAGCCGCTACCATAGATGCAGATCTACATGCGGATGGCTCGTGTTCAACCATGCGCGGACGCGACATGCGCCTGATCTACGACAACATTAAGGAACAAGCAACGGTGATGCCCGACCACGTGCTCGTCACACTCCACAAAAAGAGCCTGCTCGCGGATGCAGTCACTCGGGTGGAGCTTGCAGTGAGGCGGGCGGGCTGTGTTCAGGAGTGGACTCGGCATGCTGGTGCAGAGATGTTCAGTAGTGGCCACCTGCTCCCTGCATCGTGCCGTTGAGCGTCGTCGACGGGCGACATGGACAGAGTCCTCTGACGCTGATGAGGTCGAGGTGTGCAGCGGTGGTAGGTACTCCGTTGACTGCTCACCTCGCCACCGCGACGACGCCCGTGTCGCATTGTCGTGCCCCTGTACCAGGGCAGCATAACTACTACTCCATGTTGGCTACTCGGATCTGATCTCATCGAGGGACACGGCTCCGGCGAGGAAGCCGGAGCAGGTTTGAGGATCGTTTCCATTTGTGTTATGTATCCTTTATTTTTATCGATGTAAAACCCTTCATAGATTATCCTTCCTTTTTCGAAGATCACGAGGTTTTGCAGTGAACAAGATGACATGTTTAAACAATGGGGCAAACCCTTTGACCTGTGGGTTCTGTTGTTAGACCGTTATAAGGATAAGGAGGCTCCTTTTAACCTGCAGGAGCTCCGTCAATGACAGCATGCTTTCCTTGACAATAGCATAGTACCGCACACATGCAAGCTGCAGCGAGTGAAATCAGCGCAAGAGTGCATCCTGCAAGCAGCACCAAATCTGAAATTGTTGAGTGTTTTTTTCTTGATCTGTCATCTTATAACGCTGGGATCCTAATGTATAACTGATCCAAACAAAAAGGTGCTCGTAGCAATTGCTCTGATCCGTGTTGGTTATTTGATTAATGAATCTAATGATATTGATTTGGTATTGTGAATGTCAATACTTTGTCCTATAAGTTTGGACATATTAAAGATACTTTGATTTTAGACAAAACTTATACGAAGACTAAACATGACCGAAGAGAATAATAACACAATGATCAATGAGCTGAAATAAAGAGTATTATAATAGATCCATTTGTTGACCCGTGACAATGCACGGGCGTTCTCCTAGTATGTAATGTTTGTTAGTATGAAAAAAGTTACAGATGTTTCTTAAAAAAACTAATTTATGGAGGGACTAAATCTTGCCATTGGAGAAATTAGCGGACAAAAGCCGTACTCTCCATTACACGGCGTGCCAAACATGCATGGCATACATGTAAAAAAGACATGCATGATATACAACTAGAAAACATGCATAGTTTTGAAGAATATATAGCACTTCCCAAACATTTATTTACTCGCATATATGCTCGTAATTTTAATTTTTACAGAAAATGCTTCATCCAAAAGTACAATAAAATATTTATAGCTGAAAATAAAACACAAGATAATAAGGCAAATGCTTATAACCACGGCCTAAAATAAGCATCTCATAATTGGAGTTCCAGAAATACTAGGCTATCAATCAGGGCTTTGATTACGTTCTCTTCTAGTATATATATACCGAGGCCAAACGCCATCACCAAGTCTACACAGATCCATAAGCAAACCAATAGCGCCGCGCCAAGCACGCTGCCCGGACCGGCAATGACTCTCCGGCGACACTGCCTGTGCGGCCTATGCATGTGCCTCCTCCTGGTAGTCGCCTTCGCCGGCGGACGAAGCCCCCTACCGCAAGCGGCCGACGGTGGCTGCTACAAGACCGTGACCGGTGTGCCGAGTTCGTGCGCGGGGCAGTTGATCCGGGCACTCTTCTCCGGCAGCGTCATCACCGATTACTGTTGCGGCCTGCTCACCTGCGTCGGTGAGTCGACATGCGTCTCCGTGCTCCATGGCGTGTGCCCGTACCCGGAGAAGAATCTGCCGTGCCCACCACAGCAGGCTGGCCGTTCTACGACAGGCACGGCTAACTAGCACACGTAGCCCACCCTCTGTTAGTTACTCAAAAAAAACCGTAGCCTAGTACTACCTCTTGTAAACTAATATAAAAATATTTAGATCTGAACGTTTTTAGTGATCTAAACGCTCTTATATTAGTTTACGAAGGGAGTAGTTACTAAATCATACGTGCTTGTGTATGTTTGATATGTAATTCGACTTTTGGTAGTAAGGGAAGGATGTTTGCTGGTGGACTTGATAATCGATCTCAATGCAAAAAAAAAAAAATTGTTTTCTGCCTCACGGTGATTCACGTAGGCAAACGCAATTTATTATTCAATGAGTTGCATACAATTAGGAGGCCAAAAATAATGAATCGTTGACTAGTTGACAGAGTGCTCCTTCATCTGCTTAAGGGCATTTTTAATCGAGCCCTGGAATTCAGCTTCCAAAAACAACTCCCAAAATTAATTGCTAATTATATTTTTTTGTCATCAAAGATGGTCCAACTTAATCCATGTCCAAAAATTAGCTCACAATGATACAGGATCATGATTCTCAAAAAATAATTGATACAGGACCATCGACCGAAAAATAAGGCCCACAACATCTTCCCAGTGCTTCCCTCTGCCTGGGTCCTCGTGTCACCCAGTCTGCGATGGTTTTGCGTTTTGGATGGGAGGCACTAGTTCTTGCCACAGCCCAGAACCATATAAAGGGTAATATAGTCCTTTCACAATTCATACCCACTTCCATATGTATTGAGGTCGTCTGCCATATGTATACGAATACATTCATGGAGTGCCATCAAATACACCTAGGCCAGCCAACTTACACTTTTTTGGGGATCAATGAGACATGTGTTTAGAGCCCCGCTTTAGTACACCCCCCTCAACCGTATAAAGGGCAAAATGGTCCTTTTACAATTCATACCCATTTCCATATGCATTGGGGGTCGTCTGCAATACGTATACGCATACATTCATAGAGTGCCGTCAAATAGACCTAGGCCGGCCAACTTACACTTTTTTTTCTCTTTTGTTAAAGTATAAAAATTAAGTCACCGGCAAGTTTCGAACCCAAGACCTCAAGACTTCGTGAAAAGGTAGTAACCATCAAGCGACCCACCAGTTGTGACCATTGTAGGTATGAAAGTATTCTTAGATAAAACGAGACACTGGTTTCCCTATTTAGGTTTTTTTTGGTCAGTTTTTGTTCTATTTTTTTCTTTTTTGTTTTTTTAATTTTATTTCCAAAACTCTTTGTTTTTTTATAAAAAGTGAACATTTCTTAAATTCACGGAAAAATAAAATTCGTGCATGTTTTTTAATCCACATTTTTTTTAAATAATCTGTGAATTAATTTTCAAATGTCGTATTTTTTCTAAAACGTATGAACTTGTTCTCAAATGTATGAACTTTGGTTTGAATCTATAAAAAAATTCAAATTCGGTTAACATTTTTTCAAAACTGGTTGCGAAGCTGAGGTTCCTAAAACACTTTTTGCAACTTTTCCTGAAAATCTACAAAAAAAAATGATCAATAAAACTGGTTGGGAAGCTGAGGTAACCAAAAGTGGTTGAGCATTTTTTCCAAAATTATTGAACTTTTTTCAAATTTGCGAGTGCTTCGGCCGGCCCGACGGGCGCAATATCATCGCCTAGTTGGGCCAAGGTCCAAGTGTTATTCCTATTTTTTTTATTTTTCCCCTCTTTTCCGTTAATTCATTTTTATCCTTTTTGAACTTCATTGTTCCTTTTCAAACATGTATTTAGTTTTAAGTAGTTGTTTAAAATTATGATTTAAATACTTTTCTGTCAAATATTTATTAAATTCTTGAAATGGCATCAATTTTTTCCATTGCCTTGTATGGGTGTTGAGGGCACCATACCAGGTTTTTTTGGTTTTCGACAAATGTTTCATTTTCTGGAGTTTTTTTGTTTGGTTAAAAAATATCAATAAATGACTAGACGTTTCGCAACTTGCATACGGTGGCGGGAAACGTTCAAACCTGGCATGTCTGAAAATAGAGCATGCTGAACGCAACGTGTTTGGGTAGGCTAGAAGGTTCTTCTCAAAGCATGTTGTTTCTCCACATTCTTGAAATGGCTTCAATTTTTTCCATGACCTTGTATGACCAATTCAAGGTATCATCGCAAGTTGTTTGAGCTTTTTTAACAATTTATGGATTTTTTGGTGAAAAAGGCCGATAAATGACCAGACGTGTCGCAACTTGTATACGGTATCGAAAATCATTCAAACCTGGCATTGATTCCTATCATGGGCATGCCCACCTTCCTGCAAAAGTTGGGTTCATTTTAAGTATGTATTCTCTCTGTTCCACAATGCAGGACGGCAGCAAGGCGAGGGAGGTGCTCTGGGGCGGCAAACAGAAGCAGCACATAGAAGTGGCGGCGGCGGGCACACGCAGCGGCAGCGACGGCGGCGGGGGCCGACGACACGCAGCACCAGCGGCTACAGGCAGGTGCAGCGGCGACGGCCGGCGGTAGCAGCGGCGGAGGGAAGCAGCAGCGGCTGCTGACAGATGCATCGGCGGCAGGCAGAATGCAGCAACATCGGCGGGCGACGGCCGGCAGCACGCAACAGCAGCGGCGGCGGTGATGTGAATCGGGAGGAGGGAGGAGAGACCCTCCTTTTTTCTAAGTAATGGGCTGGATTTGTTTCTCAGCAGATGACATGTGGGCCGCTGATCAATTTTAACAGTCAACACTAAAGGTGGTAACAGTCAACGCTTATGGGTGGGCCCGCCCTATCATAATCGGAATTAAATTTTAATCATCGAGTCATTAGTGTTTTTTGAAACAACGTACCACTTTTGTGGTAGCTTCTTAAAAAAAATGGTAGTTTTTTAGGTCAACGCCTGTAATGCGGTAGTTTGCACTATATACTCCCTCTTATTGTATGTATATTAGCAAACATGCCTGTGTGGAAAAAAATCAACTCTTATACACACAGTTGTGTTCATTTTAGTAGACAATAAAAATATATACCTTGTTGCCGGTATCAATTCTCGTACTTGTTGGGTTCCTCCTCAATCATGCACAAAGAATAGTGCATTAAACTGAAAATAGCAAAGTACACTTAAGTACTCAGCGATAACATGTTCTTAAGAGCATTATTTCTTTTTTGTTGATATATGGGTTTGCAACTGTAATTCAAATCAAGACTTAATTTGGTTACAAACACATTAGGTATCTCCATCGAAAACAATCAATCTGTAAGGACTTGCATAAGCATTTTTAAAATACCCCATATAAAAAAGTATTAATTAAGGGTGCAACATAAACATAATTGTAGACATGATTAACATGAAAGATAATATCATATTTGGAATCTGTACATTTTTCAGGACTATTTCCGTATGTAACATTTTAAATTTAGAGTTGGGCTTCCTCGTTGATATATGTGTTTGCAACTGTAATCTAAATCGAGACTTAATTTGGTTATAAACATATTAGGTATCTTCATCGAAAACAATTAATCTGTAAGGATGCGCATAACGAATAGGCATTTTCAAAATACCTTATATAAAAACATATTAAATAAGAGATTTTGTAGATACAGTACCGTAAGATACAATGCATTAATAGCACCTTGCCCCTCAACTACACGGTTGTCCGCTGCCAATAGATTTACATGAATCATTAATTAATATCATGAAGAAGGAAGGCACTCAGTCACAACGGAAAAAAAATATCATGCCCTGAAATGGGCCAAGAAATTGCAATTGATCAAATGTTGGAGATAACCATTCTGTTGGGTGTGTTAGCTGTCTGTTAGGGAGGGGGTAGGGGGCTCAGTATAGACATACTATATATTGCAGAATGTAATTTCCCCGTTCTTCTTCCGGTTTCTCGTTGTTGTTTCTTTTGCGACGAGTGATTCCGGTTTCTCGTTAACCAACTGGACAATTCTTTCCTTTTTAATTAATGGATTGAGGCCTAAGGCTTTAAACATTTAATATCCTCATGCATATTCATAACTTGTACTCCCTCCGTTTCTAAATATAAGTCTTTGTAGAGATTTTACTGCGGACTACATACGAAGCAAAATAAATAAATTTATATTTTAAAATAGGTCTATATGCATCTGTATGTAGTTCTTAGTGAAATCTCTAGTAGGACTACATATGAAGTATTTTGGCCTCAAAAATAAAAACATACGGAGTACTTATTTAGGAACGGAGGGAGTATAGAAGTTACTTCATCCAATAAAGGAAGATAATTATTACGGCACAAAATTAGGCATAAAAATACATGCAAGGAGATATTCATCATAACTCTAATCAGTACATCCATTACATCATCCCCCTCCTATATACCGCCTCGACCGATCCCATCTGACTGCTTACACCGCCCCAGATCAAACAGCCGCCAAGCACCACGGCCGCACCACCGGCCATGGCGCTCCGGCAACTCTGGCTCTGCGGCCTGTGCGTGCTCGTCCTCCTCCTCCAGGCCGTGCCGTTGGCCCGCGGGCGCAGCCCCCCGCAGCCGTGCTACAAGACGGTGACGGGCGTGCAGAGCTGGTGCGCGGGGGACTTCATTCTGGCGCTCTTCGCCGGCGTCAAGGACCACCCCATCAAGGAGTACTGCTGCGTGCAACTCGCCTGCGTCGGCGAGCCGACGTGCGCCTCCGTGCTCCGCGGCGTCTGCCCGCCCCGGACCAAGTATCTGCCGTGCCCGCCGCACCTGCACAGCTAACCAATACACGTAACCTATATACATGATGTATACAAGCAAGCGTGCGTGTGTGTGATGTGATCTGCAATTCGACTGTAATAACCGATTTGCTGTCCTTCAAATTGGACTATGCGCTCACTTTGTGGTTCCTGGTCTTTTACGACGGTCATGTTCCGGTCACAGAACTCGGTTTTGTGATCTCATTCACGAAACAATGAAGCACAACACCTTGAAGGTTCATACAAAATAGCAGGCAACAAAACATAGTGCTTCCGTTTCCCTCCCATCCATATTAATTGTCGCTCAAGGAGTATAAAAGACTTGCCAAAGTCCGCGGCGGAAGCAGCGATCTCACTCCTCTTGTCTCCCGCTTCCTACTTGACGGCTGCCACTTCTGCAAAATGAATCGAACGGAGATGCACAAGAAAATACGGTTGACATCCCTCTGCGACCCCACGCAATGGGCCTGGATACCTGTGTGCTGTGTTGGGAACTTGTATCGCTTGTTGCACTCTGTCCTGAGAAAGAGCTTGCTTAGTTTTTGATTTTCTACTACGTTCTGATCACAGAAGCAGACACGTACTCCCTCCGTAAACTAATATAAGAGCATCCAGAACACTACTTTATAGTAATCTAAATGTTCTTATATTAGTTTACGTAGGGAGTACTTGTCAGCAACTGCTACTATAAAAGTTATTTTCCATTGCAGGCATAAAACCTGCAACAAACAAACTAAATCACCAGGCCAGGAAGCAAGACGTTTGCCAAAATTTGGCATCATGAACGAGTTGCTCTTACCAGGAACCTGGGATCAAACAAGCTCTAGGTTCTATGCAGACTCGGATGAAAGTCACACAGATGCAATGAAAGCAACAGTCAGCAACGACAAAAACAAAACCACCACATTACATGATGAGCTGCAACCATCTCAGTTAACATTTAGAACACGACGATTCATGCAACCATCTCAGTTAGCATTTAGAAGACGACGATTCATGCAACCATCTCAGTTAACATTTAGAACACGACGGTTCATGCAACCATCTCAGTTTAACATCTAGAACATGACGGTTCATGCAACCATTGTAACTGTACATGTACAACCTACTCACAACCTGCTCCCCTGCTATACCTCCTAGACGGTGCAAAAAAGTTAGCCCAAATGCTTCCCACAACAAAACTGTCAGCAGTTAGTACAAAATAAATTACAAAAATAGCTGGACAAAAAACTGCTCATCCTTGTTTACAGCAAATCTGTCTAAGTTAATTGTATGGTCCATGTATTGTTCCTTACACTCCACACTGCTAAAATGTTCATAACGACTTGTATAACCGACCATATGTTCCTTGCAATCAACAATGTTTGCAACAATTTGCATCTGGATAGCATCGACGGAGTACTGCTGAAGGGTTGATCCTGTGGATCCTCTTCAGCTCCAGCAAACCTTTCTAAACCCATGGAGTGAGGCACACACACTGAATGGTTCAAATATGCCCAGATACATTTTCCTGCTACAAGAAAGCGACTTGTTCGCAGGTGCGCATCGCCAAGTGAAACCTTGATATGTGAGAATGATCAAGACAGCCGCATGAACCTACTTCCGATGCTTCCTCTTTGTTTCAGTTCTTGGCCTCTTTTCCTCTTCCCATTCTCTATCATGCGTTCTGCAATTTAACCAAGGTTTGTTAGGGAAACTAAAATTATAGAATCCATGAGTATATATCTAAAAAAGATCCAGAACAAAAACTGAGGCTCGAGCAGAAGCCATTACATAACATTTCTACTTTTGTGCAGATTTATAAAGAACATCAACCTAGTAATCAGCTTCTGCAGCCTTATTTCTAATATATACCTTACAGCTGCTACATATTTAAGGAAAGAAATTAAACCTACTCACATCAATGTGACCACAAATTCATACCAAAAAGCTCGAGCTACGTTAAACCAACAGAAAGATCAACACAAAATTAAAATATGTGTATGACAACACCACCAAGAATCATGCTGTTAAAATGTGCTTCAAGAGAAGAATATATTGTACTCCCTCTGTCCCATAATATAAGAGTGTTTCTGACACTAATGCAGTGTCAAAAACGCTCTTATATAATGGGTCGGAGGGTGTATTTCATAAGATTAAGCTTCGCGTGCTCCCTATTTAAGTAGTACTCCCACCAGTCGGATGTATAGGGCGTTCACGTGTTCCTAGGTCCTCAATTTAATAAGCAATAAAATATATGTTATATGACACCAAAATTATATATGTTTAGAAATTTTATTCAAAAACGAATCTGATGATACAGTTTCAGATAACATATAACAAATGTCTCATCAGTAAAATTGAGAACCTAAAAACCCACGCCGATGCTATAAACCCGGACGGAGGGAGTACCAATTCTGCATACACCAGTGATTGACCTTGGTTTTGGTAGCTACTCTCTCCGTTCCTAAATATGAAGTCTGTTTAGAGATTCCACGATAGACTACATACGGAGCAAAGTGAATGAATCTACACTATAAAGTATGTCTATATACATCCATATGTAGTTCGTAGTGGAATCTCTAAAAAGACTTATATTTAGGAATGGGGTGAGTAGGATTTAATGGTGTAGCCCATACAGCTAAAATTGGTCACATAAATCATACAATTCTCTATCAATGGAAACAAATACTTTGGATGCTACCAATTCTTGATAAGGCATTACTCCATTGAACTGTCTGCGTCACGCGGTTATTTGTGTGCTAATAAAATGACAACTATTTAGTTACGTGTTTCTCGACATTCATTATTGCACACGAGTATTTACGCTTTTCAGTTGAAAACCACTTTCAAGGTAGTTTTCTAAATAGCGCTAGCTTGGGAACACAAGTGGTTAATTGCCAGCATTACTGTACCTAGCTAAGTGCATGACACCATGTTATCTACTCCCTCCTATCCATATTAATTGATGCTGGTTGAGTACAGTACAACTTTGTACTAGACCAGCGTCAACTAATATGTATCAGAGGGGGTAGTAAAATTTATGAAGGTGCAATGGCGAGTTTCCTACATTCTTTACCTGCATAACGACTTGTAATGTGGGAACGCAATCATTATTTTATTTGACTACTAAATATTTCTTCAATTTAGAAACAGGCGTGCCAGCAGCATACTAAAAGAGGTTAAAGAAAAACAAGATATTGCAGTTCACGATTTTGTATGTGCAGAGCATCTGGAATTTAAGGGTTTTTTTTTGTAAAAGCGACGATTTTACAACTTCATTCAGTCGGTAAAAAATTGGCCTTTCCCATAAACAGATTGTGTGTTTGACATGACAGTGACAGCTAATAAGGTATAAAGAACACATTGCAAAGTGGAAACTGTTGTAATGCATGATTCAATGAGATCATTGTTTCCTAAACTTACTGGTCAGCCTCTCTACGACTTGTCTTGCTTGTTGAATCCTTAGCATGCATCCTAGGAAGGTCATCAGCATGTGATGGGCGATGCTGTGATATAGCAACCTTTCTTTCTCTCTCTCGTATTTCATACTGTGAGTTACCAGGTCCAACGCTCGGAGGCTGTGGAGCAGAAGGTGCGTATTCCCCAGCCTCCAAAGCAGACTGTTCTCTTTTAATCTTTCGCCGTTTGGATGCACTATTAGGATCACTATCTTCCTTCACAGTATTACCTTTGTCCCTATCCCTGTCGTCTACCTGTAAAAATAACAAAGTATTAGAGGTCAAGCAAGAATGTCCATTACGATCACAAGAGTGATTGCAAACCAAGTCACATCATAACAGACATAGAACTGTTGAGTAGATGAATAAGAAGAGAGCACAAGACACCGATCAACTTTTATATAGATATAACTGAACTAGTGAGCAAATAAATGATCACAGATCACAGAATAAATTTTACCTTGCTTGATGAAACATCCCTATCTTCACGCTTTCTATCCTGGAGATCTTCCTCTTTTCTGTGCTTCCCATCATCCTGCGACAGCGGAGCATTCTCCTCAAAGTTCCACCTTTCTTTCTCATCACGCCTGGGAGACAACCGCTGGGTATGCCTGGTGCTGCTGCCCCTTCGGTCAATGTCTTCATCTCTTCGGTTAGCAGCGACTGATTGGGGTACAAAACTAGTTGGAAGAGGTGGAGGTGGTGGCAAGCTTTGCCCTCGGAAGCGTTCGTCAGAAGTATGTGCTCGGTCTATTGGTTCATGCTTAATAGTATGTGCTCGGTCTATGGGTTCATGCTTAATAGTATGTGCTCGGTCTATGGGTTCATTCTTAATAGTATGAGCTCGGTCTATAGGTTCATGCTTAATTTTGTTCCTCTCCTCCTTATTCCTGTCTTCTCTTCCTTTTTCAGGAACTCTGTCTTGCATCTTTTCAATAGAACGCTCTCTCCTTTCCAATGATCTGTCTGTTGGTCTCTCAACCACATCTTCTCCACGGCGCCTCTCAGACCGATCTGCTTTTTCTCTATGATCTCTGTCATATTTCTCATCGAACTTTTCTTTTAATTTCTCTGTCCGAATTGGATTTTGTTCCTCACTAGCACCTCTCTCATGATCCACAGAACGAAATTTATCTACTGATCGTGAGTCCAATTTTTTTTCTTTGTCCGTATGGTGTTCTGTCAAGTCACCATCCCGGCCTTCAATCTCTCCTTTCCTTCGTTTACCTGTCCTCTCTTGTTCTTCAACGGCGACAGATCTTTTTTGCTGTTTCACGGTAGAATCAATCATGTCAGCAGATTCACCTTCACCGGTGGGATTAGCTGTTCCACCACTATGTGCAGCCAATACTGTTGATCTTTGGGAGGATGCTGATACCTTTCGTGGTGCCGGATGTACATTACCATTTGTACCAACCAACGGACTAGTGGGCTTAGTATCCAGCACACCATCAGCTGCCTGAGACAATACTTCTTTGTCAACAGGAATAGCAGAGGCTTGTTGATTAAGACCCCTGCTAGTAGATCTCCCAGATTTTGCATCTTCCTTCACCACATCATGCTTAGATACCTTTGCAGCATTGTGTACAGCACGCTTTTGTGACACTCTTGTCTGTTGCAATAAAAATGATTAGAACAATGCAAACCAAATGTCCAGTACGATAATGCTCACTGGTAACTGCTATGTTCCATGACATACTAAAGGACCATAAATGGAACACGCGGATTTTGTGCTTGCCAATAACACCTCAAGCTGTTGTTTTAAAAATTCACAAAGAAACATTTGTTTTAAAATTTCAAAAAAAATCCTAAAATTTTACACGTAGAAATACAGCTAGCTACTTGCAAAAAATTCTGAAAAAGGTACATCCATCTTAGAAAAAAAGAAAATAATGATGGGCTAAAATAGAAATTATTTTTGCACCATTTATAGCACGTGGACAGTCCATATGCTAATTTTTTGCACTAAAATGTCCAAATACACATACTATTGCCATATGCACCTTTTAGAAAGTTTTTGCGATCCCAAAACCCTTTTGGAGCCAAGCTCACATGAATTTTTCCTATAAATTACCCAATTGTTAACGTCCACATTATAAACTGAGGTACCTCGGGTTCTGCAGTAGGCTTCAAGACTTTAACTCCATCATCGGACAAAAGTTTTGGAGGTTCATCTGCACCGCGTGCAATCCCTGAACCTTTTCCTTGTGCAGAGGAAGATGGTATTTGACTATCAGACCCATTTGTAGTTGAGGCATTCTTCTTATGTTGAGCATCAGGCTTCGTTGCATTTTCTGACCTTTCATGCCTACCCTCTACAGATTTTGCACGAACGCTATGATCTTTTGCTGTCGAGGGATCTGCATACTGATTTCCTGTAGGAGATACAAGGAATAGTTATGCTCCAGTTAACCATAGTGGTTGCAGAAAAAAAAAACTGTTGTGTCTTCTACTTACCAGCAATAGGTTTTGCAAGCACTGGCTTCAGATCAAGGTGACCCATGCCAAACTCATCTTCAGATACCCATGAACTCTGCATAATAGTCGGGAAATCCACACGTACATCTTATAATCATGCACAAAGGGGTGTCTCCTGATACGGAAAAAAGGCACCAGCAAAGAAGTGGTAACACCTACCTTGCGAGCTGCCAGAGCAGCAGCTACACCTGTGGCCAGTACTTTCAGATCTTCCCTCTCATCCCCCTTTAGCTTCGCAACCTGGTAAAAATATTTGTGAGCAACAGCCCAGCAGCATATCATAAATGGTGACTAATTATGTATTTACCCTTTTCTCGATGTTGATACCGCTTTTTCGCATCACAGGAAAAATACTAGTTATCTTTGTGAGCACAATAAGGGCATTTCTGATTTCCATGTATTCCTTTGACTCCATACATTGATTAAGCACCTTGGTAATTCTTCCACTCCATTTCCAATGAACCTTTCAGAAGCACAGAAAAAAGATGTTCAAAAACATATGCAAAGAATGTTGCAGGACAACAGCATAAAATTTTGGATATCAGAGATTCACTTGTGATTATTATTATTTTTGTTAATTCAGGTGACGTGAATAAAATGAAGAGAGCAAAGCAGTGCATGACAATAATAGATACTAGATCCATGAAAGCATGCTGAATTTATACCTGGATTCAAGAAACAGAAACTTCACCAAGAAAAATGTACAAATGCTCACGAATAATAAGTTTACACTACACAGTGGATCGTTTTGTACATGTACATATACATCTACACATCAATGAAAACTTGCAGGTATTAATATTTTACACAGCTCACATGTGGCTAAATGTACAGGCCAATAAAGCCAACACGTCTAGCACATGCAGTAACAACTGCCACATGAAATTCTCTTTGAATAAAAAGGCTGCATGATAGGGCAGTATCACAATTCATGAACTGAGCGCCAACACACTTGGCATGGAAAAGACACGGGGACTGGTTACTAAGAGCAAGCTATTCTTGCCACATTTTTGCAAATGTAACGAGCTGACATACTGTGGGTAGAAATGTTTTATTCCTGAGGAAGCATCCATATCTAGGAACTAGCATGCTCACACAATGTGCCATTTTATGAGCACTGGAGACACCAGATTCAGATTGAATGAGAAGACAGTTTGTGAATTTGTGAAGAAGTTCATTTGCAAAATTGTGGTACATTAAATAGCACATCAGAATCTGGTGTGTAACAGTTCACACTATAGAGTAGGAGTTGGCACCTAAACATGGTTTTGTGTATTATGCATAATATTCCTCACGGGATTTCTGAACTAAGACAGAACGAAATTTATTGTTATATGCTCATTCTATGAAGCAACATAATAGATTCATTTTCTATGTTGATTCCATGCCTAACAAGAAGCTTACTTGTGCACCAGATTGTGCTTTTATACTACAGATCACCCCTAGGAACTCTTACAAATTGCCATGCCACGGTATCATGCAACTTGAGTAAAACTTAGTCCTAAAATTTTAGAAATGGTGGTCAAGGCACAAAGCAGGCTTTCTATGTTTCGATCGCCATTTCTACAATTTTTAGGACTCAGCTGTACCAAGGAAATGACAAACATACAGAGCTTAATTATGTGACACACATAACTTCAAGGAGTGTGTAAAGCATACTTTAACAAACTGAGGATAAGATACGCGTTGACTATTTGGAAATCTGAAGTATACAGCGAATCCCGGCTTATTTCCACATTCACGCTCATATATTGATTCGTCACTCTGCAAAAAGTTGTATTATGCAAACTCAGAAGCACTAAAGCAACGTAATAACCATCAGGAAAGCTATGGCGGAAAGTGTATAGTACACTTGAATCAATAAGCTACCTTCCAATGGTAGGCCATCTTCAGGGTCTCATGAAGAAACCTTCCCAGCCTGCCAGCCTCATATTCTGTACAACAACAGATCATTGGCTGTAGTGTCTTGCAGATGAAAACATCTATATGATTCACCGTGTTGAAAAATGGAGTCCCAAGTGAATGCATCATCTGGACGAATGTAGCACAATATACAGCATCCTGCATGCTAAGAACACAGCGTGGATATATGCAACGCTGGAGAAATTCCATGTTGATCTTCAGTGCGTCTGGACTGGAACTCAGCCATTTATCCTTTTCACGGGTTAGCCTTTGGAGCACTGATAGAACATGGTGCTGATGCTTGTCAGATTCATTGTTCAATTTGTCCAGCAAATCTTGGATTCTCTCCTTATCCTTCTTACGTCGTGATATTGCAATGCTAGAGTTATCTGAGTTATCTTCAAGTTGTTTGAGATTTTCATGCAGCTTCTTGATTTCTGCATCATAACGATCTTTTGGAAAATGAAGATCATACAGTGTTAAACCCCAGAAAGTAGCATACAATTCAGGTGAAAGGCCGTTCCAGGCTTTTGCTGGCAAAATTGTTCGGATTGTGTTGAGAAGATCTGACCACCTGTAAGAAAACAGAATACAGAAAATTACATAAGAATCAAACATAAAATGCGATCAATGAAGTTCCAACAAATACGATCAATGAAGTTAACCTCAAGGAGGCTTAAACAGTAAATTTATACAGCAAGTTTCTAAAAAGAAACCATTATTAAGGTATAAGGTAGGTTCACTTTTCTAGCCAATATTGGACAGAGCAACCAAAAGCTTTAAGAAAATTTTGGCTAGCCAAATGTTTGGTAGGGCTAACTTGGACTCAAGCCAAATCTACCCATAGTAGCGAGTTCCCTACAGCTTCCAAGGACACAAGATCTTCACTGATATTTAAACAGGAGGGGATCAAATTCCCATAATTGTATTCCGATGTTCTAAAGGGCGCATATTTTCTCTGAACTTACCTTACTTTGTAATTTACTTCTCAATTTGTTTCCACCATGAACCAAAACATGAAAATGGTGAATAACTAAGACGTGCTATTTCAAGCTACGAGAAACACTTTACCCTTTGTTTTGAAGAAGAAAATGAAACAGTGGGTTTGGAAGTTCGAACAAAAGCTAAAAGGAAATCACATTACAATGTATTCATTTGTGGTCTGCACAATAAATAAACAGACAAATGGACTAAACTTGTACAGCAACTATCTGTAAACCCTTCTTTTCAACGGACAATGTGGGCAATATTTTGCAATGTGAATTTCATTAGATAGGTGTAGGAGAGCCAGGCATTGTCTGTGAAGACCCATACCACTGAATAGATGATTGAACGACTCTCGACAGATGTTCATAAAAAACTTACATGATTAACTTCTGAGATGAATCACCATGCAAGATCATTTCATCACTTGATACAGACTCCCCTTCTTCATTGTCATCCAGAGGCCAACAGACCTCACCACCATTAGCGCTTTTGAAAAGCCTCATTACAGGGCGGTATATAAGAAAAGCAATCTAGAATGAAGAAAATTGCTAAGATATTCACTCGAATGGAGGCTTGATAAAATAATGAAATCAGCTCGCACACTGAAAAAATATAGAGTTCACAAGATACGGGTGTATTACGTCTGGCTCGATATGATATTTATAAACCAGATCTTCCAGCGGAGGTACTAGTTGAACATAGGTTGATGAAGTTACAGCACTTGAAAGAAACTCGGCATACTGAAGTAGTATTCCATGGCATCTATCAAACTGCTCGCTAACCATTTTGATATATGTGGCATCTGCATTTATTATAATCCTGAAAACAATAGCAACATTGTCAAGTTTAAAAGTGCAGTCTAGAGAATAAGAACTTAATATGACAGGCTTTTAGGCTAAAACATGAACCCAGAATGCAGATAATAAAGCTTTAGTTAATGGTTGCTTTTTGAATATTTTCTTTGGCATATGTTTCCTAAAAAATAATTGCATTATTCCTGAAATACAGTCAAGAATTTCATTCAATTAGGATGCATCTATAATAACTATCAGTCTGTCATCTATGTTACATAGTCACTTAGTTGAGAGAGCAGAACAAAATAAGGAAGGGGGAAGGGCACAAAGGATTTAGCAAACTGAGACAAAATCTTACTTGGATCTGTGCTGGGCAACGAGCAGTAGTAGAGGAATTGCTAGTTTAGGTTCATCTTTTGGAAGCAAAGAATCCCGCAATTTGTTGGTAGACTTATTCAGGACCTACAAACAAAATGATTTGGTGAGCTGTTTATTTGACCTTATCATGAAGTAAAGAAAAGGAGCCTTGATTCCTAACAAAACCTTATAGTTCCGTGTTGATCCAAACAGCGAAGATTGAAGACGCAATGTTTCACTTCCTGCCATAGCATCAACCTGTTCATCAGTCATGTTCTCAGTGTACTGTACATTGGCCATTTGCTGAATGAGTTCCTGCATGAGACATCAATTTAAACTTCAGATTCATACAATACCAAGGCAGCAAGAAAGTTTTGACATAGCCAACAAACCTCAAGTACAACAAGCTCAGTGCCCAATCCTTTCTTCAGTTGATTAACTATGTATTGGAAAAGGCATTTAAGCTCCATGGAAAGATGCTTCTTGCAGCTGTTAAAGTTTATTGGTTCAGAATAGAAGCATAAAGATGACGATTAAAGACAATAACAATACTGGAAAGGGAAATAGAAGCACCCCAGTGATTAGAAGGATATATGGAACTATTGCTTGCATTTTCAAAACATTAAGATTAAAGACTTATCCAAAGAGCTGTAATTATCAAATATGATTAACAAATATTAACAAGGACCTGGAGTCTTGGCAAATCGATGATATTTCATTGTACACTTCTGTAGACGCGGCGTCAGAATGAGCAAACAAATGGGGAGAGGGGAACTCAAGAATATGCAGGGGGGCCTTAGTGGTAAAAGAATAGGTGAACCTCTAAATAATTAGGTTGTAGATCGGTTAGCTAATGCTGAATTAGCATATTTAAAATCATTGTCACGAGTGTTCGACATGATGTATAGCAAGCTTAGCTTACGATGCAAGAATGCAAGTACAGAAATCTTTGTGATATTTATTCAAAAGAAATTGCATCCTACACAGATATTCGTTACATTTAGTTTGCTGCTAACCACTACAACAGAGAAAAATGTCAAAAGCTCAAAGCATTTTAAATAGTAGCAGATCACTGTTTGTTCTATAAAAGCCGTATGATGTGCCTAATACGCAAGAACATACATGATTAAACGTCACTGGATCATCAGGTTTAACTACAAGTACACCACATCATGTGTTGTGTAAATAATATGATCGAAGGCAGGAGTTAAAACAACATACAGGTGTCCCCAGAATGATGCTAGACACTGAAGCCAGTCTGACAGGTTAAGGCCGTCATCCTTTACTTTCTCACGGCCACCTTGAGCCAACCGTTCGATTACAATATATTGCAAGATATCATATTCCAGCTGTAAAACAAGCACATTTAGACAACGCTGTAAGCTTGACTTGTAGAAACAATTCAAAGACACATGCAAAACAATTACAATCAGCTCTAAAAGGGGTACGAGGACCTGTGTAAAACATGCATCACAACACAGCTAATACCTGAGTCAAGTATTTAAAAGCATCCACAACTGGATTTATCATGTCCCTGTATGCTTCGACCTGAAAGTTGTGACAATGTATTGTGGAGGTAAAAAATGAAGCAACTGAAGATTGAGCATAATTATAAAGGTGAGCTTCCAGAATCAAATTGTCATCGTTAAAATAATATATTCATAAATCATTTGGCCAGACTACTTCTGCAGTTCTGTTACTTCATTAAGTGATGTGTAGCCCCAAGGGGCATGTTCCCTCTGCACATGTACATATTCCACTCTATTACTAATATATACCTCTGTAGGAGGCTCTTCTACTTCTGATCCAAAATGTAAAAAAAAAACTCCATTGACATTTTGTCAGCACCATTATGACTAATTCACAGGTTTAACATTAATGAGAATATGAGATTAGTATTGCGTTCAACACTAATCATTTGCAATTTGACTACCCCCCCCCCCCTCCTATGTACAGTAACCACAACTGGGTCCTTCTAGGAATGACACAGAGGAACATAGTAACAGCAGACCAGCATTCGAGGGCCCGCTGCAAGCTTATAGTCGATAAGGATACCATGTGTGCCACCCATTGGCAGATCTAGTGCACAGAGAGCTGATGTAGCCAGGGTTAAAACTCAAACAGCATGCACTCGATGAGTTCAGCATCTAGGCTAAAAACATACAATGGATTTGGACACAGCCAGGTTGGTGTGGAGAAATTCCAGCGAAGATAAAAGAGCCAAATACAGTCCAAATGAAGCTGTCAGCAGATTTAACAATGGTTGGCCATCTTTAACATCAGAGAACTAAGACAGAACTGTTAAGCTTCATGCACTAGCCAACGCAACCAAAAAGTCCGAACTGATGGAAAGGGCTAAGGCAATCCACATATACATTTCGACACCCCCTCTCACGTGTGACACGGAAAGTCAACACATGAATAGACTCAAAGGTATGGCTCAAGAGGCCTATATGTGGACATAGAGGGAGCAACAACAATTTTTGGACCTAAATTGCGAAGGCCAGGACTTGAACTCAAGATCTTAGGCTCTGATACCATATTAAGCTTCATGCACTAGCGAACGCAACCGAAAGTCCGAACTGATGGAAAGGGCTAAGGCAATCCACATATACACTTCGACAAGAACAAGGGGAATAAGTAATTCATAAAAAGCTAAAAGTACCAGTCTCTAGTACAAATGGAGGTAGGCATATCGCATGTTTCAGATATGACTGCAGTATCTATTATTGCTTTGAATTGTATGTGCATTGTTGGTTCAAATACCTGTTGGACAATTGTCCGAAGTACAGTCATCGGATTTGCATGAGCAAGTTTAGCCACCATGCGGCCAAGCTGCTTCAGATTTTCCTTGGCCAGCCGTTTTAAGAGCCGTCTCGTGTCCAGCTAATTGAGAAAATAAGGATGCTGGTGAATTTAAAACTCAAGATAAAATGGTAGGTGAGAAAAAGAAAACCCAGGCATGGAATAAGCAGGCAACCTTTGCTGTTTGCCTTGCGGCAAGGACAATTGGGTTTTGTTCAGTGTCCTTCTCCCATTCACCATACAAACGATAGCGCACCTAAACATGAACAGTGTCAGATTGATTAAAAAGGTAGTGCGGTACAACAAGTAAGAACCATGAAGCATGACAGACCTCGTAAGGAAGAAGGGAAAGAACTCCCCATATCTCCATATCAACAGCAGGATTGGCAGGTATAAGCTGCAATGAAGGAAGCAAGCATGACCCAAGTGCTTCTTCGACCCGAGATTCTGGAGACATAATGCCCGCTGTACGGGCTGATTCTTTTGACGAGGCAAGGTACACCCTTAACACTCTGCAAACCTGAAAATGAACACATCGAACGTGCCATTAAATAACAATATCCAACATTTTTGCCACTGGATGCTCCAGGAGGAAGTGCATAATTGCAAGTATAAAGGTGTTCACAGTCATAGGACCTTTCCTAGTCTGAGAATGGGATTGAGGGTGTTTGTGTGCTATGACTGTATGCTAGTCGGTGATAATTGGTGCTAATCGCTTTGTGTGCTAATCCATGTTAATTTGGTGGTTGGTGCTAATTGTTTCTTATCAGGTCTTGTGTAACTTGAAATTACTAATTATTGGTTGATTGGCATTTTGGGTGTGGGTCAGTACCGTTAGCATGCTGGATTCAGGGAATTGATGGTAAATGTCACTTAATTGTGTTACAGAAATATTGTTAGTTAGAAGGTACTAACAAAATCTAGGGACTGTAATGTGGATAGTCTGTTGTTGTCGAAGGACATAAAACATAAGGAAGGCACCTTTTGGAGGAGGCCCCATATGGAGATCTAGGGAGTGAGATAAGGGGAGCTGCTGGAGATGCTCTTAGAGCACTTGAATACGACTGACCCATACCCATATCACTACGCCTGCTGGATGCAGCAGATAGACATAGGACGTGGGCACCAGCTCAAAAAATCTGATCTGCATCAGGGCAGCCCGGTGCACGTAGCTCCCGCTTGCACAGGGTCCAGGGAAGGGTCTGACCACTGTGAGTTTTTTGTAGTCTTTCCCTGCATTTCTGCAAGAGGCTGTTCCAGGACTCGAACCCGTGACCTCATTGTCACAAGGCAACAGCTTTACCACTGTGCCAAGGCTCCCCAGGGATGGGCATTTTTTACTTTTTAATTCTTACAGCAATGCAAGTGAGGAAGTAAAATCTAGGCCATAACAACCACTGATGAAATGAACTCGTGATATGGACATATGGCATTCTTGTAGTTTGTACAAAACGTATATAACAAACTAATCATCAATGACATAAATGAAATGAAGAAAATCTCAAGTGATATCCAATAAGGCAGCATGATATTGAGCAGGTACTAATACGAGAAGAATGCAACACAACAATATTTAAGGGTACCTTCTGAAATAATTGTGTGTCACGATGAAGGTATGGTCCACAAGCAGCAAGCATTTGGAAAAACTCTTTCGGCAGATCAACCAAATAACTTGGTGAAGAGACAGATGATGCATCTATCATAGGAGTGTCAATGTTGCGGGTGATTTTATGATGTGTTTCACAATATGTACTATACGCTGACGAAATAGTCTTCTCAATAATTCTGCACAAATGGAAGTAGAATTGAACAAGATAAATTGGGGAACTCAACCATTGCATTACGATAAACATACTCGGGCACGCCATAATATGCCATATTTCACAGAAGTACAGGCAATAGTATACAACTGCTGAGGCTGCTAGCAGAATATGCAGAGGAAGTTGACAAACCTAAATAAAGCATCACAAATTTCAACGTGCTCAACAGGATTTAGTTGCACAAGACGTTCAAAGAGTAGCTGTGCATGGTCCCTGGCAATTAACAGCAGAAGTCAATCAGTGACATTTGATAACATATCAAAGAAGACAGATGTGTTTTACTGCAGATTCGAAATGTACCAACTAAGCATAACAATAAAATGTTATTGACAGAAACTTTGCAATACTATAATACATCTTAAATCAATGGCACTCGAGATAATACCAATCATGGACTGAGAGAAAACCAAGAAGAAGTCCAAGCTTCTGGTTCTTTTCTATCTCAGGGGCTCGCTCATCAATTATATTATTTTCCATCTCCAATGCTGTGTATAAATCGATCGTTATTTCTTGCTTCTCGTCGTCCATAAGGTCCTTCCCAGTAGCAGCAAGATTTATTTTGCCTATTTTAGTAGCCTGGCATCAAGAAGGAGATGAGTAAACTCCATAAGTTGAATCTCTAATGTATCCATAATAATTATTCAAGTGTATTGAAGATCAATGCAGGCATTTCATAAAGTAAGACCAAATCTGCATGCACAGCTTGAAATATGTCCAGTAACTGAAAACATGGTTACTGCAACCAGTGGAACAGCTTAATCAGTGTATCTCTACTGGTGATAGAGATGTTCTTATACATAGAGGTACTGGAAATACGACACCCCTTCAAAGCCTAAAACTACAAGATGACACTCAAATGAACAACTCTTATATGTTTGCCACTCGAGTTCCAGTTTCGATGTGGCAACTTGTTATTAGTCCTCTCCTCATGTAGTGGTTCCAACAAGAACTATCACGGTATTTGCATAAACCACTTTACACGATACTGTTTTCAAACTATCATGGTATTTGCATAAAGAGACTTTATACGGTACTGTTTTCCTTTTTCAAATGGAAGTCGTTTGTTAAACCTAAAAGTTGGAAGCATAAAAATCATCTGGAATGCATTGCAATGACATGCATATAGTTCTCATTTATAACCCTGTGAAACACAGCAAATCCTTCTTAGAACAGAATGAATTCAACAAGAAAAAATATCCTAACCTCATCAATTTTCCTTGAAACAAAGGAGCCAAAATGCTCAAACGCCTCATCGTCATTTGGAAGTAAATGAGCGTAACTGAAACAGAAGCAATAAACGTGTCATGATGCATGAAGTATCTGAGGTGCAATTGAAAAGGATGTAGCAGCACAGATAGATCCGGCAGCAACGCTAACTCATATTGATACAGCATAAATAACTACGAAAATAAAAGATAACAAGAACTTGAGACTACGGTTATGGTCAGTCGGTTACTAAAGTAACTAATGCTATTGATACTGCATATGAATATTTTTTTCTCGGCATTTCAGTGCTAACTATCTGAGGAAAATTGCCCTAAAACAAGTCTAGTACTGCTCATACAAGTCATCATACAGTTATAAGAAATGGCCATCAAAATAAGAGCAGAAGTTGAAGATGGAACCACCAAAGGAATGTAATGTTAAAAATACCAAATTACATGTATATAAACCTTACAAAAATATGATATTTTCTTACTGCAGATATTTTTGTAAGAAAATATAATTACAAAAAAATATAAGGAGGAACACAATAAAAAATAGAGAACTTACAGATTATCAAGGTCAATAAGACCAGATTTGACCAACAGGGCTGCTATTCGGAAAAGACCAGACGGAACAGGGCTGTTTACATCCAATTGTTGATAATATTGAAATTTAAACCCCAAAATTTGAGCAGCATGGGACTGTCCAATGAGAAGTCGTAAGATGGGCTAAAAATACTGCATGAAGTATTGTAACAATCTTTACAGGCTGACAAACAAAATACCTTTGGAAAAAGAGGTATAAGCTGATAAAAGATATTGTTGTCTGGATAGAGTTCAAAACATTCCAACACCTAGCAGGCATATAAGAAAGAACATAATCAGATCGTTGCAGTGACATACTTTTACAATATCAGATAGTAATACCGGGATAAAAAAAAAGAGAACTCACAATGTCAAATACACGATTCGGGTCCAGGTCAAAATGTCCAATTAATGACTGTGACGACAACATTATGTTATTATTGTTTACATGGTAATATCATAACATATGATAAAGAAAGAAGATTCAAAGTAACAAAACCCGAACCTTTACAATGCTGATAGTTGCTGAAGAAGCATTTTGACAAGCCAAATCTGAACCTACTTGACAAAGTAGGGTTACCTGAATTCCAGACAAACGAAGGCAGGTAGGTTAAAAAATACACCAAGCTCCAGTAAACCCTTTACAGGCATCATTTAGAAACTAAGCAATAAAATGGAACTAGCCGTAAATCCCACATGGTTGCGATTTAGTCTCAAATAATTTCAAAATAGAAGTATAATAAGTTAGAACACATGTGTGGAATTGTGGATTCAGTCTCAAATAATTTCAAATTGTAAGTATAAGAAGTTAGAACACATGTATGGAATTGTGGATATTTACATCTCTAATCAGTGTAATCACAATTACATTCGTTTACAGAAGTATCTAGATTATAGAGTTTACTCTCTAGATTTGGTAGAACGCATGTTAGAAAACAAAGGAAAAATTGATGCAGGAAACTGCACTTGGTTAACATTACCAATTCTGTCCATTGTTTTTAAGGCGTCACCTAGGCAACGCTTAGGCGTCAGGGCGCCCTGCAAGCTCAAGGCGTCCAGCTTGCCTTAGGTACCTGCGTAAGGCGTCCGCCTTAAGCTTTAAGGCATCTGAAGCGTCTTCTTAGGCGTCCAGGTTGGCGCCTTAGTTCATATTGGGTGCCTTAAGCTTGCCAAGCAGGCAGGGGAACAGTTTTAGGGGGAAAGTCTTCGAGGGAAACAGAGATGCTGTTGGCGCCAATAGAGGGGAGAAAGAGAGAGAGAAGCAGCCCACAATCCGCACACACCTCGTCCTCCTTCTCTCCAGCAGATCTGCTCCCTCATCTGCAGCAGATCCTCTCCAGCAGCTCCTCCTCTCCAGTACAGCAGCAATGAGCAACAGGCAACACCACAACAGCAAGGAGCCAACTGCCAAGGTATACCTCCCCCATCCTCTACTCACCCCCCCCCCTTCCCTCCTCTGCTCTCTTTCTTCCATGTTTAGTTTTAACATAGTTGTTCATGTTGTGCAGATTACTGCTGGGGAGAAGAGAAAGTGCAAAGAGCATGGATGCTATATGGGCTCTACAACCAGGCGCCAGCAGTAATTGCAATCTGTGCATGCCTAGTTGCCAACCAAATTCTACTCTATTCTGCTGCTTAGAACTCTCTAAGGGCCTGTTCTGAACCTCTCCCACTCCTAGCTTCACGAACTTCGCAGTTGGAGTTGGCCCGAACGTCTGGCCTCCAAGAAGCCGAATTTGCGAAGCTAAACAGGGCCGTAGTGCAAATTTTCGAAGCGAGGAAAACCAAGCTCCACAAAAACGAAAAGCAGAAGTTGTAGGTATTTACGGCTATCATGCCACCGCCCAGGAAAACGGTTCGTCCAATGGCCTAGTGCTCCCGAATCAACAGCCCTCTCCCTCGAGATCTCTCTCTCCCTCTTGAACCCTAGGCAAGGCTCAGCGCCACGGGACTAGCCGCCACGCCAAGCTCACCCCGTCACCGGCCGGATCCAGTCCTCCACCGAGAGATCCGGCCATCCTAGCCTCTTGCCCACCGGACGCCCTCCCGTTGATGCCCTAGACACCGCCGCCAGCGAGGAGCAGCGACCCCATCGCAAGGAGAAGCTCCCCCTGACGCCATTGATTCCCGAGAAAGCTCGCCCGAGCAAGGAGCGGCACCTCCACGTCATGCTGCCCAGCCCGTTTAACCACTCTGTTTCGGCCTCCTGTACATATATCGCCCCAACTGGGCTGTCTCTAGCCGGCCCCAACATGTGTCCAACAGGCCAATTGCCTTCAAGTTGGGCTGCAGCGTTTGGAGAAGCTGGGGTCTCTACCGAACGTTTTTTGATCGCCAGGTGAAGTGAGAAGCTGGCTGGAGAAGTTGAATTTGCGGAGTTGATGGAGTTGGGAGAGTTTCAGAACAGGCCCTAAGGCATCGCCTTGCCTTATGCCTTAGAGCTTAGGCGCCCCCCCAGCGCCTTGCCTCGCCTTACCGCCTTAAAAACATTGATTCTGTCACAGCCCAGACACTGAGACACGTCATAAAGTTGTGTGAATTTGCTAGTAGACACCAAAGTGTCTAATAGCAAACGAGCATGGTTATGCTAGTGCTTTTAGGCAATAAAAAGGGTCCAGCAAATGACTACAACTTCATAATGTGGTTGGCAATAACATCATCTTGTGGTGTCTGGGGTGGTGTCTGGGCATATGCTAATCAAGTGCAGTGTTCTATAGCAATTTTTCCAATAAATACTTTCAGAAATACAGGTTTAAGGCTTTCAAGCCTTCCCTATTTTGCAGACCAGGTGTCCTGCTCTGTAATTTAGGATCAAATAATAAATCGAAATCTGGAATTAATTGATTGTTTTACACTCCCCTTGAACTGCAAATGCGTCCAGTCAGTAATTCAGATCAACTATTCTTCGGTAATTTAGGGCTGTATATCACTCACCATAGCATCAGTGAAGAAACTAGAGCACACTAAGGAAGAATTTCTATGTTATGTTACTCATTTCATATAGCACGAAGAAATAACAATGGTTACTGAAGTTCCAAAAAAAAAATGAAGGAACCAATGCACACCATTACAAGAACAAGAGATAGAAGTTTCACACGTAGGTATACATACCAACTTGGCGTAGCCCTCGCTTTCCTCTCTTAGAAGGTTGAATTTCGTTTGCTGATACAGAAGTCGTGTGTTGACTCTGACCTGTTGCCAATTATTTCAAGCAACCATTAAAAAACGATGCAGTAAACAGGTAAAAAATGAAACTGTGCAAAATAAAGAGAAGGATGGTGCCCAGTAACAATGTTTAATAGATATGGGCAATAATGTGACATGGTATACTGTAATTCATGTGAGCACACAAAAAATATCAGGGATCAATGATCACATGTAATAGCAATATGCATGGTATTAGCATGTGACACATACCTCCTTGGCTTTCAAATCCTGGCCCTTTGACTTACTCTGTTCAACCTCCCATAGGAACTCTTCCTTCAAATGTGCACATACAGGAAACAGAGACAGCATGTGTCAGCTGCCTTGAATCATTAAAAGGTGGTTTGGACAAAGATATGGTGCCCTAGTGTGAGGGACAACAAATACTCACTTCACATCGTTCTTGAAGAAGCCTAGGCACAACCAACGAAGACTCCACGAATGACTTAGTCTGCATCCAAGAGTATTTATTTATAAGGAAATTAGTGAGCACTAAATCCTCCATCCGGACAAAGTAGTGCACCAAGAAGGTATGAATAGGTGTAGAAGTATTAAAAAAAATGTTACCATTTTGACAAGACGGCTGCGATATTCACCAGAAATGGTAATCTGAAAATTAATACAGGTCAGATCATCAACTAATAATGCAGCACTATGATTACAAGGAAATAGCAACATGAGCAACGAGATGGTAAATTCAGATTACATGATTCTGAAATAAATGCATCCGATCAGGTACCAGTCAACTATTGGGTGGATCCTAGATGACAATGATCGTGGAACCTGTTTTCTGGTATAGATCCAGAGCTCCTAGATGGAAAGCTTAATGTTCACGCTCTATAATTCAAATAATAATGAATAAGTTTGCGCTCTCAACCGTTATAAGATTTGCTAGTGGTATTCCAAGAGCTGGTAGTTTCATGTTCATCAGAAAGGGCATAATTTAACCCTTTTCCTGCTATAGCTTCAGCAGGATACTTTTTTCAAACATAGCCTTCAGAACTTGTTCAGAGCTACCACATGCTAGCACTACCAGTGAGACATCTATGCATCATGGAAACATCATACAATTCAACCAGGTTGTCACTCCAGCTGGCACAACAAGTAACACAGACGACAAACTGGCCAATTTCAGCTAAGTATTGCATACAGTGCTACACTCAATGGCAAATTGACTGATCAGACATGCTTCATCGAGCCACTCATAGCTAACTAAGCACCACATAGCAGCAAAAAAAGGACTCGAATACTCACATCCTGCCCTAGGTGAGCGACAATGTCGGCGAGCACGGAGCTGGACTCTTCCTGCCTCGCCTCCTCCACGAACACCACCGAATCCAGCGCAGCCCGGCACTTCTGGGGCGGCAGGTCGCCCCTCACCTGCACAACCAAACCAGCGCAATCAGCCCAAAATCAAAAGCCAACCAGCTCAGCTCGGCGAGCAAAACCTAATTCTCGGCAGCAGCGCAGGGAGCTCACCATCGCCCAGCAGAGCTCGTAGAGGAATCGAGCCATGGGGACCGGATCGGGGACGCGGAAGGCGGCGGCGGACTGGCCCTTCCATTCGCGGAGGCACTCCTCGGTGACGTACCTGTAGTCCGGCGCCTGGAGCGGGGGCGACATGGCGAGCGGGCGCGGGTGTTGGGGGCAGGGTTTTGGAGGGGAACTAGGGTTTCATGGGGGGTGGCGAGGTCCCAAGAGGAGGAGGGGGCGAGCGGGCGGGGCGACTTGGAAGCGAAGAGGGCGGGCGGGGGGCGGAACGGCGTGGGGAACCGCCGCGGCGTCGCGCCGACGAGGGTGGGTGGCGGCGGCGGCGGGGCGGGGTGGGGCGCGCCGGAAAGCGGCGAGGCGGAGGGAGCGGGCTCGGGTGGGACGGTGGGGGAGTCGCGGAGAGCCGGCGAGGCACTGTGACGGCGGGGGCTGGGTCGGGTAGAATCTGGCTGGCCTCGCGTATAGATGGGCTGGGCCTTGAGCTCGGGTGCAGCCGTGTAGGTCGGTTTGCGACACGTTTGGCATGACTGATGTTTTTTTTCCTCTAAACATTGGTTTCCATTCAGCATATGGGTGATATTTTTACTTGGTAATATTGGTAGGACCTGCTTTTTCTCTGCGAAAATGATCAGATCTACTATAAAGGTTCACCGAAAGTAAAAAAAAAAAATATCAAACATAATAAAAATTATATCAAGATTTCAAAATCATCGAACGACCACGATTGTCGCCAAAATGAGCCGCGGACGCGCCATTGTCGTCGTTCCCCTACCGGAGCCGACTTAACCTTGTCGATGACAGTCAAGAAGTCTTCATGTACATGCCCCTGAGGACCCACGCCCTGGAGTCGCATTCATTGCCATTGGAACCTTGCATAAATTTGAAGCACCTCACATCAAATCTCGCCTCATGACGAGAAACTCTAATCTCACCGTCTCAAGAAGACTGTGCCACGGTTATTTTTAGACGGAGGGGTTACTTTGTTGCATACATGGTACGTACTACAAAATTTTAAATTCTTTTACCGTGTGTGTGTCAAATGTTTAGGATATCACGAGAAAATGAAACAGTGGTGTTAGATACTTAGGAGAAAATATTGTGCGAGGATCCCACATTGAGATGATCAGCACAAATCGTGATTCGACAGCCGGGGAGGCGGACGATTCGGGGCACACTCCACCCCCATTGCCCCGTATGCAAGTTTGCATAGTAAGAGTGAACCCTAAAACCACAAAAATAATGGAATTGCCCTTTAATGGAATGTGAGGGGTGGTGGTGGGAAGGAGTAGGTATTGATGATGATAAGAAGATATAGCTATGCCATGGCATTAAGGGCAATCTCAATGGTGACAAGGTCATTTTTTCTCTCCTCTCTTGCCTTCACCGCCACTCCACCACCACGGCGCCCACGCCACACCCCTGCTGGAATTCGACGAGTCCGTCACCTTCAACAGTACATCCGGGCTCCACGCCGCTTCTCCACCGCCGCCATTTCACATCTCTCCTCAGACCGTCGCGCAGGTACCATCCGGTCATACGAGACTCACCATGCCCAACAATTGTTCGGTGAATTATGCCGAGTCGTCCGATGGAGTCGGATATGGGGTACATATACTAGCACTGTGTTGTGTCCTCTGATGGCTCGTTCGACAAGGAGGACTACATGTTGGAAATATGCCCTGGAGGAAATAATAAATTGGTTATTATCATATTTCCTTGTTCATGATAATTATTTATTATCCATGCTAGAATTGTATTGATTGGAAACTCAAAAACATGTGTGAGTACATAGACAACAGTGTGTCCCTAGTATGCCTCTAATAGACTAGCTCGTTGATCAAAGATGGTCGAGGTTTCCTGACCATAGACATGAGTGGTCATTTGATAACGGGATCACATTATTAGGAGAATGATGTGATGGACGAGACCAAAACTATGAACGTAGCATATGATCATGTCAGCTTATTGCTATTGTTTTCTGCATGTCAAGTGTCTGTTCCTATGACCACGAGATCATGCAACTCACTGACACCGAAGGAGTACCTTGTGTGTATCAAACGTCACAACATAACTCGGTGACTATAAAGGTGCTCTACAGGTGTCTCTGAGGATGTCTATTAGGTTGGCATGGATCGAGACTGGGATTTGTCACTCCGTATGACGGAGAGGTATCTCCTGGCTCACTCGATAATACAACATCACAAGAAGCTTGCAAGCAATGTGACTAAGGAGTTAGTCACGGGATCATGTGTTACATGACGAGTAAAGAGACTTGCCGGTAACAAGATTGATCTAGTTATGGAGATACCGACGATTGAATCTCAGGCAAGTAACATACCAATGGACAAAGGGAACTACGTACGAGATTACCTGAATCCTTGACATTGTGGTTTGACCAAGAAAGATCTTCGTAGAATATGTAGGAACCAATATGGGCATCCAGGTCCCACTATTGGTTATTGTCCGGAGATTGTCTCGGTCATGTCTACATAGTTCTCGAACCCGCAGGGTCTGCACAATTAACGTTTGGTGACAATTTGGTGTAGTTGAGTTATGTATGTTGGTGACCAAAGGTTTTTCAGAGTCCTGGATGAGATCTCGGACGTCACGAGGAGTTCCGGAATGGTCTAGAGGTAAATATTTATATACGGGAAATCATATTTTGGCTATCGGAAAAGTTTTGGGTTTTTCCAGTATTGTACCGGGAAGCTTCTAGAAGGTTCCAAAAACTTCCGGAGGAGTCCGAAAGTCCACCAAGGGTTCTACCACGTCCCAAGGGTTTACATGGGTTGAGGGGAGGCATCCTGGCCTTATTGGTCCGGGCGCACAAGTCCCTCGAGGCCTATGTGGCTTGGGAGAATTGGACTAGGAGTCCAACTCCTCCCCCTTGGCCGCGCCCTAGGGCATGGAGAGTGTCGGTGTCAAAACCGGTGGATCTCGGGTAGGGGGTCCCAAACTGTGAGACTAGAATCGACAGTAATAGCTGACGAAGGGAACACGGATTTACCCAGGTTCGGGCCCTCCTTGTTGACGTAGTAATAAATCAAAATTTTCCTACGTGTCACCAAGATTTATCTATGGAGAAACCAGCAACCAGTGAGGAGAGATTACATCTTCATACCTTTGAAGATCGAAGTGAAGCGTTACAAGAACGCGGTTGATGGAGTCGTACTCGCAGTGATTCAGATCGCGGTGGATTCCGATCTAAGCGCCGAACAACGGCGCCTCCGCGTTCAACACACGTGCAGCCCGGTGACGTCTCCTACACCTTGATCCAGCAAGGAGGAAGGAGAGGTTAGGGAAGGGCTCCAACAGCAGCACGACGGCATGGTGGTGGTGGAGTAGCAAGGTATTCCGGCAGGGCTTCGCCTAAGCGTTGCGGAGGAGGAAGAAGAGAGGTAGGGCTTTGTCGTGAGAGAGAGAGTTCAGAACTGTTCTCAAAAGGCTAAAACCTCGAGTATATATAGGAGGAGGGAGAGGGAGGTCTGGATTGGACTCTCCTCCAAGGAGGAGAGCTTCGGCCGAATCAAAGGGAGAGTCCACCTCCCACAAGGGAGGTGGATCTCCTCCTTTTCAAACTCCTTTGCCCTTATCTCTACTCCTCCAGCCGCATGGGCCTTTCTAGAAGGTATTGGCCAGCCCAATAAGGGATGGCACACCTCCTCTAAGGGCCCACAAAGTCCTATGGTCGACACACCCCTCCCGGGGGTCCTCCGGCACCCTCCCGGCTCTCCCGGTACAATACCGATGAGCCCGAAAACTTCCGGTGACCAAAACTGGACTTCCTATATATCAATCTTTACCTCCGGACCATTCCGGAGCTCCTCGTGACGTCCGGGATCTCATCCGGGACTCCTAACAACTTTCGGTAATCACATATACCATTTCCCTATAACCCCAGCATCATCGAACCTTAAGTGTGTAGACCCTACGGGTTCGGGAGACACGTGGACATGACCGAGACACTTCTCCGGCCAATAACCAACAGCGGGATCTGGATACCCATGTTGTCTCCCACATGCTCCAATGATCTCATCGGATGAACCACGATGTCGGGGATTCAATCAATCCCGTATACAATTCCCTTTGTCTATCGGTATGATACTTGCCCGAGATTCGATCGTCTGTATCTCTATACCTTGTTCAATCTCGTTACCGGCAAGTCTCTTTACTCGTTCCGTAATACATCATCCCGTGACTAACTCCTTGGTCACATTGAGCTCATTATGATGATGTCTTACCGAGTGGGCCCAGAGATACCTCTCCGTCACACGGAGTGACAAATCCCAGTCTCGATTCGTGCCAACCCAACAGACACTTTTGGAGATACCCGTAGTGCACCTTTATAGCCACCCAGTTACGTTGTGATGTTTGGCACACCCAAAGCATTCCTACGGTATCCGGGAGTTGCACAATCTCATGGGTCTAAGGAAACGATAGTTGACATTGAAAAGCTTTAGCAAACGAACTACACGATCTAGTGCTATGCTTAGGATTGGGTCTTGTCCATCACATCATTCTCCTAATGATGTGATCCCGTTATCAACGACATCCAATGTCCATGGTCATGAAACCGTGACCATCTATTGATCAACGAGCTAGTCAACTAGAGGCTCACTAGGGACATGTTGTGGTCTATGTATTCACACATGTATTATGGTTTCCGGTTAACACAATTATAGCATGAACAATAGACAATTATCATGAACAAGGAAATACAATAATAACCATTTTATTATTGCCTCTAGGGCATATTTCCAACAGTCTCCCACTTGCACTAGAGTCAATAATCTAGTTACATTGTGATAAATCGTACACCCATAGCATTTTGGTGTTGATCATGTTTTGCTCGCGAGAGAGGTTTAGTCAATGGATCTCCGACATTCAGATCCGTATGCACTTTACAAATATCTATATCTCCCTCTTGAATGTAATCACGGATGGAGTTGAAGCGGCGCTTGATGTGTCTTGTCTTCTTGTGAAACCTGGGCTCCTTCGCAAGGGCAATAGCTCTAGTGTTATCATAGAATAGAGTCATCGGGCCCGACGCACTTGGAATTACTCATAGGTCAGTGATGAACTCCTTCATCCAGACTCCTTCCTTTGCTGCTTCCGAAGCAGCTATGTACTCTGCTTCACATGTAGATGCCGCCACGACGCTTTGCTTGCTGCCGCACCAGCTGACTGCCCCTCCGTTCAAAATATACACGTATCCGGTTTGCGACTTGGAGTCGTCCGGATCTGTGTCGAAGCTAGCATCGACGTAACCCTTTAAGACGAGCTCTTCGGCACCTCCATATACGAGAAACATGTCCTTTGTCTTTTCAGGTACTTCAGGATGTTCTTGACCGCTGTCCAGTGTTCCGCTCCGGGATCACTTTGGTACCTCCCTACCAAACTTATGGCAAGGTTCACATGAGGTCTGGTACACAGCATGGCATACATAATAGAGCCTATGGCTGAAGCATAGGGGATGACACTCATCTCTTCTCTATTCTTTGCCGTGGTCGGGCATTGAGTCGTACTCAATCTCACACCTTGTAACACAGGCAAGAACCCCTTCTTGGACTGATCCATATTGAACTTCTTCAATATCTTTTCAAGGTATGTGCTTTGTGAAAGACCTATAAGGCGTCTTGATCTATCTCTATAGATCTTAATACCTAATATGTAAGCAGCTTCTCCAAGGTCCTTCATTGAAAACACTTATTCAAGTAGGCCTTTACACTTTCCAAGAGTTCTATATCATTTCCCATTATCAGTATGTCATCCACATATAATACGAGAAATGCTACAGAGCTCCCACTCACTTTCTTGTAAATACAGGGTTCTCCATAAACCTGTACAAACCCAAACGCTTTAATTACTCCATTAAAGCAAATGTTCCAACTCCGAGATGCTTGCACCAGCCCATAGATGGAGCGCTGGAGCTTGCATACCTTGTTAGCATCTTTAGGATCGACAAAACCTTTCGGCTGCATCATATACAGTTCTTCCTTGAGGAAGCCATTAAGGAATGCCGTTTTGACGTCCATTAAGGCCCGCCGATTCTGGTGATAGTGTATCCATCACCAAATCGGAGGCGGAGAGTGCCATGCATCATCGACATCGATGGGAAGCCATGCGGCCCCCATTTTTCTCCTAACAAGAGTTTGGCGTCCTACGCTCGGCGGATGCGCACCTTGGTGCCGCCCGAGCTGGGTTCGGCGAAGCTATGAAGTTTATCGATAACAACCAGCATACAGGTAAGTGAACGGTTTTTTATAGAATACGAACATTTGTGTAAGCCTAGTAGCCCTCGAGCCTTAATTTGGTTTGAAACAAACAAATTAAGGATCTCCGCACTATTTGACTGCTGACGCAGGCCTCAAAGCAACAGTCTGAGCAATTAGCCAAGGAGCTCGAGGAGAGCCACACAGAAGTACAATCCGTGAAGGCCGAACTGGCCCAAGTAAAGAGCTTCACGCGGGAGGCCCATGGTGATTGTGCATTTACTGCTAATCTTATTTTATCATAGTGCCTGACACACGTATTCCGTGTAGTGGCCGAATCAATAGGGCACATGGAAAGGCAGTTGGAATAAGCCCGGGACTCTCAGAGGTATGCCGAGTCCCAGCACCAGGCTGGCTGCCTTGTTATCCAAAAGCAGGCCGAAGAAATTCAGAGTTTGAAGATTCAACTGGCCCAAGCTCAAGAAGAGAACCGAAAGCTTCAAAGGGGTGTGTTTCGGTAAGTACAATTCCATTATCAGTAAATATTTTTTATGTAGGGAATAATGGTAAGCACGATGTTGCCTTATGTAGAGGCCTCCTGTTCGGGCATCCTGAAGAGGAGATCGAATCAAACCAAGGGGACTTGCTGAAGGAGCTGACCTCTCTCCATAGGCGCATGCAGAAAGCAATGACAGGAATGGTGAAGGCACTATGGCCTGTCGAACAGCCACTTGAAGGGCTAGCCACACACGTGGATCAATTCAAGGGGGCTCGAAATAGGTTCAAGCCGTGGAAGACTTCGGCTTGCCGTGAGGGAGCACAGGAAGCATGGGCAATGATCAAGACCCGTTTCACCGGACTTAACCCCGAGCATATGGCGCAGGTTGGTCCTGTGGGATCGGATTTAAAAGAAGTTCCACTTCACCTGGTGTATGACCAGGTGATGCCTGCCGCCCATCTTTCGCAACCGGACTGCCCCCTTAACACCATAATCGATAATCTCGATCAGCAGGCGCACATGTAATTTATATGTACGTGTGTATAAACAATTCGTGTTGTAAACTTTGTCTTAACCGGCCATCGGCTTCTCTCCCCTCCCCTCCCCCCCCCCCCCCCCCCGTGTGAAGAGCTCGGGAGTGTTCCTCCTTAATTGTCCCTCTCAAAAGAGCGAACTGTATTCGGGGAACCAGGCAATCCGGCTATGTGGTGCGAACAGACAGAAAGCATACAGAAACATATGTTATATTACTACATAGCGTAAGAAACATCTTCTGAGGAAAATAGTACCTCTATCGATACCTTTCTTCGGGGCTCTACGAAGATCGTAGATAGAAGTCTGCATACTTCCAGTATGCGACTAATTTTTCTTTGGGAAGAAAAGACCCAAACAACAGTAATAATGACCGAATCCGTATAAGGTGTTTTTGTCATAGCCGACCAATTTTCTACGTAATATAGCTAGCTTTCGGCTTCACCCGTCTGAGGTACGTGTCTGGATGACCCGGTCGTAACAATCGCAGAGGTTCTCCCTTTAGTCTCTCGCCGAACAATTGGGAATGTAGAGAGTAATCACAGGAGCGAGGGAACCCAGCTTGGCAAAGTCTTAGTTCGAATTGATGCATATGATGGCTAGAACATGACAAAACAAACATGTGCACCTAGTAAGTATGAGAAAATACTTGTAACAAAAAGTTTGGCTCCTAGAAGAGGCCCCCACGTGTTATGTTCGGATTTAACACTTTACGATGTATGCCGATAATCTTTTAGTACAAGATTGGTTCAACCGAACATAGGGTAAGCAAAGAAATTGGCCCTGTCAAACAGCTAAATGGGAAGGGAAGAAGAAAAAAGCCAAAAGATAACAAGAGGAAAAAGGAAAAATGTGGGGGAGTTGAGACTACACCGGTTTTCCATAGAAGCGACGAAGACGAGCTGCGTTCCATGGATTTGGTTCAAGGCGGTTATCGGATGGACTCCGCAGACGATAAGCACCTCCCGTGAGTACTTCGTCGATGATGAAAGGACCCTCCCATTTGGGGTTGAGTTTATGCTTCTGTTTCTCCGGGAGCCATAGGACGAGTTCACCTACGTTGTATGCTTTTGCCCTGACCTCCCTGCTTTGGTAACGTCAAGCTTTCTGTTGGTAAAGAGTGGAACGAGCCAAAGCTATGTCACGCTCTCCCTCCAAGGCATCTAAGTCGTCCTGTCGATCTAACTCGGCCTCCTTTTCCTCGTATACGCGCACCCTTGGTGCGTCGTGAATAATATCGCAAGGGAGGACTGCCTCTGCCCCATAGACCATGAAAAACGGTGTGTAACACGTTGATCTATTTGGGGTGGTGCGCAAGCCCCATAGAACGGAGTCGAGTTCCTCCACCCAATGACAGTCGAACTCATGAAGAGATCGTACCAAACGTGGCTTGATGCCGCTCATAATGAGACCGTTTGCCCGCTCGACCTGTCCATTGGTCTGCGGATGATAGAGCGATGCATAATCAAGCTTTATGCCCATTTTCGCGCACCAGTCCTTGACCTCTTGGACCGTGAAGTTGGATCCATTATCCGTTATTATACTATGCGGGACACCGTAACGATGTACTACGTTAGATATAAAGTCGATCACTGGTCCGGATTTAGCCGACTTAACGGGCTTTGCTTCTATCAATTTGGTGAACTTGTCAACCATGACCAGTAGGTATTTATTTTTCTTGGTTTCCCCTTTAAGGGGTCCGACCATGTCCATACCCCAGACACTACTGGAATCAGAAAATTTGCCGTCTGCCAGCTCTTTGCCGTCTGCTAGCAGACGGCAAAGAGTGTCTTTTGCCATCAGCTAGCACAAAGCGGATGGCAAAGAGCTGGCGGACGGCAAAGAGGGGCTTTGCCATCTGCCAGCAGCAGACGGCAAAGATTCTTTGCCGTCAGCGAGCGGATGGCAAAGAGGTGGGTGGGGTCTAGTTGACGGCAGTACTGTAACGGCCCACCACCCCACCTCTTTGTCGTCCGCTAGCGGACGACAACGAGGTGGATACCTAAACCGCTAACGACGCACGCCCACGCCTCTCATCTCTCTCCCCCGACCCATCTCCCCAGCCCCCACCCCCCACCGTGCCCCCGCGCCGGCCGCCGCCCCGCCCCCGTGCTCCCGGCCGCCGTCACACCCCCGTCGCGCCCCGTCGCCGGCCCCCGTCGCACCCCCACCGCCCCACCCCCGCCGCCCGTGCCCACCGCCGGCCAGACCGCCTCCCCGCCCGTGCCCCCCCCGCCCGCGCCCCCCGCCGCCCGCGCCCCCCCACTGGCGCCGCCCGCGCCCCTCACCCCCACCACCGCCCGCCGCCCGCGCCACTCACCCCCACCGCCGCTCGCGCCCCTCACCCCACAGCGGCCGCCACGGACGCCCCCTTGCTGGTCGCTGCCCCACTCCGGTGAGCCCCCTGCCCCTCTTTTTTTCATTTTAGGTGTAGTTAGTTAGTTGTAATTTAGGTGTAGTTAGTTAGTTGTAATTTAGGTGTAGTTAGTTAATTAGTTAGTTGTAATTTAGGTGTAGTTAGTTAGTTAGTTGTAATTTAGGTGTAGTTAGTTAGTTAGTTAGAAGAAAAGGAGGAGGAGGAGGAGGAGAAAAGAAGAAAAAGAAGAAGGAGAATAAGAAGAAGAGGAGGAGGAGGGGTGTGTCGACGCCGACGTAACCGGGTCAAGGATCGCCGACACCACACCATCGACACCCCGACCCCCAACACAACACCCCGACACCTCGACACGGCACCCCCGACACCCCGACCCCGACACGACACCCCTACACCCCGACCCCGACACGACACCCCGACGGGCCGACCCCCGACACGACACCCCGACACCATGACACGGCACCCCGGACCCCGACACGACACCCCCACACCCCGACACGACACCCCGACACCCCGACACCTCGACACAGCACCCCCGACCACGACACATCACCCCGACCCCGACACGACACCCCCGACACCCCAACCTCGACACGACACCCCGACCCTAACCCTGACCCCGACCCGACACCCCGACCCCTAACACCCCGAGACCCCAACACAGCACCCCGACCCCGACACCCCGACACGGCACCCCCGACCCCGACACAACACCCCGACTGTTGGAAATATGCCCTAGAGGCAATAATAAAATGGTTATTATTGTATTTCCTTGTTCATGATAATTGTCTATTGTTCATGCTATAATTGTGTTAACCGGAAACCATAATACATGTGTGAATACATAGACCAAAACATGTCCCTAGTGAGACTCTAGTTGACTAGCTCGTTGATCAATAGATGGTCACGGTTTCATGACCATGGACATTGGATGTCGTTGATAACGGGATCACATCATTAGGAGAATGATGTGATGGACAAGACCCAATCCTAAGCATAGCACAAGATCGTGTAGTTCGTTTGCTAAAGCTTTTCAATGTCAAGTATCGTTTCCTTAGACCATGAGATTGTGCAACTCCCGGATACTGTAGGAATGCTTTGGGTGTGCCAAACGTCACAACATAACTGGGTGGCTATAAAGGTGCACTACGGGTATCTCCGAAAGTATCTGTTGGGTTGGCACGAATCAAGACTGGGATTTGTCACTCCGTGTGACGGAGAGGTATCTCTGGGCCCACTCGGTAAGACATCATCATAATGAGCTCAATGTGACTAAGGAGTTAGCCACGGGATGATGTATTACGGAACGAGTAAAGAGACTTGCCGGTAACGAGATTGAACAAGGTATAGGGATACCGACGATCGAATCTCGGGCAAGTACCATACCGATAGACAAAGGGAATTGTATACGGGATTAATTGAATCCCCGACATCGTGGTTCATCCGATGAGATCATCGTGGAGTACGTGGGAGCCAACATGGGTATCCAGATCCCGCTGTTGGTTATTGGCCGGAGAAGTGTCTCGGTCATGTCTACGTGTCTCCCGAACCCGTAGGGTCTACACACTTAAGGTTCGATGACGCTAGGGTTATAGGGAAATGGTATACGTGATTACCGAAGGTTGTTCGGAGTCCCGGATGAGATCCCGGACGTCACGAGGATCTCCGGAATGGTCCGGAGATAAAGATTGATATATAGGAAGTCCAGTTTTGGTCACCGGAAAGTTTTCGGGCTCATCGGTAGTGTACCGGGAGTGCCGGGAGGGTGCCGGAGGACCCCCGAGAGGGGTGTGACGACCAAAGGACCTCATGGGCCCTTAGAGGAGGTGTGCCAGACCATATTGGGTCGGCCAAGACCATCTATGTGGGCCCATGTGGCTGGAGATAAGGAGATAAGGCAAAAAGGATTTAAAAGGAGGAGATCCACCTCCCTTGTGGGAGGTGGACTCTCCCTTTAATTCGGCCGACCCTCTCCTCTTTGGAGTAGAGGACAAGCCAGCCCTCCATGTCCCTCCTCCTATATATACTTGAGGTTTTGGATGTTTTGAGAGAGGATTTGATCTCTCTCTCTCACGGCGAAGCCCTACCTCTCTTCTTCCTCCTCCGCAGCGCTTAGGCGAAGCCCTGTCGGAATACCTTGCTACTCCACCACCACCACGCCGTCGTGCTGCTGTTGGAGCCCTTCCCCAACCTCTCCTTCCTCCTTGCTGGATCAAGGTGTTTGAGACGTCACCGGGCTGCACGTGTGTTGAACGCGGAGGTGCCGTCCGTTCGGCACTTGATCGGATCTACCGCGATCTGAATCGCTGCGAGTACGACTCCATCAACCGCGTTCTTGTAACGCTTCCGCTTAGCGATCTTCAAAGGTATGAAGATGCAATCTCTCCCCTCTCGTTGCTGGTTTCTCCATAGATAGATCTTGGTGAACGTAGGAAATTTTTGATTTACTACTACGTCTCCCAACAGTGGCATCATGAGCTAGGTCTATGCGTAGAATCTATGCACGAGTAGAACACAAAGCAGTTGTGGGCATCGATTTTGTTAATATGCTTGCCGTTACTAGTCTTATCTTGATTCGACGGTATTGTGGGATGAAGCGGCCCGGACCAACCTTACACGTACGCTTACGTGAGACCGGTTCCACCGCCTGACATGCACTAGTTGCATAAGGTGGCTAGCGGGTGTCTGTCTCTCCCACCTTAGTCGGATTGGATTCGATGAAAAGGGTCCTTATGAAGGGTAAATAGCAATTGGCATATCACGTTGTGGTTTTGACGTAGGTAAGAAACGTTCTTGCTAGAAACCTATAGCAACCACGTAAAAACTTGCAACTACAAATTAGAGGACGTCTAACTTGTTTTTGCAGCATATGCCGTGTGATGTGATATGGCCAAAAGGATGTGATGTGATGCATTGTGATGTATGAGATTGATCATGTTCTTGTAATAGGGTTCACGACTTGCATGTCGATGACTATGACAACCGGCAGGAGCCATAGGAGTTGTCTTATATTATTGTATGACCTGCGTGTCAATCATAAATGCCATGTAATTACTTTACTTTATTGCTAAACGTTAGTTGTAGTAGTAGAAGTAATAGTTGGCGAGACAACTTCATGAAGACACAATGATGGAGATCATGGTGTCGTGCCGGTGACAGTGATGATCATGGTGCCCCGAAGATGGAGATCAAAGGAGCAAGATGATATTGGCCATATCATGTCACTATATTGATTGCATGTGATGTTTATCATGTTTACATCTTATTTGCATACAACGACAGTAGTAAATAAGATGATCTCTTAATAAAATTTCAAGAAAGGTGTTCACCCTAACTGTGCACCGTTGCTAAGGATCGTCGTTCCGAAGCACCACGTGATGATCGGGTGTGATAGGTTCTAACGTTCGCATACAACGGGTGTAAGCCAGATTTACACATGCAAAACACTTAGGTTGACTTGACGAGCCTAGCATGTACAGACATGGCCTCGGAACACGGAAGACCGAAAGGTCGAACATGAGTCGTATAGAAGATACGATCAACATAGAGATGTTCACCATGGATGACTAGTCCGTCTCACGTGATGATCGGACACGGGCTAGTTGACATGGATCATGTATCACTTGGAAGACTAGAGAGATGTCTATCTAAGTGGGAGTTCATTAATAATTTGATTAAATGAACTTAATTATCATGAACTTAGTCTAAAAATGTCCTTGCAAATTATGTCGTAGATAGCTCACGCTGTAGCTCCCCAATTTTATTGATACAATCCTAGAGAAAAGTAAGTTGAAAGTTGATGGTAGCAATAATGCGGACTGGGTCCGTGATCTGAGGATTGTCCTCATTGTTGCACAGAAAGCTTATGTTTTTTATGTACCGCTAACTGCATCACTCCCTCAAGCGTTGTCTGTAGATGTTGTGAACATATGACAGGCACTTTCTGGTGACTACGTGATAGTTCAATGCGTCATGCATTACGGCTTAGAATTGAGGCTCCAAAACGTTTTGAACGTCACGGAACATATGAGATGTTCTAGGAGCTGAGATTGTGATCTCAGGCTCGTGCCTATGTTGAAGAGGTATGAGACCTCCAACAAGATTCTTTGTCTTCAAGATAAAGGAGAATATCTCAATCGCTGAGCGTGTGCTCAGATTGTCTGGGTGCTACAATCACTTGAATCAAGTGGGAGTTAATCTTCCAGATGAGATAGTGATTAATGCAGTTCTCCAAGTCACTGCCACCAAGCTACTAGAGCTTCGTGATGAACTATAACATGCCAGGGATGGATAAGATGATCCCTGAGTTGTTCGTGATGTTTGACACCACGAAGGTAGAAATCAAGAAGGAGCATCAAGTGTTGATGGTTAAGTGAAACCACTAGTTTCAAAAGGGGCAAGGGCAAGAACGAAAAACTTCAGGAATGGCAAGCCAGTTGTTGCTCTAGTGAAGAAACCCAAGGTTGAGCCCGAACCCGAGACTAAGTGCTTCTGTTATGAGGAGAATGTTCGCTGAAGCGAAAACCCCCTAGATGCTTGGTAGATAAGAAGGCTGGTAATGTCAATGGAAGTATATTTGATATACGTGTTAGTGATGTGTACCTTGCTGGTACTCCTAGTAGCACCTGGGTATTGGATACCGGTTCGGTTGCTAAGTGTTAGCAACTCGAAATAAAAGCTACGGAGTAAATGGAGACTAGCTAGGTGAAAGGTGACGATGTGTGTTGGAAGTATTTCCAAGATTGATGTGATCACCATCGCACGCTCTCTCTACCTTCAGGATTTGTGATAAAGCTAAATAAATGTTATTTGGTGTTTGCGTTGAGCATGAACGTGATTAGATCATGATTAGTGCGATACGGTTATTCATATAAGTTAGAGAATAATGGTTATTCTGTTTACATGGATAATGCCTTCAATGGTCATGCACCCACTCGAAATGGTTTATCGAATCATGATCGTAGTAGTACACATATTCATAACATTGGTACCAAAAGATACAAAGTTAATAATGATAGTACCACATGCTTGTGGCACTGCCACGTAATGTCATATTGGTATAAATCGCATGAAGAAACTCCATGATGATGGATTTTTTTGACTCACTCGATTTCGAATCGGTTGAGACATGCGAGCCATGCCTCTTGGGCAAGATGACTGAGACCCCGTCATCCAATATGATGGAGCGGGCAAGTGGCTTATTGGAATTAATACATGTTGATGTATGTGGTCCAATGAGTGTTGAAACACACAGTGGATATCGTTGTTTTTCTTTACCTTCACTGATGATTTGAGTAAATATGGGGATATTTACTTAATGAAACACGAATCTGAAATGTTTGAAAGGTTCAAGGAGTTTCAGAGTGAAGTTAAAGATCATCGTGACAAGAAGATAAATGTCTATGATATGATCATGGAGGTGAATATCTAAGTTACGAGTTTGGTATGCAATTTTAGACAATGTGGAAATTGTTTCACAGCTCACGCCTCCTGGAACACCATAGTGTGATGGTGTGTTCGAACGTCGTAGTCGTGCTCTATTGGATATAGTGAGTACTATGATGTCTCTTATCGTTTTACCACTATCGTTATGCGGTTATGCATTAAAGACAAATTCATTCACTTTAACAGGGCACCATCTAAGTCTGTTGAGATGACACCGTGAGAATTATGGTTTGACAGAAGCCTAAGCTGTCATTTCTTAATGTTTGGGGCTGCGACGCTTATGTGAAAATGGGTTTTTCACCTAGCGAGCTCGAACTCAAAGCAGACAAATGCATCTTCATAGAATGCCCTAATGAGACATTGGGTATACCTTCTATCTCAGATCGAAGCGCAAAAGGTGTTTGTTGCTAAGAACGGGTCCTTTCTTGAGAAAGAGTTTCTCTCGAAAGAATTGAGTGGGAGGAAGATAGAACTTGATAAGGTTGTTGAACCTTTGTTTCAACCAGAGAATAGCGCAACACAGAAAGATGTTTCTGTAGAGCCTACTCAGTTGAAAAGGAAGTTAATGATGATGATCATGAAGCTTCGGATCAAGTCACTATCGAATCTCGTAGGTCAACAAGGACGCGTACTGCTCCTGAGTAGTACGACAACCCTGTCTTGGAAATCATGTTGTTGGACAACGATGAACCTACGAACTATGGAGAAGCGATGGTGGGCCCGGATTCCAACAAATGGCTAGGAGCCATGAAATCCGAGAAAGGATCCATGTATGAAAACCAAGTATGGACTTTGGTAGACTTGCCTGTTGAATGGCGGGTCATTGAGTACAAATGGACCTTTGAAATAAACATAGACGCTAATGGTGAAATGTCACCGTTTATAAAGCTCGACTTGTTGCAAAGAAGTTTCCGCCAAGTTCAAGGAGTTGACTGCGATGAGATTGTCTCATCTGTAGCGATGCTAAAAGTCTATTAAAATTTTGTTAGCAGTTGCTGCATTTTTCGATTATGAAATCTGGCAGATGGATGACAAAACGAGGTTTCCGTAATGGTTTCTGTGAGGAAGAGTTGTATGTGATACAACCAGAAGGTTTTGTCAATCCTAAGGATGCTAATAATATGCAAACTCCAGCGATCCTTCTATGGACTGGAGCAAGCATCTCGGAGTTGGAATATATGCTTTGATGAGGTGATCAGAGTGTTTAAGTTTATACAAAGTTTATGAGAAACTTGTATTTGCAAGAAAGTGAGTGGGAGCACTATGGAATTTCTTATAAGAATATGTAGTTGACATATTATTGATCGGAAATGATGTAGAATTTCTGGAAGAGCATGAATGGTTGTTTGAAAAGTTTTTTTTTCAAAGGAAGACCCAGATAAAGATACTATTTTATTGAGCATCAAGATCTATAGGGATAGATCTATTCGCTTGATAAGTTTTTTCGACGAAGACATACCTTGACAAGTTTTTGAAGGAGTTCAAAATAGATGGGTCAAAGAAGGAGTTCTTGACTGTATTGTAAGGTGTGAAATTGAGTAAGACTCAATACCCGACCACGGCAGAAGATAAAGAAGAGATGAGTGTCATCTCCTATGCTTTAGCCATAGGCTCTATATAGTATGCCATGCTGTGTACCGCACCTGTGTGTGCCTTGCCATGAGTCTGTCAAGGGGTACAAGAGTAATCCAAGAGTGGATCACTGGACAGCGGTCAAAGTTAGCCTTAGTAACTTGAGAACTAAGGAAATATTTCTCGATTATGGAGGTGATAAAGAGTTCATCATAAAGTGTTACGATGATGCAAGCTTTAAAACCAATCCGGATGACTCTTAGTAGAAATCCAGCTACGTATAGTGGAGCAGCCATTTGGAATAGCTCCAAGTGGAGCATGGGAGTAGTATCTACAAATATGACATGGAAAGTTTGCAAGGTACACACGGATCTAAATGTCGCAGACCCGTTGACTAAAAACCTCTTTCACGAGCAGAACATGAACAAACCCCAGAACTTATTGGGTGTTAATCACATGATGATATGATCACATGGTGATGTAAGTGTTAATCACATGGTGATGTGAACTAGATTATTGACTCTAGTGCAAGTGGGAGACTGTTGGAAATATGCCCTAGAGGCAATAATAAAATGGTTATTATTGTATTTCCTTGTTCATGATAATTGTCTATTGTTCATGCTATAATTGTGTTAACCGGAAACCATAATACATGTGTGAATACATAGACCAAAACATGTCCCTAGTGAGCCTCTAGTTGACTAGCTCGTTGATCAATAGATGGTCACGGTTTCATGACCATGGACATTGGATGTCGTTGATAACGGGATCACATCATTAGGAGAATGATGTGATGGACAAGACCCAATCCTAAGCATAGCACAAGATCGTGTAGTTCGTTTGCTAAAGCTTTTCAATGTCAAGTATCGTTTCCTTAGACCATGAGATTGTGCAACTCCCGGATACTGTAGGAATGCTTTGGGTGTGCCAAACGTCACAACATAACTGGGTGGCTATAAAGGTGCACTACGGGTATCTCCGAAAGTATCTGTTGGGTTGGCACGAATAGAGACTGGGATTTGTCACTCCGTGTGACGGAGAGGTATCTCTGGGCCCACTCGGTAAGACATCATCATAATGAGCTCAATGTGACTAAGGAGTTAGCCACGGGATGATGTATTATGGAACGAGTAAAGAGACTTGCCGGTAACGAGATTGAACAAGGTATAGGGATACCGACGATCGAATCTCGGGCAAGTACCATACCGATAGACAAAGGGAATTGTATACGGGATTAATTGAATCCCCGACATCGTGGTTCATCCGATGAGATCATCGTGGAGTACGTGGGAGCCAACATGGGTATCCAGATCCCGCTGTTGGTTATTGGCCGGAGAAGTGTCTCGGTCATGTCTACGTGTCTCCCGAACCCGTAGGGTCTACACACTTAAGGTTCGATGACGCTAGGGTTATAGGGAAATGGTATACGTGATTACCGAAGGTTGTTCGGAGTCCCGGATGAGATCCCGGACGTCACGAGGATCTCCGGAATGGTCCGGAGATAAAGATTGATATATAGGAAGTCCAGTTTTGGTCACCGGAAAGTTTTCGGGCTCATCGGTAGTGTACCGGGAGTGCCGGGAGGGTGCCGGAGGACCCCCGAGAGGGGTGTGACGACCAAAGGACCTCATGGGCCCTTAGAGGAGGTGTGCCAGCCCATATTGGGTCGGCCAAGACCATCTATGTGGGCCCATGTGGCTGGAGATAAGGAGATAAGGCAAAAAGGATTTAAAAGGAGGAGATCCACCTCCCTTGTGGGAGGTGGACTCTCCCTTTAATTCGGCCGACCCTCTCCTCTTTGGAGTAGAGGCCAAGCCAGCCCTCCACGTCCCTCCTCCTATATATACTTGAGGTTTTGGATGTTTTGAGAGAGGATTTGATCTCTCTCTCTCACGGCGAAGCCCTACCTCTCTTCTTCCTCCTCCGCAGCGCTTAGGCGAAGCCCTGTCGGAATACCTTGCTACTCCACCACCACCACGCCGTCGTGCTTCTGTTGGAGCCCTTCCCCAACCTCTCCTTCCTCCTTGCTGGATCAAGGTGTTTGAGACGTCACCGGGCTGCACGTGTGTTGAACGCGGAGGTGCCGTCCGTTCGGCACTTGATCGGATCTACCGCGATCTGAATCGCTGCGAGTACGACTCCATCAACCGCGTTCTTGTAACGCTTCCGCTTAGCGATCTTCAAAGGTATGAAGATGCAATCTCTCCCCTCTCGTTGCTGGTTTCTCCATAGATAGATCTTGGTGAACGTAGGAAATTTTTGATTTACTACTACGTCTCCCAACACCGACACCCCGACACGGCACCCCCGACCACGACACAACACCCCGACCTCGACACAACACCCCCGACACCCCGACCCCGACCCCCCGACACGGCACCCCCGACCCCGACACGGGTCATATATTTGTGAATTATGAGTTAGGTCATATATTTTTCGATTTTGTTGTACAGAACATCATATTTATGACAATCAGGTGGATTTAAATGTGCAGTTGTTTCGTCGCTGCGATGGTCTGGTGTTCGACGACCTCCCCGTGCGTTCGACGAGCTCCACCCCTGCATTCATGGGTGAGCACAAATGACATCTCCTCCTGCACCCTTCATTTCCTTTGTTCCGGTCTTCGTGCCGATGAAACTTGCTAGCTATAGGTGTCTTCAATCATCAGTATGCGTGACCACAATGTGTCTCCCGTTCGAAAGGGTTACATCTATAAATATGCATTCATTAGCATATTTATAACCGTGATTCTTTCGAATTGTCCAATGTTATCCATGGACAGCCCGAGTATGTGTAGATTGGGTTCGTTTTCCCATATGCTCTGCTCCGGATCCGATGCAGAATTTCGTCAGTGCCTCCCTGTTGTTCTCCGGGTACACATCATCTCTGCTTATTGCCGAGACGTGTATCAGGAGAACAGCGGGGAGGTCTGTCATATTTGTGATATTTTATCGGTATAATGCGTGTGTGACTTTCGGTTTGTCGTTGATCCTTGTGTGACTTTCATGTGTGTTCTTGATGGAGGAATCCCGACTGTTGTCGTGGGGGCGCCTCATCTTTCTTCTCTTCTTTGTGATATACTCGTCGATATATTGCGCAAGAAGAGAAGAGGTGGGGCGTCCATCACCGGCGGTCGAACTATTACTATGAGAGTGCCCACCAACATATATACACCACCATATCAGTGTGAGAGAGAGCGCACCAACACACCATGAGATATGAGAGTTACTTAAGGAAAGCCTTGACGGACCTAAAGTCACAGACACATTAGGATCCAAAGAGTGCCGTAATTCTTGAACTGGATTATTCGGGATGATGTATTAGTGATATTATATTCGAGTTCATTATAAATGTATTTGTGATTTGCAAGTCATTCCGGTAAAACATAGTCAAACCGGAACGACGCGTCTCACCGGGCCCTATACGAGATCCTCGTGGTAAGTTTCTCCTACATATTAGCCAAATCATGCACGTAATGTTCGTTTCATCACTAACTAATATGAATGACTCGTGAAAACAAAATGTGCAGACCATGTGCCAGAACAATGGTCAGACCCCTCCGTCGATGCCCCATATTGCTATAGCACCCATGGTGAGTTTCATTTAAATGGTCATTAGTTACTAGTATTCACATTTGAGTTGCATCATGCTAAGGAGACATTGCAAATGATCTTTGGTGCAGCGTGCCTCCCGACAAGCATCGACCGATCCTTCTGCGTCTGTCGCAACCCCGACCGGTCCTTCTACGTCTCACCCTAGCTCAAACCCTATCGGTCCTTCACCTTCGTGTTAATGGTAAGTTTTCCCAAGTGTTTTCATTAACAAATGCATACTTAGCTTAAGAAATGACCTACTTAGCTCCAAAATGACCTATACTTAGCTTATTTTCCTCGAAAATGACTTGATATGCTTAGTTAGCTAGAAAATGGTATATTCTACCTAGGATAGCTATAAAATGACCTATACTTAGCATTTTTTCCTCCAAAATGACTTGATATTTTTAGTTAGCTAGAAAATGGCATTACTACCTACTATAGCTCAATAATGATCTATAGCTAGCTTAGCTAGTTCATTTATGACATAATTAGCTCACTTAGGTACAAAATGGCATAACTACCTAGGATAGATCAATAATGATCTATAATTATCTTAGCTAGTTCATTTATGACATAATATGCTCACTTAGGTAAAAAAAATGGCATAATAACCTTGGTTTAGCTCCAAAATGACCTATACTTAGCTTATTTTCCTCAAAAATACATAATAACCTTACTTACCTCCAAAATGATATATTCTACCTAGGATAGCTATAATATGACCTATACTTAGCATTTTTTCCTCCAAAATGACTTGATATGCTTAGTTAGCTAGAAAATGGCATTACTACCTTGGAGAAGAGGAGATGAGAGGAGAAAAAGAAAGAGAAGATAAATTCTTCTTCTTCTTCTTCTTCTTCTTCTTCTTCTTCTTCTTCTTTTTCTTCTAGCTAGTCTTCTTCTTCTTCTAACTATCATCTTTCCTACTTTGCATATTTGCTATAGATGAGGAAGAGTGCATTGATGGATTGTACTCTTCTAGTTCTGCTACCTTTATGTTTATGGAAAACTTGTTTTGGATACGTATGTATGGATATGTTGTTGGAAACCATATTGTGTGTTGTTGGAAACTTTTATATATGTTGGACTTGTATGTTGAAACTTATTGTTTGTATATGCTTGTTTCAACTTATTGTTGGTATGCTTGGATATATATATGTGATATTGTTGGATATATATGTTTCAAATTGAATGATTTTAAAAAAAACAAGGGCTATCTAGCCACTTTGCCGTTAGCTGGCAGACGACAAAGAGCTTTGTCGTCCGCCAGCGGACGGCAAAGTGGCCACGTGGCAGCTACCTATGCAACCTGGGGTTGGCCTAGGTTGGTTCTTTGTCGTCCTTTGGCAAACGTCAAAGACCTAAGATCTTTGCCGTCTGCCAGCGGACAGCAAAGCACACCGTTAAGCCCCCTAACGGAGCTAAGTTGTCACGTGTGCCCTCCAGGCCCTTTGCCGTTCGCTGGCAGACGACAAAGATTCAAAGCTCTTTGCCGTCCACCAGGGGACGGCAAAAAGCCCTTTACCGTGGCTTATTCAGCCGGACGGTTGGCCGTCTGCTGGCGGACGGCAAAGCCTTTGCCGTCCGGGATTCATGCCTTTGTCGTCCGGGATGGCTGACGGCAAAGTGCCTAATTCCTATAGTGAGACCGCAGAAGGCCAGGTGACCATAATAGTTCGAAGAGCTGTTGGGGGCATGTGACTTTGACTAGCGAAGAGTTGACACCATACACAATGTTGAACAAGTGACTGGGCGCCCATCCGAGCTATAGGCCAAAAGAAACCAGCTCGGAAGGCCTTGCTAACAAGGGATCTTGCCACGACGTTATGCCCGCCCATGCCTACGTGGATTTCGGCGAGGAGCTCCCGTCCTTCTTCCTCAGATATACACCGCTGTAATATTCCGGTTGTACTTTTCTTGTATAACTCACCCACGTGTACTTTGTAGGCCTTGGATCGCCGAACTATGCGTCACGCCTTGGTTTGATCATCGGGGAGTTCCTTGTGAAGAAGTGTTGGGGAACGTTGCATGGGAAACAAAAAATTTCCTACGTTCACGCAAGACCTATTCATGGTGATGAGCATCTACGAGAGGGAGAGTGGATCTACATACCCTTGTATATCGCTAAGCGGGAAGCGTTAAGAAACGCGGTTGGTGTAGTCAAACGTCTTCGCGATCCAAATCGCCGAGAGTCCCGTGATCTCATCACGATCCGTCCCGCGATCATAACGATCCGTCCCGCGAACTCATCACGATCCGTCCCGCGAACTCATCACGATCCATCCCGCGAACTCATCACGATCCGTCTCGCGATCTTGATCATGGTCCTTCCGATCTAGCGCCGAACGGACGGCACCTCCGCGTTCAGCACACGTACAACTCGATGACGATCTCCACCTTCTTGATCCAGCAAGAGGGAGCGGAGAGGTAGAAGAGTTCTTCGGCAGCGTGACGGCGCTCCGGCGATGGTGGTGGAGCTATTCCGGCAGGGCTTCGCCTAAGCAATGCAGAAATCCGATCTAGAGGAGAAACTATGCACTGGAGGAACGGGTAGCACGTGGCTGAAAAACTAGTGCCCAAAACCCTAAAACCTCTAGTATAAATAGGAGGAAGAGAGGAGGAGGCTTGGCTCCCAAGGAGCCAGCCCTTGGGTCGGCTGAACCAAGGAGGATTGGAGGATTCCTCCTCCAATCCTAGTAGGACTAGGACTCCTCCTTATTTTTGCCTTTTTGCCTTTTTCCACCTTTTTCTCTTTGGGCTTTTCTTCCCAGCCGCATGGGCCTTGTGTGGGACTTCCACCAGCCCACTAAGGACTGGTATTCACTCTCCCACATCCCATGTAGCCTCTTGGGTCGAAATACCCCTCCCGATGGTCTACCGGCACTCCCGGTACACTACCGATGAGCCCGAAACTTTTCTGGCGGCCAAAATAGGACTTCCTATATATCCATCTTTTCCTCCAGACCATTCCGAAGATCCTTGTGACGTCTGGGATCTCAGCCAGTACTCCGAACAACCTTCGGTCACAACCATACATAACTCTATACTACTGAAACATCACCAAACGTTAAGTGTGCAGACCCTGCGGGTTCGAGAACTATGTAGACATGACCGAGACACCTCTACGGTCAATAAACAATAGCGGGACCTGGATGCCCATATTAGTTCCTACATATTCTATGAAGATCTTTATTGATCGAACCTCTATGTCAAGGATTATCGTCGGTATCTCCATACCTAGTTCAACCTCGTTACCGGCAAGTCTCTTTACTCGTTCCGTAATACAAGATCCCGTGACTAACACTTAGTCACATTGCTTGCAAGGCTTGTTGTGATGTTGTATTACCGAGTGGGCCCTGAGATACCTCTCCGTCACAAGGAGTAACAAATCTCAGTCTTGATCCATGCCAACCCAACAGACACCCTCGGAGATACCTGTAGAGTACCTTTATAGTCACCCAGTTACGTTGCGATGTTTGATACACACAAGGCACTCCTCCGGTGTCAGTGAGTTGCATGATCTCATGGTCATAGGAACAGATACTTGACATGAAGAAAAAGTAATATTAAACTGACACGATCATATGCTACGTTTGTAGTTTGGGTCTTGTCCATCCCATCATTCTCCTAATGATGTGATCCCGTTATCAAATGACATCTCATGTCAATGGCTAGGAAACCTTAACCATCTTTGATCAACAAGCTAGTCTATTAGAGGCATACTAGGGACATGGTTTTGTCTATGTATCCACACATGCATCTAAGTCTCCGATCAATACAATTATAGCATGGATAATAAACGATTATCATGAACAAGGAAATATGATAATAACTAATTTATTATTGCCTCTAGGGCATATTTCCAACAGTCTCCCACTTGCACTAGAGTCAATAATCTAGTTCACATCACCATGTGATTTGCATTGTTATGAATCTAACACCCAATGAGTTCTGGGGCTCGATCATGCTTTGCATGTGAGAGAGGTCTTATAGTCAACGGGTCTGCGACATTCAGATCCGTGTGTATTTTGCAAATCTCTATGTCAAACTGTAAACACTGCTACCACGCTCCACTTGGTACTATTCCAAATGGCTGCTCCACTATACGTATCCAGATTGCTACTATGATTCATCCGGATTGGTGTTAAAGCTTGCATCGACGTAACTCTTTACGACGAACTCTTTATCACCACCATAATCAAGAAACACCTCCTTAGTCTTTTAGTTACTAAGGATAATCTTGACCGCTGTCTAGTGATCCACTCCTGGATCACTCTTGTATCCCTTGACGGACTCATGGAAAGGCACACACAGGTGCGGTACACAGCATGGCACACTATATAGAGCCTATGGCTAAGGCATAGGGGACGACATTCGTGTTTTCTCTTTCTTCTGCCGTGGTCGAGCTTTGAGTCTCACTCCACTGCACACCTTACAAAGCAGGCGAGAACACTTCTCTCCGACTAATCCATTTTGAACTCTTTCAAAATCTTGTCAAGGTATGTACTCATTCAAAGTCTCATGAAGCATCTTGATCTATCTCTATAGATCTTGATGCTCAACAATTAGGTAGCTTCATCCAGGTCTTCCTTTGAAAACTCTTTTCAAACAACCGTTTATACTTTCCAGAAATTCTACATCATTTCCGATCAACAATATGTCAAAAACATATGCTTACCAGAAACTCTATAGTGCTCCCACTCACTTTATTGTAAATACAAGTTTCTCACAAACTTTGTATAGACTCAAAAATTTTGATCACCTCATCAAAGTGTATATTCCAACTCCAAGATGCTTGCTTCAATTCATAGAAGGATCACTGAAGCTTGCACACCTTTTAGCATCCTCAGGACTGACAAAACCTTGTGGTTGTATCTCATACAACCTTTCCTTAAGGAAGGAAACGATGTTTTGGCATCCATTTGCCAGATTTCATAATTCAAAATGCAGCAACTGCTAACATAATTCTAACAGACTTTAGCATCGCTACGAGTGAGAAAGTCTCATCGCAGTCAACTCCTTGAACTTGCCAGAAACTTCTTCGCAGGGTTGTCATACCGCTCAGGAGTAGTACACATCCTTGTCAACCTACGAGGTTTGATAGTAACTTGATCCGAAGCTTCATGATCATCATCATTTACTTCCTCTTCAACTGACGTAGGTTCCACAAAAACATCTTTCTACGCTGCGCTACTCTCCGGTTGAAACAAAGGTTCTCAATTCTTTCGAGAGAAACTTTTTCTCGGGAAAGGACCTGTTTTTAGCAACAAACACTTTATGCTTGGATCTGAGATAGAAGGTTCACCCAACTGTTCTTAGGGTAATCTATGAAGATGCATTTGTCCACTTTGGGTTCGAGTTCATTAGGTGAAAACATTTTTCCACACAAGCATCGTAGCCCCAAACATTAAGAAATGACAGCTTAGGTTTTTATCAAACCATAATTCACACGGTGTCATCTCAACGGATTTAGATGGTGCCCTATTAAAGTGAATGTAGTTGTCTCTAATGCATAACCCCAAAATTATAGTAGCAAAATGATATGAGACATCATAGCACACACCATATCCAATAGAGCACGACTATGACGTTCGGACACACCATCACACTATGGTGTTCCAGGTGGCGTGTGTTGTGAAAGAACCTTCACATTGTCTAAAGTTGTATGCCAAACTCGTAACTCAGATATTCACCCCCACGATCACATCGCAGACATTTCTTCTTGTCACGATGATCTTAAACTTCACTCTGAATTTCCTTTGAACCTTTCAAACGATTCAGACTTGTGATTCATTAAGTAAATATACACTATATCTACTCAAATCATTAGTGAAGGTAAGAAAATAACGATATCCACCGCACGCTACAAGACTCATTGGATTGCATACATCAACATGTGTCATTTCCAATAAATCACTTGCCCGCTCCATCAATCCGGAAAACGGGGTCCTTAGTCATCTTGCCCAAGAGGCATGGTTCGCATATCTCAACCGATTCAAAATCGAATGAGTCCAAAGATCCATCAACATGGATTTTCTTCATGCGCTTTATACCAATATGACATTTAGCGGCAGTGCCACAAGTATGTGGAACTATCATTATTAACTTTGTATCTTTTGGCATCAATGTTATGAACATGTGTATTACTATGATCAAGATTCAACAAACCATTCTCACTGGGTGCATGACCATTGAAGGTATTATTCATGTAAACAGAACAACAATTATTCTCTAACTTAAATGAATAACCGTGTTGCAATAAAGGCGATCTAATCACGTTCATGCTCAACGCAAAACACCAAATAACATTTATTTAGGTTCGTCACTAATCCCGAAGGTAGAGAGAGCATGCGATGTTGATCACATCAACCTTGCAAACATTTCCAACACACATCGTCACCTCACCCTTAGCTAGTGCTCCGTTTATTCCATAGCTTTTATTTTGAGTTACTAACATTTAGCAACCGAACTGGTATCCAATACCCAAGTGCTACTAGGAGTACTAGCAAGGTACACATCAATAACACTTATATCAAATATACTTCTGTGGACGTTGCCAGCCTTCTTATCTACTAAGTATCTAGGGTTGTTCCGCTTCAGCGACCGCTCTCCTCATAATCGAAGCACTTAGTCTCGGGTTTAGGTTCAACTTTGGGTTGCTTCACTGGAGCAGCAACTGACTTGCTATCCATGAAGTTTCCCTCCTTTCTCCTGCCCTTCTCGAAACTAGTGGTTTGACTAACCATCAACACTTGACGCTCCTTCTTGATTTCTACCTTCGTGCTGTCAAACATCGCGAACAGCTTAGGGATCATTATTTCCATCCCTCGCGTTTTATAGTTCATCACCAAGTTCTAGTAGCTTAGTGACACTGACTTGGAGAACTATATCAATCACTATCTTATCTGGAAGATCAACTCCCACTCGCTTCAAGGGATTGTAGCACCCAGACAATCTGAGCACATGCTCAACAATTGAACTATTCTCCTTCATCTTGCAGGCAAAGAATCTTGTTGGAGATCTCATATATCGCAACACGGGCACAAGCCTGAGATCCTAATTTCAGCTCTTAGAACATCTCATATGTTCCGTGACGTTCAAAACGTTTCAGAGCCTCAATTCTAAGCCGTAATGCATGACGCACTAAACTATCAAGTAGTCATCAGAACGTGCCTGTCAGATGTTCACAATATCTACAGACGATGCTAGAGGGGTTGGCGCACCGAGTGGTGCATTAAGGACATTAGCCTTCTGTGCAGCAATGAGGACAATCCTCAGATCACGGACCTAGTCCGCAATAGTGCTACCATCATCTTTCAACTCTATTTCTCTAGGAACATATAAAATTCAAGGGAGCTACAGCGTGAGCTAGTAATCTACAACATAATTTGCAAAGACACTACTGACTATGTTCATGATAATGAGTTCAATTAATCATATTACTTAAGAACTCCCACTCAAATTGACATCCCTCTGGTCATTCGAGTGATACATGATCCAATTCACCAACTCAAGTCCGATCATCACGTGAGTTGAGGTGGTTTCAATGGTGAACATCATCATGTTGATCATATCTACTATATGACTCATGTTCGACCTTTCGGTCTGTTCTGTTCCGAGGCCATGTCTGTACATGCTAGGCTCGTCAAGTCTAACCCGAGTGTTCTGCATGTGCAACACTATCACACCCGATCATCATGTGGTGTCTCGACACGACGAATTTTCGCAACGGTGCACACTCAGGGAGAACAAATTTTATATTGAAATTAAGTGAGGGATCACCTTATAATGCTACCGTCGTCCTAAGCAAAACAAGGTGCATAAAAGGATTAACATCACATGCAAATCATAAGTGACATGATATGGCCATGAACTTGTGCTTTTGATCTCCATCTTGAAAGCACCGGCATGATCTCCATCGTCACCGGCATGACACCATGATCTCCATCATCTTGATCTCTATCAATGTGTCGCCATCGGGGTTGTCACGCCCAACATGCTTCTACTACTATTGCTACCGTTTAGCGATAAAGTAAAGCATTACATAGCGCTTAATGATTGACACGTAGGTCATACAATAATCAAAGACAACCCTATGGCTCCTGCCAGTTGCCGTACTCATCGACATGCAAGTCGTGATAATCTATACATCACATGATCATCTCATACATCACATATATCACATCATGTAATTGGCCATATCACATCACAACATACCCTGCAAAAACGAGTTAGACGTCCTCTAATTGTTGTTGCATGTTTTATGTGGCTGCTACGGGTTTCTAGCAAGAACGATTCTCACCTACGCATAAACCACAATGGTGATACATAATTTGCTTTTCAACCTTCTCAAGGACCGCCTTTGTCGAATCTGATCCAACTAAAGTGAGAGAAACTGGCACCCGCAAGCCATCTATGCAACAAGTTGCGGTTGAGGGAACCGGTCTCTCGTAAGCGTACGAGTAATGTTGGTTCGGGCCGCTTCATATCACAATACCGTTGAACCAAAACACGACCAAGGGAGGAAGCAATCTAAGAATCAACGCCCACAAACTCTTTGTGTTCTACTCGAGATCTCATCTACACATAGACCTAGCTCATGATGCCACTGTTGGGGAACGTTGCATGGGAAACAAAAAATTTCCTACGTTCACGCAAGACCTATCCATGGTGATGAGCATCTACGAGAGGGAGAGTGGATCTACATACCCTTGTAGATCGCTAAGCGGGAAGCGTTAAGAAACGCGGTTGGTGTAGTCGAACGTCTTCACGATCCAAATCGCCCAGCGTCCCACGATCTCATCACGATCTGTCCCGCGATCCAATCACGATCCGACCCGCGAACTCATCACGATCTGTCCCGCGAACTCATCACGATCCGTCTCACGATCTTGATCACGGTCCTTCTGATCTAGCGCCGAACGGGCGGCACCTCCGCGTTCAGAACACGTACAGCCCGATGACGATCTCCGCCTTCTTGATTCATCAAGAGGGAGCGGAGAGGTAGAAGAGTTCTCCGGTAGCGTGCCGGCGCTCCGGCGATGGTGGTGGAGCTATTCCGGCAGGGCTTCGCCTAAGCACTGCAGAAATCCGATCTAGAGAAGAAACTATGCACTGGAGGAACGGGTAGCACGTCGCTGAAAAACTAGTGCCCAAAACCCTAAAACCTCTAGTATATATAGGAGGAAGAGAGGAGGAGGCTTGGCTCCCAAGGAGCCAGCCCTTGGGTCGGCCGAACCAAGGAGGATTGGAGGAGAATCCTCCAATCCTAGTAGGACTAGAACTCCTTATTTTTGCCTTTTTCCACCTTTTTCTCTTTGGGCTTTTCTTCCCAGCCACATGGGCCTTGTGTGGGACTTCCACCAGCCCACTAAGGGCTGGTATTCACTCTCCCACAACCCATGTAGCTTCTTGGGTCGAAATACCCCTCCCGATGGTCTCCCGGTACACTATCGGCACTCCCGGTACACTACCGATGAGCCCGAAACTTTTTCGGCGATCAAAATAGGACTTCCTATATATCAATCTTTACCTCAGGACCATTCCGGAGCTCCTCGTGATGTCCAGGATCTCATCCGGGACTCCAAACAACCTTCGGTCACCACCATACATAACTCTATACTACCGAAACGTCACCAAACCTTAAGTGTGCAGACCTTGTGGGTTCGAGAACTATGTAGACATGACCGAGACACCTCTACGGTCAAGAACCAATAGTGGGACCTGGATGCCCATATTGGTTCCTACATTTTCTACAAAGATCTTTATCGGTCGAACCTCTATGTCAAGGATTCAGTTAATCCCGTATGATGTTCCCTTTGTTCTTCGGTACGTTACTTGCCCGATATTCGATCGTCGGTATCTCCATACCTAGTTCAACCTCATTACCGGCAAGTCTCTTTACTCGTTCCGTAATACAAGATCCCGTGACTAACACTTAGTCACATTGCTTGCAAGGCTTGTTGTGATATTGTATTACCGAGTGGGCCGTGAGATACCTCTCCGTCACACGGAGTAACAAATCCCAGTCTTGATCCATGCCAACCCAACAAACACCCTCGGAGATACTTGTAGAGTACCTTTATAGTCACCCAGTTACGTTGTGACGTTTGATACACACAAGGCACTCCTTCGATGCCAGTGAATTGCATGATCTCATGGTCATAGGAACAGATACTTGACATGCAGAAAACAGTAGCATTAAACTGACACGATCATGTTGGGGAACGTTGCATGGGAAACAAAAACTTTTCCTATGCACACGCAAGATCTATCCATGGTGATGAGCATCTATGAGAGGGAGAGTGGATCTACATACCCTTGTAGATCGCTAAGCGGGAAGCGTTAAGAAATGCAGTTGGTGTAGTCGAACGTCTTCGCGATCCAAATCGCCGAGTGTCCCGCGATCTCATCACGATCCGTCTCGCGATCTCATCACAAACCGTCCCGCGAACTCATCACGATCCATCCTGCGAACTCATCACGATCCGTCTCGCGATCTTGATCACGGTCCTTCCGATCTAGCACCGAACGGACGACACCTCCGCGTTCAGCACACGTACAGCTTGATGACGATCACCGCCTTCTTGATCCAACAAGAGGGAGCGGAGAGGTAGAAGAGTTCTCTGGCAGCGTGACGGTGCTACGTCGATGGTGGTGGAGCTATTCCGGCAGGGCTTCGCCTAAGCACTGCAGAAAACCGATGTAGAGGAGAAGCTATGCACTAGAGGAACGGGTGACACGTGGCTGAAAATCTTGTGCCCAAACCCTAAAATCCTCTAGTATATATAGGAGGAGAGGAGGAGGAGGCTTGGCTGCCCAAAAGGCAGCCCTTGGGTCGGCCAAACCAAGGAGGGAGGAGTCCTCCTCCACTCCTAGTAGGATTAGGCCTCCTTCCTTATTTGGCCCTTTTTTGCCTTTTTCCACCTTTTTCCTTTTGGGCTTTTCTTCCCAGCCGCATGGGAATTGTGTGGGACTTCCACCAGCCCACAAAGGGCTGGTATTTTCCTTCCCACAGACCATGTAGCCTCTTGGGTCGAAATACCCCTCTCGATGGTCCCCCAGTACACTCCCGGCACTCCCGGTACACTACCGATGAGCCCGAAACTTTTCTTGCGACCAAAATAGGACTTCCTATATATCAATCTTTACCTCCAGACCATTCCGAAGCTCCTCGTGACTTCCGGGATCTCATTCGGGACTCCGAACAACCGTTGGTCACCACCATGCATAACTCTATACTACCGAAACGTCACCAAACCTTAAGTGTGCAGACCCTGCGGGTTCAAGAACTATGTAGACATAACCGAGACACCTCTACGGTCAATAACCAATAGCGGACCTGGATGCCTATATTGGTTCCTACATATTCTACGAAGATCTTTATCAGTCGAATCTCTATGTCAAGGATTCAGTTACTTCCGTATGATGTTCCCTTTGTTCTTCGATATGTTACTTGCCCAAGATTCGATCATTGGTATCTGTATACCTAGTTCAACCTCATTATCAGCAAGTCTCTTTACTCGTACTGTAATACAAGATCCCGTGGCTAACACTTAGCCACATTGCTTGCAAGGCTTTATTGTGATGTTGTATTACCGAGTGGGCCCTGAGATACCTCTCCGTCACAGGGAGTAACAAATCCCAGTCTTGATCCACGCCAACTCAACAGACACCCTCGGAGATACCTGTAATGCACCTTTATAGTCACCCAGTTACGTTGCGACGTTTGATACACACAAGGCACTCCTACGGTGTCTGTGAGTTGCATGATCTCATGGTCATAGGAACATATACTTGACATGTAGAAAACAATAGCAATAAACTGACACGATTAGATGCTATGTTTGTAGTTTGGGTCTTGTCCATCACACCATTCTCCTAATGATGTGATCCCGTTATCAAATGACATCTCATGTCCATGGCTAGGAAACCTTAACCATCTTTGATCAACGAGCTAGTCTATTAGAGGCATACTAGGGACATGGTTTTTTCTATGTATCCACACATGCATCTAAGTCTCCGATCAATACAATTATAGCATGGATAATAAACGATTATCATGAACAAGGAAATATGATAATAACTAATTTATTATTGCCTCTAGGGCATATTTCCAACAGTCTCCCACTTGCACTAGAGTCAATAATCTAGTTCACATCACCATGTGATTCGCATTGTTATGAATCTAACACCCAATGAGTTCTGGGGCTTGATCATCCTTTGCATGTGAGAGAGGTCTTATAGTCAACGGGTCTGCGACATTCAGATCCGTGTGCACTTTGCAAATTTCTATGTCAAATCGTAAACACTGCTACCACACTCCACTTGGTACTATTCCAAATGGCTGCTCCACTATACGTATCCAGATTGCTACTACGAGTCATCCGGATTGGTGTTTAAAGCTTGCATCGACGTAACTCTTTACAGCGAACTCTTTTATCACCTCCATAATCGAGAAACATCTCCTTAGTCTTTTAGTTACTAAGGATAATCTTGACCGTTGTCGAGTGCTCCATTCCAGGATCACTTTGAAACCTTCCGGCCATACTTATGGCAAGGCTAACATCGGGTCTTGTGCACAGCATTGCATACATGATAGAGCCTATGGCTGAAACATAGGGGATGACACTCATCTTTTCTCTATCTTCCACAGTCACTGGGCATTGAGTCTTACTCAACTTCACACCTTACAAATCAGGCAAGAACTCTTTCTCTAACTGATCCATTTTGAATTCTTTCAAAAACTTTGTCAAGGTATGTACTTATTGAAAAGTCTCATCAAGCTTCTTGATCTATCTCTATAGATCTTGATGCTCAACAATTAGGTAGCTTTATCCAGGTCTTCCTTTGAAAAACTCGTTTCAAACAACCGTTTCATGCTTTCCAGAAATTCTACATGCTTTCCAGAAATTCTACATCATTTCCGATCAACAATATGTCAACCACATATGCTTACCAGAAACTCTATAGTGCTCCCACTCACTTTATTGTAAATACAAGTTTCTCATAAACTTTGTATAGACTCAAAAACTTTGATCACCTCATCAAAGTGTATATTCCAACTCCGAGATGCTTGCTTCAGTTCATAGAAGGATCACTGAAGCTTGCACACCTTTTAGCATCCTTAGGACTGACAAAAACCTTCTGGTGGTATCTCATACAACCTTTCCTTGAGGAAGGAAACGATGTTTTGACATCCATCCGCCAGATTTCATAATTGAAAAATGCAGCAACTGCTAACATAATTCCAACAGACTTTAGCATTGCTACGAGTGAGAAAGTCTCATCGCAGTCAACTCCTTGAACTTGCCGAAACTTCTTTGCGACAAGTCGAGCTTTATAAATGGTGACATTCACCATCAGTGTCTGTCTTCATCTTAAAGGTCCATTTGTACTCGACGACCTGTCGTCCAACCAGCAAGTCTACCAAATTCTATACTTGGGTTTTATACATGGATCCTTTCTCGGATTTTATGGCCTCTAACCATTTGTCGGAACCCGGGCCCATTGTCGCTTCTCCATAGCTCGTAGGTTCATCGTTGTCCAACAACATGACCTCCAAGACAGGGTTTTTGTACCGCTCAGGAGTAGTACACATCCTTGTCGACCTACGAGGTTCGATAGTAACTTGATCCGAAGCTTCATGATCATCATCATTAACTTCCTCTTCAACTAATGTAGGCTTCACAGAAAACAACTTCCTGCGCTGCGCTACTCTCTGGTTGAACAAAGGTTCAACAACCTCATCAAGTCCTATCTTCCTCCCACTCAATTCTTTCGAGAGAAACTTTTTCTCGAGAAAGGACCCAGTTTTAGCAACAAACACTTTATGCTTGGATCTGAGATAGAAGGTTTACCCAACTGTTCTTAGGGTATTCTATGAAGATGCATTTGTCCGCTTTGGGTTCGAGCTCATTAGGTGAAAACATTTTCCACACAAGCGTCGCAGCCCTAAACATTAAGAAATGATAGCTTGGGTTTCTATTAAACCCTAATTCACACGGTGTCATCTCAACGGATTTAGATGGTGCCCTATTTAAAGTGAATGTAGTTGTCTCTAATGCATAACCCCAAAATTATAGTAGCAAAACGATAAGAGACATCATAGCATGCACCATATGCGATAGAGTACGACTATGACATTCGGACACACCATCACACTATGGTGTTCCAAGTGGCGTGAGTTGTGAAACAACTTTCACATTGTCTAAAGTTGTATGCCAAACTCGTATCTCACATATTCACCTCCACGATCATATCGTGGACATTTTTATCTACTTGTCACGATGATCTTAAACTTCACTCTGAATTTGCTTGAACCTTTCAAACGATTCAGACTTGTGTTTCATTAAGTAAATATACACTATATCTACTCAAATCATCGGTGAAGGTAAGAAAATAACGATATCCACCACACGCTATAAGACTCATTGGATTGCATACATCAACATGTATCATTTCCAATAAATCACTTGCCCGCTCCATCAAACCAGAAAACGGGGTCCTTAGTCATCTTGACCAAGAGGCATGGTTCACATGTCTCAACCGATTCAAAATCGAATGAGTCCAAAGATCCATCAGCATGGAGTTTCTTCATGCGTTTTATACCAATATGACATTTAGCGGTAGTGCCACAAGTATGTGGTACTATTATTATTAACTTTGTATCTTTTGGCATTAATGTTATGAACATGTGTATTACTACGATCAAGTTTCAACAAACCATTCTTACTGGGTGCATGACCATTAAAGGTACGATTCATGTAAATAGAATAACCATTATTCTCTAACTTAAATGAATAACCGTGTTGCAATGACCATGATCTAATCATGTTCATGCTCAACGCAAAAACACCAAATAACATTTATTTAGGTTCGTCACTAATCTCGAAGGTAGAGAGAGCGTGCGATGTTGATCACATCAACCTTGGAAACATTTCCAACACACATCGTCACCTCACACTTAGCTAGTATCCGTTTATTCCATAGCTTTTACTTCGAGTTACTAACATTTAGCAACCTAACCGGTATCCAATACCCATGTGCTACTAGGAGTACTAGCAAGGTACACATCAATAACACGTATATCAAATATACTTCTGTCGACTCTGCCAACCTTCTTATCTACCAAGTATCTACGGTTGTTCCGCTTCATCGACCGTTCTCCTCATAATCGAAGCACTTAGTCTCGGGTTTTGGGTTAGAATTTGGGTTGCTTCACTGGAGCTGCAACTGACTTGCTATCCATGAAGTTTTCCTCCTTGCTCTTGCCCTTCTCGAAACTAGTGGTTTTGACTAACCATCAACACTTGACGCTCCTTCTCGATTTCTACCTTCGCGGTGTCAAACATCGCGAATAGCTCAGGGATCATTATTTCTATCCCTGGCGTTTTATAGTTCATCACCAAGTTCTAGTAGCTTAGTGACAGTGACTTGGAGAACTATATCAATCACTATCCTATTTGGAAGATCAACTCCCACTCGATTCAAGCGATTGTAGCACCCAGACAATCTGAGCACATGCTCAATGATTGAGCTATTCTCCTCCATCTTGCGGGCAAAGAATCTTGTTGGAGATCTCATATCTCGCAACACGGGCATGAGCCTGAGATCCTAATTTCAGCTCTTAGAACATCTCATATGTTCCGTGATGTTCAAAATGTTTCAGAGCCTCAATTCTAAGCCGTAATGCATGACGCACTAAACTATCAAGTAGTCATCAGAACATGCCTGTCAGATGTTCACAACATCTACAAACAACGCTAGAGGGGTTGGCGCACCGAGCGGTGCATTAAGGACATAAGCTTTCTGTGCAGCAACGAGGACAATCCTCAGATCACAGACCCAGTCGGCAATATTGCTAACATCATCTTTCAACTCTATTTCTCTAGGAACATATAAAAATTCAAGGGAGCTACAACGTGAGCTAGTAATCTACAACACAGTTTGCAAAGACACTATTGACTATGTTCATGATAATGAGTTCAATTAATCATATTACTTAAGAACTCCCACTCAAATTGACATCCCTCTGGTCATTCGAGTGATACATGATCCAAATTCACCAACTCAAGTCCGATCATCACGTGAGTTGAGGTGGTTTCAATGGTGAACATCATCATGTTGATCATATCTACTATATGACTCATGTTCGACCTTTCGGTCTCTTGTGTTCTGAGCCCATGTATGTACATGCTAGGCTCGTCAAGTTTAACCCGAGTGTTTTGCATGTGCAACACTGGCTTGCACCCGTTGTATGTGAACGTAGAGTCTATCACACCCGATCATCACGTGGTGTCTCAACACGACAAACTTTCGCAACAGTGCACACTCGGGGAGAACACAATTCATCTTGAAATTTAAGTGAGGGATCACCTTATAATGCTACCATCGTCCTAAGAAAAACAAGGCGCATTAAAGGATTAACATCACATGCAAATCATAAGTGACATGATATGGCCATGAACTTGTGCTTTTGATCTCCATCTTGAAAGCACCGGCATGATCTCCATCGTCACCGGCACGAAACCATGATCTCCATCATCTTGATCTCAATCAACATGTCGCCATCGGGGTTGTCGCGCCCAACATGCTTCTACTACTATTGCTACCGTTTAGCGATAAAGTAAAGCATTACATAGCATTTAATGATTGACACGCAGGTCATACAATAATTAAAGACAACCCTATGGCTCCTGCCGGTTACTGTACTCAGCGACATGCAAGTCGTGATAATCTATACATCACATGATCATCTCATACATCACATATATCACATCATGTAATTGGCCATATCACATCACAACATACCCTGCAAAAACGAGCCCTCTAATTGCTGTTGCATGTTTTACGTGGCTGCTATGGGTATCTACCAAGAACAATTATCACCTATGCATAAACCACAACGGTGATACATAATTTGCTTTTCAACCTTCTCAAGGACCGCCTTAGTCGAATCCGATCCACCTAAAGTAGGAGAAACAGACACCCGCCAACCATCTTTGTGCAACGAAGTTACACGTCAGTCGATGGAACCGGTCTCTTGTAAGCGTACGAGTAATGTTGGTCCGGGCCGCTTCATCCCACAATACCGCTGAACCAAAACATGACCAAGGGAGGAAGCAATCTAAGCATCAATGCCCACAAACTCTTTGTGTTCTACTCGAGATCTCATCTACACATAGACCTAGCTCATGATGCCACTGTTGGGGAACGTTGCATGGGAAACAAAAAATTTCCTACGCACACGCAAGATCTATCCATGGTGATGAGCATCTACGAGAGGGAGAGTGGATCTACATACCCTTGTAGATCGCTAAGCGGGAAGCATTAAGAAACGCGGTTGCTGTAGTCGAACGTCTTCACGATCCAAATCGCCGAGTGTCCCGCGATCTCATCACGATCCGTCCCGCGATCCAACCATGATCCGTCCCGCGAACTCATCACGATCCGTGCCGCGATCTCATCACGATCCGTCCCGCGAACTCATCACGATCCATCCCGCGAACTCATCACGATCCGTCTCGTGATCTTGATCACGGTCCTTCCGATCTAGCGCCGAACGGACGGCACCTCCGCGTTCAGCACACATACAGCTTGATGACGATCTCCGCCTTCTTGATCTAGCAAGAGGGAGCGGAGAGGTAGAAGAGTTCTCTGGCAGCATGACGGCGCTACGGCGATGGCGGTGGAGCTATTCCGGCAGGCTTCGCCTAAGCATTGCAGAAAACCGATCTAGAGGAGAAGCTATGCACTAGAGGAACGGGTGGCACGTGGCTGAAAATCTTGTGCCAAAACCCTAAAATCCTCTAGTATCTATAGGAGGAGACTTGTCTACCCAAAAGGCAGCCCTTGGGTCGGCCAAACCAAGGAGGGAGGAGTCCTCCTCCTCCACTCCTAGTAGGATTAGGACTCCTTCCTTATTTGGCCCTTTTTTGCCTTTTTCCACCTTTTTCCTTTTGGGCTTTTCTTCCCAGCCGCATGGGCCTTGTGTGGGACTTCCACCAGACCACAAAGGGCTGGTATTTACCTTCCCACAGCCCATGTAGCCTCTTGGGTCGAAATACCCCTCCCGATGGTCCCCCGGTACACTACCGGCATTCCCGGTACACTACCGATGAGTCCGAAACTTTTCCGACGACCAAAATAGGACTTCCTATATATTAATCTTTACCTCCGGACCATTCCGGAGCTCCTCATGACATACGGGATCTCATTCGGGACTCCAAACAACCTTCGGTCACCACCATGCATAACTCTATACTACCGAAACGTCACCAAACCTTAAGTGTGCAGACCCTGCGGGTTCGAGAACTATGTAGACATGACCGAGACACCTCTACGGTCAATAACCAATAGCCGGACCTGGATGCCCATATTGGTTCCTACATATTCTATGAATATCTTTATCGGTCGAACCTCTGTGTCAAGGATTCAGTTAATCCCGTATGATGTTCCCTTTGTTCTTCGATATGTTACTTGCCCGAGATTCGATCGTTGGTATCTGTATACCTAGTTCAACCTCGTTATCAGAAAGTATCTTTACTCGTTCTGTAATACAATATCCCGTGGCTAACACTTAGCCACATTGCTTGCAAGGCTTTATTGTGATGTTGTATTACCGAGTGGGCCCTGAGATACCTCTCCGTCACACGGAGTAACAAATCCTAGTCTTGATCCATGCCAACTCAACAGAAACCCTCGGAGATACCTGTAATGCACCTTTATAGTCACCCAGTTACGTTGCGATGTTTGATACACACAAGTCACTCCTCCGATGTCCGGGAGTTGCATGATCTCATGGTCATAGGAACATATACTTGACATGCAGAAAACAGTAGCAATAAACTGACACGATCATATGCTACATTTGTAGTTTGGGTCTTGTCCATCACACCATTCTCCTAATGATGTGATCCCGTTATCAAATGACATCTCATGTCCATGGCTAGGAAACCTTAACCATCTTTGATCAACGAGCTAGTCTATTAGAGGCATACTAGGGACATGGTTTTGTCTATGTATCCACACATGCATCTAAGTCTCCGATCAATACAATTGTAGCATGGATAATAAATGATTATCATGAACAAGGAAATATGATAATAACTAATTTATTATTGCCTCTAGGGCATATTTCCAAGAGATCATATGCTACGTTTGTAGTTTGGGTCTTGTCCATCCCATCATTCTCCTAATGATGTGATCCCGTTATCAAATGACATCTCTTGTCAATGGCTAGGAAACCTTAACCATATTTGATCAACGAGCTAGTCTATTAGAGATATACCAGGGACATGGTTTTGTCTATGTATCCACACATGCATCTAAGTCTCCGATCAATACAATTATAGCATGGATAATAAACAATTATCATGAACAAGGAAATATGATAATAACTAATTTATTATTGCCTCTAGGGCATATTTCCAACAAGAAGGTAAGCGAGGAAGGGCTTTGTCGATGGCGCTATTACTGCCATTACCTTGTGAGCCGAGGGTGTTTCATTCATTGCGGAGCCACCGATAATGGCATCATCTAGCTCGTTTATGGGGGAAACAACTTCGTTCGCTGTATTCGGACCAGCGCCATTGTCCTCGTCCTGCCACACTACGAAGGGCTTAAAGAGCTGCTCCAAGAAGGTGTTTCTCGAGACGCGATCGCGCTTGGCTCCCATACGGGCCAGTATGTCGGCGGCTTGGTTGTTGTCGCGAGTGACGTGGTGGAATTCCAACCCCTCGAACTGAGCAGATATCTTGAGGACGGCGTTTCTATATGCCGCCATCTTCAGATTTTTGGTGTCGAACTCGCTGTTAATTTGGGATATGGCCAAGTTTGAGACTCCCCGTACCTCTAGCCATCATATGTCGTTTGATACCGCCATCCAGAGACCATGAAGAAGAGCTTCATATTCGGCTACATTGTTGGAGTCAGCATACATGATTTGCAATACGTATCGCACGTTGTCGCCTGTGGGGGATGTGAGAATAACTCCAGCCCCCAGACCGGCCAGGGTCATGGATCCATCAAAGTACATTGTCCAATGGGAGTATGCACTGTATTCCTTGGGGAGCTCGACCTCTGTCCATTCAGCCAGGAAGTCCGCTAGTACCTGAGATTTAATGGTGCGGCGTGGCTTGTATGTTATTTCAAAGGGAAGGAGCTCAATGGCCCATTTGGCTATGCGACTGATGGTGTCCCTGTTGTTGATTATATCATTCAAGGGGACTTCCGATGCCACTGTTACCGTACACTCCTAGAAGTAGTGTCTGAGTTTCCTCGACGCCATGAATACTATATAGGCTATTTTTTGGTAATGTGGGTGTCTGGACTTGCACTGCGTTAGCACTTCTGACACATAATATATCGGTTTATGAGTCCGGAATTTATGTCCCTCCTCATCTTGTTCAACGACAAGCAGCGCACTGACGACTTGGTTGGTGGCCGATATGTATAACGGCTCATCGGTGCCCGGTGCCGTGAGTATGGGATTGGTTGCCAGTAGTGTTTTGATTTCTTCTAACGCAGCCGCTGCCTTATCGGTCCATTCAAAATTGTTGGTCCGTTTCAGCAGCTTGTAGAGCGGCAAAGCCTTTTCTTCGAGGCGGGAGATAAAGCGGCTTAACGCCGCTATGCACCCGGCTAGCCTCTGGACATGCTTCAGCTCTGTGAGGATTGCAACTTCTGATAGAGCATGGATTTTAGGTGGATTTGCCTCTATTCCTCTATGGGAGACGATGAATCCAAGCAGCTTACCAGAGCAAACTCCAAATACACATTTTTTCGGATTGAGACGTATATCATATTCGCATAGACTAGCGAAGGTTTGCTGTAAGTCGTCGATCAACTGGCGGACGTGTTTGGTTTTGATTACCACATCATCCACGTATGCCTCGACAGTCTTACCGACCTGTGTCGCGAGACAGGTTTGGATCATGCGTTGGTATGTGGCCCCGATGTTTTTTAGCCCGAAAGGCATCGTGTTGAAGTAGAATGGCCCGGAGGGGGTGATGAATGCAGTAGCCGCTTGATCGGATTCCTTCATTTTAAATTGATGGTATCCGGAGTAAGCATCGAGGAAACACAAAAAATTGTGTCCGACTGTGGCGTCAATGATCTGGTCTATGCGTGGTAAGGGGAAAGGGTCCTTCAGGAAGGCCTTGTTGAGGTCTTTGAAGTCGACACACAGCCGCCAGGACTTGTCTTTCTTAGGTACCATCACCAGGTTCGCTAGCCACTCAGGGTGTTTAATATCTCGAATAAATCCGGCCTTGAGCAGTTTAGCTAATTCTTCACCCATGGCTTACCGTTTGGGCTCAGAGAAGCGGCATAGAGTCTGTTTCACAGGCTTAAAGCTTGGGATGATGTTTAAGCTGTGTTCGGCGAGTCGACGTGGGATTCCAGGCATATCGGAAGGATGCCAGGCGAAAATGTCCCAATTTTCACGGAGGAAATTCCGCAGTGCACGTGCCTCGTCCACGAGGGGATCGACTTGGGCTCCGATGGACGTTGTTTTATTGGGGTCCGTTGGATGTACCTGAAATTTAACGATTTCCTCTACAGGTTTAAAGAACATGGATTTGGGCCTTTTGCTAAGGATCACATCATCCTTATTAACTGTCGACCGTAAGGCGGTCAACTCTTCAGTGGCAAAAGTTTCCGCTAATGCTGCAAGGGTGAGCGCTGCTGTTTTGTTTTCGGCCCGAAGGGCTATGTTCGGATCACTGGCGACCGTGATCTCTCCATTTGGTCCTGATATTTTGAGTTTCATGTAACCGTAATGGGGTATAGCCTGGAACTTTGTAAAGGCGTCGCGTCCCAATAGGGCGTGATAGCCACTTGGGAAGGGGATGACGTGGAAGAGAAGTTCTTCGGATTGGTAGTTTTCGGGCGTGCATAACACAACGTCTAGGATGATACATCCAGAACAACGTGCCTCTTTCCTTGGGATAATTCCTCGGAAGGTTGTGTTGCTATGTTCGATGCGGGATCGTTCGAACTGCATTTTTTCCAGAGTGGCCTCGTATATGAGGTTAAGACCACTGCCGCCGTCCATTAGCACTTTATGTAGCATGTATCCATCAATGATGGGATTCAAGACTAGAGTGGCTGGTGAGTGACCGGGAAGAATGGGCGGCTGGTCAGTGTCCCCGAAAGTAATTGGTATGTCTGCCCATGGGCTAGTGGTTGCCACGTGGTAGACTTGCTCGTGCTCCCTAAGAGCTCTTTTATGCCTGTACCACGAGGGGAAGGTCTCATAGACCGTCAGGACTTTGGCATTGAATCCGGATGGCGAAGGAGAGGGCCTACTCAATGGAGGTGTTCGAGGATGGCCTTGCCGCTTTTTGCGACTTGCTTGACGACCCAGCAAGCTCGAAGGCTGTGAGTTGGGTTTGTATTTAACAGCACGAAATGTATGGGGCAAGGTTTATCCAAAAGTCCGTCGAGGATAGTGCTGGTCCCTGAAAGGGGCTTGTTTCTTTTTTTCGACGGGTTCGTACCTGGCTGGCCGATTTTGAGGTATCCTCTTTTTCCGAGCTCCTCTAGGGTGCTCGGAGAAAGTTGGTTCCGAGAACAACTGCTCGGATTGCCAGACACTCTCCATGGCACAGTACTTTTGTACCAATTTGGATAACTCCGAAAAGTCACTTATGCGTCGGCGGGCCAGGGCATTGAGGATCCCTTCATCATGGAAATTGCGAATGAAAATTTCCGTTATATCTTGGTCACTAAGACCTTTACTCTGCTCCTAGCGAGTAGGAGTCTGGCCCAAAAGTGGTGGACTGATTCTCCTTGTAGTTGCTTGATATCCCGAAAGTCCGAAGACACGGGATTTGGTGCGATACTTGGATGGTCGTCTTGGGAGGTGGGTGGGAAAAACTTTAATTCCATGTCGCGACGAGTATTCGGAACTACAACTTCCAAATCGTGCGGAGGATTCCGGACCGGTGATGGTCCGGCTTTAGAATGATTCCCCGCCTTTGGTTCATCGACAGAGTCTCTGTCTTGGTGACCGAGGACTGAAGTATAGATGGTTTTTAATTCCGGCTATCCGGCAGAATCCACAGCCGGACACTCGATGGTAGCAATAAGGTGGGTGACCGGAGGGACATGAATCTCCTTGTCATCGGGTCTGATCCCGAGCCGATCATAAATTGGAACCTGGTCATCCGATATACGCATAGCTTCGATCCGATTGAATAACTCATTTAAGAACAAGGCAAGGGTGCGTGTCGCTGATAGGAGTGCATTCGTCGAGTGGTGTGACGGTTCTAGAGTTACGCTGAAGCGGATCTATGTACCGTTCCACCATGGGACTTGATGTCTTGGGCGTCAAAGCATCTGGACTTACAGGTTTTTCTTCGAAGGTTGAGGTTCCGTTAGAATGAGTGTTCCCTGTGAATCAGCCACAAACTCTAGGGTTCCAAACTTGATACTCTAATTAGGGGTAAACCTTCCGGTCTGGCCATGACAGTTGATCGGGTTGGCATGCGACAAGATGTCGTTGCCGATGAGACTCTGATCGGGGGCGAGAGTCCCCTCAATGCAGATCTTGCTACTTGTGACGAGGTGAGCCATCGATTCCTTCGGCGCTCATAGAGGAACTCTCAATGAAAGCACCAATGTCGGTGTCAAAATCGGCGGATCTCGGGTAGGGGATCCCGAACTGTGAGACTAGAATCGACAATAACAGGAGACGAAGGGGACATGGATTTACCTAGGTTCGGACCCTCCTATGGAGGTAATACCCTATGTCCTACTTGGTTGTATTGATGATGTGGGGGGTTACGGAGTTGATCTACCTCGAGATCGAATAGCTAACCCTAGATGAGTTGTCCTCCCTATACCCCTAAACCCTCCGGCTTATATAGACGCCGAGGGTGCCCTGGGTTTACACATGGTCGGTTACATGCCGAAGAGATAAACATTCCTAACTACATCTAATAACTTGGAGAATACGTCATGGTTTCTTGAAGCTTCCATCTGGCATAGGTGGTCTTTGATCATCCGATGCTCACTTTGCGACCCATATAGTCTGGCACATAAACAATAGGTCGGCTATCCGAGGACCCCCTAATCCAGGACTCCCTCAGAGAGGCTGATCTCCACGCCCCTCCACCTATATATAGAGGGAAGGGGGTGCCCCAAGAGTACACATGAAGCCCTTGGTGCCCCTCTCTCTCCCTAGATTGTTTTCTCCTCCGTTCGCGGTTTCGGTAGCGCTAGGCGTAGCCCTGTCGGGATAGCACCACCACCACCGACACCACACCATCGTGTTGTTGGAGAACTCATCTACTACTCCACCCTCACTTGTTGGATCGAGGAGGCGGAGACGTCATCGAGCTGTACATGTGTTGAACGCGAAGGTGTCGTCCGTTCGGCGCTAGATCGGGACGGATCGTGATTGGATCGCGGGACCGATTGCGATTTGAATCGTGAAGACGTTCGACTACATCAACCATGTTTCTTAACGCTTCCCGCTTAGAAATCTACAAGGGTATGTAGATCCACTCTCCCTCTCGTAGATGCTCATCACCATGGATAGATCTTGCGTGTGCGTAGGATTTTTTTTGTTTCCCATGCAATGTTCCCCAATAGTGGCATCATGGGCTAGGTCTATGCATAGATAACATGCGCGAGTAGAACACAAAAGAGTTTGTGGGCATTGATGTGAAGATTGCTTACCTCCTTAGTCTTATCTTGATTCAGCGGTATTGTGGGATGAAGCGGCTCGAACCAACCTAATTCGTCCCCGTACGAGAGACCGGTTCCATCGACTGACATGTAACTTTATTGCATAAGATGGCTGGCTGGTGTCTATCTATCCCACCTTAGTTGAATCGGAATCGACAAAGGCTATCCTTGTAGAAGGTTAAAAGGCAACTTGATTATCACCGTTGTGGCTTTGCGTAGGTAAGAATCGTTCTTGCTAGATACCCATAGCAGCCACGTAAAACATGCAACAACAACTAGAGGACGTCTAACTTGTTTTTGTAGGGTATGTTGTGATATGATATGGCCAAAGACATGACATGATATATGTGATGTATGAGATGATCATGTTTTGTAATAGTTTATATCGACTTGCATGTCGATGCATACGGCAACTGGCAGGAGCCATAGGGTTGTCTTTAATTATTGTATGACATGCGTGTCAATCATTAAGCGTTATGTAATGCTTTACTTTATCGCTAAGCGGTAGCAATAGTAGTAGAAGCATGGTTGGAGCGACAACCCCGATGGTGACACAGTGATGGAGATCATGGTGTTATGCCAGTGACGATGGAGATCATGTCGGTGCTTTGGAGATGGAGATAAAAAGCACAAGTTCATGGCCATATCATGTCACTTATAATTTTCATGTGATGTTAATCCTTTTATGCAGCTTAGGACGACAGTAGCATTATAAGGTGACCCCTCACTAAAAATTTCAAGATGAAATTGTGTTCTCCCCGAGTGTGCACCGTTGCGAAGGTTCGTCGTTTCGAAGCACCACATGATGATCGGGTGTGATAGACTCTACGTTCACGTACAACAGGTGCAAGCCAGTGTTGCACATGTGGAACACTCGGGTTAAACTTGACAAGCCTAACATGTACAGACATGGCCTCGGAACATAGGAGACCAAAAGGTCAAACATGAGTCATATAGTAGATATGATCAACATGGAGATGTTCACCATTGAAACCACCTCATCTCATGTGATGATCAGACTTGGGTTGGTGGATTTGGATCATGTCACACTTAGACAACCCGATGGATGTTTATTTGAGTGGGAGTTCTTTAGGAATATGATTAATTGAACTCATTATCATGAACATAGTCAAAATGTCTTTGCAAATTATGTTGTAGATCACTAGCTCACACTGTATCTCCTCTGAATTTTGACACATTCCTAGAGAAATAGTAAGTTGAAAGATGGTAGTAGCAATTATGCAGACTGGGTCCGTAAATTGAGGAATATCCTCATTGCTGCACAGAAGGCTTATTTCCTCGATGCACCACTCGGTGCGCCACCCCCTCTAGCGTCGTATGTGGATGTTGTGAACATCTGACAGGCACGTTGTGATGACTAGATAGTTCAGTGCGTCATGCATCATGACTTAGAATTGAGGCTCCAAAGACGGTTTGAACGTCGCAGAGCATATGAGATGTTCCAAGAGCTGGAATTGAGATTTCAGGCTCGTGCCCATGTTGAGAGGTATGAGACCTCCAACAAGATTCTTTGCCTACAAGATTAAGGAGAATAGCTCAACCGGTGAGCATGTGCTCAGATTGTCTGGGTGCTACAATCGCTTGAATCGAGTAGGAGTTGATCTTCCAGATAAGATAGTGATTGATATAGTTCTCCAAGTCACTGCCACCAAGCTATTAGAGCTTTGTGATGAACTATAAACATGCCAGGGATGGAAAAGATGATCCCTGAGCTATTCGCGATGTTTGACACCACGAAGGTAGAAATAAAGAAGGAGCATCAAGTGTTGATGGTTAGTAAAACCACTAGTTTCAATAAGGGCGAGGGCAAGAGGGGAAACTTCAAGAATGGCAAACCAGTTGCCGCTCCAGTGAAGAAACCCAAGGTTGAACCGAAACCCGAGACTAAGTGCTTCTATTATGAGGGGAACGGTCACTGAAGCGGAATTCCCAAAATACTTGGCAGATAAGAAGGTTGGTAACGTCAACAAAAATATATTTGATATAAGTGTTATTGATGTGTACCTTACTAGTACTCCTAGTAGCACCTGGGTATTAGATACCGGTTCAATTGCTAACATTGGTGACTCGAAGTAAAAGCTACAGAATAAACGAAGACTAGCTAAGGGTGAGGTGACAATGTGTGTTGGAAGTGTTTCCAAGGTTGATGTGATCACCATTGCACGCTCCCTCTGTTGCAATACGGTTATTTGGTGTTTGGTGTTTGTATTGAGCATGAACATGATTAGATCATGTTTATTGCAATACGGTTATTCATTTAAGTTGGAGAATTATAGTTATTCTGTTTACATGAATAAAATCTTCAATGGTCATGCACCCAATGTGAATGGTTTATTGAATCTCGATCATAGTGATACTCATGTCCATAGTATTGATGCCAAAAGATGCAAAGTTAATAATGATAGTACCACATACTTGTGGCACTACCGCTAAAGGACATATTGGTGTAAAGCGCATGAAGAAACCCTATGTTGATGGATCTTTGGACTCACTCAATTTCGAATCAGTTGAGACATGGGGACCATGCCTCGTGGGCAAGATGACGAAGACCCCGTTTTCTGGTATGATGGAGCGGGCAAGTGACTGATTGGAAATGATACATGCTGATGTATGCGGTCCAATGAGTGTTGAAGCGTGCGGTGGATATCGTTATTTTCTTACGTTCACTGATGATTTGAGTAGATATGTGTATATTTACTTAATGAAACACAAGTCTGAAACGTTTGAAAAGTTCAAGCAATTTCAGAGTGAAGTTTAAGATCATCATGACAAGAAGATAAAATATATATGTTATGATTGTGGAGACTAATATCTGAGTTACGAGTTTGGTATGCAACTTAAGACAATGTGGAAATTGTTTCACAACTCACACCACCTGGAACACCATAGTGTGATGGTGTGTCCGAATGTCGTAGTCGTGCTCTATTGGATATGGTGCGTACTATGATGTTTCTTATCATGTTGCCACTATCATTTTGGGGTTATGCATTAGGGACAACTACATTCACTTTAAATAGGGCATCATCTAAATCCGTTGAGATGACACCGTATGAATTGTGTTTTGGCAGAAGCCTAAGCTGTCATTTCTCAGAGGTTGGGAATGCGACACTTATGTCTGATAAGAACGAACCCAAAGCGGAAAAATGCATCTTCATAGAATATCCTAAGGAGACAGTTGGGTATACGTTCTATCTCACATCCAAGGGCAAAGTGTTTGTGGCTAAAAATGGGTCCTTTCTCGAGAAAGAGTTTTTCTCGAAAGAATTGAGTGGGAGGAAAATAGAACTTGATGAGGTTGTTGAATCGTCACTTCAGTTGGAGAGTAGCACGACGCAGAAAGATGTTTCTGCGGCGCCTGCACCAAGTGAAGAGGAAGCAGATGATGATGATCATAAAGCTTCAGATCAAGTTACTACCAAACCTCGTAGGTCGACAAGGACTCATACCTTCCCTGAGTGGTACGTCAATCCTATCTTGGAGGTAATGTTGTTAGACAATAGTGAACCTACGAGCTATGAAGAAGCGATGGTGGGTCCGGATTCCAACAAATGTCTAGGAGCCATGAAATCCGAGAAATGATCCATGTATGAAGACCAAGTATGGACTTTAGTAGACTTGCCGGATGAACGACAAGCTATTGAGTACAAATGGACCTTTAATAAGAAGACAAACGGTGATGGTAATTGTCACCATTTATAAAGGTCGACTTGTCACGAAAATGCTTCCGATAAGTTCAAGGAGTTGACTACGATGAGACTTTCTCACCTGTAGCGATGCTAAAGTCTGTTAGGATTATGTTAGCAGTTGCTGCATTTTTTGATTATGAAATTTGGCAGATGGTTGTCAAAACATAGTTTCCTTAACGGTTTCCATGAGGAAAGGTTGTATATGATACAACCAGAAGGTTTTGTCGGTCCTAAGGATGCTAAAAGATATGCAAGATCCAGTGATCCTTCTATGGACAGGAGCAAGCATCTCGGAGTTGGAATATACGCTTTGATGAGGTGATCAATGCTTTTGGGTTTATACAAAGTTTATGAGAAACTTGTATTTACAAGAAAGTGAGTGGGAGCACTATAGAATTTCTAATAAGTATATGTGGATGACATATTGTTGGTAGGAAATGATGTAGAATTTATGGAAAGCATAAAGGGTTGTTTGAATGGAGTTTTTCAAAGGAAGACCCGGATAAAGCTACTTGAATATTGGGCATCAAGATCTATAGAGATAGATCAAGATGCCTGATAAGATTTTTCAATGAGCACATACCTTGACAAGATTTTGATAGAGTTTGAAATGGATCAGTCAAAGAAGGAGTTCTTTCCTGATTTGTAAGGTGTGAAGTTGAGTAAGATTCAAAACTCGACCACCGCAGAAGAAAGAGAAAGGACGAAGGTTGTCCCCTATGCCTTAGTCGTAGGATCTACATAATATGTCATGATGTGTACCGCACCTGGTGTGTCCCTTGCCATGAGTCTGTCAAGGGGTACAAGAGTGGTCCAGGAGTGGATCACTAGACAACAGTCAAAATTATCCTTAGTAACTAGAGTACTAAGGAAATGTTTCTCGATTATGGATTTGATAAAGAGTTCATAGTAAAGGGTTACCCGAGAAAGATCTTCATAGAATATGTAGGAACCAATATGGGCATCCAGGTCCCGTTGTTGGTTATTGATCGGAGATTGTCTCGGTCATGTCTACGTAGTTCTCGAACCCGCAGCATGATATGTCTCCGTTGTATCTATACTTTTTTATTGTTTCATGCCAATATTCTACAACTTTCATATACTTTTGGCAACTTTTTATACTATTTTTGGGACTAACATATTGATCCAGTGCTCAGTGCCAGTTCCTGTTTGTTGCATGTTTTTTGTTTCGCAGAATATCCATACCAAATGAGGTCCAAACGCGATAAAAACTTACGGAGATTTTTTTGGAATATATGTGATTTTGGGGAAAAAGAATCAACACGAGACGATGCCCGAGGGGCCCACAGCCATAGGGGCGCACCCTACCCCCCTAAGCGCGCCAGGGTGGCTTGTGGTCACCCCTTAAGGCAGTTGGGGCCCTTCTTTTGCCGTAAGAAAGCTAATATCTGGATAAAAATTGTGTTAAAATTTCAGCCCAATCGAAGTTACGGATCTCCGGGAATTTAAGAAACGGTGAAAGGCCAGAATCTGGTAACGCAGAAATAGAAGGAAACAAAGAGAGAGATCCAATCTCGGAGGGGCTCTCGCCCCTCCGCCGCCATGGTGGACAAGGAACAGAGGGGAAACCCTCCTCCCATCTAGGGGGAGGCCAAGGAAGAAGAAGAAGGAGGGGGCTCTCTCCCCCTCTCTCCCGGTGGTGCCGGAACGTCACCGGGGCAATCATCGTGTGACGGTGATCTACACCAACACCTCCGTCATCTTCACCAACATCTTCATCGCCTACCCCCATCTATATTCAGTGGTACACTCTCCCGCAACCCGCTGTACCCTCTACTTGAACATGGTGCTTTATGCTTCATATTATTATCCAATGATGTGTTGCCATCCTATGATGTATAAGTAGATTTTTGTTGTCCTATCGATGATTGGTGAATTGCTATGATTGGTTTAATTTGCTTGTGGTTATGTTGTTGTCCTTTGGTTCCCATCATATGAGCGCGCGCGTGGATCACACCATATGGTTAGTTGTATGTTGATAGGACTATGTATTGGAGGGCGAGGGTGATAGCAGCTTCAACCTAGCATAGAAATTGATGCATACAGGATTGAAGGGGGACCAATATATCTTCATGCTATGGTTGGGTTTTACCTTAGTGAATGTTTGTCGTTGCGGATGCTTGCTAATAGTTCCAAACATAAGTGCATAGAATTCCAAGTAAGGGATGACATGCTAGTTGTGGCCTCTCTCACATAAAACTTGCTATCGGTCTAGTAACGTAGTCAATTGCTTAGGGAAAATTCCGCAACTCCTACCACCACTTTTCCACACTCGTTAAACTAACTTAATTGTTACTTTATATTAACAGACCCTAGTTTTTATTTACGTGTTCTTTACTATCTTGCAAACCTATCCTATAACACCTACAAACTACTTCTAATTTCATACTCGTTCTACGTAAAGCGAACGTTAAGCGTGCGTAGAGTTGTATCGGTGGTCGATAGAACTTGTGGAAATATTTATTCTACCTTTAGCTCCTCATTGGGTTCGACACTCTTACTTATCGAGAAAGGCTACAATTGGTCCTCTATACTTGTGGGTTATCAAGACCTTTTTCTGGCGCCGTTGCCAGGGAGCAATAACGTGGGGTGAATATTCTCGTGTGTGTTTGTTTGCTTTATCACTAAGTAGATTTTATTTGCTGTTCTAAGTTGTTCTTTAGTTATGGATATGGAGCACGAAATACCAAAAAAATTAGTTGAACCTACCACACCAATGGTTGAAGAACCACCCGAAATCTATCACACCGTTGAAGCTTTTTACTTGGATCATCTTCGATCCGTTTGTGCTCGTGCTGAAACCCAACTAGCTTAGTTGAGGGAAAATCATTAAATGAGCATGTTTATTATGTGCGACACCGCTTATCTCAAAAAGGGGAACTTTTATGGCATCATATTAATACTTTGCAATGCTATGCTTGGAATTTATGCGAAATTTATGATTTTACTTGTTGTTCTAAAGACCCTAAAAAACACCTTCTGTATCAATGTGAGTTTAAGGATAAGGGAATCATATCTTCTTATGCCAAGGGTGTTTATAATTACTATGATATTGAGCAAATTTAACAAATTTTTGCTTTTAAGGGTGCCTATGAAATTGCTTCTTTGATTGAAAAGTATGGTACCACCACCGTGTAACAACCCGGGACTGACGCTCCAGAAGATTCCCCTTTTATTTCCATTCTCGTCTGTGTTTCATCTGGTTGTCACATTCATCATTGCATCATTCACATCATCTGCATAGCATCGTCACTCGTTTTCGAAACTTGCATCCGTGAGTAGCTGCCGGTTCTCTCCGTTCGTGTCGCTGATCGTTTCGAGACCAACCACACATGCACGCGCCCGCGGCATCGATTAAAATATTTATTTTTAAAGTGTGCATAAAATATTCTCGGATTGGGTCGGAACTTGGTGTGCGGTCTGGTTATATCGTAGGTGGACTGCCTCCCAAATTTTGTCGCATTCCGAGTTCATTTGGTACCCGAACGGTCAACCGTAGCAGTGCGGTCATCGGTTTATTATCGGACGTTTTTCGGTGTTTTAAAACCTCGTGTCACGGGCCACAAACCTCCCTCTCATCTCCTCATAGCCCATCTACACAGCCACTGCAGCCTAACCTAGCCCCCTCCACTTCCGGGCCGTCCGATCGAGATCGAACGGTCCAAAAACGGACAAAAACTGCTAACCCTAGCCCCTGAATGCTATAAATAGACCCTCACCTGCCTAATTGGGCAAACCCTAGCCCTCCTCAAAATCTGCGCCCCCAATCATCAGCCACCGCCGCCTCTCTCCTCCAGCGCCGTTGGCCCGCCTAGGCCCATCTGGAGGCCCGCCCGGGCCCGAAGCATCGTCGCCGCTCCCCCCGCATGCGCCCGAGCGCGCCCTGCGCCGATCTCCCGTGGCTTTGCCCCCGAGCGGCCGCGCCTCCCCTCGCCCTCGCCGAAAGCCCGCCAGAGCCCCGGCGCCGTCCCTCGTCGTCGCTCGCCGGAGGAGCCTCGCCGTCCTAGTCGTCGGACCCGCCACCAGCCTCCCCGCGCCTCCCATGGCCGTCCCATCCTTCCTGCCGCCATGGATGCTTTGCTCGCCGCCGGATCCCGCCCTCGCCGCCGGATCCCGCCCTCGCCGCTGGCCAGATCCGACCTCTCCCTGCTCAGATCCGGCCGGATCCGCCTCGTTCCCGCCAGATCCGTGCCTCCCCGCCTCCCGGAGCTCCGCCGTCATCGCCCCTTGCCATGGCCTTGCCTTGCCTCCTGCTCAACCACGAGAGCAAGGAGGAGGACGACGCCCGACGTGCCAGCACCCGTGCGTGGGCCGTCCCATGCCAAGTGGGCCGCTTCATCGTCGGGGGGCCAAGCCGGCCCAGCCTTGCCTCTCCCTGCTGCCGTGATGGGCCAAGCCCACTAGGTGAGCCCCCGAGTCGCGCTATCCAGTGGCCCCTGGCGCTATTTTGTATGTTGCGCCCCCTACTGACTGTTGGGCTAACCATATTTGGCCCGATGCGTTTTTTTCCTCTGGACGAATTTGTTAAATAAAACCAGGACATTGCATAATTCAGAAAAACCCATATTTTTGCACTGCTCATAAATAATTAACCGTGCATCATATGTAAAAAACTTAATATATGAAAAGTGACTAGAATTTCGTGTAGATTCACAATATCCAACTCTTACATGTGTTTAAAACGATTAACTTGCTGTTTCCATTGTTTTGCGTAAATGCCATGTCAAAAATGAATTGTTTAATAACTTTTGAACCGTAGCTCCGATGCAAATGTTTTACATATGTAACTTGACTAAAAAAATGTGTAGAATCACATGGTGACATTTATTTTGCTGTTTAATAACTCTAAAATGTTGTTAGTTTAGATCTGGACCAAACTTAAAATATGCATACGAGGTCGTTCCAGAATTATTATTCGTTGCTTCCGGCCTTATTTAAAGTGCCTAGGCGATGTAGTTCTTTATGCTTCACCTCTTGCCATGTTTAACAACATTTAATATTAATGAGTACTAACCAAGAGTAAACTAAATAATTCGAGCGTGGAGTTTCGTCAATATGCAACTCGTTGCATATTGAACTTCACTTAACGTGTAGTAGTTGCTTGTTGTTCTTGCCATGCCATGCCATGCCTTGCGTATTAAACCGGACTTGCATCATATTTGTTTGCGAATCATGTCATGCATGTGTTGTAGTGTATCGTGTGTTGATTGTTTGTCCGGATTGTTCCTTCTCGATAGAGTTCCGAAAGCGATCGGAGTGTGAGGATTCGTTCGACTACGTTGGATCGTCTTCTTCATGGACTCGTTCTTCTTCCAAGCGGGATCTCAGTTAAGATGACACATTTCCCTGGATATCATTACTATCATTGCCATGCTAGATGTCTTGTTTTTTCTATCGTATGTTGTGTTACCTACCACTTGTTTGTCAAGCCTCCCAACATTGCCATGATGAGCCTCTAACCCTTCCACATCCTAGCAAACCTTTGTTTGACTATGTTATCGCTCGCCCAGCCCTTCTTATAGCGTTTCTAGCTGCAGGTGCAATTGCTTTCATGTGACAACATGGACATTCTTTTGTTATCATAATATTATTGCTATTTAATTTAATGCACATATATACTTGGTAAAAGGTGGAAGGCTTGGCCTTTTGCTTGGTGTTTTGTTCCACTTTTGCCGCCCTAGTTACTTGTGAACCGGTGTTATGTTTCATAATTGAGCGCTCCTAACATGCTCGGGGTTGTTATGAGGACCCCCTTGATTTTTGTTTTAGGATAAAGTTTGTCTGGCAAGGCCCAATGTTGGTACGACATTTTCCTAATAACTAATAAACCTGCATAGGGAGTAATTAACCCGAGGATCTTAATCAACAACCCGGGCCAGTGCTCCTCATGAGTGTTGGTCCAAAATGGGCTGCCTGCGGGGCCGCCTCGAGGAAGCTCAGGGATTGGTTTTCCCTGTAGATAGTCCTATCCGGTCGTATCCTGAGAACTAGATATGCGGCTCTTATCGGGTTCGTCAACATGTCGGGCGGCCTTGCTGGATTTGTTTTACCTTTCTCGAACGTCTTGAGTGAGGAATTCCGATTATTCTTCGGGCTATCTCGACGTGGAGGATTTCCTGTGGAATTGTCTAGGAAGATCATGAGATCCGTGATCGAGGTTATTCCCATTGCGTGTGGTTAATTTGTGATGGATGAGTTGGAGCACCCCTGCAGGGTTAAATCTTTCGGAAAGTCGTGCCCACGGTTATGCGGTAAACTTGGAAACTTTGTTTAACACCCGGTCATAGCAAATTGAAGTAAATTCTAATAAAATACACCAACTGTGTGTGTAACCATGATTGTCTTTTCTCGTAAGCCCTTATCCGGGAGAGAACACGGTGGGTTTATGTTTGACATAAGTAGGTGTTCAGGATCAGTTAGTGACCATCACTAGTTCACGTCCGTTATGCATAGACCACCATACTTTACTTTCTGTATTCGTAAGTTAGCCACTCAAATAAATGCTTAGTCGCTTGCTGCAGCCTCACCACTTAACCTTACCTCACCCATTAAGCTTTAATAGTCTTGATACCCTTGGAAATGAGATTACTGAGTCCCCGTGGCTCACAGATTACTACAACAACAGTTGCAGGTACATGTAATGCGATGATTCGACGTGAGCGCAATGTTTGTTTGATTTGGAGTTCCTCTTCTTTTTCTTCATCGATCTAGGATGGGTTCCAGGCGGCAGCCTGGGATAGCAAGGATGGATGTTATTTTATCATTTGGTTTCGTCCATATTCGGACCCTGCTCTTATGTATGATGTTTGAATATGTTGTTGTATTGATGTGATATTGATGTAGCTTGTGGCGAGTATAAGCCAATTCCATATACTCATCTCTTTTGTAAATGTACTTGTAATGATATCCATTCTTGCAACAAGACGAGATGCGCTTCTATCCCTGTCGAGGCTCTCGTGCCAAAATAAGGATATGATCGCATATTGGGCGTGACACACCGACACCACACCTCATGTTACCGAAGAACTCAGCTACCACTCTGCCCTTGCTCGCTGGATCGAGGAGACGGAGACGTCATCAAGCTGTACGTGTGCTGAACGCGGAGGTGTCTTTCATTCGGCGCTAGATCGGGATGGATCGTGATTGGTTCGCGGGACGGATTGCAATTTGGATCGCGAAGACGTTCAACTACATCAACCACATTTCTTAACGCTTCCCTCTTAGCGATCTACAAGGATATGTAGATCCACTCTCCCTCTCGTAGATGCTCATCACTATGGATAGATCTTGCGTGTGCGTAGGAAATATTTTGTTTCCCATGCAACGTTCCCCAACACTACACGGATAAGAAGGCGATGATGCATGCAATGCTCGTAGACGCGGAGAGTGTTGAGGAGCATGTTCTCAATTTCAAGTGATCGATTAAGGGTTATCGAATGCTCAACCGCAACTGGGCCCGCAACCATTTGACGCTGATAGACGACTACTTTGCCCCAAATGCCCTCTTCCCTGACAATTTTCGTCGGTGCTTCCGGATGTGAAAAAATGGCTTCGGTCGTCTCTACCATGGCATTTGGTTCTTTGATGACTACTTCATCTTGCAGAAAGACATCGTGGGAATGATTGATTTCGCTGGTTATCAGAAATGAACGGACGCACAATGGATGCTTCCATATGGTATGGTCGTTGATTCGTCGAACGAGTACCTACGGATGTCTAAGAGCACATGCAAAGATTCCACGGTCAGGTTTGTAACTGTCGTGGTCGAGGTGTTTGGACCTCAGTACCTAAGAGAAACCAATTGTGACAAACATTGAGAGGCTCTTGACAATATTGGAAGTAAGAGGGTGTGCAAGTTTGATCGGGTATCTTGACTGCGTGCATTGAAAATGGAAGAACTGGTTGAAGGCTTTACAAGGGCAATATGAGGGTCATGTTAAGAAGCATACCATAATTCTTGAACCAGTTGTATCACATGATCTTGAATTTCGCACGCTTTTTTGGCAAGCCCAGGTCTCATGATGACATCGATTTACTGCAGCGATCACCATTGTTTGCGAGGCTGACTAGAGGAAAAGCTCACCCCAACATATACTCTCAATGGGCATGATTACAACATGAGCTACTATCTAGTGGATGATATCTATAATCCGTGGGCTACTTTTGTCAACAATATCTCTAACCCAGTTGCCTAGAAAAAGTCTCACTTTGCTCAAAGACAAGAAACATCTAGATAGGATGTTGAGAGGGCATTTGGAGTTGCATGTTTTGTAGTTGTTCGTGGACATGCTAAACAATGGGATCCGAATACCTTGTGGGAGGTGATGACCTTTTGTGTGATCATACACAACACGATCGTGAAGGATAAGGATGAGGATGCTGCCACAAGTCTTGAGTTTGAGAACATGGGTGATCCTATCGAACTTCGAGACAAAATCCGGCCAGATTTGAAGAGTTTGTTCAAATGCATCAACAAATTAGACATCGAGCAACTCACGAGCAATTGAATAAAGATCCGATTGAATATCTATGGACGGTTAAGGGGGACAACAATATTGAAGTGTAATATGTAAACTTTTTAAATTAGGACTACTGCTGCAGCATTTAAACATCTGTACTATTTTAGATTATATATGCAGTTATTTAAACGTGCGGATTTTTAAAAGTATGAGGTCGAATGTATGTCGACAGCGTTGGATAGCCGCCTCCCACATTCATGTCTGCAGACTTGTCTCTCTGTTTGCATACGGATGCCGAAAATTTGAAAGTCATCGTTGAAGATGACCTAAAAAGGCATATTATATGATCAGATTAGATGATATACTAGAGTATATAATATATCTATATGATAATGTAACTAAGGCATTATATGATCAGGTTAAATGATATACTACAGAAACTAAGGATAACTATGAAATGCTGGTCAAAAAACAATTGATATTAATGATTGTCAAATTAAGCAACGCATAAACAGCGTTCCAAAAATACAAGCCGCTCATTACTACGTTCATCATACCCTCCTCCTATATACCGACGCCAAACGCCCAGACGCTGCAAATCGAATGGACCAAGCACCTTCCGGCAATGGCGCTCCGGCAGATCTGCTTGTGCGGCCTGTGCGTGTGCCTCCTCCTGGCCGTCGCTCTTGCCCGCGGCGGCCCAATTCCCGCCCCACCGCGAGCCGCCGCTGTCCTCGCCACCGACAACTGCTCCAAGACGGCGACCGGTGTGCCGAGGTGGTGCGCGGGGGAGTTCTCCCGGGCGCTCTTCTCCGGCGGCAAGGACGGCCCCGTCAGTCACTACTGCTGCTCGCTGCTCGCCTGCGTCCGCGAGTGGACTTGCGACTCCGTCATACGCCGCTTCTGCGGCCCGCCCCCGGCGCTAGGCTACGAGTGCCCGCCGACGCGGGCGTCGCTGCCACCGGCCGCCGGCCGCGCCCGCGTGGCCGTATACGGCCATGACTGAGAAACGTAGCCTACTTGTCCTAGTGCCCGATACGCATGTATGCATGCGCATGTGTAATGTGTGTGATCTGCAGGGGCTATTGCGACCGTGGAATGTGGTTTGCAGTTATTTTGGTGAGCGGAAATAACGGTTATTTCGGTGCTAGCAAATAGTATTGCACATGTGAACGTGGACGATGCTACTTTTGCGCGCACGGTGGTTCGGGAGTTTTGCATTCGGCGCTGCTAAAAATCAGTCCGAAGTATCAGTGGATATCATAATTCGTTGATTTTACATTGAGATTCGTATAAATAATTCTTTTTATTTTTTTCTTATTACATACTTCTTCCATCCCAAAATAAATGTCGATGATCTAGTACAGTATAAAAATTGTATTAGCTTAGTACAAAATCCGCGACACTTATTTTGGGACATAGGGAGTACTATATTACTTGATTGAGACTTCGCGAAGTCTCAGTCGACCTAAACACTTTTTTTTTGCATTTCGGTTGTTAGAGGCGTCTACGTCCACACTTGGCAAATCCGACTTCCTATGTATTGAGTGTGTTTGTTGTCAACGTCGAACGGCTCTCGTATGGGGCTGTAGCACATTCACACACTTTAAATGCGGAAGCATAAATTTATTTTTGTAATCTATGCATATCGATCATATGATATAAATTGCGTGAATTAAAATTATAGTTTAACAATTCAGGCATGCAAAAGTGAAAACCAATGTTCGAGCATGACGAATGCCTCGTTAGCTAGCCAGATCACTCGTCGGACGCCATCCATGCCTCCTGCTCCAAGGTCATCCTCACGTCCTGCTTTGACTGCTCCGCCTGCATCCGTGCCGCATGCTCCGTCTGCATCCTTGCAGCATGCTTCGCTGCTGCCGCAACCCTCGTCGCCGTCTTGTACCCCTTACGGTGGTTGATCTCCTTCTTCTTCTTCGCAAGTCATTTCTTTGTATGCCCATCTAAGAGAATTTTGTCCGCCAAGATGATCTTCCCGTCCTCCGCATCCCCTGTGAGTTGCAACCTCTCCTTCTCAAGTTCAATCTCTCCAAAACTCTTCGCCTTCTTAAGCTCCTATTTTATTTGTCGCCTCTTGCTTCTCTAACTCGATCTTCTCGCTTTGAATTTTTAGCTTTTTCTCCGCACGCTTTCGGTCCCAATTCATCCTTTCCTTTTGTGCATCCAACATGAGATTGTGTCTCTCATCCTACTTGTTCTCCCTCACCAAAAAGATGCTCGTCCATGTGGGCTACATTTTTGTAGTTGCGACGTCACGAGATGCCTTTCCTTTCTCCCACTTGTTTCCTATGACTTGTCGGTTATCCTTTGGCACGGTGATGATAATATCTTCCTCTTCATCATCCAACCTAACTGATTGGTGAGAGCTTGAGCCATTATTCCTACTTTTGCCGCCCTTGATATCAACGACAAGTTGTGTCCACTTTAGACGGCCATTCAATATGATCCAACAATGACTAAAAGCAAATGGTTCTTCTTCCTTTCGTGATGCATAGTGTCGGCCATTCTCGTCTAGCAAACAAGTCGGTCATTCCATTGTGTCATTCCGTCGAACAGTTCGTGAGGAACCCGTGTGCCATCGGTGCCCGTGCTTATCCGCGTCTGAACGAGCTGTGGCGAGTGACATATGTCCATCACTGGTGTCTGCGTGTGTGGAAAGCTATCCGGAATGCCCCAACCGGCTGTCGGATCCTCCTCCATCCCAACCTTGTCCGATGGTGCAATCCTTGTTGGCAGACAGATGGATGGGGTGCAAGGTTCAGGTGCGGATGGGGGGACAACTGCCCCTCCATGTCCCCTTCCGCTCCATACGACGCCACAACCGCTTCCCTCTCTCACTGCCAGCGGCACCGTTTTTCTAGGCGATGTTCTTTGGCTTGCACGACGAAGCCGAGGACGAGACTCCGACGTACGAAGCGGACACATCCTCTGTCGCAGTGGACAGGGGGTGGCTAAATGACATCTTAGGCGGCAGATCAAGACCGGCGGTGCGGATGTGGAGCAAGGGTGCAGAACGGGGAGGGCTCGGACGCGGGAAAGGGAAGAGGAAGGGAAAGGAGGATGAAGTGTTTGGTAGATTTGGTGCAATTTGTGACGTGGTAGCCTGGTAGGCCTGTCGGACGGACGCGCCCACGCATGCCCCATTACTAGGAAAAGCTTATAGATAAAACCTTACCAATAGCACTCGGTTGGGATGCGACGCTACCACTAATTAGTAGTATCGCGTGGCACATACAGGCGGTGCAGGTAGGGAAGTAGCAATAGCGCGGGCTAGCGCGCAAACGCTACTACTAAGTGCCTCCCCTTACTCGTCGGGTCTAGACATAGTGGCAGCGTTGGTCCCAGACCAGCGCTACTGCTAAGGCCGTTCGCAGTAGCGTTAGTCGCCCTACGAGCACTGCTACTGCGGCTAGCCCGGGCCTAGCTCACCAGCCCAACTTTGCAGCAACGTGTGTTGCTTCCCCGCGCTACAGTTAGGTGGGTTAGCAACAACGTGGCCTTGTGACCCGCGCTACTGCTAATCCCACCTTATCCTCTCCGGCCCGCTTGCACGACCTCACTCTCCCTCTCCACTCTCACCGTTTTGTCCATCTGCCCCCATTGCCGCCGTCGCCGTCCCCCTGGGTATGTCTCCCTCCATCCCTTCTCCCTCCCTCCCTCCCATCCATCTGTCGCCCTCGGTAGATGGATGGATGGATAGATGTTAGGGTTAGAACTAGGTGTTTTGGTAATTTAGTTTTTGTAATAAATATATTGATTTTCAGAAGTTTCATTATAAATTGATTATCAAGTGCATAAAGAATATGTGAACATTTTAGGGGAATTATTGGGAGAAGTAAATCCAACAATGTTGAATTGAAAAATTTGAGGCTTGTATTTTTTTAAATGAAAATTTGATGATAGGATTTTTTTAATGAAAATGTAAGGAACTTGACTCTGTTTGAACATGTGAAGAAATGAGAATGAAAATGTGAAAAAAATGAAGCTAGTATTTTTGAAATGAAAATGTGAAGAAATGAAAATGTCAATAGTTTTACATGCTCATGTGTGACTCCTCATGTGGTGCAGGGTAGATCACACCGACGAGCCACTTGACGACACCCAGAAGATCCTTGACAGCCGTCTAGTGAGTAAATATGATCTATTTAGAAATGTGATATGTGGAGTAGTGATGTTTACATTAACGCGTTTTTTCGTTTCCGAGAGGCACGCTCGTGAAATCAAAACCGTGGCTCTCACGAAAAAAAAAAACGTTTTTCCCGTTTCCAAAAAGCACGGAGGAGAAGCAAAATCGTGCTCTCGCGGAAGCAAAACCGTGCCTCTCAGAAAAGAAAAAGAAGACAAAACGTGTTTTTTTCGTTTCTAAGAGGCATGGTCGTGCCTCTCGCGGAAGAAAAAAAAAGAGAACGTATTTTTTTCCGTTTTCGAGAGAAACGGCTATGCATCTCGCGAAAATAAAACCGTGCCTTTTGTAAAAGTAAAATCGTGTCTCTCAGGGAAGCACAAAAAATGAAAAAGAAAACAGGGTTTTCCATGTATTTTTTTATTTTTTTTATCAAAAAGCTAGAAAAAGACCCACGAAAAACCGAACAGTCGAAGAAACCAAGAAAGTAAACCATCTAAAAAGCTGAAAACGGATGCGGAAAAATAATACAAAATCCGAAGGAACTGTCTAGAGCGCTACGCTCTCAGCCCATCTGAGGTGATCGTTGGGAGGTTATCGAAGGAGCGCTCGCAACTAGTTGCTCTCACACGCAGACCCTCCCTTCCCATGATTTTTAATGGGCCAGCCCATCGAAACGCTCTAGCGCATGAGAGGGAAGTGTCCTCCCCGATTTTGTGAAGCTTCCTAGGTGTCGGGAAGCTTCCAAACAAGGTTTTTTTCTTGTTTTTTTCTGGAGTAGTTTTGTATATTTTTTATTTTCCTTTTTCCTTTTTTATATGCTTGATTTTTGTCAAATTCGTGATTTTTTTGGAATTCGCAACTATTTTTAGTCCATCTTTTTTAAACAAATCAGTGATTATTTGTTAAATCCATGAACTCTTTCCAAATTCATGATTTTCTTTCAAAATAAATGATTTTTTTAATCTGCAAACTTTTTAATGTCTATGTTTTTTCGAATTCGTGAACCATTTTTTCCGAAATTGAAGAAAATTTAAAATCCTTGAACTTTTCTTATTAAAATCCATGATTTGTTTTATTTCCTGAAGTATTTTTTCAAAATTGATGAACATTTTTCAAATCCTCGAACTTTTTTTTTGTTAAAATCCATGATTTGTGTTATTTCTTGAACTATTTTTCCAAAATTGATGAACATTTTTCAAATCCTTGAGTTTTTTTTGTTAAAATCCATGATTTGTTTTCAAACTCGTTGATTTATTTCGAATGCGGAGAATTTATTTGTTTTTATATTTTTAATTCTTTTCTTAACTTTTTTTCTTGTCAAAAAGACAATAGCCAACGGTGGACCGCTCAACCGGACAACCACGACACAACAAATCGGAATAACCCTAGCAAAGTAATCGCCTCGTGTTGGCGTTGGGCTAAGGCCTCCTTCAGGTCAGGCCTCCAACCAAACTGGATCCAAATCTCTACCTAATAATAAAGCAGGGATAACTTCTGATCATACGTCATGGTAGTTTTGCAAAAAAGCCCTTGCTGTTTTGTGCAATTAACCCGCACTCCATATGTAAGTTATCTATACAGTAATAAAAAACGAATCGCTCTTTCACATGTAGGAGCCAGAAGGACACAACGTCCCCATCGCCCCCAACCCACCGTGTGTGCTGCCTGATAGAAAACAGAGGTGGCGATCTCCATCGGCCGACATCCAGATCCCCGTCGACTGCGAGGTGGTCAACGCGCGCCCACTCCTGGTGGCCCTCCACTTTGCCACTTTCAGCGCCTCACCCGCCTAGGACCTCCTCCGCTTCTTTGCCTCCGCGCGCGTGAAGCTGATTTAGGCCAAGTCGTGGACCGTTGGATCCAGAGGCTCCCGTTCAAGGAGAAGAGGCAGGAGCTGCTCTCTGGTGCCGATGAAGGAGGGAACGAGGAGCTAGCAATGGCACCATCAGGTGCTGATGCTCTATGGTGCTGATGGAGGGGGAGGGGCATCAACATCAACATGTGGTATTCTAGAGTTAGATTGAGGGGGGGCATGCACGACACATGTGGTCGTGCTTGAACGAGTCGCTAGCCTCCTCACGGTCAACGCGAGCCATGAGCATCGGTCAGACTTGGTTGGGGGGAGGGGGGCATGTCGGCAGGTGGTGGAGGTTGTGGCGTCCTAATTGAGTGGAAGGCGTGAAGGGTAATGCAGCTGAAAACAAAAAAATTCGACCTACGCACCAGCACAGGACCACTATGGAGACTACATACAAGGTTTGATCATTTCGTTACCGACTCGTAGCGCAGCGGAAGTAGAGTCGATGACGATCGGCGGTGCAGAACCCCGCAGCTAGGATTTACAACCTCCCAACCGCGAGGATGTATACCCTCATCTGCCCCTCGGACAGCCCTCCGGGAGGCGGTCAGACAGTCCCCCGGACGGTGTCGCGGACAACCCTTCGGGAGGACCTCCAAAACTTGGACTGTCACTCGGACAGCCCTTCGGGAGGACCTTCGAAACTCGGACGGTCACACGGACAGCCCTTCGGGAGGCACTCTCGAACTAAGACCGAAACTACGATCTCTCTACAGAGTTGCACACATACGGTGTCATCTATCCGGCAGGGCTTCGCCGTCCAGAACTAGTTCCTGCCGGAACCCAGACAGCCTTTCGGCTCTACGAAACTATTTCGCTGGGAGGGAGAGAAGAAGCCAGATCATTGCAATGGCACTTGTATGTGAGAAGGAGTGAGTTTTTGGGCTGCCTCCTCACCCCTATTTATAGGGTGAGAGACTATGGTAAAAATACCAAAATGCCCTCAGATATTGTCACTATTCATAATAGTGATTCCACTATTCATAAATAGTGTTTCTCACTATTCACAATAGTGTTTTCCACTATTTTGTAATAGTATTTTTCACTAGTCATGAGATATTTCTCCTAATAGTGTTTACCACTATTCATAATAGTGTTTCCACTATTCACGAGATATTTTCTACCAAAAAGCACTTTCACTATTCACGACGACATTTTTTAGTGTCCGGTCGAGCTGAAAATATTTATGTGGGCTTAGAACATTTCTAGTACCCCACTAAAATAATTTTCAATGCGATTTGGAACAATTCCGGATTAGTGATTTTCATCTGCGAAAAGCATCTGAAGCGGTTCCGGTAGCTCTGGAACATTTCCGTTTTTTCTTCCGGAAAATTCCGAGAAGTTTCCAGAATGATTCTGGCACCCTCCAAGAATTATCAGGCATGTGTCGAAACCAATTTGACTTAATGGTATCCCCTGAAACAACTTTTCAGTTTCGACAAAATTGTTCCGGTGTTCTCTCTACGGAAATTTTCCGCTGTCCGAAACTTTTCCGGTGTTCGAAACTTTTTCGGCGATTTTCTCTCAGACTCCCTGTCTAGTATTCAGCAGATAGATGACCCTTAAGCGTGTGACCCTATTGGTTTGGTGAAGCATAGACATGACCCGGAACCCCTTCCAATCAGTGATCAAAATCGGAGCCTTGGACACCCATATTGACCCCTATACCCACACGAATGAATATTCGAGTGAACCTCCACTTGTCGTGTGCTATTCCTGTTGCTTCACGATATGTTACAAATACCCGAGGTGAGACATGTTGGCATCCCTGTGGATCAACAACTTGTCCACTATGCCAGTTACCTCGTTACCGGTATTGTTCTCTTTTCTCGTTCCCGTGTTCCGGCATCCCCGTGATCAAATCACAAAGGGTCTGGCCAGACGATGATGGATGCCGTAACACCGAGAGGGCCCAGAGATATCTCTCCATCGTCGGAGGAGCAAATCACAATCTTGAGCTATCAAGTTACTTGACATACTTTTCCATGAACCCGTAAGCCGCCGTAATAGCCACCCATTTATGGATGACGTTTAACAAACCCCAAAGTTCATGAAGCAAGCATGAAGAAACTCGATACTCTCATGGTCTAAGGAATTATGCAAATATTAACTTCTCTATGTTATTAACCATTAACTTATGATGAATGTATCTCATAGCATAACATCAATTCGGGTCGATTCAACACAAATGTTCTTCTAACATTGTGCCCTCAAAATTGCCGGCACAGCCATGCCCATGATCAGGAAAACAGGATCATCATGCAATACTTGAGCCAGTCTTAGACGCCAGACTAGGAATACAATTTACCATTTATTATTCCATACATGCATATGAGTCTTCCTTCAAGCCACGTGGTTATTGTAGACTCGAGAAACATAGCAGTTATAGCATGGAACATAAACCTAATTATGAACAGGGAGATAATCAATAACATTTATTATTGCCTCTAGGGCATATCTCCTAGAGACTCCCACTTGCACTAGAGTCAATAATCTAGTCAATGCTAATGCACTTTACACCTATGGCATACTGGTGTAAAATATGCTTCGCTTGTGGTATAGCCTGATGTCCAACGGATCTGACAACTTCAGCTCCGTGCGTAACTTTGCATATCCTCGTGTTTTCACGCTATCACAAAATTCGTATTTTGTGTGAACTTGGCTTTGCATATGTGTGAATCATTGGTCGAAACCTGATTCCTCAGACTAAGCTATGGAGCAACTATCTGCAATAGTGTCTCATAGACCAAAGCCATCTTGGAACCATACTAAGTTCATGGATGAACTATATGATTCAACAACTTCTTTGTCGCTTCCAAAGCGTCAACATACTTAGCCTCTGTTATAGAATTCGCCACAGTATCTTGTTTGGAACAATTTCCAACTACCGTGCCATCATATTGTGCATTACACAAAACCCTTAACTTGAATCGAAAATCGCATGGAGCATTGATTGAGACTGTATCGATGTAATTACTTACGACGAGCACTTCATAATCTCTGTTTGCGAGAAAACATGGCATCATCACTACTCTAGTAATTGATGACATCTTTCACTGTTGTCCCATGATTGGTGCTTTGATCACTTTGGTATCTATACTCGCAACAACTTGGGAGTATCGGACATATCTGGTTGTTTTTTACATACCGTGGAATACATGATTAATCGAAACACTAGAGTGTGTGGATTCTCCATCATGTATTTTACAAGTCAGTGTTTTGGGACGCTGAGTCTTGCAAAAACTCTTTCCATGTGACTTCGGCAAGAATCACTCCTTGGCGTTTTAAATGCTAAAAGGTTTTAGCACCTTGTCAATATGTATTCATTGCTTAGCCCCATTAGGTAAATCTATCTTCATAGATCATCATGCCTAATATTGAGGCTATTTAGCCTAAGCACTTCATCGCAAAACTATTTTAAAATGAAGTCCTAATTCGTGTCAAGAAATTTATTTCCAATTAACAATGTGTCAAGCACACAACGTTTTTAGAAATATTATTATGCTCCCACTTACTTTCTTGAATCACAAGCATCTTCGTTACCCATTGATGAAGTCAAAAACCCTTTTGACCATTTCATCAAACCACAAATATTCCAACTCCATTTTGCTCTCTTCTGTCCATTGTTGGAACTCTGAAGTTTGCAAACTTACTAGCATCCTCTGGATCGACAAATTACTTTGGACGGTATCACATACAAGTCCTAGGTTTCATTTCCATCAGATGGAAATCCTTTTGTCATCCATGTTTCATATATCATGATTGATATATGTATTAATTGCTAGTTCAACCTGAACCGACCTTAAGCACCGCTACGGTTAAACAACCTCATCGTAGTCAACTCCTTGAACTTATTATTTCAACAAGTCGAGCTTTATGGATAAAACATTTTTATCTATATCAGTTTTTAGTTCCATAAATATTCGTTAGACTCTAAGTCCTCTGAAAGGTGTATCAAGGTTTTAATCTTGAATCACTTATATGGAAACTATCTCGGATTGTATTGGCATTTAGCCAATCCCGGAGTAAGGGCCCATCAACGCTTCCTTGTTTATTGTAGGTATACTGTCGTCTAACAACAATATCTCGTTTACGCACCTAACAGGTTTGTACGAGCTTTGCCTACATGGTTCAGCTGCACATTCGACCGAATTCCATACATTTTATTGTAGAGACTTCCGTATCAGTCGTAATAGGAAACAACGGAATCACTTCCAGGGTTTCTTTCCTTTGAACTGATGATGAAGATACTGGTTATCTCGTCGAGTTGCACTGTCCTCCCACTCACCTTTTGCAAGAACTATTCTCTTTAAAAGTATACCGTTTTGTGGCAAAACCCTTTGCCTCGGTATGGTGGTGGGGAAATACCCAATGACTTGGGATAACCATACAAAGTAGCACTTGTCTGATTTGGAATAGGTTTGTAACCTTTTACACAAGCCCCATATTCCAAATGTTTAAGAAAAGATATAACATGGTTGGGCATACCATACCATGGCGTCATTTCAACAGACCTGATGGATCTCTTTTCAGTATAAAAGCTGCGGTCTCTAAAGCATCACTCTATAAAAGGGATAATGAAAAATCTATTTATGTCATCTTTGATCTTACCATGTCATAAATGGTTCGATTATATCTTCACGGACTTTCCACTTGCAGTGGTGTTCCGGGAGGTGCAATTTATGAAACACTTTTCACAACTCATCAGACATTCGCTAAACTTGTAACTCAAATATTCCTTTCCGCAATCAAATTGCAAAAACATAATTTTCTTGGTACAATAACTTCTACTTCATTTTTGAAAACCTTTAGAATGATTTCAAAAGATCCAGACTTACGTCTCATCAAGTAAATATCCATATATCTACTTGAGTCATTTTTGAAGATAGACAAATCCACTGTTTGCAACAACATTTATCGGACTACATACATCAAATGTATGATCACCAATAAGTTCTTTGCTCGTTCCTTATGGCCTGTGAACGGTATTTTAGTTAGTTCACCTTTTGGAGGAAAGTTGCAAGTGTCAGATGATTCAAAATCAAACGACTTCAAAATCCATCATAATGGAATTTTCCATGTGGGTTTCTCCAATGTGACCAAATGCAGTGCCACACATATGTGGTATTCTTTTAGTCTTGTGACATTTAGCGTCAGTGTTATGGATGTATCATATTTCCATCAATATTCATAACATACACCCCATCTAGGATGGAAGCATGGCCCTTCATGTTATTCATAATACTGAACAACAATTGTTGTTTTTATGAACAACTCTTTTGCAACAAACATTGTGCAATGGGCTAGAGTGTATGAAACTCTAAAATGAATTATAAAAGTAAACCTAGAGGTAATGTATTATTATCAATATTCATAACATACGTCTCATTCATAATGAAAGTATGGCCCTTATGTTATTCATAACATCGAACATGAAAAGTTCTCTTATGAACAACCTTCTTGCAAGATACCTTATGCAAAGGGCTAGAGTGTGAAACTCTAAAATGAATTATGAAACTTAATACATAGGGAATACACCGATGGAAGGCACAGTAACATTTACTATGTTCCATGCGTGTATCTAAACCTCATCCCTGGCTAGTCTTTCAGGCCATAATAGTTCTTACATCGAGTTGCAACAGAATGCAATCGAGCGGGTATCTTTGTGACCAACTCACAATACCCAAGAATTAGTGATTAACATGTTTAACCATAATTCCCAAGAACTATATCTTTGACAAGCCTTCTATACATCAAAAACTTGTATGACATTCATACATGAGCTGGATATTCCAGTCTTCTTTCCTTTTGCCATTATACTTCTAACAGCTTAAATTTTCAGTATTTCTCCTACTCTCAGAAGAAGCACCCAACTTAAGAGTGACGTTAGCCCCGGACTTCCTAGGCGTGAAAGTCTTACTAACACCCTTCGGACACTTCCTTTCTCTTTAAGTTGTTGTTTTATTCACCTTTCATCATATGACAGGCGTTCTCCTGGATCCCTCTCTTATCAGTCTAATGCATAGTAAACTCCTTTACTAATAGTTTGCAAACAAACATTGCTTTGGATATCTCATATCTTTTAGCTTTTGTCTGTCTCTGAAAATGATTTTCAGATTCCATGAATATCACATAACTATCCAAACTTTCAAAGTTCCGGTCTCATGGAAACAAACATATTGCACTTTGACTGAAAAGGAATTCTAGCTTTTGGATCGAAGGACGAGAGTCATATGATCCATAGCATTAGCGGGAGAATATCGAAAGCATGCGATAGGACAAAGTCCTTCTCGACACTCTTGAGGACAATCCTCACATTACGTTACCAACTGTAAAGTTTTAACCAGATATTTAACAGCTATTCAATTTTAATAGGGAAGGTGGAAACGCGAGCCATTATCCTACAACTATTATGCAATCTACACTTAGACAAAGTTCACAATTAATTGCACTGAGAATTAAAAGAATTAATTCTATAGTGCGCTCCCACTCAAATCAATATCTCTCATAATTGATGTGAGTGATACAAGACCCGCATTTAAATTGTTCGCCATTGGTGTAACACCACTGATGATGAAAATCTCAACCGGTAGGCCAACTTGCCAATCACATCTCTATGTGACTCTTGTTCATCTTTCGATGCGTGTGTTCCGAGCTCATGACGGTCATGTCTGAACGTCAAGACAACCAAGTGATCTCGCTGCGAGGTCTCAACTCACCCGCCTCACACTTCTCTAATCGTTCGTACCTGTGTGACACGGCGCACCCCGAAAAGATAGGTGCCGTGACAGTGCTATACTTGGGATAACACTAACTACTTGATATTTTTTGTGAGAGATCACCCTAATAAAAAGTGACTACCGCGTAATCAAGAAGGATGCATCATAAGGGATAAACATCTCAGGCAATTCATAATAGCATGATATGGTATAGCCCTTTCTGACGAAGAAGTCTTTCATTTCTTCGTCTTCGGCATTCGCATCGGTGTTCACCTTCGCGAAGATTGCCACCACCTTGTCGATGCACTAGGTAATATTGCTATCTCTATAGCTAATAAAATAAGTGCATTACATAAGGTTGACACGCAGGTCATTAAAGTGCAATCATATGGCTCCAGCCAAGATGCCGAATCATGACACGCAGGTCATGTTAATTACATCATATAGTCTTCTCATACATAATCAAATTAATATAAGCATTGTTATACCACATCATATGCACATGCAAACCATCCTGCAAAACCAAGTTAGACGCCTCTAAACGGTTCATGCAAAAACTTGTTTTACGTGGCTTCTAAGGTTTTGAAACAAACCGAATCTACCAACGTCCATCATCAAGTATGACAATTCAAGTTGCTAGATTAACTTTCCATGGTGTATGAAACACGAGATAATAAAATCTCGAGCCCCATACTAAATTTTTTCATACGCGTGACCCCCGTGCAGATCGCATCTGCATTGCCCTTTTGTCTGCGAAACATCCATCTTTCTCAACTATGGTGGAACCCAAGAACTGTTAGCACTTCGTTGATCTGTCAATCAGCATACTCAGGAGCAGTATGAAAGGATCGCGGATTGCCAGAACTTTGTGAGATTCCACCATGCCGTTAAGATCAGGACTACGCAAATTCCAGGGAAGCAACAAGAACATCGGGTTACAGATTTCATCTGCTACCCGCACAAATAATTTTCAGTAATAGATCTCATCTACTACCTAATTATATTGTGCAACACCCATACATCTCTATGTATTCTAGATCGCAACCTGCATCTACGCATAGCACGGCTCTTGATGCCACTGAAGGGTAACGCAGCAGAAAACAAAAAATTTCGACCTACGCACCAGCCCAGGACAACTATGGAGACTGCATACAAGGTTTGATCATTTCATTACCGACTCGTAGCGCAGCGGAAGTAGAGTCGATGACGATCGGTGGTGCAGATCCCCGTGGCTAGGATTTACACCCTCCCAACTGCGAGGATGTATACCCTCATCTGCCCCTCGGACAGCCCTCCGGGAGGCGGTCAGACAGTCCCCCGGACGGTGTCGCGGACAGCCCTTCGGGAGGACCTCCAAAACTTGGACTGTCACTCGGACAGCCCTTCGGGAGGACCTTCGAAACTCGGACGGTCACATGGACAGCCCTTCGGGAGGCACTCTCGAACTAAGACCAAAACTACGATCTCTCTACAGAGTTGCACACATACGGTGTCATCTATCCGACAGGGCTTCGCCGTCCAGAACTAGTTCCTGTCGGAACCCAGACAGCCTTTCGGCTCTACGAAACTATTTCGCTAGGAGGGAGAGAAGAAGCCAGATCATTGCAATGGCACTTGTATGTGAGAAGGAGTGAGTTTTTGGGCTGCCTCCTCACCCCTATTTATAGGGTGAGAGACTATGATAAAAATACCAAAATGCCCTCAGATATTTTCACTATTCATAATAGTGATTCCACTATTCATAAATAGTATTTCCCACTATTCGCAATAGTGTTTTCCACTATTTGATAATAGTGTTTTCACTAGTCATGAGATATTTTCTCCTAATGGTGTTTCCCACTATTCATAATAGTGTTTTCACTATTCACGAGATATTTTCTCCCAAAAAGCACTTTCACTATTCATGACGACATTTTTCAGCATCCGGCCGAGCTGAAAATATTTATGTGGGCTTAGAACATTTCCAGTACCCCACTAAAATAATTTTCAATGCGATCCGGAACAATTCCGTATTAGTGATTTTCATCTTCGAAAAGCATCTGAAGCGGTTCTGGCAGCTCCGGAACATTTTCGGTTTTTCTTCCGAAAAATTCCCAGAAGTTTCCAGAATGATTCTGGCACCCTCCAAGAATTATCAGGCATGTGCCGAAACCAATTTGACTTAATGGTATCCCCTAAAACAACTTTTCAGTTTCACCGAAACTGTTCCGGTGTTCTCTCTGCGGAACTTTTCCGCTGTCCGAAACTTTTCCGGTGTCCGAAACTTTTTCGGTGATTTTCTCTCAGACTCCCTGTATAGTATTCAGTAGATAGATGACCCTTAAGCGTGTGACCCTATAGGTTCAGTGAAGCATAGACATGACCCGGAACCCCTTCTGATCAATGATCAACATCGGAGCCATGGATACCCATATTGACCCCTATACCCACACGAATGAATATTCGAGTGAACCTCCAGTTGTCGTGTGCTATTCCTATTGCTTCACGATATGTTACAAATACCCGAGGTGAGACATGTTGGCATCCCTGTGGATCAACAACTTGTCCACTATGCCAGTTACCTCGTTACCGGTATTGTTCTCTTTTCTCATTCCCGTGTTCCGGCATCCCCGTGATCAAATCACAAAGGATCTGGCCAGACGATGATGGATGCCGTAACACCGAGAGGGCCCATAGATATCTCTCCATCGTCGGAGGAGCAAATCACAATCTTGAGCTATCAAGTTACTTGACATACTTTTCCATGAACCCGTAAGCCGCCGTAATAGCCACCCATTTACGGATGACGTTTAACAAACCCCAAAGTTCATGAAGCAAGCATGAAGAAACTCGATACTCTCATGGTCTAAGGAATTATGCAAATATTAACTTCTTTGTGTTATTAACCATTAACTTATGACGAATGTATCTCATAGCATAACATCAATTCGGGTCGATCCAACACAAATGTTCTTCTAACATTGTGCCCTCAAAATTGCCGGCATAGCCATGCCCATGATCAGGAAAACAGGATCATCATGCAATACTTGAGCCAGTCTTAGAGGCCAGACTAGGAATACAATTTACCGTTTATTATTCCATACGTGCATATGAGTCTTCCTTCAAGCCTCGTGGTTATTGTAGACTCGAGAACCATAGCAGTTATAGCATGGAACATAAACCTAATTATGAACAGGGAGATAATCAATAACATTTATTATTGCCTCTAGGGCATATCTCCTACGAGGCGATGCTGGTAGCCAGATCTGAGGCGGCTGATGGTCGGAGGCGAAGTTGCTGGCCTGATGCGGAACACTAGGCGGGGGGTGGCTAGATCGTGCGACGACATAGAGGAGCTCCGAGGCACCATCCATGGTGTCCTCAGTTCATCAAGACAGGGGAGGGGGAGGTTGTTGTCTAGCTTTGGCCAGCCATCACGGTGGCGCATTCCAGGAGTGGCGGGGTGACGCCAAACCATTCCTCGGCACTCTGGATAGAGAAGGGAGAGCAGCGCGTCCGGTAGAACGGAGAAGAGGAGGAGGAATGTGTTGTGGGTGTTGCTAGATTTGGGTGGATAAGGGGCACACGGTGGGCAGTGGGTGTTGTGCTGGACCCGACCGAAAGCTCCTGGATCATGCATCGATTACAGTTATTTTTTGGGATCATGCATCGATTACAATTAGTTTTGCAAAAAAGCCCCTGCTGTTTTGTGCAATTAACCCGCACTCCAAATGTAAGTTATCCGCACAGTAATAAAAAATGAATCGCTCTTTCACAGGCAGGAGCCAGACGGACGCAACATCCCCATCGCCCCCAACCCACCGCGTCTGCCTCCTGATAGAAAACAGAGGTGGTGATCTTTGTCGGCCGTCATCCAGATCCCCGACGACTGAGAGGAGGTCGACACGCGCCCACTCCCGGTGGCCCTCCACATGCCGCTTTCAGCGCCTCACCCGCCCAGGACCTCCTCCGCCTCTTATTTGTTTAACACATATTCATGCCTATCACATCTTACTCCATCGGTTTCTAAATATATTTGCTAGAGATTCTAATATGGACTAGATACGAAACAAAATGAGTGAATCTACGTTCTAAAATACGTCTAGATTCATCCGTATGTAGTCCATATTCAAATATTTAAAACCACCTATATTTAAAAACAGAGTGAGTAATAATTAAAAGTGAGTGAAATATTGAAAAGAAATTCTTAAGGAGAAGATATTTAGGGCTCACGTGTATTTGCTTAACATCATAATAGTCCTCAACTTTGGATGTCATCAATGTCTTGGTGAGATTGTGAGGTGAGAGGGAGGGATGAAGAGCAGAGAGAGTGTGACAGCGGTGCATCTTACTTGCGTCCTGTTTCGCCACGCACGGCAGCTGGAAGGGTGGAGCACTCCCTTACGTTGTACCATCTATCCTACAACTCTGCATACCCTAATCCTAATCCCATTGAGACCCCTTGATAATGTCCAATGAAATGGTCATGTTGGCATGAAGGGTGTGCTTGTACTATCAGTGGCAACGTGTCAGTAAAAGATCGCCAACCACTGTAAACTCTTTTGCAATGGAAGGAGTGGATTTTATTAGCAAAGAAGAAGATTGCAAACTTTTGGAATATAACAGGATCTTTACAAAGCGGATACTTATGAGTCTTGCAATGGAAAATCATATTATTCAAGTAAACTCTTGAATACCATAGGAACTCTCAGATTTATTTTATACCCGTTGCAACGCACGGACATTTTTGCTAGTGACCCTAACAGAGGGTTGACATTCCCTAGAGAAGACTCTGTCACGAACCTACGTTCTCCTCATTCAAGAGAATGACGCCACTAGGCAATGTTCAAGAATTGCCATGCTATGTCTGCCAATAGTCCGCTTTGCAAGTGTCGTAAGCTACATCTAGGGGTGCCATGCTACACACCGGGACCGGATCGTTCTCTAAGGAGTGTATGAGAGCGAACAACTGCGCCGTTCTCTGTGTGGGTGCGTAGGAGCGAACAATTGCGTCGTTCTCAAGGAGGGTGCGTGGGAGAAACGAACAACGTGTCCCATGTATATTGCCATGCGTCACCGCTTCAAGATTCACGCATGGAGTCAGACACACCGCGTTCCCTAGAAAAAAAACACCCCACGAAACACCAGCTTTGTAGTACTATAACAAGATTTCCGGAAATAAATAACGCGGGAATCTCCCCTGCCTTGCTTTCCTGCTTCCAAATCCGATTCGGATGGTGGCTGGCGCTGACAAGTCAAATCCTCGGACATTGTTGTCTACAAGGGAGTATACTACTAGTCCACATTCCTGCAATTAATTCTCGCTTACCAGGCGGACCCAACCTCCAACATTAAACGCAGAAGCGGCCGGCCACACTGGGCCGTGCAGTGCCATGCCGGCCGAAGCCCAAGCCAAATCGGCAAGTGCTTGAATGCAACATTTGCGGCATCATTTCAGTGCTTCATGGATCAAGACGAAGAAGAAGAAGAGGAGGAAAAAGTAAGCACACCGAGCAGGGAGACACGCTCACCGGACACCCACCGGGCGGAAAGCACGGCCCAAAGACGGCCAGAAAGCGCACATGCCAACAGCGAGCTCGCCTCCGTTTTCCCCATGCGAGATTTGCCGGCTGACCGCGCCCCTGCGTCTCCTCGTCTGCGCTTCCACGCCTGCTTAGGGTTAGAGAAGGATCGGATCGGATCGGATCGGTCATAGGCTTTGTCACTGGTCGCTGCAATGCAACCCTGCCGGCCGGCGATCCGCCAAACCTACGACGGCGCTCGAGTCGGGTCTGTCCTGTGCAAGCCAGTGGGCAGTAGGCACCATTGTGGAAAGACATACGCATGTGAACAAACGAGCACAGCTCCGCCACAAATCCCGACCCGACCACATGGCTGCTTGGGACTTGAGACAAGGCCTGGGGTAGGTTGCTGCTGAATCATACTCCCACACCCCGTACTACGTACGTCCGTTGCCATGTCACCGTACCTTTTACTTTATCTATATCCATCTACGCCAATAATGCACACACCAAGTGGCCCCGGTACCAATGGAAGGGACCAATAATAGCACTCCTACTACTCTCACGCCAACTTCAGCGCGTGACCCAATCCGGTCCGGATGTGTCCGTTTGGCGTAAAGCGGACGAATAGCGCGGTCCAACATGCGACCCCAAACGGACAAATGTTTGTTTTTGACCCATTCCCAGCCCAAGCTTGTGCGGCGTTTGCGGAGAAACGAACAGCGCGCTGACGGACGGGACGCACGCCTTTGTCCTTCCCTGGCCCGCCTATCGGGGACTTTGCCGATTCATTCACCTCCAAGCCTCCACCGGCCCCTTCCCGCCCAACCCCGCCGCCGGTGCCGCCACTATTATCCGGCCGCCTTCTCGCCGCTCGCACCTCGGTCGTCCACGTCTCACCATGGTCGCCACCACGCCCGCGCTTTGGTAGGAGTTTTGGTCGTCGCCCTCGGATTCGGTCGCAGAGGGGATACGATCGCCGCCGACGCCCATCGGCAACGACAGCTTCCATCGGGGGTGCTACAGAGCGACCTGTAGCCGGCCGCCATCCGCCCCGCTGCCTCGAGGTGATTCGCGACCTCTTCACCATCACGACCGCAAGTTGTTTGACACTTTGCCCACAAAGGTATGGACGGTGGAGATGATTTTTTCTTCAACCACTTCATTTGTTCATCGGGTGATTCGTCCTCGGATGACGAAGAAATTATGGTTGCTACACTGGTCGTTCATGACCACATTCAAAGGCAGCGGCCTCAGTACAGGGGGTCAGTGCCTGGCCGTGCGCCCAACCTGAGCCCCTGCATCAACAACCGGCCACGTTTGAGCAATTTACCCAATCCCATCGTGAAATCCGTGATTGGCATACTCATTTGCAGCTTCAAAATGATTTGGTTGAGCACATGTGGGATCACATTGGAAACCAATAGATGTATTGCTTAATTATCTTTATTCAAAATAGTTTTGATTTGGTTGTAAAACTATTTTATTCGAGACAATTTCGATTTGTTTGTAAAATTGTTTATTCGAGACAATTTCGATTGGGTTATTAAAACTATTTTTGTTCGAGACAATTGATATTTGGACGTGCAAACTTGTTTAAAATATTGATAAATATGAATATATGGGCATATTGGCCGTGACGGACAGGATGCGGCCGAAGGATGCGGTCGCGCGTTGGGCGCACGACCACCGCATCCCAGGAGAGGCCCGTACATGACCCCATCGCCCGCCCCAAACGGACAGAATCCGGGTAAAACGGACGTCCGGATGGGGCCACGCGCTGGAGTTGGCCTCACAGCTCAAACGTCCGTGCGGACGGCCTTGATCAGTGTGTGGTCATGAAAATGCGATTCACACAAGCTTTTTAAACACCCCCAACGCTTGGAGTGACCGGCACACCTCATATTCAGTTCAAATCTAGAGCGGATATGAGGACGTCCGGGTGCGCCCGCCACATTGGACTGACGATTGGGTCCCACATGAAATCACCCGGAAACCTGGCGGTTCGACATACGTCTCCTCCTGTAGGGGTGTGAACATCGCATGGCGCTGCTCCGACTCGCTGCCTAAGGCCAAATCCGGCAATTTAAGCCTATCGACGTACCCCAACCCTCGCCACATCCACCTTCTCCCTCTCGGGTCGCCAACCCGAGCCCATCCACCTCCTCTCTTTCGTCATGCCGTTTGTGCCACGTCGTCCAGGTTCACCATGGTCTAGCAGAAGAAGACTACCTATGCCATGCTCACACCGGAGTGTCGCTTCTAGATAAAAGGAACAGATCCGGGCGAGGCGCGAGGCTCGCATCGCTAGCAGTCTGCTTCCGGACTCACCGGAGCCGAAGTTGAAGGATGAGGAGGAGGAGCAACAATATCCGGTTCCGATGAAGGAGGAGCTGAATCCGGCTCCCGGCTTCAACATTGAGGATGCGGAGGTGAAGTTCGCGGTCGCCCAAGCGGACAAGATGGTGGAGCACGAGGCCATTCTAGAGTCCATCCAGGATGAGGCCTATGTGGAGGCTAACGGGTGCTTCATCCAGCAGGAGCAGGCGGCGACCAACACTCTTTTTGTTTAACTCGACGCGGAGGCGAGCTATGGCTACCGCCCGTGTATCCGGAGCCGAACATGAAGATAGTGAACATGTCCGACAAGGATTAGGATAGTATGGTATAGTTGATCCACGTAGTACATCGTATGCACGCTTTTGTATGAATTTAAGATTTACTATATACGGTGTTCGGTTATGAAAAACAAAAATTAAACCTTGACCGGTTAGTGTTTACGAACACGTCCGAACCCGTACGCGGGTGTTTAAGGGACCTAATTAGTCCATCACAATTATAGATGCTCTCACAAGCCACACAGCTCACAGCCACATTCCCATGCATCCATCCATCTCACCAACCACCGGATGACCAGAACTCATCACGCGCATATGGCATGCATCTACACCCCATTGACAAGCTGCCCGATCGGTAGCGAAATAAAAGCTTTGGCCAGAGCGAGCAAGTAACCACATCGAGCGCATACGAATGCAGCCATATGGAGGAGCACCCATCGGTCACTCACTCGCCATGTGCCGGTGCGCGCGCGTCTCCTCCCACAGTTCACGTACGCCGTCTATATAACCCCGCACTGTTGGGGTGCATATATCTTCCCACCTAGCCCGCAGCTAGCCGTGTCAGCATCCGAAACCAGTCATCCTAGCCGCTAGATCCAGCGGCGGGGCACCTACCCGGCCGCACGCCGGGCATGGCCGGCGGCGGCGAGGGCGTCATGGCGGCGGCGGCGGGGGTGTGGGCGGAGGTGCCGGTGCGGGTGGACTGGGGGGCCGTGGCGGCGCAATGCGCGTGGGCTGGGGAGTGGGTGCGCGCGCTGGTGGTGGTGCCGGGCATCCGGCTGCTGGTGTTCTTGTCGCTGGCCATGACGGTCATGATCCTGCTTGAGAAGCTCTTCGTCGCCGGCGTGTGCTACACCGCCAAGGCCTTCGGCCACCGGCCCGAGCGCCGGTACCAGTGGCGGCCGATCGCCGCGTCGGCCTGCAAGACGGGCGGCGACGAGGAGGCCGGCCTCGGCGGCGGCGGCAGCGCGACGTTCCCCGTCGTGCTGGTGCAGATCCCCATGTACAACGAGCGAGAGGTGAGCATTATGAAAACGTTGATAGATTTTGACTCGTAAACTAAGATGGTGGTGGCTGGATCTGATCGGAATGGAATGGAATGGAATGAAGGTGTACAAGCTGTCGATCGGGGCGGCGTGTGCGCTGGAGTGGCCGGCGGACCGCGTGGTGATCCAGGTGCTGGACGACTCCACGGACCCCGTTGTAAAGGTACGTAACCAACCAACCAATCAATCAATCCAGCCAGCCACCGCGCATCTAGCTACGCTCGCCGCTGCAAAGCCATAATTCCTTCACAGTATTCCCGTACGTGCGTGCGTGCATGTTCCATCATCGCCATGTGCCCGCTCCTTGGTTTTCTCCGTCCTACTACATGCACAATTCCCTCCCGGCGGCGTCGTTTCGTGGCTGGCACTGGCACCGCCGCACTGGCAAGTGGCAGCTCGTCGCCGGCCCCACGTACGTACGCCCGCACACACGGATGACATGGACGCCCTGCAGGTTTTGTATTACCAGTTCCCGCAAGTGGTGCCACTTGCCGGCCGAGATGAAGGAGGGGCTGGCCGATTGTTTGCTAGTGAGCGGACCCCTCAGCAGTCAAGAAAAAGAGCCAGCAGTGAGCCCGTGACTGACAACAATGTCTTTGTTGGCCTGGCTACAACTTGCGGAAAGCTCTGCCTGCAAACATATTTTGTACTTTTACGCCAAAAAAAATGTACTCATGGAAAAACTGTGGTTCCACGATCAACTTTATCGCCGTCGATCGATCGCTCCATGCCGAGTCCTGCACACAGACGTGCATGCAAGGCAGGCAGGCAAGCAAGCAGTGTCCGAGAACATGCATGCATGTGCACACAATCAATTCCAGCGGCATTCCCATGCATGCGTGGTCACCGTCCGACGAGGATCCGTCCCTTGTCCAAACCCAAAACCGGCGCGGCAATGCCGCATGGAGCAATGGCCCGGCCGGCAGCGTCTTGCTGGCTCCGTACGTACGCGGCGCTGCCGGCCGTTCATTTGTACCTACTCCCTAGTCACTACTCGACCGGCGGGCGCCACCCCGGTCCGCCATCTGGCCTTGCCATCGACTACTTCTGCTATACATTTTTTTATCGATTAATTAGGAAGTTTTATTCCTCGAGTATATGTAGAGCAGGGGGTTAATGGCCTCACGTACGTACAGATCACGACGCGTGACACACACATTGTATTCTCTTTTGGCATGACACTCCACTACCACGCGTCCATCGCCAGAACATGACACACATGTTCCCGATCATGCCATCAGACATGCTATACCTCGACCTATATATACATAACTAACTACTACTCCATAGAATATATGCCTGTTGCTTGCTGTTGGCCATGTGAGCGATGGAGCAACGTGAGGAGGCGGCGTGACAGTGGGTTAGGTTGGGTGGCTGGATCCAAGTCTGATCCATGGAGGAATCGCTGACAATGACACCACGACTGTGGTATCTGTGGGCTGTGGCTACTGCAAGGCCCGAAGCACGTGGGAGTACCTTGATTGGTCGATTGCCAAGTGGTAGGGTCAGCCAGCAGCACGAGTACGTGTAAAGCGAGCGTGCATGTTCTTAATTACCATCTTTCTCCATGCACGCATCTCCTCCCCGCTTCTCACGGTAATTTCGCTGACCTCTCTAGTCAACGCCTGACTTCATCTTTTTAACCCCCTAGTAGAGAAAGAAAGGAGTGTTTAGGTCTTAGTCGATTGAGAGTCTCAGTTAAGTAGTATAGTATGTAAAAGAAAAAAAAATTAAAAAAAATTGTTTGCATGAATCTTAATACAAGATCAACGGATTATAGTGTCGACTAAAACTTTGCGAAGTCTCAACTGATTTTTAGCAAGCCCGAAAAAGAAAAAGATGATGAACTTTACACGCTGCTTATCATTTGACCGCGTGTGTATCACGTGGGTTAAGTGATGCGCCGCTCAGCTGGCAGACCAAAATTTCCCAAATTTTTAGTAGCTGCTTGAGCCAAAATTTCCTAAACATGAAAGCTTTGCCCCCTCCATGAGCAAGCTCGCCCCCTCCATGCATTCATCCTGGCTCCTGGCTCCGTCCCTGCCTGGCACGACGCTCTATGCTTGTCGCGTTCCGGGTACCGGATTCCAGGCCGGGCCACTCCAAAGATGTGGTGATAGCATGTGCGACGTGCTACGTACCTAGCTAGCACGCACACACGCACTCCTGTGTTGCCGTTGCATTCAGGGGGCCAGATTCCAACCCTGGCGCCCATGTTCGCGGATTCGTTCTATTATCATCTTGAAAATGCGATTAGTTTTAATTTTTTAAGAGAGAAACTCTTCTATCAGGACTTGGTGGAGAAATAAAAAAATTAGGAATACAGTTGTACATGCAGCGTTATGGACAACGGATCACCCAGCTGCACACTGCCAGATAAAACTGATGATCATATATTCTGCTCCATTTCTATCAGGACCTGGTGGAGATCGAGTGCCGGAGGTGGAAGGGCAAGGGCGTGAACATCAAGTACGAGGTCAGGGGGAACCGCAAGGGGTACAAGGCCGGCGCGCTCAAGGAGGGGCTCAAGCACGACTACGTGCAGGAATGCGAGTTCATCGCCATGTTCGACGCCGACTTCCAGCCCGAGTCCGACTTCCTCCTGCGCACCGTCCCCTTCCTCGTGCACAACCCCGACGTCGCCCTCGTCCAGACCCGCTGGAAATTCGGTCAGTTCTCGTCCTCGTCGAGCACTCTGGTTGTTTGTTGTTCAGACACAAGCACATTGGTCCAGGTCTCATAATTTCTTGTGTTTGTGTTGTGCAGTCAATTCGGACGAGTGTTTGCTGACGAGGTTCCAGGAGATGTCGCTGGACTACCATTTCAAGTTTGAGCAGGAGGCCGGGTCCATAGTCTACTCGTTTTTCGGCTTCAACGGTACGTAAACTCGGTTTCATCGCGTAAATTTCACAAGTTCGAGAAAGAAATGTGTGCACAATGAGTGAGCGATTGTTTTTTTTGGGGGGCATTTTGCATCTTCTAGGGACGGCGGGTGTCTGGAGGATATCGGCGATCGACGATGCCGGCGGGTGGAAGGACCGGACGACCGTGGAGGACATGGACCTGGCTGTTCGCACGGCGCTCAAGGGCTGGAAGTTCGTGTATGTTGGCGCCGTAAAAGTAAGCCAAAAGGAAATGCTCTTTTATATATTTACTTGCTCACATCTCTGTCAGAAAAAGATGAAACCCATCAATCAAGAGACAAACCTAACGATGCTCGATCGGATCTGTGCGTGGTTAGGTCAGGAGTGAGCTGCCAAGCACATTCAAGGCGTACCGGTTTCAGCAGCACAGGTGGTCGTGTGGACCGGCAAACCTCTTCAAGAAAATGTTGGTAGAGATTCTAGAGAACAAGGTCTGTATTTATTTGATAAGGGAGGAGGCATCACCATACACACACACACACCATCTTGTTGACTGACATTTAATTTTCTCTGTGTGCAGAAAGTGTCATTTTGGAGCAAGCTCCACCTCTTGTACGATTTCTTCTTTGTTGGGAAGATTGCTGCTCACACGGTGACGTTCATCTACTACTGCTTCGCGATCCCGTTGTCCGTTTTCTTCCCTGAGATACAGATTCCTCTCTGGGGTGTGGTCTACGTTCCAACTGTTATCACCCTCTGCAAGGCTCTCGGATCACCGAGGTAACACCACACATTTCAAGATTGAACTTTCAGAATGACATGTACCGTTTGTTACATTCAGTTGACAGTTGACACCAGAAAATCACTCTTTCAGTTCATTCCATCTCGTGATCCTGTGGGTCCTCTTTGAGAATGTGATGTCGTTGCACCGGATAAAAGCGGCGATAACCGGTCTTCTGGATGCTGGACGAGTCAATGAGTGGGTTGTCACTGAGAAATTGGGAGACGCCAACAAGACGAAGCCAGCCATGCAAGCATTAGATGCTGTCAAAGTGATAGATGTTGAGCTAACGACACCCCTGGTGCCAAAGCTCAAGAAGAGGAGAATAAGATTATGGGACAAGTAAGCAAAGTTTATTATACTCCAAATACAATGCAGTACGATATACACTACTTTGGATTAGTTGTCGAAAAGGAGCGCTTTATTACTTAAGAAGTCTACTACTTTGGATTAGTGCATACAAAATACCGATTTTTCGCGTTTTTGAGTTTTGTCAAATATTGTCTGATGTGTGTGCTCTTTTTATCAGGTACAACTGCTCAGAGATTTTTGTTGGAACCTGCATAATTATATGTGGTTTCTACGATTTGCTTTACGCAAACAAAGGGTACTACATCTACCTCTTCATTCAAGGCCTAGCATTCATCGTCGTCGGTTTTGAGTACATCGGCACACGCCCTCCCAGTGCTGAATAAGCTGCCATGCCACTCATGGAGCTCATCTGCATGGTTACGACAAATGACGCGCAAGTAAAGGCCCTCTCCTGCACATATCGATGTCAGAACATAGCGATATACAGAGAATTTTCCCTTGGCCCCGGTCAGATTTGATCCAATCACTAATTCTTTATTACTGCCGAGAAGGCTATCGAAATAGCATGGTAGCTCATCTGATAATAACATGCAGTATTTACTGAATCAGCAAGACAGAAAGATGCATTCAACACCTGGAAGAAAAGCAGAAGTTGTAAATGAAATAACATATTCTGCCAATTACTTACTGTAGATTCTCCAAAAAATTATATGCCAATGTACTTACTGATATAGCTTTGTTCAGAATAGAGTATGATCAGCAGCACTTCATGCAATTGTGTTGTCTAGTAGGGCAAACACATGTAAATGTACATGGTTGCTAAAGACCATTTATAACTCTGTAAAATTCAGACAGGCCTTAGAATGCAGTAACAAAAATTCAGACATATGTATGTTGGAATGCAGTCAAATCCAGTCAAATTTTACGCGGTGATCTTTCCTTGGCGCTGGAACGGGCCAGCCCAGTAATCTTTCCGATCGCTCCCTTTGCCAGGCGTGCTCGGCCGCTAACACTACTTTTCACCTTAGGCGCCAAATGAAGGGTATTTTACAACTGGCGCCCCCCCCCCCCCCCCACTCTTGCTTCAAACGGGCAGGCGTTTGAGTTCGTTTTTTCTGAAGCCCCTCTGGTTTTGGGAAGCTTCCAGAAGCCTTCCAAACCATTTTTAATGTGTTTTTGGTTTTGGGGCTTTCTGGTTTCACTCTTTTCTTGTTCGGATTTTTCCTTTCCTTTCCTTTCCTTTTTCTTTTCTTTCCTTTTCATTTTACAATTTCCATTTTTTTGTCAAATTCGCAAACACGTTTCAAATTTATGAACATTTCTCTAAGTTCGTCATTTTGTTTTTCAATTTTTTGCAAACTTTTTCATTTTTACGAACTTTTTAAAATTATGGGCTTTTCCAAGTCTTCATGTTTTCACATTCGTGAACTTTTCTCAAAATTTTGATTATTTCCCACAAATTTCATGAACTTTGTTTCAAAAATTAAACTTTTCTTCAAATCACATTTGTTTCTCCAAATTTCAGATTTCCTTTTTCCTTTTCTGAATTTTCCAATTCCATGATCTTTTTTAAAAGTAATTTCTGCTGTTATTTGTGAAGGGAAGTAGTGATGTCAACCTTTTGTGGCATGCTGCTAGGGCCCTACCTACATGCTGCCGATTGACGCAACACATACGTCAGTTGAGACAATCAGCTAGAAATAGAAAATTTTGAGACTTGGCAACGGCATATGCAAACAAATTTTCCAAAATAAATTTCTGTTAGCACCATGACAAGTTCATTTGGGCAAAGCAAATACAAAGAGGCCCAACCCAATCATCACCTCTGGCCTCTTTAATATCTTGCATACACGTGCAGGTTTTGGTGATATTTCCAGTAAATATATACCGCCATGATTTCCATTTTTTGACTCCATTTGTAGGGAGACTGCTATCCTTTTCTCTTTGAAAATAAATAAATAATTGGTCCCTAAAAAAGGCGTGGTCAAATTTTAAGGTTTCGCTTGAAATTGGGCTGCTTTCAGTCTAGCCATACTTTATATTCTAGGTAGCCTGCTTTTTATAGAAGGGGCGTCCCTATGCCTTGGGGAGCAACTAGTTAGCGAGCGCTCCCTCACAAGCGTTCCAGTGATCGCTTCCACGCGTCGTCACTTGACGCGTTCTCAATCGCCGCCACATGTCACACTCTGAACGTTTCTTTTGGATTTTGTTTTTTTATTTTTCCGCATGCGTTTTCGCTTTCTTGGAATGGTATTTTTTTGGATTTTTTTGGTGTTACGGTTTTCCACCGGTCTTTCGTAGCTTTTGGACGATTTTTTTTTCAAAAAAAGAGAGTAAAAAACACGTTTTTTTACGCGAAAAGAACATGTTTTTTTGCGAGAGGCACGGTTTTGGTTCTGCGAAAGGCATGGTTTTGCCTTCGCGAGAGGCACGGCTGTGCCTCTCGAAAAGAAAAAAAACGCGTTTTCTGCTTTCTTTTTTTTTCCTGCGAGAGGCACGGTTTTGCTTTCGCGAGAGGCACGGTTTTGCTATCGCGAGAGGCACGGCTCCCGAAAGGGAAACATGCGTTTTCTGCTCGTTTTGCTTCCGCAAGAGGCACGGTTTTGCTTCCGCGAGATGCACGGTTTTGCTATCGCGAGAGACACGGCTTCCGAAAGGGAAAAACGCATTTTCTGCTCGTTTTTTTACCGCGAGAGGCACGATTTTGCTTCCGCGAGAGGCACGATTTTGCTTCCGCGAGAGGCATGGCTCCCGAAAGGAAAAAATGCGTTTTCTTCTCGTTTTTTCTATCGCGTGAGGCACGGTTTTTTTCGTTCGTTTTTTTCGTGGAAAAAAAGTTAGTCAAAACCTATCAACACGGGATCTAGTTTTATAGATCTTGATGTGAGAAAGCCAACAGTGAAAACGGTTCGAGATTTGGATGCACGGTTTAGGAGTTAAACGTTTTGAAAATACGAATCTACGAAAAAAGGGAAAACCCTCGGGTCGCGACAAGTGACACGCATGCAGTGTGCCGCTTGTCGCAACCTGAGCGATGGGAGTAATCGCTAGAAGGTGTACTCGCTAACTAGTGATTTCGTATGCCTTGGCTTCAGGACCTCCTATTGGACGCATTCTAAGTCCAATAGCTGTAGCTTCACACAGGCAGGGGCGAAGCGATTGGGCCGGCCCATTTAACAAGCTCGTTTTTTTTTGCTTTTCATTTACTTCTTTTCCTTTTTCTTTGTTTCTTTCTTTATTTATTTTCTTTTGTGTTTCTCTTTCTCTTTTTTTCTACAAGTTATTGTTTTGATTTTTTTGAATTTCCGAAACTTGAACAGCCTTTTTATTTATGAACAAAATTTATAAATGGAAATATTTTTGAATTTTTGAATCATTTTTAAAATCACAAAAAATTTGGAAACAGGAACAATTTAAAACTACATAATTTTTTATTCAAAAAGATACTTTTTGAAATTTGTGAACAATTTTTGAAGCCGGAACATTTTTTTACCTTATATACACTTTTTGAAACACGAACATGGCCTGATTTTACGTACATTTTTTGAAAAGGCAAACATTTTTTAGAAAAGGAAGAACATTATTTCAAATTCCCTAACATTTTCAAATCATGAATAATTTTAGAATCGGTGAATTTCAATTTTTGTGTTTTTTTTGAAAGAAGAGAAACATTTTTCTTAAGACAGGAACATTTTTGTTTTTGTAAAAATGTGAAAACAAGAACATTTTATGAAAATTGCGACCAATTTATGGAAAAATGATTTTTTTTCTCGAAAAATTGTGCAGTTTTTTGAATATTAGAGCAATTTTTGGAACACAATTTTTTTTAAAATATGAAGACATTTTGAAAGGAAGAACATTTTTTGCAATTCCTGATTATTCTTTGAAGGATGAACATTTAAATATAAATAATGAACACAATTTTGAACACGAGAACTTTTTTCGAAATTCGAAACATAAATTATAAAATGCGAAATAAAAAAGGAAATGGAAATATCAAAAAAATTGAAGGAAAATATAAAAACGAAAACAACAACATTTTGTGAAAAAAGAACATTTTATAAATATCTTGAACATATTTTGAAAATATCGAACATATTTTGAAAATCTCGAACGTTTTTTGAAGTTATGATTTGTTTTAAAAAACGGAAGTTATTTGAAATGCAGAACATTTTTATAAAAGCAAGAACATTTTTTGAATTTCAAAAATAATTTTCAAACATGATCTTAGTTTAAAAAACAAAATAACCTTAGAAAAAATGAAAAAAAGAAGAAAAAAAAGAAACATGAACAGAAAACCAAAGAAAAAACCCCCAAAAAATAGGGAAAATCTGGTTCAGGTAACCTCGTAGAAGGTTCCCAAAACCGGTGCCAACCGAAACTGGGCCGACCCACGCACACATGACAGACTACAAGCTCTTTTTTATGTTTTAATTCAGTTTTCGGTTTATTTTTTGGAAAACGCTTCCTTACATATGGATGCACAGCGCTCGTTCGGGCAGCCGGCTCGCCCATGCGACACGCGTCGTGTGGAGCCCACCCATGTGCCCTCTCTTCCTTCCCTATCCTCTTCCCCACGTGATGCCATCCTCTCCTTTCCCTTATCATCTTTTCTTCCTCACACACGAGATGCGCTCCATGCTCCTCTCCATGGCGAGCGATACCATCGCAGGGAGAACGGTGAGGCTTCAGCGGTGCTGCAAGCTACACCGCCGTGCTGCGTAAGATAGCGACAAGCTCTGAAGCATGGTGCGAGGCAGAGCTACAGGGACGTCGGCACACCGCCATGCTATGGTGCGTGCACAAGGCGGAGCTACAGGGACGTCGAGACACCACGTGATGATCGGATGTGATAGACGCTACGTTCACATACAACGGATGCAAGCCAGTGTTGCACATGAAGAACACTCGGGTTAAACTTGACGAGCCTAGCATGTACAGACATGGCCTCGAAACACAAGAGACCGAAAGGTCGAACATGAGTCATATAGTAGATATGATCAACATGATGATGTTCACCATTGAAACCACCTGAACTCACGTGATGATCGGACTTGAGTTGGTGAATTTGGATCATGTATCACTCGAATGACTAGAGGGATGTCAATTTGAGTGGGAGTTCTTAAGTAATATGATTAATTGAACTCATTATCATGAACATAGTCAGTAGTGTCTTTGCAAACTGTGTTGTAGATTACTAGCTCACGCTATAGCTCCCTTGAATTTTTATATGTCCTAGAGAAATAGAGTTGAAAGATGATGATAGCAATATTGCGGACTGGGTCCGTGATCTGAGGATTGTCCTCATTGCTGCACAGAAGGCTTATGTCCTTAATGCACCGCTCAGTGCACCAACCCCTCTAGCGTTGTTTGTAGATGTTGTGAACATCTGACAGGCACGTTCTGATAACTACTTGATAGTTTAGTGCGTCATGCATTACAGCTTAGAATTGAGGCTCCGAAACGTTTTGAACGTCATGGAACATATGAGATGTTCTAAGAGCTGAAATTACGATCTCAGGCTCGTGCCCGTGTTGCGAGATATGAGATCTCCAACAAGATTCTTTGCCTGTAAGATGAAGGAGAATATCTCAATCGTTAAGCATGTGCTCAGATTGTCTGGGTGCTACAATCGCTTGAATCTAGTAGGAGTTGATCTTCCAGATAAGATAGTGATTGATATTGTTCTCCAAGTCACTGTCACTAAGCTACTAGAACTTGGTGATGAACTATAAACGCCAGGGATAGAAATAATGATCCTTGAGCTATTCGCGATGTTTGACACCGCGAAGGTAGAAATCAAGAAGGAGCATCAAGTGTTGATTGTTAGTAAAACCACTAGTTTCGAGAAGGGCAAGGGCAAGGAGGGAAATTTCATGGATAGCAAGTCAGTTGTACTTTGCTAGTACTCCTAGTAGCACCTGGGTATTGGATACCGGTTCGGTTGCTAAATGTTAGTAACTCGAAATAAAAGCTACGGGTGAGGTGACGATGTGTGTTGGAAATGTTTCCAAGGTTGATGTGATCAACATCGCACGCTCTCTCTACCTTCGGGATTAGTGACAAACCTAAATAAATGTTATATGGTGTTTTGCGTTGAGCATGAACGTGATTGGATCATGTTTATTGCAACACAGTTGTTCATTTAAGTTAGAGAATAACGGTTATTCTGTTTACATGAATTATACCTTCAATGGTCAAGCACCCAGTGAGAATGGTTTGTTGAATCTTGATCGTAGTAATACACATGTTCATAACATTGATGCCAAAAGATACAAAGTTAATAATAATAGTACCACATACTTGTAGCACTGCCGCTAAATGTCATATTGGTATAAAACGCATGACGAAACTCCATGCTGATGGATTTTTGGACTCATTCGATTTCGAATCGGTTGAGACATGCGAACCATGCCTTTTGGTCAAGATGACTAAGGACCCTGTTTTCTGGTTTGCTGGAGCGGGCAAGTGACTTATTGGAAATGATACATGTTGATGTATGCAATCCAATGAGTCTTATAGCGTGCGGTGGATATCGTTATTTTCTTACCTTCACTAATGATTTGAGTAGATATAGTTGATATTTGCTTAATGAAACAGAAGTCTGAATCGTTTGAAAGGTTCAAGCAAATTCAGAGTGAAGTTTAAGATCATCGTGACAAGAAGATAAAAATGTCTACGATATGATCGTCAAGATGAATATCCGAGTTACGAGTTTGGCATACAACTTTAGACAATGTGAGAATTGTTTCACAACTCACGCCACCTGGAACACCATAGTGTGATGGTGTGTCCGAACATCATAGTCGTGCTCTATTGGATATGGTGCATGCTATGATGTCTCTTATTGTTTTGTTACTATAATTTTGGGGTTATGCATTAGAGACAACTACATTCACTTTAAATAGGGCACCATCTAAATCCGTTTAGATGACAACGTGTGAATTATGGTTTGATAGAAACCTAAGCTGTCATTTCTTAATGTTTGGGGCGGCGACGCTTGTGTGGAAAATGTTTTCACCTAATGAGCTCGAACCCAAAGCGAACACATACATCTTCATAGAATACCCTAAGAACAGTTGGGTGAACCTTCTATCTCAGATCCAAGCATAAAATGTTTGTTGCTAAAACTAGGTCCTTTCTCGAGAAAAAGTTTCTCTTGAAAGAATTGAGTGGGAGGAAGATAGAACTTGATGAGGTTATTGAACCTCTGTTTCAACCAGAGAGTAGCGCAACGCAGGAAGTTGTTTCTGTGAAGCCTACATTAGTTGAAGAGGAAGTTAATGATGATGATCATGAAGCTTCGGATCAAGTTACTATCAAACCTCATAGGTCGACAAGGACATGTGCTGCTCCTGCGTGGTGCGGCAACCTTGTCTTAGAGGTCAAGTTGTTGGACAACGATGAACCTACAAACTATGGAGAAGCGATGATGGGCCCGGATTCCGACAAATGGTTAGAGGCCATAAAATCCGAGAAAGGATCCATGTATAAAAACCAAGTATAGACTTTGGTAGACTTGCTGGTTGGACGGCAGGTCGTCAAGTACAAATGGACCTTGAAGATGAAGACAGACACTGATGGTGAATGTAACCATTTATAAAGCTCGACTTGTGGCAAAAAAGTTTCGGCAAGTTCAAGGAGTTGACTGCGATGAGACTTTCTCACTCGTAGTGATGCTAAAGTCTGTTGGAATTATGTTAGCAGTTGCTGCATTTTTCAATTATGAAATCCGGCGGATGGATGTCAAAACATCGTTTACTTCCTCAAGGAAAGGTTGTATGAGATACAACCAGAAGGTTTTTGTCAGTCCTAAGGATGCTAAAAGGTGTGCAAGCTTCAGTGATCCTTCTATGAACTGAAGCAAGCATCTCGGAGTTGGAATATACACTTTGATGAGGTGATCAAAGTTTTTGAGTCTATACAAAGTTTATGAGAAACTTGTATTTACAATAAAGTGAGTGGGAGCACTATAGAGTTTCTGGTAAGCATATGTGGTTGACAAATTGTTGATCGGAAATGATGTAGAATTTCTGGAAAGCATGAACGGTCGTTTGAAACGAGTTTTTCAAAGGAAGACCTGGATAAAGCTACCTAATTGTTGAGCATCAAGATATATAGGGATAGATCAAGAAGCTTTATGAGACTTTTCAATAATTACATACCTTGACAAAGTTTTTGAAAGAATTCAAAATGGATCAGTCAGAGAAAGAGTTCTCGCCTGATTTGTAAGGTGTGAAGTTGAGTAAGACTCCATGCCCAGTGACTGCAGAAGATAGAGAAAAGATGAGTGTCATCCCCTATGCTTTAGCCATAGGCTCTATCATGTATGCAATGCTATGCACAAGACCCGATGTCAGCCTTGCCATAAGTATGGCCGGAAGGTTTCAAAGTGATCATGGAATGGAGCACTGGACAGCGGTCAAGATTATCCTTAGTAACTAAAAGACTAAGGAGATGTTTCTCGATTATGGAGGTGATAAAGAGTTCGCCGTAAAGAGTTACGTCGATGCAAGCTTTAACACCAATCCGGATGACTCGTAGTAGCAATCTGGATACGTATAGTGGAGTAGCCATTTGGAATAGTACCAAGTGGAGTGTGGTAGTAGTGTTTACGGTTTGACATAGAAATTTGCAAAGTACACACGGATCTGAATGTCGCAGACCCGTTGACTGTAAGACCACTCTCACATGCAAAGCATGATCGAGCCCCAGAACTCATTGGATGTTAGATTCATCACAATGCGAATCACATGGTGATGTGAACTAGATTATTGACTCTAGTGCAAGTGGGAGACTGTTGGAAATATGCCCTCGAGGCAATAATAAATTAGTTATTATCATATTTCCTTGTTCATGATAATCATTTATTATCCATGCTATAATTGTATTGATCGGAGACTTAGATACATGTGTGGATACATAGACAAAACCATGTCCCTAGTATGACTCTAATAGACTAGCTCGTTGATCAAAGATGGTTAAGGTTTCCTAGCCATGGACATGGATGTCATTTGATAACGGGATCACATCATTAGGAGAATGGTGTGATGGACAAGACCCAAACTACAAACGTAGCATATGATCGTGTCAGTTTATTGCTACTGTTTTCTGCATGTCAAGTATATGTTCCTTTGACCATGAGATCATGCAAATCACGGAGACCGGAGGAGTGCCTTGTGTGTATCAAACGTCGCAACATAACTTGGTGAATATAAAGGTGCATTACAGGTATCTCCGAAGGTGTCTATTGGGTTGGCATGGATCAAGACTGGGATTTGTTATTCCGTGTGACAGAGAGGTATCTCAGGGCCCACTCGGTAATACAACATCACAATAAGCCTTGCAAGCAATGTGACTAAGTGTTAGCCACGGGATCTTGTATTATAGAACGAGTAAATAGAAATGCCGGTAACGAGGTTGAACTAGGTATATAGATACCGACGATCGAATCTCGGGCAAGTAACATACCGAAGAACAAAGGGAACATCATACAGGATTAACTGAATCCTTGACATAGAGGTTCGACCGATAAAGATCTTCGTAGAATATGTAGGAACCAATATGGGCATCCAGGTCCCGCTATTGGTTATTGACCGTAGAGGTGTCTCGGTCATGTCTACATAGTTCTCGAACTCGCAGGGTCTGCACACTTAAGGTTTGGTGACGTTTCGGTAGTATAGAGTTATGCATGGTGGTGACCGAAGGTTGTTTGGAGTCCCAGATGAGATCCCAGACGTCATGAGGATCTCCGGAATGGTTCGTAGGTAAAGATTGATATATAGGAAGTCCTGTTTTGGTCACTGGAAAAGTTTCGGGCTCATCGGTAGTATACCGGGAGTGCCGGTAGTGTACCGGGGGACCATCGGGAGGGGTATTTCGACCCAAGAGACTACATGGGCTGTGGGAGAGTAAATACCAGCCCTTTGTGGGCTGGTGGAAGTCCCACACAAGGCCCATGCAGCTGGGAAGAACATCCCAAAAGGAAAAAGGTGGAAAAAGGCAAAAAATGGCCAAATAAGGGAGTCCTAATCCTACTAGGAGTGGAGGAGGAGGACTCCTCCGTCCTTGGTTCGGCCGACCCAAGGGCTGCCTCTTTGGCAGCCAAGCCTCCTCCTCCTCTCCTCCTATATATACTAGAGGATTTTAGGGTTTTGGCACAAGATTTTCGGCCACGTGCCACCCGTTCCTCTAGTGCATAGCTTCTCCTCTAGATCGGTTTTCTGCAGTGCTTAGGCAAAGCCCTGCCGGAATAGCTCCACCACCATCGCCGCAGCACCGTCATGCTGACGGAGAACTCTTCTACATCTCCACTCCGTCTTTCTGGATCAAGAAGGCGGAGATCGTCATCAAGCTGTACGTGTGCTGAACGCGGAGGTACCGTCCGTTTGGCGCTAGATCGGAAGGAGCGTGATCAAGATCGCGAGACGGATCGTGATGAGTTCATGGAACGGATCGTGATGAGTTCACGGGATGGATCGTGATGATTTCGCGAGACGGATCGTGATGAGATCGCGGGACATATCGTGATGAGTTCGCGGGACGGATCATGATGAGTTTGCGAGACGGGTCATGATGAGATCGCGGGACGGATCGTGATTGGATCGCGGGACGGATCGTGATGAGATCGCGGGACACTCGGCGATTAGGATCGCGAAGACGTTCGACTACACCAACCGCGTTTCTTAACGCTTCCCGCTTAGCAATCTACAAGGGTATGTAGATCCACTCTCCCTCTCATAGATGCTCATCACCATGGATAGATCTTGCGTGTGCGTAGGAATTTTTTTGTTTCCCATGCAACGTTTCCCAACACGTGCTACCCGTTCCTCTAGTGCATAGTTTCTTCTCTAGATCGGTTTTCTAGAGTGCTTAGGCGAAGCCCTGCCGGAATAGCTCCACCACCATCGCCGCAACACCGTCACGCTACCGGAGAACTCTTCTACCTCTCCGCTCCCTCTTGCTGGATCAAGAAGGCAGAGATCGTCATCAAGCTGTACATGTGCTAAACGCGGAGGTGCCGTCCGTTCAGCGCTAGATCGGAAGGACCGTGATCAAGATTGCGAGATGGATCATGATGAGATCGCGGGACGGATCATGATGAGATCGCGGGACGGATCGTGATGAGTTCGCGGGACGGATCGTGATTGGATCGCGGGACAGATCATGATGAGATCGCGGGACGCTCGGTGATTTGGATCACGAAGACATTCGACTACACCAACCGCGTTTCTTAACGCTTCCCACTTAGCGATCTACAAGGGTATGTAGATCCACTCTCCCTCTCGTAGATGCTCATCACCATGGATAGATCTTGTGTGTGCGTAGGCAATTTTTTGTTTCCCATGCAACGTTCCCCAACAGAAGAAGCACAACGACAAGATGCTGCAAGGTCAATGAAGGGTACGGCCAGGAAAGCGACTTTGCTGCGATGAGGGGAGTTGCAGCTGTGGCCGGTGACGAGCCCCTGCAGCAACGCCGGCGAGGTGATGCTGCGGCAACGCCATTGTGTTGTGAGTCGGTGCTGCCATGGCCTTCATGCTCCGATGATGCTGTGACGGCTCCATCATGCTACAAGTCGGTGATGATGTGTCGGCTCCGCCGTGCTGCGAGGTCGCCGGTGCTGCGAAGTTGCCGATGATGCTGCGATGACGCTGCCGAGCTGCGAGTCGGTGCTGTGAGGTCGCCAGTGATGGTGTGACTGCTTTGTCGTGCTGCGAGCCGATGCTACGAGGTCGCCAGTGATGATGCGACGGCTCCGCCGTGTTGCAAGCCGGTGCTGCGAGGTTGTCAGGGCTGCGAGTCAGTGCTGCAAGGTCGCCGGTGATGCTGTGACTACTCCGCCGTGCTTTGAGCTGATGCTGCAAGGTCGCCGGTGACACTACGACGGCTCCGCTGTGCTGCGAGATGGTGCTACGAGGTTGTCAAAGCTGCAAGCCGGTGCTGCGAGGTCACCGGTGATGCCGCGACGGCTCCGCCGTGCTGCAAGCTGGTGCCGCGAAGTCGCCGGAGTTGATGTGAGCTAGTGTTGCCGGCGTTCTCTAATGCCACTGGAGCTTGCTATGCACGCGAGGTTATGTGTGGGGCATTCTGAATGAAAAGAAAGAAGGAGAGAAGTGTTGGGGAACGCGACAGAAAACAAAAATTTCCGGTATAGCGAGCACGCCCAGGACCACTATGGAGACTGCATACAAGGTTTGATCTGATCCGTACCGACTCGAAGCGCAGCGGAAGAAGAGTCGGTGGAGATCGTTGGTGCAGATCCCCGCAGCTAGGATTTTACAACCTCCCAACCGCGAGGATGCACTCCCTCGTCGGACAGCAGTTCGGGAGGCGGTCGGACAGTCCCCCGGACGATGTCACAGACAGCCCTTCGGAAGGACCTTCAAAACTCAGACGGTCACCCGAACAGCCCTCCGGGAGGACCTCTCAAACTAAGACCGAAACTACGATCTTTCTACAGAGTTGCACACATTTGGTGTCATCTATCTGTCAGGGCTTCGCCGTCCAGAACTAGTTCTTGCCAGAACCCAGACAACCTTTCGGCTCTACGAAAAACTCTTTTCGTGGGAGGGAGAGAGAGAGAGCTAGCAAATCATATCATGTGTATGAGAGTAAGGGATGAGAATGGAGAGTGCATCTGCACCTCTATTTATAGGAAAACCCAAGGGGTAGGGTGACACTTGAAATACCCAAAATGCCCTTCACAAGGGCACAAAGGTAAAACAAGTGGGCAGCCCATATCCTTTCATGTCATCCCAAAATATCTTGGGAAGATATTTGTGGAAAGCGAACTTCCAACCATAACCATAAATGCATTTTCACTATTCACAAAACCAATTTTTCGTGATTTATAAATCTGAAAATATTTCTATGGGTCCTAGAATAATTCCAGTACCCACCAAAACAATTCTGGACATCATCCAAAACATTTTTAGATTAGTAATTTTCATGTGTGAAAATCAACCAAAGCGGTTCCGGCAGTCCGGAACATTTCCGGTTTTTCTTTTAGAAAATTCCAGAAAGTTTCCAGAACAATTCAGGCATCCTTCACGAATTATCAGGCATGTGCCGAAACCAATTTGACTTTATGGTATCCCGTGGAACAACTTTTCAGTTTCATCGGAACTCATCCGGTGACCTCTCTCTTTGGAACTTTTCTGATGTCTTCGGAATGTTTTTTCGGAAACTTTCTCTCTGACTCTCTGTCTAGTATTCAGCAGATAGATGACCCTTAAGCGTGTGACCCTATAGGTTTGGTGAAGTATAGACATGACCCAGAACCCCTTCCGATCAATGATCAACATCGGAGCCGTGCACACCCTTATTAACCCCTATACCCACGAATGAATATTCGAGTGAACCTCCAGTTGCCATGTGCTATTCCTATTTCTTCACGATATGTTACAAACACCCAAGGTGAGATTTTCTGCATCCCAATGGATCAACAACTTGTCCACTATGCAAGTTACCTCATTACCGGTTTTGTTCTCTTTTCTCGTTTTCGTGTTCCGACATCCCTATGATCAAATCACATTGTATCTGGCCAGGCAATGATGGATACCGTAACACCGAGAGGGCCCGAGAATATCTCTCCATCGTCGGAGGAGCAAATCCAAATCTTGAGATATCTTGTTACTTGCCATACTTTTCCGTGAACCTGTAAGCCGCCGTAATAGCCACCTAATAACGGATGACGTTTAACAAACCCCAAACTTCACGAAGCAAGCACGAAGGAACTTGATACTCTCATGGTCTAAGGAATTATGCAAATATTAACTATCTATGTGTTATTAACCATTAACTTGTGACGAATGTATCTCATAGCATAACATCAATATGGGTCGATTCAACACAAGTGTTCTACCAACATCGTGCCCTCAAAATTGCCGGCATAGCCATGCCCATGATCAAGAAAACAGGATCATCATGCAATACTTGAGCTAGTCTTAGAGGCAAGACTAGGAACACAATTTACCGTTTATTATACCACACGTGCACATGAGTTCCCTTCAAGTCTCGTGGTTATAGCAGACTCGAGAGTCATTGCAGTTATAACATGGAACATAAACATTCATTACAAACTTGGAGATACAAAATAACTATTATTACTACCTCTAGGGCATATCTCCTACAGACTCCCACTTGCACTAGAGTCATAATCCAATTACATGGCTTACCTAACACCAATGGCTATCCGGTGTTGCTCATGCTTTGCTCGTGGTAGTGGCTTTGCCATCGGGTCTGATACATTCAGATCCGTGTGAACTTTGCGTACTTTCACTAAACCTTCTTCGACATGATGTTGAATTGTTGGAAATATGCCCTAGAGGCAATAATAAATTACTTATTACCATATTTCCTTGTTCATGATAATCATTTATTATCGATGCTAGAATTGTATTGATCGGAAACTCAGATACATGTGTGGATACATAGACAACACCATGTCCCTAGTATGCCTCTAATAGACTAGCTCGTTGATCAAAGATGGTTAAGGTTTCCTAGCCATGGACATGAGATGTCATTTGATAACGGGATCACATCATTAGGAGAATGATGTGATGGACAAGACCCAAACTATAAACGTAGCATATGATCGTGTCTGTTTATTGCTACAGTTTTCTGCATGTCAAGTATCTGTTCCTATGACCATGAGATCATGCGAATCACTGACACCGAAGGAGTATGTATCAAACATTGCAACATAACTGGGTGACTATAAAGGTGCTCTACAGGTATCCCCGAGGGTGTCTGTTGGGTTGGCATGGATCAAGACTGGGATTTGTTACTCCGTGTGATGGAGAGGTATCTCAGGGCCCACTCGGTAATACAACATCACTATAAGCCTTGCAAGCAATGTGACTAAAGAGTTAGCCACAAGATCTTGTATTACAAAACGAGTAAAGAGACTTGCAGGTAACGAGATTGAACTAGGTATAGATATACTAACAATTGAATCTCGGGCAAGTAACATACCGAAGAACAAAGGGAACAACGTACGTGATTAACTGAATCCTTGACATAGAGGTTCAACCGATAAAGATCTTCATAGAATATGTAGGGACCAATATGGGCATCCATGTCCCGCTATTGGTTATTGACCATAGAGAGGTCTCGGTCATGTCTACATAGTTCTCGAACCCGCAGGGTCTGCACACTTAAGGTTCGGTGACGTTTCAGTAGTATAGAGTTATGTATGGTGGTGACCGAAGGTTGTTCGGAGTCCCGGATGAGATACCAGACATTACGAGGAGCTCTAGAATGGTTCGGAGGTAAAGATTGATATATAGGAAGTCCTGTTTTGGTCACCGGAAAAGTTTCGAGCTCATCGGTAATGTACCGGGAGTGTCGGGAGGGTACGAGGGGACCATCGGTAGGGGTGTCACGCCCCGAGGGGCCTCATGGGCTGTGGGAGGATACAAAACAGCCCCTAGTGTACTGGAAGAAGCCTCCACTAAATCCCATGAGGTTTGAGAAGGAAAAAAATCCAAAGGTGGAGAGGTGGAAAGAGTTTCCAAGTGGAAAGGAGGAATCCTACTCCTAATAGGATTGGAGTAGGACTCCTCCACCTCCAATTTCGACCAAACCTTGAGGGTTTGAGGCTGCCTCCTCCCCTCCCTCCATCCTATATATACTAGAGGATTTAGAGGGAAGAGCTAACCCTAATTGCCACCTGCTCCCTCTACTTCATCTAGATCGGTTTTCTCCTCTAGTCTAGTTCGGCGATGCTTAGGCGAAGCCCTGCCGGAATAGTTCCACCACCATCGCCACCGCACCGTTGTGCTGCCGAAGAACTCATCTACCTCTCCGTTCCCTCTTGCTGGATAAACAAGATGAAGATCGTCGAGCTGTACGTGTTGGGAAACGTTGCATGGGAAACAAAAATTTTCCTACGCACACGAAGATCTATCCATGGTGATGAGCATCTACGAGAGGGAGAGTGGATCTACATACCCTTGTAGATCGCTAAGCGGGAAGCGTTAAGAAATACGGTTGGTGTAGTCGAACGTCTTCGCGATCCAAATCGCCGTGCGTCCCGCAATCCAATCACGATCCGTCCTGCGATGCAATCACGATCCGTCCCGCGATCCGATCATGATCCGTCCCACGAACTTGATCACGATCCATCTCACGAACTTGATCACGATCCTTCCGATCTAGCACCGAACGGACGACACCTCCGCGTTCAGCACACGTACAGCTTGATGACGATCTCCACCGTTTTGATCCAGCAAGAAGAAGTGGAGAGGAAGAAGAGTTCTCCGGCAGCCTGACGGCGCTTCGGCGATGGTGGTGGAGCAATTCCGGTAGGGCTTCGCCTAAGCACTGCAGAAAATTGATCTAGAGGAGAAACTATGCACTAGAGATTAGGGTTTGCACGTGGCTGAAAAATCAAGTGCAAAACCCTAGAAATCCACTAGTATATATAGGAGGGAGGGAGGAGGAGAGGCAGCTTGGCCTCCAAGCCTTAGAGGCTTCGGCCAAACCAAGTGGTGGAGGTGGAGTCCACCTCCACTCCTAGTAGGACTAGGATTCACCCAATTTTGCCTTTTTTCCACCTTTTCCTATTGGGTTTTCTTCTCCAGCTACATGAGCCTTGTGTGGGAGTTTCCACCAGCCCACTAAGGGCTGATATTCACTCTCCCACAGCCCATGAAGTCTCTTGGGTCGAAATACCCCTCCCTGAGGTCTCCCGGTACACTACCGGCACTCCCGGTACACTACCGATGAGCCCGAAACTTTTCCGGCGACCAAAATAGGACTTCCTATATATGAATCTTTACCTCCGGACCATTCCGGAGCTCCTCATGATATCCGCGATCTCATACAGGACTCTGAACAACCTTCGGTCACCACCATACATAACTCTATACTACCGAAACGTCACCAAACCTTAAGTGTGCAGACCCTGCGGGTTCGAGAACTATGTAGACATGACCGAGACACCTCTACGGTCAATAACCAGTGGCAGGACCTGGATGTCCACATTGGTTCCTACATGTTCTACGAAGATCTTTATCGGTCGAACCTCTATGTCAAGGATTCAGTTAATCCCGTATGATGTTCCCTTTGTTCTTCGGTATGTTACTTGCCCGAGATTCGATCGTCGGTATGTTACTTGCCCGAGATTCGATCGTCGGTATCTCCATACCTAGTTCAACCTCGTTACTGGCAAGTCTCTTTACTCATTCCGTAATACAAGATCCCATAACTAAAACTTAGTCACATTGCTTGCAAGGCTTATTGTGATGTTGTATTACCGAGTGGGCCCTGAGATACCTCTCCGTCACACGGAGTAACAAATCCCAGTCTTGATCCATGCCAACTCAACAGACACCCTCGGAGACACCTGTAGAGCACCTTTATAGTCACCCAGTTATGTTGCGATGTTTGATGCACACAAGGTACTCCTCCGATATCTGTGAGTTGCATGATCTCATGGTCATAGGAACATATACTTGACATGTAGAAAACAGTAGCAATAAACTGACACGATCATAAGCTACGTTTGTAGTTTGGGTCTTGTCCATCACACCATTCTCCTAATGATGTGATCCCGTTATCAAATGACATCTCATGTCCATGGCTAGGAAACCTTAACCATCTTTCGATCAACGAGATAGTTCACTAGAGGTATACTAGGGACATTGTGTTTGTCTATGTATCCACAAATGTATCCATGTTTCCAATTAATACAATTATAGCATGGATAATAAACGATTATCATGAACAAGGAAATACAATAATAAACACTTTATTTATTGCCTCTAGGGAATATTTCCAACAGTCTTCCACTTGCACTAGAGTCAATAATCTAGTTCACATCACTATGTGATTTACATTGTAATGAATCGAACACCCATGCAGTTCTGGTTTTGATCATGTTTAGCTCTTGGAAGAGGTTTAGTCAACGGGTCTGCAACATTCAGATCTGTGTGCACTTTGCAAATATTTATGTCTTTCTCCATGATGTAATCGCGGATGGAGTTGAAGCGTCGCTTTATGTGTCTGGTCCTCTTGTGATACCTTGGTTCCTTGGCCAGAGCAATGGCACCAGTGTTGTCACAGAACATGTTCATTGGATTCAGTGCACTGGGCACTACTCCAAGATCTATCATGAACTGCTTCATCCAGACACCTCCCTTCGCCGCCTCCGAGGCTGCGATGTATTCCGCTTCGCACGTAGAATCAGCTACCACGCTTTGCTTGGAACTGCACCAGCTTACTGCTCCCCCGTTAAGAATAAATACGTATCCGGTTTGCGACTTAGAGTCGTCCGGATCAATGTCAAAGCTTGCATCGACGTAACCCTTTATGACGAGCTCTTCATCACCTCCATAAACGAGAAACATTTCCTTAGTCCTTTTCAGGTACTTAAGGATATTCTTGACCGCTTGCCAGTGCTCCATTCCAGCATCACTTTGAAACCTTCTGGCCATACTTATGGCAAGGCTGACATCGGGTCTTGTGCACAACATTGCATACATGATAGAGCCTATGGCTGAAGCATAGGGGATGACACTCATCTTTTCTCTATCTTCTGCAGTTACTGGGCATTGAGTCTTACTCAACTTCACACCTTGTAACACAGGCAAGAATCCCTTCTTGGACTGTTCCATTTTGAACTTCTTCAAAACTTTATCAAGGTATGTGCTCTGTGAAAGTGCTATTAAGCGTCTCGATCTATCTCTATAGATCTTAATGCCTAATATGAAAGCAGCTTCTCCTAGGTCCTTCATTGAAAAACTCTTGTTCAAATATTCCTTCACGCTTTCCAGCATTTCTATATTGTTTCCAATCAGCAATATGTCATCCACATATAATACTAGAAACGCTATAGAGCTCCCACTCACTTTCTTGTAAATACAAGCTTTTCCGTAAACTTGTATAAACTCAAACGCTTTGATCACCACATCAAAGCGCTTATTCCAACTCCGAGATGCTTGCACCAGTCCATAAATGGATCGCTGGAGTTTGCAAACTTTGTCAGCATTCTCTGGATCGACAAAACCTTCGGGATGCATCATATACAACTCTTCCTCAAGGAAACCGTTGAGGAACGCTGTTTTGACATCCATCTGCCAAATTTCATAGTCGAAATAAGCAACTATTGCTAACATGATTCTGACAGACTTAAGCATCGCTACGGGTGAGAAAGTCTCATCGTAGTCAACTCCTTGAACTTGTGAAAAACCCTTTGCCACAAGTCGAGCTTTATAGACAGTAACATTACCGTCCGCGTCTGTCTTCTTCTTAAAGATCCATTTGTTCTGAATGGCCTTTCGCCCTTCAGGTAATACTTCCAAAGTCCATACTTTGTTTTCATACATGGATCCCATCTCGGATTTCATGGCCTCTAACCATTTCTTGGAATCCGGGCCCATCACTGCTCCTCCATAGCTCGTAGGTTCATTGTTGTCCAACAACATTACCTCCAAGACAGGGTTGCCGTACCACTCAGGGGTAGTACGCGGCCTTGTCGACCTACGAGGTTCAATAGCAGCTTGATCCGAAGCTTCATGATCATCATCATTAACTTCCTCTTCTACTGTCGTAGGTTCCACAGAAACATCTTTCTGTGCTGCGCTATTTTTCGGTTGAAGTAAAGGTTCAATAACCTCATCAAGCTCTATTTTCCTCCCACTCAATTCTTTCGAGAGAAACTCTTTCTCAAGAAATGTTCCGTTCTTAGCGACAAACACTTTGCCTTCGGATCTTAGATAGAAGGTATACCTGACTGTCTCTTTCGGGTATCCTATGAAGACGCATTTCTCCGCTTTGGGTTCCAGCTTTTCAATATGAAGCTTTTTGACATAAGCATCACATCCCCAAACTTTAAGAAACGACAACTTTGGCTTGTTGCCAAACCATAGTTCATATGGCGTCGTCTCAACGGATTTTGATGGTGCCCTATTTAAAGTGAATGCAGCTGTCTCTAATGCATAACCCCAAAACGATAGTGGCAAATCAGCAAGAGACATCATAGAACGCACCATATCTAATAAGGTTCTATTACAACGTTCGGACACACCATTACGTTGTGGTGTTCCGGGCGGTGTCAACTGTGAAACAACTCCACACTGTCTTAAGTGACTGCCAAACTCATAACTCAGATATTCACCTCCTCGATCAGATCGCAGGAATTTAATCTTCTTGTTACGATGATTCTCAACTTCACTCTGAAATTGCTTGAACTTTTCAAACGTTTCAGACTTGTGTTTCATTAAGTAAATATACCCATATCTACTTAAGTCACCAGTGAAGGTGAGAAAATAACGATATCCACCACGCACTGTAACATTCATTGGACCGCACACATCAGTGTGTATGATTTCCAATAAGTCACTCGCCCGTTCCATTGTTCCAGAGAACGGCATTTTAGTCATCTTGCCCATGAGGCATGGTTCACATGTGTCAAGTGATTCAAAATCAAGTGACTCCAAAAGTCCATCAGCATGGAGCTTCCTCATGCGTTTTACTCCAATATGACCTAAACGGCAGTGCCACAAGAAAGTGGTACTATCATTATCAATTCTACATCTTTTGGCATCAATGTTATGAACTTGTGTGTCATCACTATCAAGATTCAATATGAATAAACACCTAACATTGGGTGCATGACCATAAAAGATATTACTCATATAAATAGAACAACCTTTATTCTCTGATTTAAATGAGTAACCGTCTCGCAATAAACAAGATCCAGATATAATGTTCATGCTTAACGCAGGCACTAAATAACAATTATTCAGGTTCATCACTAATCCCGATGGTAATGAAAGAGAGAGCGTGCCGACGGCGATCACATCAACCTTGGAACCATTTCCCACGCGCATCGTCACTTCGTCCTTTGCCAGCCATCGTTTATTCCGTAGTTCCTGCTTTGAGTTGCAAATGTGAGCAACCGAACCGGTATCAAATACCCAGGCACTACTACGAGAGCTAGTAAGGTACACATCAATAACATGCATATCATATATACCTTGTTTGTCGTTGGCCGCCTTCTTGTCAGCCAGGTACATGGGGCAGTTCTGCTTCCAGTGTCCAGTTCCTTTGCAATGAAAGCACTCAGTTTCTGGCTTGGGTCCATTCTTGGGCTTCTTTGCAGGAGTAGCAACTGCTTTGCCATCCTTCTTGGTTTTATCCTTCTTGCCCTTGCCCTTGACTTTGCCATTTTTCTTGAAACTAGTGGTTTTATTGACCATCAACACTTGATGTTCTTTCTGGATTTTAGACTCAGCGACTTTTAGCATCGCAAACAGCTCGGTGACTAACTTGTTCATCCCGTGCATGTTATAGTTCATCACAAAGCTCTTGTAACTAGGTGGCAGTGATTGAAGAACTCTGTCGGTGATCGCCTCTGGCGGAAGGGCAATTCCCAACTCCGCTAGACGAGTTGAATACCCAGACATTCTGAGTATATGTTCACTGATAGACCCGTTCTCCTCCATCTTGCAAGCATAGAACTTATCGGAGGTTTCATACCTCTCGATCCGGGCGTTCTTCTGAAAGATAAACTTCAACTCCTGGAACATCTCATATGCTCCATGACGTTCAAAACGTCTTTGAAGTCCCGGTTCAAAGCCATACAATATTGCACACTGAACTATTGAGTAATCTCCAGTACGTGCCTCCCAAGCGTTCTGAACGTCTTCGGAGGTCATGTCTTCTGGTTGGTCACCAAGCGGTGCATCAAGGACATATGATTTCTGGGAAGCCATGAGGATAAATCTCAGATTACGGGCCCAGTCAACAAAGTTACTTCCATCATCTTTCAGTTTATCTTTCTCTAGGAACGCATTAAAACTCAGGGATGCTACTGCGCGAGCCATTGATCTACAACATAAATATGCAAAGTTCACTTAGACTATTGTTCAAGATAATGAGTTTAGTTAATCAAATTACTAAAGCTCCCACTCAAATTGACATCCCTCAGGTCATCTGAGTGTCACATGATCCAAATCCACCAACTCAAGTCCGATCATCACGTGAGTTGAGGTGGCTTCAATGGTGAGCATCATTATGTTGATCATATCTACTATATGACTCATGTTCGACCTTTCAGTCTCTTGTGTTCCGAGGCCATGTTTGTACATGCTAGGCTCGTCAAGTTTAACCCGAGTGTTCTGCGCGTGCAACACTGGCTTGCACCCGTTGTATGTGAACGTAGAGTCTATCACACCCGATCATCACGTGGTGTCTCAACACGACGAACTTTCACAATGGTGCACACTCGGGGAGAACACAATTTTATCTTGAAATTTAAGTGAGGGGTCACCTTATAATGCTACCGTCGTACTAAGTATAACAAGGTGCATAAAAGGATTAACATCGCATGCAATTCATAAGTGACATGATATGGCCATGAACTTGTGCTTTAGATCTCCATCTTGAAAGCACCGGCATGATCTTCATCGTCACCGGCACGACACCATGATCTCCATCATCTTGATCTCCATCAACGTGTCGCCATCGAGGTTGTCACGCCCTGCATGGTTCTACTACTATTGCTACCATTTAGCGATAAAGTAAAGCATTACATAGCGCTTAATGATTGACACGCAGGTCATACAATAATTAAAGACAACTTTATGGCTCCTGCCGGTTGCCGTACTCATCGACATGCAAGTCATGAAATTCTATACATCACATGATCATCTCATACATCACATATATCACATCATGTAATTGGCCATATCACATCACAACATACCCTGCAAAAACAAGTTAGACATCCTCTAATTGTTGTTGCATGTTTTACGTGGCTGCTATGGGTTTCTAGCAAGAACGATTCTCACCTACGCATAAACCACAACGGTGATACATAATTTGCTTTTCAACCTTCTCAAAGACCACCTTTGTCGAATCTAATCCAACTAAAGTGAGAGAAACTGCCACCCGCAAGCCATCTAGGCAACAAGTTGCGTCGAGGGAACCGGTCTCTCGTAAGCGTACGAGTAATGTTGGTCCGAGCCGCTTCATCTCACAATACCGCTGAGCCAAAATCCGACCAAGGGAGGAAGCAATCTAAGCATCAACGCCCACAAACCTTTTGTGTTCTACTCGAGATCACATCTACACATAGACCTAGCTCATGATGCCACTGTTAGGGAACGTTTCATGGGAAACAAAAAATTTCCTACGCACACGAAGATCTATCCATGGTGATGAGCATCTACGAGAGGGAGAGTGGATCTACATACCCTTGTAGATCGCTAAGCGGGAAGCGTTAACAAACGCGGTTGGTGTAGTCGAACGTCTTCGCGATCCAAATCGCCGTGTGTCCCGCGATCCAATCACAATCCATCCCGCGATCCAATCACGATTTGTCTCGCGATCCAATCACGATCCGTCCCATGAACTTGATCACGATCCGTCTCACGAACTTGATCACGATCCTTCCGATCTAGCACCGAACGGACGGCACCTCCGCGTTCAGCACACGTACAGCTTGATGACAATCTCCACCGTCTTGATCCAGCAAGAAGGAGTGGAGAGCAAGAAGAGTTATCCAGCAGCCTGATGGCGCTCCGGCGATGGTGGTGGAGCAATTCCGGCAGGGCTTCGCCTAAGCACTGCAGAAAACCGATCTAGAGGAGAAACTATGGACTAGAGATTAGGGTTTGCATGTGGCTGAAAAATCAAGTGCAAAACCCTAGAAATACACTATTATATATAGGAGGGAGGGAGGAGGAGAGGCAGCTTGTCCTCCAAGCCTTGGAGGCTTCGGCCGAACCAAGTGGTGGAGGTGGAGTCCACCTCCACTCCTAGTAGGACTAGGACTCACCCAATTTTGCCTTTTTTCCACCTTTTCCTATTGGGTTTTCTTCTCCAGCTACATGGGCCTTGTGTGGGAGTTTACACCAGCCCAGTAAGGGCTGATATTCACTCTCCCACAGCCCATTAAGCCTATTGGGTCGAAATACCCCTCCCGGAGGTCTCCAAGTACACTACCGGCACTCCCGGTACACTACCGATGAGCCCGAAACTTTTCCGGTGACCAAAATAGGACTTCCTATATATGAATATTTACCTCCGGACCATTCCAGAGCTCCTCGTGATGTCCGGGATCTCATCCAGGACTCCGAACAAACTTCGGTCACCACCATACATAACTCTATACTACCGAAACGTCACCAAACCTTAAGTGTGCAGACCCTGCGGGTTCGAGAACTATGTAGACATGACCGAGACACCTCTACGGTCAATAACTAATGGTGGGACCTGGATGTCCACATTGGTTCCTACATGTTCTATGAAGATCTTTATTGGTCGAACCTCTATGTCAAGGATTCAGTTAATCCCGTATGATGTTCCCTTTGTTCTTCGGTATGTTATTTGCCCGAGATTCGATCGTCGGTATCTCCATACCTAGTTCAACCTCGTTATTGGCAAGTCTCTTTACTCGTTTCGTAATACAAGATCCCATAACTAACACTTAGTCACATTGCATGCAAGGCTTATTGTGATGTTGTATTACCGAGTGGGCCCTAAGATACCTCTCCGTCACACAGAGTAACAAATCCTAGTCTTGATCCATGCCAACTCAACTGACACCCTCGGAGACACCTGTAGAGCTCCTTTATAGTCACCCAGTTACGTTGCGACGTTTGATGTGCACAAGGTACTCCTCCGATATCTGTGAGTTGCATGATCTCATGGTCATAGGAACAAATACTTGACATGTAGAAAATAGTAGCAATAAACTGACACGATCATAAGCTACGTTTGTAGTTTGGGTCTTGTCCATCACATCATTCTCCTAATGATGTGATCCCATTATCAAATGACATCTCATGTCCATGGCTCAGAAACCTTAACCATCTTTCGATCAACGAGCTAGTTCACTAGAGGTATACTAGGGACATTGTGTTTGTCTATGTATCCACACATGTATCCATGTTTCCAATTAATACAATTATAGCATGGATAATAAACGATTATCATGAACAGGGAAATACAATAATAAACACTTTATTTATTGCCTGTAGGGCATATTTCCAACAGTACGTGTGCTGAACACGGAGGTGCCGCCCGTTCGACGCTAGATCGGAAGGACCATGATCAAGATCGCAAGACGATTCGTGATTGGATCGCGAGACGGATCGTGATGGGATCGCGGGACGGATCATGATTGGATCGCGGGACGCATCATGATGGGATCACGGGACTCTCGGCGATTTGGATTGCAAAGACGTTCGACTACATCAACCACGTTTCTTAACGCTTACCGCTTAGCGATCTACAAGGGTATGTAGATCCACTCTCCCCCTCGTAGATGCTCATCACCATGGGTAGATCTTGCGTGTGCGTAGGAATTTTTTTGTTTCCCATGCAACGTTCCCCAACATGAATGAGTTTATATTTGCGTTGAATATGCAGTGTCTTATGGTGCGAACATGGCTCCCTTGCCTAAGCCACGGTGCCACTATTATCACAATAGATCTCCACTGGGTCCAGAGCACTTGGAACCACACCAAGGTTTTCAAGAAATTGTTTGATACCGACAGCTTTCTTGGAGGCTTCTGAAGCAGCAACATATTCCGCCTCCGTCATAGAATCTGCCACAGTCTTTTGTTTGGAACTTTTCCAATCAACTGCGCCGCTGTTCAATATGAAAACATAGCCAAATTGAGATTTGAAGTCATCTGGGTCAGTCATGAAGCCTGCATCAGTGTAACAACTTACAATGAGCTCTTCATCACCTCCGTACACAATGAGTAAATCCTTGGTCCTTCTGAGGTACTTAAGAATACCCTTGATTGCGGCCTAGTGTTCCAATCCTGGATCACCTTGGTACCGGCTGCTAACACTTAGCGCATAGGAAACATCCGGTCTTGTACATAGCATGACATACATAATAGAACCAACTGCCGAAGCATATGGAATATCATTCATTTGTACTCGCTCATCGAGGGTCTGAGGACTCTGATTCTTGCAAAGCACTGTGCCAGGTGACATGGGGAGTAGGCCTTTCTTGGAGTTCTCCATGTTGAACCTTTTCAACACCTTGTCAATGTACGTGCTTTAGCTAAGCGCTATCAGGCATCTTGATCTATCTCTATAGATTCTGATGCCCAATACATATGCCACTTCGCCTAAGTCTTTCATTGAAAAACTCCTTTTCAATGAGTCTTTTGTTTCGCTAAGAAATTCCACGTCATTTCCAATCAACAATATGTCATCCACATACAATATTAGAAATGCTTTTGCGCTCCCACTAAACTTCTTGTAAACACAAGATTCTTCATCGTTCCCGATGAAGCCAAACTCTTTGACCACTTCATCAAAACGAATGTTCCAGCTCCTTGATGCTTGCTCCAGACCATAAATGGCTTTCTGAAGCTTGCACACCTTTCCAACATTCTTAGGATTGACAAAACCTTCTGGCTGTATCATGTATACATCCTTTTCAAGGTTTTCATTTAGGAAAACCGTTTTGACATCCATCTGCCATATTTCATAATCAAAATAAGCAGCAATTGCTAGTAATATCCGAACAGACCTAAGCATAGCTACGGGCGAGAAAGTCTCGTCGTAGTCCACTCCTGGAACTTGCGTGAACCCTTTCGCGACAAGTCTAGCTTTGTGGATAGTAATTTTACCATCCGCGTTCGTCTTTCTTTTCAAAATCCATTTACAACCAATGGGTTTTATGCCATCTGGAAGTTCTTCCTAGTTCCAAACTTGGTTTTCATACATGGATTCCATTTCGGATTTCATGGTCTTGTGCCATTCCCTTGAGCTAGGCCCTACCATCGCTTCCTTGTAGTGCGCGGGTTCATCGTCTTCAAGAATCAAAATTTTGTTATGAAACCACTCAGGTGGCTGGATAGCCCTACCTGATCTACGCGGTTCAGTTACAACATTGTCTGGAGTTACCGCATCATATGCGATGACTTCCGGTTTGGTTTGTATGGATAATTTGCGGAATTTCTTCCGGTTCCTTAGCCATATCAACGGTCGCCGAAGATTCACTAATCTCATTAAGTTGTATTGTCCTCCCACTCAATTCTTTAGCGAGAATTTTTCTCTCGAGAAAGTGTCCAACCTTCGCGACAAACACTTTGCCCTCGGACTGGTGGTAGTAGGAATATCCAATGGTGTTTTTGGATAACCTACAAAGTAACATTTGTCTGATCTAGGTTCTAGTTTGGTTGGCTATAAACGTTTTACGTATGCCTCACAACCCCAAACCTTGAGATGCGACACACTAGGTATCTTCCCATACCACATCTCATGTGGTGTCGTCTCAACAGACTTAGACGGTGCTCTGTTTAATGTATAAGTAGCAGTTTCTAGTGCGTGACCCCAAAGAGATATCGGTAGATCTGTAAGAGACATCATCGACCTTACCATGTATAACAAGGTTCGGTTACGTCGTTCCGACACTCCGTTTCGCCGTGGAGTTCCGGGAGGCGTAAGCTGTGAAACGATTCCATGGTCACTCAGATGTTGGTCAAACTCGTGACTAAGATATTTGCCTCCACGATCAGACCACAGAAACTTAATCTTTTTGTTACGATGATTTTCTACCTCATTCTGAAATTCCTTCAACTTTTCAAAGGTTTCCGACTTATGCTTCATCAAGTAGATATATCCATACCTACTTAAATCATCAGTAAAAGTTACGAAGTAGAAATACCCACCCCATGCGATTGTGCTCATTGGACCACATACATCACCATGTATTATTCCAATAATTCACTCGCCCGTTCAGGATGACCCGTGAACGGCATCTTGGTCATTTTCCCCATCAAGCAAGCTTCACATGTGTCAAATGATTCAAAATCAAGGGACGGTAAAACTCCATCTCTATGGAGTCTTTGCATGCGTTTCTTTCTGATGTGGCCAAGGCGACAGTGCCACATGAAAGTGGTGGTGGTATCAGCCTTCCTAAGGCGTTTAGCATTCACGTTAAAGACATCATTTTCGCATTCAAGATTTAGTATGAAAAGGCCCCCAACAATGGGTGCAAATCCATAAAACATATCCTTACAATAAAGTGAACAACCATTGTTCTCAGACTTGTAGGAGTACCCATCGTGTACCAAACATGATCCAGAGATAATGTTTCTACACAATGCCGGAACAAAATAACAGTTACTTAGTTCCAAAATAAATCCTGAAGGGAGACGTAGAGGCATAATGCCGACGGCTTGAGCGGCGATCCCAGCGCCATTCCCGACATGCATCATGACTTCATTCTTTGCTAGCTTGCGTACCTTCTAAAGCCCCTGTATCGAGTTGCAAATGTGAGCAACTGATACAGTATCAAATACCAAGGACTTAGAATTTTCTCTAGCAAGCAAAATGTCAATGACATTAACTTGTATAAAATTATACCTTTTTCGGTTTTCCCGGACTTCTTATCTTCCAGATACTTCTTGCAATTTCTCTTCCAGTGTCCTGTGCCCTTGCAGTAGAAGCACTCAGTTTCATTCTTGGCTCTGCCCTTAGATTTGCTTTGGAAGCCGGTCTTACCGGTGCCCTTGCCCTTCTTTGGCTTGCCTTTCTTGTTGAAACTGGCAGTTTTATTCACAAGCAACACTTGCTTGTGATTTTTCCGCAGTCCTCCTTTAGCAGTTTTCAGCATGGCAAGCACCTCATTTGCTGTTTTGTCCATCCCATTCATGTTGTAGTTCATGATAAAACCGCTGTAAGACAGGGGGGAGTGAACCGAGCAACATGTCCACAACATGCTCTGGTGGAAGTGGAAATTCCAGGGTTTTAACCCTTTCAGCGTAGCCAATCATATTGACTACATGCTCGCCAACTGAACTGCCCTCAGCCATCTTGGTCTCCGCCATCATTTTCATGATATCAAAACGTTCAGACCGTGCATTGAACTTGTAAACATCATCCAGATCCTTGATCATATCAAATGAGTTATGGAATTCAAAACGTTTTCGAAGCTCTATCTCATGCAAGACAACATGAGGCACTACACTAAGTTGTAGTCATCATCCTTAGTGGCCCAGACATTTTGTATATCTGTCGCGGCTGTTGCTGCCGGCTTAGGTGGAAGAGGTCGGTCAAGCACGTACACTTTCTTAGCACCCCTGAGGACAATCCTCAGGGTACGGACCCAGTCCGCATAGTTGTTCCCATTCGCAGCTAACTTCTCTTTCTCTAACATCGGGCCTAAGTTGAATGCGTTGTTGCGAGCCATTTGATCTACAACGGAAAACACAGGTTCACTTAGACTTTGTTCATAATGGTTTTTGCACTAGTGAATAAACAATTTTATTCTAAAGTGCTCTCCCACTCAAATCAATATCTCTCATAATTGATTGTGAGTGATGCAAGACCCAACTTTCAATTCAACGTCAAGGATGTAACCATCTCAAGTGACGAGAATTTCAATTGGTAGGCCAACTTGCCAATCACATCTCTATGTGACTCTTGTTCATCTTTCTATGGGTGTGTTCCGAGCTCAGGACGATCCTCTGGAACGTCAAGATAACCAAGTGATCTTGCTGCGAGGTCTCAACTCACCCGCCTCACACTTCTCTAATCGTTCATACCCATGTAACCATGTGATACCCCGAAGAGATAGGTGCCGTGACAGTGCTACACTTGGGAGAACACTAACTACTTGATATTTTGTGAGAGATCACCCTAATAAAAAGCGACTACCGTGTAATCCAGAAGGGTGCATCAAGAGGGATAAACATCTCAGGCAACTCATAATAGCATGATATGGTATAGCCCCTTCTGACGGAGCAGTCAAGTATTTCTTCGTCTTTGGCATTCGCGTCGGTGTTCACCTTCGCGAAGATTGCCACCACCTTGTCGATGCACCAGATAATATTGCTATCTCTATAGCTAATAAAATAAGTGCATTACATAAGGTTGACACGCAGGTCATTAAAGTGCAATCATATGGCTCCAGCCATCATGCCGAATCATGACACGCGGGTCATGTTAATTACATCATATAGTCATCTCATACATAATCAGATTGAATACGAGCATTGCTATACCACATCACATGCAACACCCCTATTCTCACGTGCATGCATGGCGTTCTCCTTCCTCTCTCAACAAATGAAATTTTTTGTATTTCAGCTTGATGGCCCACCATCATCCTTCACAAGCGGACCCCATCATGCAACACCCCTATTCTCACGTGCATGCATGGCGTTCTCCTTCCTCTCTCAACAAATGAATTTTTTTGTATTTCAGCTTGATGGCCCACCATCATCCTTCACAAGCGGACCTGATAGTATGTGACAGACCCTCTCTCTCTTCTCTCTTACACAATAAATTCAACCTTTTTTTTACCTTGGCTAATGTAAAAGATCCATATCTTTTATATAATATATTGTTTTTGAAACTGTTTTTATATTTGAACTCCTTGCGTCAGAATCTTCAAAATGAAACCAAGCTTTGATATTTTTCAACCATGTTTAAATTCAAACCTACATTCCACATTTTTCATATAATCAGTTTCAAAAATAGTACATTACAATTTTTATGTACGTATTATTTCACAATTCTGAAATATGTACATTCTTGTTTCAAAAACACACACACACATCTATTTCAATTGTATATTTGTGAAATGACATATTTAATACTTTTCAGATGAACTGTTTCACATTTTCAAATAATCTGTTTCACAATCATACATTGCTATTTCACTTTTAGTGGTTATTATTTCACAATTCTGAAATATGTTACTGGATTGTTTCACAAAAATCATATATATTTCAATTGCACATTTGGGAAATGACATCTTTGACACTTTTGAAATGAACTGTTTCACATGTTCTAGTGAAATAGGTTTCTCTCACATATGGAATGGAAACGTTAAAGTTTAAATGTGTTGGAAATGTATCCAAGATTGCTCTTGTTTAATGGGATTTGACACCAAGAGTTCAAATATATAAAAATGTCAAATGGAACTTATGGTTTAAAATATACGAAGGATTAATTTGGTATAGGTGAGATAAAAGTTTGGATTTAAGAAAGAGAGAGAGAGAGAGAATTGTCACTCCTGTCATGCATGCAAGGATAAATGGTGGGCACCACATGTTGGAAATATGCCCTAGAGGCAATAATAAATTAGTTATTATCATATTTCCTTGTTCATGATAATGTTGGGTAACGCAGCAAAAAACAAAAAAAAATTGACCTACGCACCAGCCCAGCACCACTATGGAGACTGCATACAAGGTTTGATCATTTCGTTACCGACTCGTAGCGCAGCAGAAGTAGAGTCGAGGACGAACGGCGGTGCAGATCCCCGCAGCTAGGATTTACAACCTCCCAACCGCGAGGATGTATACCCTCATCTGCCCCGCGGATAGCCCTCCGGGAGGCGGTCAGACAGTCCCCCGAACGGTGTCGCGGACAACCCTCCGAAGGACCTCCGAAACTCGGAAGGTCCGACGGACAGCCCTTCGGGAGGCACTCTCGAACTAAGACCGAAACTACGATCTCTCTATAGAGTTGCACACATACGGTATCATCTATCCAGCAGGGCTTCGCCGTCTAGAACTAGTTCCCACCGGAACCCAGACAGCCTTTCGGCTCTACGAAACTATTTCGCTGGGAGGGGGAGAGAATGCTAGATCATGCATGGCTGGTGTGAGAGAGTTTGAGTGAGGATGGAGAGCTCCTCTCCACCTCCTTATATAGTGGTGGAAGGGGTGAAGGGGGGCTGAAATTCAGCCCACAAAACATGCACCCACCAAACAAAGAAACATGTTCCCTTGTCCATGGTGTTCCCCCATGGGGCCCCACCTTCCTCCCAACACTATCCACCATTTGTGGAGGCTGCCCCCCACCATGGGGGGCCCCCAACACCTTTGTCCAGCCACAAGGGGCTGCTCCCTCAAGGTGGGGTGCCCCCAAAACAGCCCCACGCATCGTGGGATCTTGTCCCCTGACGCTGGGACAAGATGTTTTCCGCGACTATTACTTCTAAAAAATTCCGGAAGGTCCCAGAACATTTCCGGCACCCTCTAAAATTATCTGGATGCGCTCCAGAACATTTCCGGTATGGTGGTTTAATTTAAAACCATCTTCGTTTACCCGGTAAACAATTCCAGCAGCTCCGAAAACCTTTTTCGGTTTATTCTCCGGAAAAATTCCAGAAATTACCAGACCACTCTGGCAACCTCCAAAACATTCCCGGTGCTTGCCGAAACCTTTTTCGATCAATGGTTTTATACGAAACAACTTTTTGGTTTTACCGAAACTTTTCCGGTGTTCTCTCCGGAACCTTTCCGTTGTCTCCGAAACTTTTCCAGTGACTTTCTCTCGGACTCCTTATCTAGTATTCAGCAGATAGATGACCCTTAAGCGTGTGACCCTATAGGTTCGGTGAAGTATAGACATGACCCGGAACCCCTTCCGATCAATGATCAACATCGGAGCCGTGGACACCCATATTGACCCCTATACCCACACGAATGAATATTCGAGTGAACCTCCAGTTGCCGTGTGTTATTCTTGTTGCTTTGCGATATGTTACAAATACCCGAGGTGGGACATGTTGGCATCACCGTGGATCAACAACTTGTCCACTATGCCAGTTACCTCGTTACCGGTATTGTTCTCTTTTCTCGTTCCCGTGTTCCGGCATCCCCGTGATCAAATCACAAAATGTCTGGCCAGACGATGATGGATACCGTAACACCGAGAGGGCCGAGAGATATCTCTCCATCATCGGAGGAGCAAATACCAATCTTGAGTTATCAAGTTACTTGACATACTTTTCCATGAACCCGTAAGCCGCCGTAATAGCCACCCATTTACGGATGACGTTTAACAAACCCCAAAGTTCATGAAGCAAGCACGAAGAAACTCGATACTCTCATGGTCTAAGGAATTATGCAAACATTAACTTCTCTGTGTTATTAACCATTAACTTATGACAAATGTATCTCATAGCATAACATCAATTTGGGTCGATTCAACACAAATGTTCTTCTAACATTGTGCCCTCAAAATTGTCGGCATAGCCATGCCCATCATCAGGAAAACCGGATCATCATGCAATACTTGAGCCAGTCTTAGAGGCCAGACTAGGAATACAATTTACCATTTATTATTCCACACGTGCATATGAGTCTTCCTTCAAGCCTCGTGGTTATTGTAGACTCGAGAACCATAGCAGTTATAACATGGAACATAAACCTAATTATGAACAGGGAGATAATCAATAACATTTATTATTGCCTCTAGGGCATATCTCCTACAGACTCCCACTTGCACTAGAGTCAATAATCTAGTCAATGCTAATGCACTTAACACCTATGGCTTACTGGTGTAAAATATCCTTCGGATGTGGTATAGCCTGATGTCCAACGGATCTGACAACGGACTTTCCACTTGCAGTGGTGTTCCGGGAGGTGCAAGTTATGAAACTCTTTTCACAACTCATCAGACATTCGCTAAACTTGTAACTCAAATATTCCTTTCCGCAATCAAATTGCAGAAACATAATTTTCTTGGTACAATAACTTCCACTTCATTTTTGAAAACCTTTCGAATGATTTCAAAAGATCCAGACTCACGTCTCATCAAGTAAATATCCATATATCTACTTGAGTCATTTTTGAAGGTAGACAAATCCACTGTTTGCAACAACATTTATCGGACTACATACATCAAATGTATGATCACCAATAAGTTCTTTGCTCGTTCCTTATGGCCTGTGAACGATATTTTAGTTAGTTCACCTTTTGGAGGAAAGTTGCAAGTGTCAGATGATTCAAAATCAAACGACTTCAAAATCCATCATAATGGAATTTTCCATGCGGGTTTCACTAATGTGACCAAATGCAGTGCCACACATATGTGGTATTCTTTTAGTCTTGTGACATTTAGCGTCAGTGTTATGGATGTATCATATTTCCATCAATATTCATAACATACATCCCATCTAGGATGGAAGCATGGCCCTTCATGTTATTCATAATACTGAACAACAATTGTTGTTTTTTATGAACAACTCTTTTGCAACAAACATTGTGCAATGGGCTAGAGTGTATGAAACTCTAAAATGAAAAAAGTAAACCCAGAGGTAATGTATTATTACCAATATTCATAACATACGTCTCATTCATAATGGAAGTATGGCCCTTATGTTATTCATAACACCGAACATGAAAAGTTCTCTTACGAACAACCTTCTTGCACTTCCTTTCTCTTTAAGTTGTTGTTTTACTCACCTTTCATCATATGACAGGCATTCTCCTGGATCCCTCTCTTATCAGTCTAATGCATAGTAAACTCCTTTACTAATAGTTTGCAAACAAACATTGCTTTGGATATCTCATATCTTTTAGCTTTTGTCTATCTCTGAAAAAGATTTTCAGATTCCATGAATATCACATAACTATCCAAACTTTCAAAGTTACGGTCTCACGGAAGCAAACATATTGCACTTTGACTGAAAAGGAATTCTAGATTTTGGATCGAAGGACGAGAGTCATATGATCCATAGCATTAGCGGGAGAATACTGAAAGCATGCGATAGTACAAAGTCCTTCTCGGCACTCTTGAGGACAATCCTCACATTACGTTACCAACCGCAAAGTTTTAACCAGATATCTAACAGCTATTCAATTTTAATAGGGAAGGTGGAAACGCGAGCCATTATCCTACAATTATTATGCAATCTACACTTAGAAAAAGTTCACAATTAATTGCACTAAGAATTAAAAGAATTAATTCTATAGTTCGCTCCCACTCAAATCAATATCTCTCATAATTGATTGTGAGTGATACAAGACCCGCATTTAAATTGTTCGCCATTGGTGTAACACCACTGATGACGAAAAATCTCAACCGGTAGGCCAACTTGCCAATCACATCTCTATGTGACTCTTGTTCATCTTTCGATGCGTGTGTTCCGAGCTCATGACGATCATGCCTGAACGTCAAGACAACCAAGTGATCTCACTGCGAGGTCTCAACTCACCCGCCTCACACTTCTCTAATCGTTCGTACCCGTGTGACACGGCGCACCCCGAAAAGATAGGTGCCGTGACGGTGCTACACTTGGGAGAACACTAACTACTTGATATTTTTGTGAGAGATCACCCTAATAAAAGGCGAGTACCGCGCAATCAAGAAGGGTGCATCATAAGGGATAAACATCTCAGGCAATTCATAATAGCATGATCTGGTATAGCCCTTTCTGACGGAGAAGTTTTGTATTTCTTCGCCTTCGGCATTCGTGTCGGTGTTCACCTTTGCAAAGATTGCCACCACCTTGTCGATGCACCAGATAATATTGTTATCTCTATAGCAAATAAAATAAGTGCATTACATAAGGTTGACACGCAGGTCATTAAAGTGCAATCATATGGCTCCAGCCATCATGCCGAATCATGACACGCAGGTCATGTTAATCAAATTACATCATATAGTCATCTCATACATAATCAAATTTATATGAGCTCTGCTATACCACATCACATGCACATGCAAACCATCCTGCAAAACCAAGTTAGACGCCTCTAATCGGTTCATGCAAAAACTTGTTTTTCGTGGCTTCTAAGGTTTCGAAACAAACCGAAGCTTCCAACGTCCATCATCAAGCATGATAATCCAAGTTGCTAGATTAACTTTCCAGGGTGTATAAAACACGAGATAATAAAATCTCGAGCCCCATACTAAACTTCATCATCCGCGTGACCCCCGTGCAGATCACATCTGCATTGCCCTTTCGTCTGCGAAACATCCATCTTTCTCAACTATGGTGGAACCCAAAGAACTGTTTGCACTTCGTTGATCTGTCAATCAGCATACTGTGGGGCAGCATGAAAGGATCACGGATTGCTAGAACTTTGTGAGATTCGACCATTCCGTCAAGATCAGGACTACGCAAAATCAGGGAAGCAAAAGGAACATCGGGTAATAGATTTCATCTGCTACCCGCACAAATAATTTTCAGCAATAGATCTCATCTACTACCTAATTATATTGTGCAACACCCATACATCTCTATGTATTCTAGATCGCAACCTGCATCTACGCATAGCACGGCTCTTGATGCCACTGTTGGGTAACGCAGCAGAAAACAAAAAAATTCGACCAACGTACCAGCCCAGGACCACTATGGAGACTGCATACAAGGTTTGATCATTTCGTTACCGACTCGTAGCACAGCAGAAGTAGAGTCAATGACGAACGGCGGTGCAGATCCCCACAACTAGGATTTACAACCTCCCAACCACGAGGATGTATACCCTCATCTGCCCCATGGACAGCCCTTCGAGAGGCGGTCAGACAGTCTCTCAGATGGTGTCACGAACAGCCCTCCGGAGGACCTCCGAAACTCGGACTGTCACTCGGACAGCCCTTCGGGAGGACCTCCAAAACTCGGACGGTCACATGGATAGCCCTTCGGGAGGCACTCTCGAACTAAGACCAAAACTATGATCTCTCTACAGAGTTGCACACATACGGTATCATCTATCTGGCAGGGCTTCGCTGTCCAGAACTAGTTCCCACCGGAACCTAGACAGCCTTTCGGCTCTACGAAACTATTTAGTTGGGAGGGAGAGAGAATGCCAGATCATGCATGTCTTGTGTGAGAGAGTTTGAGTGAGGATGGAGAGCTCCTCTCCACCTCCTTATATAGTGGTGGAAGGGGTGAAGGGGGGGGGCTGAAATTCAGCCCACAAAACATGCACCCACCAAACAAGGAAACATGTTCCCACCAAACATGGAGAAAACATGTTCCCTTGTCCATGGTGTTCCCCCATGGGGCCCCACCTTCCTCCCAACACTATCCACAATTTGTGGAGGCTGAACCCCACCATGGGGGGCCCCCCAACACCTTTGTCCAGCCACAAGGGGCTGCCCCCTCAAGGGGGGCGCCCCGCAAACAGCCCCACGCATCGTGGGATCTTGTCCCCTCACGCTGGGACAAGATGTTTTCCGCGACTATTACTTCTGAAAAATTCCGGAAGGTCCCAGAACATTTCCGACACCCTCTAAAATTATCTGGACGCACTCGGGAACATTTCCGGTATGGTGGTTTAATTTAAAACCATCTTCGTTTACCGGGTAAACAATTTCGGCAGCTCCGAAAACCTTTTTCGGTTTATTCTCCGGAAAAATTCCAGAAATTACCAGACCACTCTGGCAACCTCCAAAACATTCCCGGTGCTTGCCGAAACCTTTTTGGATCAATGGTTTTATCCGAAACAACTTTTTGTTTTTACCGAAACTTTTTCGGTGTTCTCTTCGGAACCTTTCCGTTGTCTCCGAAACTTTTCCAGTGACTTTCTCTTGGACTCCTTGTCTAGTATTTAGCAGATAGATGACCCTTAAGCGTGTGACCCTATAGGTTCGGTGAAGTATAGACATGACCCGGAACCCTTTCCGATCAATGATCAACATCGAAGCCGTGGACACCCATATTGACCCCTATACCCACACGAATGAATATTCGAGTGAACCAGCAGTTGCCGTGTGCTATTCCTGTTGCTTTGCGATATGTTACAAATACCCGAGGTGAGACATGTTGGCATCCCCATGGATCAACAACTTGTCCACTATGCCAGTTACCTCGTTACCGGTATTGTTCTCTTTTCTCGTTCCCGTGTTCCGGTATCCCCATGATCAAATCACAAAATGTCTGGCCAAACGATGATGGATACCGTAACACCGAGAGGGCCCAGAGATATCTCTCCATAGTCGGAGGAGCAAATCCCAATCTTGAGTTATCAAGTTACTTGACATACTTTTCCATGAACCCGTAAGCCACCGTAATAGCCACCCATTTACGGATGACGTTTAACAAACCCCAAAGTTCATGAAGAAAGCATGAAGAAACTCGATACTCTCATGGTCTAAGGAATTATGCAAACATTAACTTCTCTGTGTTATTAACCATTAACTTATGACAAATGTATCTCATAGCATAACATCAATTTGGGTCGATTCAACACAAATGTTCTTCTAACATTGTGCCCTCAAAATTGTCGGCATAGCCATGCCCATCATTAGGAAAACAGGATCATCATACAATACTTGAGCCAGTCTTAGAGGCCAGACTAGGAATACAATTTACCGTTTATTATTCCACACGTGCATATGAGTCTTGCTTCAAGCCTCGTGGTTATTGTAGACTCGAGAACCATAGCAGTTATAGCATGGAACATAAACCTAATTATGAACAGGGAGATAATCCATAACATTTATTATTGCCTCTAGAGCATATCTCCTACAAATAATCGTTTATTATCCATGCTATAATTGTGTTGATCAGAAACTCAGATACATGTGTGGATACATAGGCGACACCATGTCCCTAGTATGCCTCTAATAGAATAGCTCGTTGATCAAAGATGGCTATGGTTTCCTAGTCATGGACATGAGATGTCATTTGGTAACAGGATCACATCATTAGGAGAATGATGTGATGGACAAGACCCAAACTACTAATGTAGCATATGATCGTGTCAGTTTATTGCTACTATTTTCTGCATGTCAAGTATATGTTCCTATGACCATGAGATCATGCAACTCACGAATATCGGAGGAGTGCCTTGTGTGTATCAAACGTCACAATGTAACTGGGTGACTATAAAGGTGCTCTACAGGTATCTCCGAGGGTGTCTGTTGGGTTGGCATGGATCAAGACTGGGATTTGTTACTCTATGTGACGGAGAGGTATCTCAGGGCCCACTCGGTAATACAACATCACAATAAGCCTTGCAAGCAATGTGACTAAGTGTTAGCCACGGGATCTTGTATTACGGAACAAGTAAAGAGACTTGCCAGTAACGAGGTTGAACTAGGTATGGAGATACCGACGATCGAATCTCGGGCAAGTAACATACCGAAGAACAAAGGGAACATCATAGGGATTAACTGAATCCTTGACATAGAGGTTCGACCGATAAATATCTTCGTAGAATATGTAGGAACCAACATGGGCATCCAGGTCCCGCTATTGTTTATTGACCGTAGAGGTGTCTCGGTCATGTCTACATTATTCTCGAACCCGCAGGGTCTGCACACTTAAGGTTCGGTGACGTTTTCGTAGTATAGAGTTATGTATGGTGGTGACTGAAGGTTGTTCGGAATCCCGTATGAGATCCCGGATGTCACGAGGAGCTCTGGAATGGTCCGGAGGTAAAGATTGATATATAGGAAGTCCTATTTTGGTCGCCGGAAAAGTTTCGGGCTAATCGGTAGTTTACCGGAAGTGCCGGTAGTGTACCAGGAGACCATCGGGAGGGGTATTTCGACCCAAGAGGCTTCATGGGCTGTGGGAGAATAAATACCAGTCTTTTGTGGGCTGGTGGAAGTCCCACACAAGGCCCATGCGGCTAGGGAAGAAAATCCCAAAGGGAAAAGGTGGAAAAAAGGCCAAAAAGGAGGAATCCTACTCCTACTAGGATTGGAGGAGGAGTCCTCCTCTCCTCCCCACTTCGGCCGAACCAAGGAGGCTTGGACCTTGCGCCAAGTCCTCTTCTCCCTCCCTCTTATATATACTGGAGGTTTTAGGGGGTTTTCACAGAATTTTCAGCCACGTGCTATCGTTCCTCCAGTGCATAGTTTCTCCTCTAGATCGGATTTCTACAGTGCTTAGGCAAAGCCCTGCTGGAATAGCTCCAGCACCTTCGCCGGAGCACCATCACGCTGCTGGAGAACTCTTCTTCCTCTCCACTCCCTCTTTCTGGATCAAGACGGCGGAGATCGTCATCAAGCTGTACGTGTGGTGAACGCGGAGGTGCCGTCCGTTCGGCGCTAGATCGGAAGGACCGTGATCGAGTTCGTGGGACGCATCGTGATTGATCGCGGGACAGATCGTGATAGGATCGTGGGACGCTCGGCAATTTGGATCGCGAAGACGTTCGACTACACCAACCGCGTTTCTTAACGCTTCCCGCTTAGAGATCTACAAGGGTAAGTAGATCCACTCTCCCTCTCGTAGATGCTCATCACCATGGATAGGTCTTGCGTGAACGTAGGAATTTTTTTGTTTCCCATGCAACGTTCCCCAACAGTGGCATCATGAGCTAGGTCTATGTGTAGATGAGATATCGAGTAGAACACAAAGAGTTTGTGGGAATTAATGCTTAGATTGCTTCCTTCCTTGGTCGTGTTTTGGTTCAGCGGTATTGTGAGACGAAACGGCCCGGACCAACATTACTCCTACGCTTACGAGAGACCGGTTCCCTCAATCGCAACTTGTTGCATAGATGGCTTGCGGGTGCCAGTTTCTCTCACTTTAGTTGGATTGGATTCGACAAAGGCGGTCCTTGAGAAGGTTAAAAAGCAACTAGTGCATCACCGTTGTGGTTTTTGCGTAGATGAGAATTGTTCTTACTAGATACTCGTAGCAGCCATGTAAAACATGCAACAACAATTAGAGGACGTCTAACTTGTTTTTGCAGGGTATGTTGTGATGTGATATGGCCAATTACATGATGTGATATATGTGATGTATGAGATGATCATGTGTTGTATAGAATATCATGACTTGCATGTCGATGAGTATGGCAACCGGCAGGAGCCACAGGGTTGTCTTTAATTATTGTATGACCTGCGTCTCAATCATTAAGCGCTATGTAATGCTTTAGTTTATCGCTAAACGGTAGCAATAGTAGTACAAGCATGATGGGCGTGACAACCCCGATGGCGACACGTTGATGGAGATCATGGTGTCGTGCCAGTGACGATGGAGATCATGCCAGTGCTTTCAAGATGGACATCAAAAGCACAAGTTCATGGCCATATCATGTCACTTATGATTTGCATGTGATGTTAATCCTTTTATGCACCTTGTTTTGCTTAGGACGACGGTAGCATTATAAGGTGATCCCTCACTTAAATTTCAAGATGAATTGTGTTCTCCCCGAGTGTGCACCGTTGCGAAAGTTCGTCGTGTTGAGACACCACGTGATGATCAGGTGTGGTAGACTCTACGTTCACATACAACGGGTGCAAGCCAGTGTTGCACATGCAGAACACTCGGGTTAAACTTGACGAGCCTAGTATGTACAGATATGGCCTTGAAACACAAGAGACCAAAAGGTCAAACATGAGTCATATAGCAGATATGATCAACATGATGATGTTCACCATTGAAACCACCTCAACTCATGTGATGATCGGACTTGAGTTGGTGAATTTGGATCATGTATCACTCGAATGACCGGAGGGATGTCAATTTGAGTGGGAGTTCTTAAGTAATATGATTAATTGAACTCAGTATCATGAACATAGTTAGTAGTGTCTTTGCAAACTGTGTTGTAGATTACCATCTCACGCTGTAGCTCCCTTGAATTTTTATATGTTCCTAGAGAAATAGAGTTGAAAGATGGTGGTAGCAATATTGCGGACTGGCTCCGTGATCTGAGGATTGTCCTCGTTGCTGCACAGAAGGCTTATGTCCTTAATGCACCGCTCGGTGTGCCAACCCCTCTAGCATCGTCAGTAGATGTTGTGAACATCTGACATGCACGTTCTGATGACTACTTGATAGTTTAGTGCGTCATGCATTACGGCTTAGAATTGAGGCTCCGAAACGTTTTGAACGTCACAGAACATATGAGATGTTCTAAGAGCTGAAATTAGGATCTCAGGCTCGTGCCAGTGTTGTGAGATATGAGATCTCCAACAAGATTCTTTGCCTGCAAGATGAAAGAGAATAGCTCAATCGTTGAGCATGTGCTCAAATTATCTGGGTGCTACAATCGGTTGAATCGAGTGGGAGTTGATCTTCCAGATAAGATAGTGATTGATATAGTTCTCCAAGTCACTGTCACTAAAGCTACTAGAACTTGATGATGAACTATAAAATGCCAGGGATAGAAATAATGATCCCTGAGCTATTCGTGATGTTTGACACCGCGAAGGAAGAAATCAAGAAGGACCGTCAAGTGTTGATGGTTAGTCAAACCACTAGTTTTGAGAAGGTCAAGAGCAAGGAGGGAAACTTGATGGATAGCAAGTCAGTTGCTTCCCTAGTGAAGCAACCCAAAGTTGAACCCAAACCCGAGACTAAGTGCTTCGATTATGAGGAGAGCGGTCGCTGAAGCAGAACAACCGTAGATACTTGGTAGATAAGAAGGATGGCGACGTTGATAGAAGTATATTTGATATACGTGTTAATGATGTGTACCTTGCGAGTACTCCTAGTAGCACCTGGGTATTGGATACCGGTTCGGTTGCTTAATGTTAGTAACTCGAAATAAAAGCTACGGAATAAACGGAGAACTAGCTAAGGTGAGGTGACGATGTGTGTTGGAAATGTTTCCAAGGTTGATGTGATCAACATCGCATGCTCTCTCTACCTTCGAGATTAGTGACAAACCTAAATAAATGTTATTTGGTGTTTTGCGTTGAGCATGAACGTGATTAGATCGTGTTTATTGCAACACGGTTATTCATTTAAGTTAGAGAATAATGGTTATTCTGTTTACATCAATAATACTTTCAATGGTCATGCACCCAGTGAGAATGGTTTGTTGAATCTTGATCGTAGTAATACACATGTTCATAACATTGATGCCAAAAGACACAAGGTTAATAATGATAGTACCACATACTTGTGGCACTGCCGCTAAATGTCATATTGGTATAAAGCGCATGAAGAAACTCCATGCTGATGGATCTTTGGACTCATTCGATTTCGAATTGGTTGAGACATGCGAACCATGCCTCTTGGGCAAGATGACTAAGGTCCCTGTTTCCAGATGGATGGAGCTGGCAAGTAATTTATTGGAAATAATACATGTTGATGTATGCAATCCAATGAGTCTTGTAGCGTGCGGTGGATATCATTATTTTCTTACCTTCACTGATGATTTGAGTAGATATAGTGTATATTTACTTAATGAAACACAATTCTGAATCGTTTGAAAGGTTCAAGCACATTTAGAGTGAAGTTTAAGGTCATCGTGACAAGAAGATAAAAATGTTTGCGATATGATCGTGGAGGTAAATATCTAAGTTCCGAGTTTGGCATACAACTTTAGACAATGTGAAAGTTGTTTCACAACTCACGCCACCTGGAACACCATAGTGTGATGCTGTGTTCGAAGGTCATAGTCGTGCTCTATTAAAATGGTGCTTGCTATGATGTCTCTTATCGTTTTCCTACTATAATTTTGGGGTTATGCATTAGAGACAACTACATTCACTTTATATAGGGCACCATCTAAATCCGTTGAGATGACACCGTGTGAATTATTGTTTGATAGAAACCTAAGCTGTCATTTCTTAATGTTTGAGGCAGCAACACTTATGTGAAAAAGGTTTTCACCTAATGAGCTCGAACCCAAAGCGGACAAATGCATCTTCATAGAATACCCTAAAGACAGTTGGGTAAACCTTCTATCTTAGATCCAAGCATATAGTGTTTGTTGCTAAAATTGGGTCCTTTCTCGAGAAAGAGTTTCTCTCGAAAGAATTGAGTGGGAGGAATATAGAACTTGATGAGGTTGTTGAACCTTTGTTCAACTAGAGAGTAGCGCAGCACATGAATTTGTTTCTGTGAAGCCTACGTTAGGTGAAGAAGAAGTTAATGATGATGATCATGAAGCTCCGGATCAAGTTACTATCGAACCTCGTAGGTCGACAAGGATGTGTACTGCTCCTGAGCGGTACGACAACCCTGTCTTGGAGGTCATGTTGTTGGACAACGATGAACCTACGAGCTGTGGAGAAGCGATGATGGGCCCGGATTCTGACAAATGGTTAGAGGCCATGAAATCCAAGAAAGGATCCATGTATGAAAACCAACTATAGACTTTGGTAGACTTGCTCGTTGGATGGTAGGTCGTTGAGTACAAATGGATGTTTAAAATGAAAACAAACGCCCATGGTAAATGTCACCATTTGTAAAGCTCAACCTGTTGCAAAGAAGTTTACGACAAGTTCAAGGAGTTGACTGCGATGAGACTTTCTCACTCGTAGCGATGCTAAAGTCTGTTGGAATTATGTTAGCAGTTGCTGCATTTTTCAATTATGAAATCTGGCAGATGGATGACAAAACATCGTTTCCTTAATGATTTACTTGAGGAAAAGTTGTCAGTCCTAAGGATGCTAAAAGGTGAGCAAGCTTTAGTGATCCTTCTATGGACTCAAGCAAGCATCTTGGAGTTGGAATATACACTTTGATGAGGTGATCAAAGTTTTTGAGTCTATACAAAGTTTATGAGAAACTTGTATTTGCAATAAAGTGAGTGGGATCACTATAGAATTTCTGATAAGTATATGTGGATGACATATTGTTGATCGAAAATGATGTAGAATTTCTAGAAAGCATAAACGGTTGTTTGAAAAGAGTTTTTCAAAGGAATACCTGGATAAAGCTACCTAATTGTTGAGCATCAAGATCTATAGAGATAGATCAAGATGCTTGATGAGACTTTCAATGAGTACATACCTTAACAAGATTTCGAAAGAGTTCAAAATGGATCAGTCAGAGAAAGAGTTCTCGCCTGATTTGCGAGGTGTGAAGTTGAGTAAGACTCAAAGCTCGACAACGGCAGAAGAAAGAGAAAGGATGAATGTCGTCCCCTATGCCTTAGCCATAGGATCTATATAGTATGCCGTGCTGTGTACCGCACCTGTGTGTGCCTTGCCATGAGTCCGTCAAGGGGTACAAGAGTGATCCAGGAGTGGATCACTTGACAGCGGTCAAGATTATCCTTAGTAACTAAAAGACTAAGGAAATGTTTCTCGATTATGGAGGTGATAAAGGGTTCGTCGTAAAGAGTTACGTCGATGCAAGCTTTAACACTAATCCGGATGACTCTTAGTAGCAATCCGGATAAGTATAGTGGAGCAGCCATTTGGAATAGTACCAAGTGGAGTGTGGTAGAAATGTTTACAGTTTGACATAGAGATTTGCAAAGTACATACGGATCTGAATGTCGCAGACCCGTTGACTATAAGACCTCTCTCACATGCAAAGCATGATCGAGCCCCAGAACTCAGTGGGTGTCAGATTCATAACAATGCGAATCACATGGTGATGTGAACTAGATTATTGACTCTAGTGCAAGTGGGAGACTATTGGAAATATGCCCTAGAGGCAATAATAAATTAGTTATTATCATATTTTCTTGTTCATGATAATCATTTATTATCCATGCAATAATTTAGTTGATCGGAAACTCAGATACATGTGTCGATACATAGACAACACCATGTCCCTAGTATGCCTCTAATAGACTAGCTCGTTGATCAAAGATGGCTATGGATTCCTAGTCATGGACATGAGATGTCATTTGGTAACAGGATCACATCATTAGGAGAATGATGTGATGGACAAGACCCAAACTACAAATGTAGCATATGATCGTGTCAGTTTATTGCTACTGTTTTCTGCATGTCAAGTATATGTTTCTATGACCATGAGATCATGCAACCCACTGACACCGGAGGAGTACCTTGTGTGTATCAAACGTCGCAACGTAACTGGGTGACTATAAAGGTGCTCTACAGGTATCTCTGAGGGTGTCTGTTGGGTTGGCATGGATCAAGACTGGGATTTGTTACTCCGTGTGACGGAGAGGTATCTCAGGGCCCACTCGGTAATACAACATCACAATAAGCCTTGCAAGCAATGTCACTAAGTGTTAGTCACGGGATCTTGTATTACGGAACGAGTAAAGAGACTTGCCAGTAACGAGGTTGAACTAGGTATGGAGATACCGACGATCGAATCTCGGGCAAGTAACATACCGAAGAACAAAGGGAACATCATATGGGATTAACTGAATCCTTGACATAGAGGTTCGACCGATAAAGATCTTCGTAGAATATGTAGGAACCAATATGGGCATCCAGGTCCCGCTATTGGTTATTGACCGTACAGGTGTCTCAGTCATGTCTACATAGTTCTCGAACCCGCAAGGTCTGCACACTTAAGGTTCAGTGACGTTTCGGTAGTATAGAGTTATGTATGGTGGTGACCGAAGGTTGTTCGGAGTACCGGATGAGATCCCGGATGTCACGAGGAGATTCGGAATGGTCCAGAGGTAAAGATTGATATATACGAAGTCCTATTTTGGTCACCGGAAAAGTTTCGGGCTAATCGGTAGTGTACCGGGAGTGCTGGTAGTGTACCGGGAGACCATCGGGAGGGGTATTTTGACCCAAGAGGCTTCATGGGATGTGGGAGAATAAATACCAGTCTTTTGTGGGCTTGTGGAAGTCCCACACAAGGCCCATGCGGCTAGGGAAGAAAAGCCCAAAGGGAAAAGGTGGAAAAAAGGCCAAAAAGGAGGAATCCTACTCCTACTAGGATTGGAGGAGGAGTCCTCCTCTCCTCCCCACTTCGGCCGAACCAAGGAGGCCTGGCCCTTGCGCCAAGTCCTCTCCTCCCTCCCTATTATATATACTGGAGGTTTTGTTGGAAATATGCCCTAGAGGCAATAAATAAAGTGTTTATTATTGTATTTCCTTGTTCATGATAATCATTTATTATCCATGCTATAATTGTATTAATTGGAAACATGGATACATGTGTGGATACATAGACAAACACAATGACCCTAGTATGCCTCTAGTGAACTAGCTCTTTGATCGAAAGATGGTTAAGGTTTCCTAGCCATGGACATGAGATGTCATTTGATAACGGGATCACATCATTAGGAGAATGATGTGATGGACAAGACCCAAACTACAAACGTAGCTTATGATCGTGTCAGTTTATTGCTACTGTTTTCTGCATTTCAATTATATGTTCCTATGACCATGAGATCATGCAACTCACAGATATCGGAGGAGTACCTTGTGTGTGTATCAAACGTCGCAACGTAACTGGGTGACTATAAAGGTGCTCTACTGGTGTCTCTGAGGGTGTCTGTTGAGTTGGCATGGATCAAGACTGGGATTTGTTACTCCGTGTGACGGAGAGGTATCTCAGGGCCCACTCGGTAATACAACATCACAATAAGCCTTGCAAGCAATGTGACTAAGTGTTAGTTGCGAGATCTTGTATTACGGAACGAGTAAAGAGACTTGCCAGTAACGAGGTTGAACTAGGTATGGAGATACCGACGATCGAATCTCGGGCAAGTAACATACCGCAGAACAAAGGGAACATCATACGGGATTAATTGAATCCTTGACATAGAGGTTCGGCCGATAAAGATCTTCGTAAGAATATGTAGGAACCAATGTGTACATCCAGGTCCCGCCATTGGTTATTGACCGTAGAGGTGTCTCGGTCATGTCTACATAGTTGTCGAACACGCAGGGTCTGCACACTTAAGGTTTGGTGACGTTTCGGTAGTATAGAGTTATGTATGGTGGTGACCAAAGTTTGTTCGGAGTCCCGAATGATATCCCGGACGTCACGAGGAGCTCCGGAATGGTCCGGAGGTAAAGATTCATATATAGGAAGTCCTGTTTTGGTCGCTGGAAAAGTTTCGGGCTCATCGGTAGTGTACCGGGAGTGCCGGTAGTGTACCGGGAGACATCCGGGAGGGGTATTTCGACCCAAGAGGCTACATGGGCTGTGAGAGATTGGAAACCAGCCCTTAGTGGGCTGGTGGAACAACCACAAGAGGCCCATGCGGCTGGAAGAAAAAAGCCCAAGAGAAAAGGTGGGAAAAAAAGGCAAAATAGGTGAATCCTAGTCCTACTAGGATTGGAGGTGGACTCCACCTCCTCCACCTCCTTTCGGCCGAAGCCCTTGGCTTGGGAAGACAAGGCTGCCTCCTCTCCTCTCTTCCTCCTATATATACTGGTGGTATAAAGGGTTTTTGCACTAGAATTTCAGCCACGTGCTACCCGTTCCTCCAGTGCATAGTTTCTCCTCTAGATCGGATTTTTGCAGTGCTTAGGCGAAGCCCTGCTGGAATTGCTCCACCACCATCGCCGGAGCACCTTCAGGCTGCCGGAGGACTCTTCTTCCTCTCCACTACTTCTTGCTGGATCAAGACAATGGAGATCGTCATCAAGCTGTACGTGTGCTGAACGCGGAGGTGCCGTCCGTTCGATGCTAGATCGGAATGATCGTGATCAAGCTCGTGGGACGGATCATGATCAAGTTCGTGGGACGGATCGTGATCGGATCGCGGGACGGATCGTGGTTGGATCGCGGAACGCACGTCGATTTGGATCGCGAAGACGTTCGATTACACCAACCGCGTTTCTTAACGCTTCCCGCTTAGCGATCTACAAGGGTATGTAGATCCACTCTCCCTCTCGTAGATGCTCATCACGATGGATAGATCTGCGTGTGCGTACGAAAGTTTTTGTTTCCCATGCAACGTTCCCCAACAGGTTTTAGGGGTTTTGCACAGAATTTTTAGCCACGTGCTACCCGTTCCTCCACTGCATAGTTTCTCCTCTAGATCGGATTTCTGTAGTGCTTAGGCAAAGCCCTGCCGGAATAGCTCCACCACCATCGCCGGAGAGCCGTCACGCTGTCGGAGAACTCTTCTTCCTCTCCGCTCCCTCTCGCTGGATCAAGACGGCGGAGATCGTCATCAAGCCGTACATGTGCTGAACGCGGAGGTGCCGTCCATTCGGCGCTAGATCGGAAGGACCGTGATCGAGTTCGCGGGACGGATCGTGATTGGATCGCGGGACGGATCGTGATAGGATCGCGGGACGCTTGGCAATTTGGATCGCGAAGACGTTCGACTACACCAACCGCGTTTCCTAACGCTTCCCGCTTAGCGATCTACAAGGATACGTAGATCCACTCTCCCTCTCGTAGATGCTCATCACCATGGATAGGTCTTGCGTGAACGTAGGAAAATTTTTGTTTGCAATGCAACGTTCCCCAACACCACAAACCGTATTATGTTGATATATAGTTAGTGTATAGCAGGAAATAAGAATAAGGTCATCCCAGCTGTACGTATCTTAAAGCGTCCAATGAATGGTAGATTTTCTACCGGCAGGTAGCTTTAACGCTCAAACGACTTTCTGCCTCTCTTCCTCTCTCCTAGCATGCATCAGGGTTTGTTTCAATTTTTTCCTTTCTCTCACATCAGGGCTGACCCTGAGGGGGGGAGGGGCAGCCTCCCCGCCCCCCCAAGTCAAGGGGCCCCACTCATTCTGCAAACATTAACTATCTCTGTGTTATTAACCATTAACTTGTGACGAATGTATCTCATAGCATAACATCAATATGGGTCGATTCAACAAAAGTGTTCTACCAACATCGTGCCCTCAAAATTAACGGCATAGCCATGCCCATGATCAGGAAAACAGGATCATCATGCAATACTTGAGCCAGTCTTAGCGGCAAGACTAGGAATACAATTTACCGTTTATTGTACCACACGTGCACATGAGTTTCCCTTCAAGCCTCGTGGTTATAGCAGACTCGAGAACCATTGCAGTTATAGCATGGAACATAAACGTTCATTACAAACTCGAAGATACAAACTAACTGTTATTACTGCCTCTAGGGCATATCTCCTATAAGAAGACTATGCCGCGTTGACTTCCATCAGACTGCTAGAGATGTCCATATCGTACGGTTCAGGCGGCGGATGTTTTTGTCTTTCCTACATCCGGATGACATTGCTTCATTTTTGTACTTTGGTTAATGTTTGAAAATATATTAAATAATATTACGACAAACACTCGACCGAAAACGTTTGTAAAAAATATTTAACATGTATTTGGATAATGTTGAAAAAGTATTTTTTTTTGAACAAGTATTTGAAAAATGTTAATCAATTATTCCAAAAGTATTGAATGTAAGTAGAAAACAATTGTTGATCATGTATTAAATAAATGATGAATTCATTTGATTATTCATGTAAAAATATTGAACAATTATTTGAAAAAAGTTAATCAAGTATTTGCAAAATGTTAAATGTGTATAGAATAATGTTGATCATGTATTCAAAAAATTGTTTACATTTTCAAGTATTTGAAAAAATGTTAATCAAGTATTTGATAAAAATATGAAAACAAATTAGATAATGTATATAAAAGTGTTAACTAAGTATTTCAAAAGGAATGGTGAACAAGTATTTAAAAATATTTTAATGAAGTATTTGTAAAATGTGAAATTGGTATTGATATTTTTGAATATGCATTGAAAACTAATGATTTTTATCATCTATAGAAAAATGTTAATCTAGAATTTTAAAAAATGTTGCACAAGTGTCTATAAAATGTCAATAAAGCATTTGAAAAATGTTAAATGTGTATAGAAAAAATGTTGACTATGTTTTCAAAAAATGGGTTTACATTTTTCAATTTGAAAATAAGAAAAAAAATTACCATGCATTTTTTAATCTTCTAATTGAAAATGATAAAACTATGTATAGAAAAATTATTGACCTTCTATCAAAATTTTTATAAATTATATTGGAAAAATGTTTGATGGGTATTAATAAAATGATATTTATATAAAGTGAAAAAAAAATAATAGCCAAAAGAAAAAAATAGAAACAAAATAAAAAGAAGAAAAAATATAAATATAATACGAAGGAAAAATTGTATTTTTTTTTGAAAAATCACAGAAGAAAACGGAAAAATATATCGAGGAAACTGACTTGAATAGCCTCTAATAGGACGCACCCCTATTTCTTACAATGAATGAGACTTGGGTGGAATGGCTATCACCTCAATCCCTGTTTCTTACCTTTCTCCTGCTCTTTTTATTTAATATGCGTGCTTGAATGGGCCGGCACAATACGACGCGAGAGGAGGGATCAATTTTAGCAAAAACACTACTATCTCGCTTAATTCGAGGCATAACACTCGCGTTATAGAAGCAAACAAATCCCTTTTCGTCTATAAGCCACGACGACATGCACAAGGGGTGCGCGCGTGGACCATCCAAAAAGAATTAGTACAGTTTTATTTCTTTTTCGCGTTTTTTGCCACTAGATCTATTTTTTATGTTTTTTAAGGTTTTCTTCTTTCTTCTTTCTGGTTTTCTCCGTCTCGTATGATTTTTTTATTTCAGTCTTTCTTTTCCTTTTTTCATAAATAGTTTTATACATTTTTTCACTATGTACAATGAAACATTTGTAAATACACACCAAATACTTTTTTAAATACAATAAAACATTTTTCAAAAACACAATCACTTTATTACTTTTCCTCGACCGGTATTTGCACCGATGTATGAATGCTTTGGTTTCGTTCTAATAATGGAGCCACGGAGAGTCTCTGTGTTATTTCCAAATTTTTTAAATAAATGTTTATTTTTTTAATACACAGTGAGCCTCTCGTTTTTTTGAAATACATTTTTTAATATCCAAATTTATCAAAAATTATTACTATGAACATACTCACAAAAAATGGTTTTTCTATTTCTGACAAGACATTACATAGCATGTTATTTAGTGCTGGTTCCCAGCCACATTTTGTCAAGTCAAAATTTGGTAGCCACAGTTTTGTTGGCATGTTATTGGTTTTTGTCATAGTTTGGCTTGCCACACTTTATTGTCTTTGTGCCCCATTTGTCATAGAGTCATGTTTTTGCCAACTTTTACCAAAGTTTGCCGTTCGTTTTTGCAGCCATACTTTTTGGCTTGCCACACTTTGATGGCTTGGCTAAATTAGTCGCCAACCAAACGGACCCTCAATGTATACCTCTATTTAGAAAGTTAATTAATGTACATTTTCTTGAAAAACGCTAAGCGTAATGGCCTACTCCATTTCTGGTCCATTTTTCATGCGTTTCTTGTTCTATTTCATCTGATGTTGGGGTTTGTAGCCGTCTTTATTTCTCTATCCCATGGTGGAATGGGGCTACGGGTTATTAAGGCACGAGCTACGGAGGCATCTCCTTCCTACAGCCTCAGTTATTTATCGCAGCAAAAGTAACGAGACTAATGTTTCTAAATTTTAGTAGCCGTCTGTGCACCTTGTGGACCCCATCATGCAACACCCCTCTTCTCACGTGCATGCATGGCGTTCTCCTTCCTCTCTCAACAAATGATTTTTTTTTGTATTTCAGCTTGATGGCCCACCATCATCCTTCACATGCGGACATGATAGTATGTGACAGACCCTCTCTCTCTTCTCTCTTACACAATAAATTCAACCTTTCTTACCTTGGCTAATGTAAAAGATCCATATCTTTTATATAATATATTGTTTTTGAAACTGTTTTTATATTTGAACTCCTTGCGTCAGAATCTTCAAAATGAAACCAAGCTTTGATATTTTCCAACCACGTTTAAATTTAAACCTACATTCCACATTTTTCATATAATCAGTTTCAAAAATAGTACATTACAATTTTTATGTACGTATTATTTCACAATTCTGAAATATGTACAATCTTGTTTAAAAAAAAACACATCTATTTCAATTGTATATTTGTGAAATGACATTTTTAATACTTTTCAGATGAACTGTTTCACATTTTCAAATAATCTGTTTCACAATCATACATTGCTATTTCACTTTCAGTGGTTATTATTTCACAATTCTGAAATATGTTACTGGATTGTTTCACAAAAATCATATATTTTTCAATTGCACATTTGTGAAATGACATCTTTAACACTTATGAAATGAACTGTTTCACATGTTCTAGTGAAATAGGTTTCTCTCACATAGGGAATGGAAACGTTAAAATTTAAATGTGTCGGAAATGTATCCAAGATTGCTCTTGTTTAAAGGGATTTGACACCAAGAGTTCAAATATATAAAAATGTCAAATGGAACTTATGGTTTAAAATATACAAAAGATTTAATTTGGTATAGGTGAGATAAAAGTTTGGATTTAAGAGAGAGAGAGAGAGAGAATTGTCACTCCTGTCATGCATGCAAGGACAAATGGTGGGCACCACAAACCGTATTCTGTTGATATATAGTTACTGTATAGCAGGAAATAAGAATAAGGTCATCCCAGCTGCACGTATCTTGAAGCGTCCAATGAATGGTAGATTTTCTGCCGGCAGGTAGCTTTAACGCTCAAACGACTTTCTGCCTCTCTTCCTCTTTCCTACCATGCATCAGGGTTTGTTTCAGTTTTTTCCTTTCTCTCACCTCAGGGCCGACCCTGAGGGGGGGGGGGGGGCGGCCTCCCCGGCCTCCCAAGTCAAGGGGCCCCACTCAGGTATGAAATAGCCCAAGGACCTGGTCAGCACGCCCAGCTAGCAGGCTCCGCGACGCTAGGTAGCTTTCCATGCAAATCGCTCTACTCAAACGGATTTACTGCATGTGCGTAGATAGCCCAAAATTCTTTTGTATTGCATGTACGTAGATATCCCATGATTCTAGGGGAATGAAGATCGTTCTTTCCTTCTGTTTGCTGTGATTTTTAGCACAAAATCTTTACAATCCCAAATTCCCTATTTTGCTATTCCAAGTTCCAACATGCCTATCACTCCGATCTCGGCGATTCATGAGTCATGAGCGACGCCGACGTAGATGAACCCCTCTCCTCTCCGGTATATAGCCGCTGAGCGCACACATGCTCAGGTGGCTAGACTACAACTTCGAGCGCCCACCATGAGACGCAACCCTTGCCTAGCGCCGTATCACCGACCGAGCGACGCCAATCCAAGGTATACCATATTAGCATTATGAAATCCAACCACTTTGAGCTATTGCAAATCGTCATCGTCCTAAAAAATTCAACTGCATCTATTAGAAATAATTAATTGAATCACTTTTTTCAAGCAAAGGGGCCACACGGCCCATTAAGAAAATGGAGTTTGGGATTAATTGGATAAATGAGATTGGTTTTAGTTTATAGTACCTGGGTGATCTCAAACCCGACGTATTCTAAAATTTGATTCAAATATTCCCATACGAATCATTGCAAGACTTATTCTACATCTTATCTTTACTTCTACGGATTTTCTTATGTGATGGTATGCACATTTGCTCACATCATTGCAAAGTCAAGATCTTTGTGTTCCTGTAAAATTAATAAAGTTATGATATGTACCATATATTTTCTCATTTTTCTTTATGCCTTTTAGAATCCATCTAAAACCTTTTTTCCTGAAAATCAACCATGAATTAAATATGCAGAAGTGGTCGTATAGTTATGTACGTGCAAACATGCACCTCCTACTAGTACTAAGGGCCCCTGATTTTTTGTTTTACCCCGGGCCCCAGAATCTCAGGACCGGCCGTGTCTCACCCTTCACACATGAAGAGGCTGACTCTTCTGTAAGTTACACCACCACTCTCAGGGTTATAACTTCTAGTCTAAACCTAGCTACGAACCTATCGTAGACGTGCGAGTAGCAAGTTGAGGCTATCCGTTGGCAATGCCCTTAGCAAATCCGTATTAATAAATGCTTTAAATACAAATCAGGCAAATTCCAAAAACAAATCCCGTCAATCAATGCGTTGATCACAATCTCCTATACATAGTGACGATGCCAAATGCCGTCAACAGATCTCCCCACAATCAAAATACCGGTGCCAAGCACAGACCCAACCCAGACATGATCCGTCCCGCAATGGCGCTCCGACAACCCATCGCGTGCGTCCTCTGCATTATCCTCCTCCTAGCCTTCACCGTCGCTGCCGGGCCAAGCCCAATGCTACCACAAGACCTTGTCGGTGACGCCCGCAAGAGCTGCTTCCAGACGCTGAATGTGGTGCCGTGGGAGTGTGCGGACCAGTTCATCCAAGCCGTCCTCAGCGGCCGCACCGTGGAGACGAACCCCATCACCACCGAATGTTGCATCAAGCTCGCCTGCGTCCGTGAGGGGTAATGCATAGACTTTCTCGGCGGTGTCTGCTTGCCCCCTGATAGGGACAAGTGCCAACGAACCGTTGCCGAACCTGTGTAGAGACTCGACAGGCACTATGACTAGGAACTACTCCCTTCGTCCTATAATAAAAAATCGTTTTGCAAACTGTTTTAACTTGCAAAATGTTTTTATATTATAGGACAGCGGGAGTAGATTGGTGCATTTACTCATGCATGGCCGGGCATCTTTCATTTGTGCAAGCAGCAATTTAAAAATAAAATTGCTCTTTTTTTCTAAAAGAATAATGAATCCATCTATATGCCGCATGCACATTTATGATCTTTTAGCCCTGGACTCAGGGACGATGTATGGTGGAATATGATAATGGATCTGTACGGGCACGCTGTGTGGTGTCGCTGTGATTTGTTCTTTGTTTTATTTATTTGTAACCCATTTGTTTTGCATCTTTTTATTGAAACTCATTTGCTTTACATCTAACCTCCTCGAAGTCCACCCTTGCCGTTGCAGATCCTGATGGTAGTGGTGGATGGCGCAGTGTTTTCCCCTCTCTCACTTTTCTTTAACATGGTACAAACGCCGATGCTCATACATACATATATACACTCACTCTTATTAACTAGATTGGGATCGTGCCTTGGCACGAAGGTGTTGGTCCTAACGTCTTGGTCAGCCGGGTAGTGCTAAGTTAGTAGTAACCCAGGTTCCGGCGTTATGTCATTGTTTTGTTGCTGGCACGCGGTGTTTCGTTGATAAACTTCATATGTTTCTCATAGGCGGTGTTTCTATGATCCACGACATGGCCTTGGTGCGAAGAAAGCAACCGGTGCAAATACTTCTTTCTCTCGTGCCCAAGACCGTCTTTTTATGTCTCTCATTATTCTGTCAGCCATGATAAGAAAATCAGAAAACAACCCTAGAATCACTTGAAAACAAACTAATATTCATTCGAATACATATAGGGCTCATTTCATGATAGGTTCAGCGTTAAGGATCCTAGACATAGAAATTATGATAGCACGTGGTGCTTGCAGACGATCAATAACCACAAGTGGACAACAAAAGTCTGAAGCATAATGTAGACCAGTAGGAATGATGATACGATACATCCAAAAGAAAGTACATCATATATACAAGAAGCTGAAACCATCTCGATAGGCCTAGCATCAGTCAGGGAGACCTTTCTTCCAGATACCCTTCCAGGCGACTGTTTATGTCTGCCATCATGTCAGGAAGATTTCCAACAGAGTAGTCCATAGCAACTGCATTACGAATGTGTACAGAGAAGTAATGCAAGTGCCTGACAGCAAGAAGCCTACCTCTAGCAAGCTGCATGCTATTGGTCCTTGACTCCTTTAACTCCTGACGCAGGCGGTCAGCATGGCGCTGATGGCGCTTCGACGTAGCAAGGTTTACGCCTCTGACAACTGTGTTGGTCCTATCCTCTATGTACCTGATAGCTCTTATGGCAGCGGTATCGCCGGCCGTGTCATTGTCCGTGCAATAATCTCCTGGCATGGAGATGTCGTTTATTGGTCCTTTAGGATCCAATGTAGAGGTGCTGAAAAAGAGGATTACACGAATCTTGCCATCCTCATGAACAACACTTTCATACACAGCTGGTGATAGCCCAAGGTATGCTAGAAGCATGTCAAGAACTGTCCTGTGTGGGATCCTAAACACTCGTTGGGTGTCCTGAAGTGGCCAATAACATAAAAATGTAAGGCCATGGGGAACTGTTCAAAGCAATTGCACAACATAAAAAGCGCTATGGTTTGGTCTTTCTTTGCAAGTGAAAAAATGCTATTCCAAACACTCTGTACATGTGTGTCAAACTAATCATTGATACTACAACTGAAGCTAGCTCCTATGTAGATAGAGAATTACCACGCCGCAGCCTGCATGCGCGTGAAGATCTTATGGAGATGATTACTTACATACAAATACCATGACTCCGCTGTTTATTGTATTTGTTTTGTCTGTTATCCAGAGCACACGGTAAATGAAATCAGAGCACAGAGCAGTAGCAAGATGATGGATAAAAATGGAGAAGTATGAGAAAGATTCTTGCAATCAATCACCATTTTCAAGAGCACATCAGAGAAACATGATTTAGACCATCACCATTTTCTTACTACTATTCGTGAGCTTCTACAACACCTAGTTCACCTGTATGTTTCTAGGCAGAGATAGCAATGTCTACATCTGTTAGCATTTTTTTACTGCACAATTTTCTGGGTCACACACGGGGTCATGTATTTGCAGCCGTCTAGTAAAATCACATGAATTGGGGACGGGATGGACTTAAGCTGACCTGAGCGAGCAAACGTAGACAACTGCTGTTGGAGTCATCGGGACCCGGCGAGCCATGGTCATGGAGCTCTTCGTCAGCCATCGAGATCTGAACAGAGCACACGGATAAAATAATTTTACGAGATGCGGGAACAGATTTAGGGGAAAGAAAGGAAACAACAGATTTTACGAGATGCGAGTAATATTTATTACTGTTTACAAGCCAGGAAGAGATATGTCTTGCCTTTAGTAATCAGAGTTACACGATTAAGGTCAACAAAAAACAACACATAATTATAGAACACAGAAGAGACCAATTATCATGTACCATGGCTGCCAAAGGACCGGAATATCACGAAAACTTGAAAGAAGACCTTGCCTTTTTAGAAAGAGACTGAGCACATTATTCAGGAAAGTAATAACCGATAACCATTTAAAGGTCTGTTCGCTTTTTGTGTGCAAAGCGGATAAGACGCGTGCAAAATACAAGAGACACGTCTTTTACATAACCAGCTTAGTATCCTGTAAAGCCAAACGCACATAATAACGAGTGCTCGTCGTACACCGTACTTACAAAAAGGACACAGCTAACTGCATCTTCGAAGATATATCAGATGGCCGTTGTGTCTGCACCGACTGGTCCTGAACCTACACCATATAAACTGCCAGGGACATGTTTTAGATCAGAGTATATAGACAGCACTGAGAAAGTAATGATATTTTTAAATACCTCTTTACTCTGCATGTCCGCGTTTGTGTTTTCCAAATAAATTTCTGCGAGCACTACCGCCAGCCCGTTTCCCAGCTTGCTTCCTGCTTGTTAATACAATGTATGGTTCAGTAATCCGGTATATAGAACGACTACACTATACAGTCAAGGCAAGCTTTCTCCAGTTACCTTGCCCTGTCTTGCTCTGGAGGAGGTGTTATCTACTTGCTGGATGTGCTCTGCACGTCCTAAGAAGGTAGTAATATCAACAACATAGCCCACGGCAAGACTTTGAGTAATAGACAGGTCGGACAAAAAATAGAACCGCTCATATAAAAAGAAGATCATGTTTCTAAATACATAATGTGCAATTCTAGGATTCTGTGAAAGACAATATGCGAGGAAAAGGGAAACATTAAAGTGCATGAAGCAGCAGGGCAAGTCAATCTAAGATACAGTTCCGACTTCCATATGCAGTAGCGAACCATGGGGAGCAGTACGAAAGCACCATGACACTGCAATCAACCCACACACCTTAATACTAACCAAATATTAAAGATCAAACATGCTGGCGGGCAGTTGTAATAAAAATCAGAGCAAACCTACAAATGTGAGAGTAAAATACAAAGAATGTATGATGACACAAACTCATTCTTCTTGCTATGCAACTCTGCACAGGATAGTCGCCGAGTGATGAATGTAAATAGGGATTTCACAATTTGCAACAATGATCATTGCATTAATCTATAATACAAACGTATCGTAAAGAGGAGCAAGGTTACCGCCAACGCCAGTGGGCAAGTGTCATTGGTATCCTGAGGAGTCGCTGGATACATCGATCTCTTTTTCGACACCATCAACTTCTTTGGACATCTCGGACATCTTCTTTTTCAAGTCAACCACACGGTCTTCAAATAGCATTGCCCATGAGGAGGCCGCCAGCAGTGTGTGTTGACAAGCCTTTAACTCGTAATAATTCGCATCAAAGTCCCCATGAAACATCTTAGGCTCTAACGCGCGCGTACTCTTGTCAGCACTCAAATGGAAAGAAATGGATGCATACAATTCGCCATCACCCGCATCAGTCACCTTGGTGTCTTCTATAGTAAGGCCAAGTCCTCTTGAGAGCCAAACCCAAGATATATTGTCGGCTTATGGTCACACACCTTGGAGAAAGCTACGTGATAAAACAGAGAGTGGGATTTTCCATCAGCTATGTCTCTAATCTAGGCTAAAAAATCACATCTGAAATCCAACAGGCCATTGGCAAGCTGACTAACCACGGGCACGAATGGGACGTGGAACTCGTCGTCCGACACGTACAGGTCGCCCATCGTCTTCTTGTCGGAACCCCTTTCTTGTATCCCAACCGAGGGGGCGCTGAGTCGCTGGCGGCTAGGTCTGAAAGGGGGAAAGTGGGAGCAAGGATGCAGTGAGCAACGAACCAAAAGAACAGTGCGAGCTGGTGTAGATATTTCCACCTCAAGGGCTGGGATGGAACTGGCTAGGCCGGTCATCCATACATGGCCTGGGTAGGCGACCATGCCTTCTCATGATATCTGTTTTTCTGCCAGGGGGAAATGATCTATTAGAACATTGTGATCATACTAATTGTTTCGATGAGCCAAATTATTAGAACATCTGGAATTTGAAAGCATGTATACTGTTATAAAAAAAGATCCTATAAAAAATGCCCAGCCTTTTTGAAATAGTATCGCAACTCATAAAAGATGTATAAACTATATAAGTCTCGAACAGACAAAGAATACCTGCAATGTTCGTAAATACGTTCATACTCTATTTAGCTGTCCACCATTTAGAAGAACACTCCACGTTTACGGTAAGCATGAACATCTAGCAAACCAAATGATACAAGGGCACTTACCAATAATTATATGAGACATATAAGGTCACATAACATATATAAGAAACTAAGCTAACAACAAACATCTGAAGTAGATTAGATAACCAGCACGGGAACCACTGCATAATTCGTTCATAATTTACATCATGCATAAAGTAGTAAATCCATCCTAAGGATCGCCTCACATGGGTGATCACACATAATTTACAATAAGATACGATAGTTTGCCACAAAGGTGGTTCAGATCGCCTATGTAGAGGACACTCAGACTCGGTATCATATGGCGTCAAAACCAAAAGAACATCGTCCTTTTACGGCGTCGAAACATCAGTCTTCTTACGGCATCAAAACATCAGTCGCATTCACCACAGCTCAAGCTCATACGAGTAACCAGATGAGCAGTAACCACTACTGCTGTTCACAGTCAGACTCGGTATCATATGGGTAATCACCAACGGCCTTGACTGCGTCAGTAGACATCGCACAGAAATAACAAAGGTTGTCAGCTTCTTGGATAAGATGATAGCAATCCTAGGCCATATCACCTTCGAGCGGAGAGGACCCCATAGGCAGGTAGTTAACCGCCGTTTTGTCAATACGACTTGCAGCATCAAGCACACCTTCTGCCAAAGATCCCCAGCCCTTGCTAAGCCACCTGATCTGCAGATTCTTTTTGTCCACTTTAGTCTTCAAATCTTTGATTTTCTTGTCCCTCTCAGCAACACTGCTCAATAGGTACCTCTTATCGGCCTTCAGTTTGTGTACCTGGGGCAGTCAAATTCAATATCCATGGTACCTTGAAGATGCTCCAAGCACACAACAACAACATTCTGCATGGCCTCGTTAGCATCCACAACTATTTCACTATGAAGTACCATATGCGTTGCATCTGCAGACGAATGCGACTGCGATGGAAAGAAGTAAACTGTACCTCTAAAACGACCATTGCGGCGCGCGTAGGTCTTGTATTTCACCTCAGGCAAACCATCTTCAGCAAGGACGACAGTAAGCAGGGACTTTGGTTTAACCACGACAGAACGTTTGGTCTATTCAAAATATGCCAATCTTTTTAGGATTCAAACCGTGACAGAACGTTTGGTCTATTCAAAATATGCCAGCCCTGTCGATAAGTACCTTTTAGGGACTCGGTAAACTTGACCGAATAACCCTGCCAATCCTTTGACACCCCTTGAACAGCAATATCTAACAGGTGACGCAAAACCATATAAGAGACCAAACGAAAAATAACAACTATCAATAGACCAAGAAAAATGTAATGAACCTTCGCATCCAGGACGACGCAATTTAATCGTCACTTTTTTTTCCGCTTGTTGCGATCTATCCCGCTCACGTCCGAACCCACGTAAAGTAACCATGCCAATCCTTTGGCAAGGGGCCATCAACAACATGCTCCGTGAAGACACGTACAAACCCATTTAAAACAGCACACACCCAAGACAAACACCCAAAAACAGAGCAAGAGCTTCCATGCACCTTCGTATCGGCCGTGACGAAACTCAACAACCAATTTCCGCTTATTGCGATTTACCCTAGTCACAGCCGAACTCAGTAAAGGAAACCAACCATCACCTAACAACACGGGAAATGAAATAACCAACATCAACCTCGGCAAAACAATCTAGGAGACAAAATAACAAAAGAATAACCATGAATTGGCACGCACATGTACGCATCTGGGAAAGGGACCCAACAGCTTGCCGCGGCACGTAACACACTGCAACACCAAAGACAGACGCACGACCACATGCCGCCACGCCCAGCTCCAGAACCAGGCCCAGCTCCAGAACCAGGCACACGCCACGCAGCACCCGTACGCATGACAACGGGCTGAGCTCCAGCAGCAAGCTCAGAAGTAGAGGCAGCGCGTGCATTAGAACCACTGGCAGTCCACCCAGGACCGACACGCCCTACATTAGAACCCCCACGGCCAGTGGCCCGTCCACGACTACCAGCAGTCCGTCCACGAGCACCAGCAGTCCGCCCAGGAGCGGCACACCCTGCATCCGAACCCCTACCGCCAGCGGCTCGACCGCGTCCAGCAGCAGTTCGACCAGGACCGCGTCCACGACCAGCTATCAACCCAACACCAACACCAAGAAGCAGCACAGTTGCAGCATCCCTAAACACTCGACAACCAAGAAGCAAGAACCATGTAACCCTACAAAGTATAACACCAGGCTTCCAAGTATAGCATAACACAGTAGAAAGAGGAAACACAGTTTATTATAATCTGCACCAGCAACATAGCCAGGCAAAGGACAAGGCACGTATTGAATAGAAGAACAATGATTGTCCACGTCATTACAGCCAGCTACTCATCTCATACAGGACGATCCGAACACAGGAAAAATCCCACCAACTAACCACCCGTAAAACACACACCCTAGCTAGAAGACACATCTAAAAGGTACAGGCTGTGGAAACCAACCAAGCATGTAACATCTGCCGCCGCAAAGCAGCATTGACGCCACCCACGGCAGTAGAGCAATCACCACCAACATCTGGCACCGAAGATCGAACCAATGAGGCAGGCAAGACAACCGCCGATCGAGCAAGCTCTCTGATAAGTCATCATACTCTTGTAATTGTAGTCTAGAACAACAAACCCATATAGACTCTGTAGAAAGCAGACAGGCTGAAAAGCGGCGTCATCATAAAGAGAAGGACCACAGACACTATCCCAGGACGACGGACAACCCACACCGTCCCGAGACTAGAAAAACCTCCTCATGGTCAAGGCATCACTTCCAGGAACATCAACCTCTAGCTCCACCCCTCCAAGTACGACCCCATCGTCCATAACTCCTGGCAAGTAGGAATGAAATGGCAAACAACACCTCAAAGCAACAACATCCAGTATGTGCACATCGGAAAAACTGAGGGCAAACATCCTGCCAACACAAAGAAAAACCCAAAATAAGCAAACCCCACACAAAAAGAAAGACACAAACCAAGCAGAAACGTTAGAAACCATAGGATTAAAAACACACACACGAATTCACAGCAGGCCCTTAAATAAATTGAACTCCACATGCACCATACATCAAGTTGAAATAACCAGAGGCCATCAAAAACACACACGGACTCACAGTAGGTACGAACACTAAAGTAAACTACACAGGCAGCATGCATCCCAAAATACACATACGACCTAGAAGCTGTGGACCGAAAAAGCTAGAAATACATGAGAGAGGGAAGAATCACCTTGAGCACCACGTCCCGGAAGCCAAGAGCACCAGCCTACCCAAATACCAGCAAATCCTAGACAGACTCCTAAAAAAGAACAAATCCCTTGATGAGCACACATACATCATAAAAGAAGAGATAAACACAAGAGCAAATATCTCAGATGCCTGCACGCCGAATCAGATCCCGAGCAAACGCACAGGAGACGCAAACAGAGGAGAAGTAATACCTCAGCCATCTCAGATACCCCACCGCCGTGCTTCCTCACCAGTCATCTTGCAAGAGTCAGATCCCGAGCAAACCCTAGACATGCCCCTAAAATAAACAAAGCCTTTGATGAGCGCAAATACATCACAAAAGAAGACACAAATAGAGGAGCAAATAATACCTCAGCCATCTCAGGGTCAGATCCGACGTGCTCCCTCACCGGTCGAACCCTAGACAGATCGCGCTGCCACAAAAATGTGAGAACTGCTCCGAGCCAGAGAAGCAAGGAGCACGATAAGAATCAGGCGATATAAAGACACGAACGATCCACGAGCGAGGGGAATGTCACCAGAAGAACGACGGGCAGGACGAGCGTCGGCGTCAACGGCGGCGAGAGGAGAGGAGGAGAGGTCGAGGAAAATGGGGTGAATGGGAGCACGGGGAGGCAAGCCAACCTCCCCCACCCTCACATTGACCCACAGACGAACGAGCGGACGCCACACAAAGAGGTAAAAGGTAAAAAGTCTAAAACGCCCTAGGCGGGGGAACGAAACTACATGCGGTGGTAGGGCGCTGGTAGCGCGTTGACGGCCCACACAGCACATGACCCAAGTCGATAAGTCCCACATGTGGGAAACCCCACACGGCGGCGAGACGCGCACTCACATGGAAGTAAACGAAACGAGGCGGGGGCGCGGCAACTGCTCATGGGCGTGCCGATCCGGCGGCCCGAATCGCTTCCAGGCGTGATCCAACGGTTCAGAACGGCGCAAAATGCCCAAATTGCTGAGAGCGTGCGGATTTCACCGCGGTTTTTATTTCTGTATGCATGCATGCACACCCTATATTTAAAAACATTTTCGAGATATTGAGACGACATATCATCTTGAGATTAACAAATTCATAAAGACACCTTCATAGTTGGAACATATCCTCCCATCAAAAGTATTGTGTGGAAGGCCTGAAGTAAATCCAGAAAACAACAATAGACTAACTAAAACCCAAATGCAATTTTAGAAAGCACACTATGGGGCGTACTAAAAGTAGCTGCATAAAGATATATGCTAACTTGGTTGCGATTTGTGTAGCAAGGAGTGACAGTTAGAAGTAGACCTGATAAAAGAGCAACATCATGCATCCCTTTTTGCAAAAAAAGTAGCTATAGAAATAAGTTATTAGATGAAATTCTAGTTTTCCAACATGATCAATTATCGTGGATCTTGTCAGCAAATTACATGTGCATTTCCCAGCAAATTCAACATAGTTACATGGTACTAATAATAAGCAAAAGCTAGTTAATCTCTACTCCTAAAAGGACAATTGGTAGCTTCTTGCCTCGGTTTTTTTTTCATCTCATTTATTTTCGTCCGTTTTTTTCATCCCACCTCCCACCGTTTTCTCCCATTGGTTTATTTTATCCCTCTCATTAAAAAACCAAATCCACCATTAAAGCAAAAGATTTTGTTTTGTACTTTTTTTGTCAGGTGATGATTTAATTTAATCACATTAATTATATGTAATTAAGAATTCCAAAAGCATACCATATATGTGAGCTCACCTTCCGAAAAAACAAATCCACCATTAAAGTGGAAGATTTTGTTTTGTGCTTGCTTTGACAGGTGATGATTCGATTTAATCACATTAATAATAGGTAATTAAGAATTTCAAAATCATACCATATATGTGAGATCACCTTCCGAGAAACCAAATCCACCATTAAATCGGAAGATTTTGTTTTGTACTTGTTTTGACAGGTGATGATTTGATTTAATCACATTAATAATAGGGATCACCTTCCGAGAAAACAACTCTACTCCTAAAGGGGCACTTGGTAGCTTCTTGCCTCGGGTTTTTTTCGTCATCCCTCCCACCTCCCATCTGGTTCTTTTTCGTCATCCATCCCATCTATAAACCCACGCATGTAACGCGGAAAAAGACCAAAACCACCTAGCCATGCCCCTCGCACGAAAAAAGCGGACGAAAACTATAACGATGCCCTGGAACAAAAAAAATCGGACGGACCGTCCGCTCGCACGAACAGGGAGTCACGGAGCGAGACCCCCTCACATCCCCACCCGCCCGTGCCCTCCACTTTCTTCCCCCATCTCCCCTCCACCGCCGGACCCTTCTCCCGCTCCGCCGTTGCCCCTACTGCTCCCCCGGCCCGACCTCTTGTTAGGTCAGGGCGGCAGGAACAGCTCCACCTCTCCACTCCCTCATGCGATAGCGCTGCCAAAGCTTCTGGCAGAACTTCCGTCCCCACCACGGGCGGCTGCCTCAGCCCGTCCGCTCCGCCACACCAAACGGGCGAGGAGTACTCCCACGTGACGGGAAGGTGCATGGACCTGGATGTTGGGGAGTCGCTGCCGGAGGACGGGGTGAACGTGAATGACGGCGATGACGCATTTCGCCTGGGTTCGGCACGGGGAACCTGGCCGAGAGCATCGCGCGCGGTGTCGCAGTGTCGGGCATCCTCCCGGCCTTCGCCGTCCGCCCCGCGCCCCGCCGCCCCGAGCGTGGCGCCGCCTTTGCCTCCCTCGGTGCCACCATCCTTGCCTCCAATACCAGGTCTGTTTCTCCTTCCCCATCTGATTGACCCCGCCTCCCTTCGCTCAAAGGAGCCAAGCATCTATGTATGTGTGTCACATGTTCATGCCCGATAGACACTCTGTGTCTCATGTGATGTTTTTTCCTTCTTGTTGATGACAATGATGTGATCATCATGTCCGTCAAGCCCCAGATTGGTAAGTGTACCAGGTAGTATTTTCAGCCTGTGAAGGCACTCAGTTATTGATGCGTCACTAAGGACTCAGACTTAACAATTTGGCCTTTTGATTTGCGTGCTTATGAGATTATGCATATATGAAATTGCAGTGAAGCAGGTTCTGGTTGAGCTCAAACCCTTGTTGTCTGAAGAAAAGCTTCTGGTCTCCATTGCCGTTGGCATCAAAATGAAGGATTTACAGGTCAGTCAGCGTACATTCATGGCCTATCCAACTTCTCAAACTTTAATTTTGGTTAAACTACCCTCCATAAAAACGTAGAGGTGGAGCAATGCACAATTTTCTCTCCAGCACATATGCCCGGGGTGAACGCCTGCGACCATCTGATGGGGTGTCATGTGTGTTTGCCATGGCCCCTTTGCTAAATTTGATGTTTTGCTATACTGCAATTGCATATGTAGAGAGGTCTGGTGCAGCGAGTGGAGGAGGATCTCGAGCACATATGCCCGGGAGGAGGAGACAACATGGTGCTTGGTGCGCACGCTGGCATTCGACTAGACCTACCTTGGTGTACTTCCAACTTACAGGAGAGGGAACAATAACTCTGGTATGTTACATCGATAACTTCCAACCAGGGTAAAGGATCCCATTCCTATTTTTATCCTATCTGATCTTTATGGTAGTTCCAACGTGTTATATGATTTTTTGAGGAAACAACATGGTACTGGAACTGATGTGGGACTTTGATGAGTTGGTAGGGGTTCTCATTTGTCAATCTAAAGGTAACTGACATAGTGCGATGTACTAAACAATTTATGGCAAGGATATTCCCTCTGGATTACTCAGATTGGTCATCGTCGAACTTATCCTCTCAAATACATCAGTAGAAGTTCATCTCTGTTTTCCCTCCACGACATAAATTTATTTTTGTAGATACATTTTTCTCTCTGTCTTGACTTAGAAGTTTAAGCTCAGGCTTCAGAAGCTTGACAAATTGTATGGCAGACATGGCCATGCAAAAAGAACTGAAGGTGCGCTTTTATGGTAAATTGAAATATATTTTTCCTTTTGGTCAAATCTGTATAGTATTTTTTATTAGTGAACCATATATGTTATGTTTGTTGTGTTTCAGATTCTTTCAGTTAGTTCAAGCAGCATGATTATTTCTTAGTCATGGTCTATAAATTGTGGGACTATTGTTTATTTCTGTGATGTACTAGAATGAAATTGGAATGTGAGTCTAGACCAAGGAATTACTGCCTTGATTTCCTGGAGAATCCACACTACTTTTTTTCATTATCTGTAGGTAAAGAAGTTCGAGAAGAACAAGACGTCTTGCGAGCTTCTATGTTGCATCCTTGTAGAGCCAATTGTTTTATTTATTTATGCTCTTTTTATTTCTTAACTATAATTATGGTGTGGTGATCTAAAACTATTTGGAAGAGCTCACGTGTAAAGATGCTACAGAGAGGTCTGATGCAACAAGCGACTCCTATGTGGCTGTCTTGCTTTAGATGCTAAGAAGAATGCAATAATCATACCTTTTCTGATCAAAAGGCTCTCATCTTCCTCACTTTGTTTGCTCTAATAACAAATCTACCGTCTTCATTTATACTCTATTGTTACTTAGTTCGAGTTGTCTTTGGTCAGCTGGTTATGTGTTTCATTGTGGATTATTTTGGGTGCAGAATTTTTTTTTGGGTACAGACCTTGGTGGTTTATTCGTAGTACTAAGAAGCCACCATTGCAACCTGAACAAGGTTTGTGAGCACCTTATAGCTTAATCCTTGTGTATGGATTCTACAAGGAGAAGTCATCCACATTGTTGCGAACACTCCCTGTTCCTCACAGCGGGCCTGCTTGAGGCCATGGATAGCACTCTGGACATTGTGGAGATCTTTGATTGTACCACCTTGATGACAGGTGCTCTGAACCATGGAGTGATGCAAGCCATCTTTTCGATTGTTTACCACACAAGATGTGTCAACCATATTTTTTTGTTCAAAATATTTTACAATGAACTGCAGTAACGAAGCACTGCTTCAGATTTTGGTCGGGAGCTACTTCATTAAGACAAAAGATAAATCCGACTTAAAAGGTAAATAAGCTTTGAGATTGTGTACAGAAAAGGTTGATTTTTTCCTGCTGTACCAACTGGCCACTGACTTGCCTTTAAGCGATATTTAGAAACACACATGTTCTTGATCATAATATTACATTTGAACGATTATAGTGATTTTACTTACATCATTACTTTTATGCTTTTTGTTGACTGATTTACGGAATATGTACAGGGCAGGAAAAGGAGGCGGGAATTAAGAGCCAAGGAGAAGAAGAGAGGGGACAGGAGGATGGATCACTTATCTCTGCTGAAGCTGGATTGGGGTGGATTGGGCGACTGAATTGATATAACTTTTTTTTTCAAATAATATCCAGATTTTATGTTTTCCCGGATGCATTGACAATGGTTTGTCTATTCTACTGTTCTTCCAGGAATATTTTCTATTAGCTTGAATGAAGAGACCATTATAGAGGGAAGCGGAGCCAGAGGCATTATCAGATGTGCCACTAGAGGCAATGATGGTGCTTAGATGGGAGCCGGACAAACATGTCGATGGTGCTAAATAATCTTCTTGTTATACAGGTGAGTTAAAAAAATCAAACATGTCTATGTTCTTTTGTTTGGACTAACCTTTTCACTCTAGAATCTAGATTTCAATCACCGTGGTCATTTCTTATCCAATGACATAAATCTGGTCTAATTTCTATTTTTACATTTTAAAACAACACATGGGAAACAAAAGGAGAATATGTATATTATTTGGGCTTCCCCGTAGTTGTAATTTGTTCTTTGATTGTTTACAAATTTAAATCCTGCATAGAAGTTTCAGGAACTTCTGTTGATGTGTTCACAATAATTCTATATCTACTTATAGTCACATATAAAATATGAAGAAAAGCATGTAAAAAGACAGTATGTTTTTAACTGGTTGTTGTGTACAATCACTCGAGCTCCAGTTACAAAAAGAGAACAAAAGAATAAAAAACTGAAAAGCTTACCCATGAAATGCTAGACCCAAAGCTTGATGATCCTGAAGGAAACTAGATGGCAGTGGTGGCTCAGAGAAGAGGATAAGCGGGGATGCGAGGGACTGATGTGGACTGCAGAAGGGAAGGAAGGGGAGGGAAGCTTTGTTAAGAACTATGCCCATAGTTTGATGTCATACTGCATTGCAACTCTTGTTAGATCCTAGAGAATTAGTATGATTTTGGGTGCTGGAAGAAGCTGACACTCTCATGGACATGTTTGTCTAAGGGATTAGAATACCCCATTCATCATTTTAGTTCATTAAATATCCCAGGTTTCATTGTGCCTCAGTTTCATCTTGGGACGTTGGCCCTGAGGTGTGAACTCTGTGTACCCATGTCGATGTAAGGAGCCCATGCCCTAGTTATCTCACACGCCTTGGTGAAGTAAACAGGAAGGTCATGCTTGTTGTGGTCATAAAGGCAATCGAGAGGAGGGATAACCATACTGGCAGTAACAACAAACGAGTAGGGTAGGTGGGATGTGTGGGGCAAATGTGAAAGTCAATGATGTTAATCCTCCGGTGGCCACCACACTCGGAGAAGGTAGCGGCGCTACGGTGTGTAGCAGGTCGCGTCGCCGTGTTGGTCGCCCTCGATGGGATGGGATCGATGGCGTGGTAGCGCGACTGTCCTTGGCATGACTTGGCTAAGGTATAAGATCAAGCCCGACGATGAGGGTGTTGTCCCACCTCCTTGCTAGGCTACACAACTATTCCCAAGGTTTTCCAACCAGATACAAACACGTCAACTATGTGGCTGGAATTAATCAAGAGTTGTGAGCCCTTCTACATCTCATGTCCAGATCCTCAACGACAATTTTTTCATCAAATATCTAAATAACACAAAATTAGGTCAATACAATATCGTCTAAAAATACGAATTTCATGTTGGTAGATAAATTGGTTAACAAAATCAAAAGGAATATGATATCAAGAAAAATGTCTTAGATCTTAAAAGGGACAACAAAGATATGTCGCCCATTGGGAGTGAGCGAATGGGATCTCCATCTTTCAATATGAAATCGCTCCATCGGGGACATGTTGGGTTGGAGGTTTTCTATGCTCAGACCAATGAATCTTAAGGAATAGGAATTGAGTTGTGAGGAATTCAACAACGCACTCGAAATAATGCAACCCGACTTGAATTCTGATATATCGAGATGGCAACACTTATTTCCGCCAGTTATTCTAACGGACATGGACGGGTAAATTTATATATTTCATTATCATAACATTCAAATATAAAAATTTATTTTATTTATCACTATATTCAAGATAATTTAATTTATAAAATTGCAGGGGTATGTGTGGCTATTTTGTTGAGCAATTTATGCTCTCGTGGAACGGTAAAGAATTGGTTTGTCCTGTTTGCACGATGGGTATTCTTTGTTACACATTTTTGAGGCCTTCAACATGAAATATTTGTGTTAACTACATATATTGCTTGGGCACGATGGGTATGAGTTGATGAAGAAGTTTATATTGTACTTACTCAAATATCGTTCGAATGAAGCTAAAAACAACATTCCTGATATTGTGCGAGAATTTCTTATGCGCATCAAGTAGACCTTAATTTGTTTCAGATTTTCAGTTGGATAATCGATCTAGATGTATATATTGTCAAATTGCCTTTTTGTTATTAGTTTACATTGTAAGTGAAGTGGACTTCAATTATAAAACCAATTGTGCATGTGTTATCTTTTCTCTACATGTAAAATTTAACATACATTATGCTTATCCAACTCCAGCAAAATATTTTAAAAGCCCGTGGCAACGCACGGGCATTCTCCTAGTTAGTACTTAATGGATAAGAAAAACATGCTGAGTTAACATTTGGTTCAATTGTAGCCGCAAAACTGTAGGACAAAATACGCAACAACTAACAACATAACAAATCTCAGATGAGAAGCCCTGAACAGGTAGAACATGGAACATTAGGAAGATCAATATGAGTAGCAAATGATTCACAGAAAGAAGCTACTATCTCAGAGTCATGCCCATATTTATTGCTAAAGTTATCAAAAGTACAGTTTTCATAAAAGATTTAACACAATCAAACTCAAGCCACAAGCCTTATACCTGACTCTTTACCTTTGTCGAGTTCCCAATCTTTGGAGTTGCGTTTAATTCTTTCCAGAACATCCCGTTTGAATTCAATAGTTCTCTTTATGTTGGAACCCGTAGAAGAAGAATCGAGTATTAATTGATCATCATGAGAAAGCCGAGCATAAACGTTTTCTATAATCATTTCTCTCGAGAGCTCATGGTTGGGGAAAGTGTGCATCATAGATTTAAGCCTTCCCAAGCTTGGGTGATGCTTTATCCTTCACGAGGCCATAAATTATATATGTAATTCCGATCATGATAAACTAGATGCATATGATAGAACTTCTGATGAAATTCCAGCTTCAAGCGATTCCAGTCCCATGATACAATATCATCCAATAGCCTATACCAAATCAATGCTTTTCCCTCCAAAGATAAAGAGAAAAACTTCTTCTTAACTTTGTCCTTGGATAAACCTGCGAGCTTGAATAGTCCACAAATCTCATCCACATATATCAAGTAGTAATCGGGATGAGTTGTAACATCTCCTAAATAAGGATTGGCTAGCAGTTTCTCTAACATACTCGAAGGAATCTCATAATAAATATTTACAACAGGTTTAGTAAATTGAGGAGCAACCTTTTCAACTTCAGTTTGAGGTGAAGATACCCCGAACAAACCACTCAAAGGGTTATTATCCATAGTAACAAGCGACATTAAATTTCAGCACGTACCTAATGATTCCTTACCAAATTCCACTCACGAGAGGCGCTTCACTCCCCGTCAACAACGCCAGAAAAGAGTCTTGATGACCCACAAGTATAGAGTATCAATCGTAGTCCTTTCGATAAGTAAGAGTGTCGAACCAAACGATGAGCAAAAGGAAATGATAAACAGTTTTCAGCAAGGTATTTTGTGCAACTGCTGTAGGTAACAATGATAGATAGTTTTGCAGCAATCCTTTCTATAGCAAGTGATAAGTAAAAATAGTAACAAAGGTGCACAAAGGTGGAACAATCCTTTCTATAGCAAAGGAAATGCTTGAAATTACTCTTATATAAAGCAAGCATTCCCGAGGACACATGGGAATATTTGTGTAGTCATGTTCATCATGTTGAGTTGATTCACGTTCGTTAGTTTTATAATTTGATATGTGGGTGGACCGTGCTAAGGTGCTGTTCTTACTTGAACAAGAAAACTACTTGTGATTACCCCTCTCGCAAGCATTCACAACTATGAAAGAAGAATTAGATAAATCTAACCATATCATGAAACATGTGGATCTAAATCAGCCCCTTACAAAGTAACATACATACTAGGGTTTAAGCTTCTGTCACTCTAGCAACCCATCATCTACTTATTACTCTACAATGCCTTCCCTTAGGCCTTTTATATCGTGAAGTTTCATGTAGTCAATGTTCACTCGGCACCACTAAAGGAAGCAACAACATACATATCATCAAAATATCGAATGAATAACAATTTCACATGATTACTTATAACAAGCCTCAATAACAAAAATAACTACTCACACATCATCAACATGTTCAACATCAGAGGTGTAATAATGATGATTAAGGATCTGAACCTAATATCTTCCACCAAGTAAACCAACAAACATCAATTATAAGATGTAATCAACACTACTAGCAACTGACATGTACCAATCGGAGGTTTCGAGGCAAAGATTGAATACAAGAGATGAAGTAGGATTGGAGATAAGATGGTGTTGGTGAATATATTGATGAATATTGGTCCTCCCACGAAAGAGGCAACACTGGGCCCTCTTAATTACGTTTGGAAAACGTGGCATCGGGTCGACACCGCAGGAATCTTGTGGTGGGTTGGTCCCAGACCTTGTGCGAAGGTGTTGCTTTGGGCTGGCCTATCACAGCCAGGTGAAAATGTCCCTCGGTCAAACCCCATCCGGTGAAAGTCAAAGGTGTAGATCCGCTTGGTGAACAGTGTCAGGGTTAGACGGCATGAGGGACCTGGAGGTGGCAATGCCGCCAGGTCTTGCGCTGGGCCCTCTTACGGTGTTAAACTATGGCATCGGGTCAATACCGAGGGAATCTTGTGGTGGGTTGGGCCCGGACTTTGATCCGAAGTAAACCTATGGGCTGGCCTATCACAGCCAGGTGGAAATGACCCTCGGTCAAACCCCGTCCAGTGGAAGTCAAAGGGGTAGATCCGTCCGGTCAAGAGTGTCAGGGTTAGACGGGACGTGGGACCTGGAGGGGGCCTATGCCGCCAGTTCTTGCCCTAGGCCCTCTTACGTTCGGAAAACATGGCATCGGGTCGACACCGAGGGAATCTTGCGGTGGGTTGGGCCCGGAACTTTTGCTAAGATGTTGCTAGCTATGGGCTGGCCTATCACACACAGGTGAAAATGACCCTCGGTCAAACCACGTCCGGTGGAAGTCAAAGGGGTAGATCCGTCCGGTCAAGAGTGTCAGGGTTAGATGGGACGGGGGACCTGGAGGGGGCTATGCCGCCAGGTCTTGCCCTGGGCCCTCTTAATTATGTTCAGAAAACGTGGCATCGGGTCGACATAGAAGGAATCTTGCGGCGGGTTGGTCCCAGACCTTGTGCTAAGGTGTTGCTATGGGCGAGCCTATCACAGCCAGGTGAAGATGTCCCTCCGTCAAACCCCGTCCGGTGAAAGTCAAAGGGGTAGATCTGCTCGGTTAACAGTGTCAGGGTTAGACGGCACGAGGGACCTAGGGGTGGCAATGCCACCAGGTCTTGCATTGGGCCCTCTTACGGTGTGAAACTATGGCATCGGGTCAATACTGAGGGAATCTTGCGGTGGGTTGGGCCCGGACTTTGATCCGAAGTAAACCTATGGGCTGCCCTATCACAGCCAGGTGGAAATGACCCTTTGTCAAAACCCGTCCGGTGGAAGTGAAAGGAGTAGATCCGTCCGGTCAAGAGTGTCAGGGTTAGACGGGACGGGGGACCTTGAGGGGGGCTATGCCGCCAGTTCTTGCCCTGGGCCCTCTTACATTCGGAAAACATGGCATCGGGTCAACACCGAGGGAATCTTGCGGTGGGTTGGGCCCGGAGCTTGTGCTAAGATGTTGCTAGCTATGGGCTGGCCTATCACAGACAGGTGAAAATGACCCTCGGTCAAACCCCGTTCGGTAGAAGTCAAAGGGGTAGATCGGTCCGGTCAAGAGTGTTAGGGTTAGACGAGACGGGGGACCTGGAGGGGGCTATGCCGCCAGGTCTTGCCCTGGGCCCTCTTAATTACGTTGGGAAAACATGGCATCGGGTCGACACCGAAGGAATCTTGCGGTGGGTTGGTCCCAAACCTTGTGCTAAGGTGTTGCTATTGGCTGGCCTATCACAGCCAGGTGCAAATGTCCCTCAATCAAATCCCGTACGGTGAAAGTCGAAGGGGTAGACCCGCTCGGTGAACAGTCTTAGGGTTAGATGGCACGAGGGACCTAGGGGTGGCAATGCCGCCAGGTCTTGCGCTGGGCCCTCTAACGGTGTGAAACTATGGCATCGGGTCAATACCGAGGGAATCCTGCGCTGGGTTGGGCCCGGACTTTTATCCGAAGTAAACCTATGGGCTGGCCTATCACGACCAGGTGGAAATGTCCCTCGGTCAAACCCCGTCCGGTGGAAGTCAAAGGGGTAGATCCGTTCGATCAAGAGTGTCAGGGTTAGACGGGACGGGGGACCTGGAGGGGGGCTATGCCGCCAGCTCTTGCCCTGGGCCCTCTTACGTTCGGAAAACGTGGCATCGGGTCGACACCGAGGGAATCTTGCGGTTGGTTGGGCCCGAAGATTGTGCTAAGATGTTGCTAGCTATGGGCTGGCCTATTACAGACAGGTGAAAATGACCCTCGGTCAGACCCCGTCTGGTGGAAGTCAAAGGGGTAGATCCGTCCGGTCAAGAGTGTCAGGGTTAGACGGGACGGGGGGCCTGGAGGGGGCTATGCCGCCAGGTCTTGGCGTGGGCCCTCTTAATTACGTTCTGAAAACGTGGCATCGGGTCGACACCGAGGGAATCTTGCGGTGGGTTGGGCCCGGAGCTTGGGCTAAGATGTTGCTAGCTATGGGCTGGCGTATCACAGACAGGTGAAAATGACCCTCGGTCAAACCCCGTCCGGTGGAAGTCAAAGGGGTAGATCCGTCCGGTCAAGAGTGTCAGGGTTAGACGGGACGGGGGACCTTGAGGGGGGCTATGCCGCCAGTTCTTTCCCTGGGCCCTCTTACGTTCGGAAAACATGGCATCGGGTCAACACCGAGGGAATCTTGCGGTGGGTTGGGCCCGCAGCTTGTGCTAAGATGTTGCTAGCTATGGGCTGGCCTATCACAGACAGGTGAAAATGACCCTCGGTCAAACCCCGTCCGGTAGAAGTCAAAGGGGTAGATCCGTCCGGTCAAGAGTGTTAGGGTTAGACGAGACAGGGGACCTGGAGGGGGCTATGCTGCCAGGGCTTGCCCTGGGCCCTCTTAATTACATTGGGAAAATGTGGCATCGGGTCGACACCGAAGGAATCTTGCGGTGGGTTGGTCCCAAACCTTGTGCTAAGGTGTTGCTATGGGCTGGCCTATCACAGCCATGTGCAAATGTCCCTCGGTCAAATCCCGTCCGGTGAAAGTCGAAGGGGTAGACCCGCTCGGTGAACAGTCTCAGGGTTAGACGGCACGAGGGACCTAGGGGTGGCAATGCCGCCAGGTCTTGCGCTGGGCCCTCTTACGGTGTGAAACTATGGCATCGGGTCAATACCGAGGGAATCTTGCACTGGGTTGGGCCCGGACTTTGATCCGAAGTAAACCTATGTGCTGGCCTATCACAGCCAGGTGGAAATGACCCTCGTTCAAACCCCGTCCGGTGGAAGTCAAAGGGGTAGATCCTTCCGGTCAAGAGTGTCAGGGTTAGACAGGATGTGGGACCTGGAGGGGGGCTATGCCGTCAGTTCTTGCCCTGGGCCCTCTTACGTTCGGAAAACGTGGCATTGGGTCGACACCGAATGAATCTTGCGGTGGGTTGGGCCCGGAGCTTGTGCTAAGATGTTCCTATCTATGGGCTGACCTATCACAGACAGGTGAAAATGAACCTCGGTCAAACCCCGTCCGGTGGAAGTCAAAGGGGTAGATCTGTCCGGTCAAGAGTGTTAGGGTTAGACGGGACGGGGGACCTGGAGGGGGCTATGCCGCTAGGTCTTGCCCTGGGCCCTCTTAATTACGTTCAGAAAACGTGGCATCGGGTCGACACTGAAGGAATCTTGTGGTGGGTTGGTCCCAGACCTTGTGCTAAGGTGTTGCTATGGGCTGGCCTATCACAACCAGGTGAAAATGTCCCTCGGTCAAACCCCGTCCGGTGGAAGTCAAAGGGGTAGATTCGTTCGGTCAAGAGTGTGAGGGTTAGACGGGACGGGGGACCTGGAGGGGGGCTATGCCGCCAGTTCTTGCCCTGGGCCCTCTTACGTTAGGAAAACGTGGCATCGGGTCGACACCGAGGGAATCTTGCGGTGGGTTGGGCCCGAAGCTTGTGCTAAGATGTTGCTAGCTATGGGCTGGCCTATTACAGACAGGTGAAAATGACCCTCGGTCAAACCCCGTCCGATGGAAGTCAAAGGGGTAGATCCGTCCGGTCAAGAGTGCCAGGGTTAGACGGGACGGGGGACCTGGAGGGGGCTATGCCGCCAGGTCTTGGCATGGGCCCTCTTAATTACGTTCTGAAAACGTGGCATCGGGTCGACACCGAGGGAATCTTGTGGTGGGTTGGGCCCGGACTTTGATCTGAAGTAAACCTATGCGCTGGCCTATCACAACCAGGTGGAAATGACTCTCGGTCAAACCCCGTCCGGTGGAAGTCAAAAGGTAGATCCGTCTGGTCAAGAGTGTCAGGGTTAGACGGGACGGGGACCTGGAGGGGAACTATGCCGCCAGTTCTTGCCCTGGGCCCTCTTACGTTCGGAAAACGTATCATCGGGTCGACACCGAGGGAATCTTGCGGTGGGTTGGGCCCGGAGCTTGTGCTAAGATGTTGCTAGCTATGGGCTGGCTTATCACAGACAGGTGAAAATGACCCTCGGTCAAACCCCGTCCGGTGGAAGTCAAAGGGGTAGATCTGTCCGGTCAAGAGTGTTAGGGTTAGACGGGACGGGGGACCTGGAGGGGGCTATGCCGCCAGGTCTTGCCCTGAGCCGTCTTAATTACGTTCGGAAAACGTGGCATCGGGTCGACACCGAGGGAATCTTGCAGTGGGTTGGTCCCAGACCGTGTGCTAAGGTGTTGCTATGGGCTGGCCTATCACAACCAGGTGAAAATGTCCCTCGGTCAAACCCCGTCCGGTGAAAGTCAAAGGGGTACATCCGCTCGGTGAACAGTGTCAGGGTTAGACGGCACGAGGGATGTGGGGGTGGCAATGCTGCCAGGTCTTGCGCTGGGCCCTCTTACGGTGTGTGTTGGAAATATGCCCTAGAGGCAATAATAAATTAGTTATTATCATATTTCCTTGTTCATGATAATCGTTTATTATCCATGCTATAATTGTATTGATCGAAGACTCAGATACATGTGTGGATACATAGACAAACACCATGTCCCTAGTATGCCTCTAGTAGACTAGCTCGTTGATCAAAAGATGGTAAAGGTTTCCTAGCCATGGACATGAGATGTCATTTGATAACGGGATCACATCATTAGGAGATTGATGTGATGGACAAGACCCAAACTACAAACGTAGCATATGATCGTGTCAGTTTATTGCTACTGTTTTCTGCATGTCAAGTATATGTTCCTATGACCATGAGATCATGCAACTAACAGACATCGGAGGAGTTCCTTGTGTGTATCAAACGTCGCAACGTAACTGGGTGACTATAAAGGTGCTCTATAGGTATCTCCGATGGTGTCTATTGGGTTGGCATGGATCAAGACTGGGATTTGAGACTCCGTGTGACGGAGAGGTATCTCAGGGCCCACTCGGTAATACAAGATCACAAAAAAGCCTTGCAAGCAATGCGACTAAGTGTTATCCACGAGATCTTGTATTACGGAACGAGTAAAGAGACTTGCCGGTAACGGGGTTGAACTAGGTATGGAGATACCGACGATCGAATCTCGGGCAAGTAACATACCGAAGAACAAAGGGAACGTTATACGGGATTGACTGAGTCCTTGACATAAAGGTTCGACCGATAAAGATCTTCGTAGAATATGTAGGAACCAATATGGTCATCCAGGGCCCGCTATTGGTTATTGACCGTAGAGGTGTCTCAGCCATGTCTACATAGTTCTCGAACCTGCAGGGTCTGCACACTTAAGGTTTGGTGATGTTTCGGTAGTATAGAGTTATGTATGGTGGTGACCGAAGGTTGTTTGGAGTCCCGGATGAGATCCCGGACGTCACGAGGAGCTCCGGAATGGTTTGGAGGTAAAGATTCATATATAGGAAGTCCTATTTTGGTCGCCGGAAAAGTTTTGGGCTCATCGATAATGTACCGGGAGTGCCGGTAGTGTACCGGGGGACCACCGGGAGAGGTATTTCGACCCAAGAGGCTACATGGGCTGTGGGAGGGTGGAAACCAGCCCTTAGTGGGCTGGTGGAAGTTCTCTAAGAGGCCCATGCGGCTGGACTTGAGGAAGAGAGAAAAAAAAGCCAAGGTGGAAATAAATTCAAAGTAGGAAAGGAGGAATCCTAATCCTACTAGGATTGGAGGAGGATTCCTCCAATCCTCCTTGCGCAAGGGCAGACTTGGCGCCAGCCCTCCTCCTCCCTCCCTCTTATATATACTGGTGGTATTGGGTTTTTTGCACGTGATTTTATGGCCACGTGCTACCCGTTCCACCGTTGCTCCTCTAGATCAGATTTCCGCAGTGCTTAGGCGAAGCCCTGCCGGAATTGCTCCACCACCATCGTCGGAGCGCCGTCACGCTGCTGGTGAACTCTTCTCCCTCTCAACTTCCTCTTGTTGGATCAATACGGTGGAGATCGTCATCAAGCTGCACGTGTGCTGAACGCGGAGGTGCCGTCCGTTCGGCGCTAGATCGGAAGGACAATGATGAGATCGCGGGACGAATCGTGATGAGTTCACGGGACGGATCGTGATGAGTTCACGGGACGAATCGTGATGAGATCGCGGGACGGATCGTGATGAGATCGCGGGACGGATCCTGATGAGTTCGCGGGATGGATCGTGATTGGATCGCGGGACGGATCGTGATGTCATCGCGGGACGCTCGGCAATTTGGATCGCGGAGATGTTCGACTACACCAACCGCGTTTCTTAACGCTTCCTGCTTAGCGATCTACAAGGGTATGTAGATCCATTCTCCCTCTTGTAGATGCTCATCACGATGGATAGATCTGCATGTGCGCAGGAATTTTTTTGTTTCCCATGCAACGTTCCCCAACAGTGGTATCAGAGCTAGGTCTATGTGTTGATAAGATCTCGAGTAGAACAGAAAATGTTTGTGGGCGTTGATGCTTAGATTGCTTCCTCCCTTGGTCGTATTTTGGTTCAGCGGTATTGTGAGATGAAGCGGCCCGGACCAACATTACTCGTACGCTTACGAGAGACCGGTTCCCTCGACGTAACTTGTTGCCTAGATGGCTTGCGGGTGGCAGTTTGTCTCACTTTAGTTGGATCGGATTCGACGAAGGCGGTCCTTGAGAAGGTTGAAAAGCAAATTATGTATCACCATTGTGGTTTATGCGTAGTTGAGAATCATTCTTGCTAGAAACCCGTAGCAGCCACGTAAAACATGCAACAACAATTAGAGGACGTCTAACTTGTTTTTGCAGGGTATGTTGTGATGTGATATGGCCAATTACATGATGTGATATATGTGATGTATGAGATGATCATGTGATGTATAGAATTTCACGACTTGCGTGTCGATGAGTATGGCAACCGGCAGGAGCCATAGGGTTGTCTTTAATTATTGTATGACCTGTGTGTCAATCATTAAGCACTATGTAATGCTTTACTTTATCGCTAAACGGTAGCAATAGTAGTAGAAGCATGTTGGGCGCGACAACCCCAATGGCGACACGTTGATGGAGATCAAGATGATGAAGATCATGCTGTCATGCCGGTGACGATGGAGATCATGCCGATGCTTTCAAGATGGAGATCAAAAGCACAAGTTCATGGCCATATCATGTCACTTATGATTTGCATGTGATGTTAATACTTTTATGCACCTTGTTTTGCTTAGGACGACGGTAGCATTATAAGGTGATCCCTCACTTAAATTTCAAGATGAATTGTGTTCTCCCCGAGTGTGCACCGTTGCGAAAGTTCGTCGTGTCGAGACACCACGTGATGATCAGGTGTGATAGACTCTACGTTCACATACAACGGGTGCAAGCTAGTTTTGCACGTGCAGAACACTCGGGTTAAACTTGACGAGCCTAGCATGTACAGACATGGCCTCGGAACACAAGAGACCGAAAGGTCGAACATGAGTCATATAGTAGATATGATCAACATGATGATGTTCACCATTGTAACCACCTCAACTCACGTGATGATCGGACTTGAGTTGGTGAATTTGGATCATGTATCACTCGAATGACCGGAGGGATGTCAATTTGAGTGGGAGTTCTTAAGTAATATGATTAATTGAACTCATTATCATGGACATAGTCAGTAGTGTCTTTGCAAATTATGTTGTAGATTACTTGCTCGCGCTGTAGCTCCCTTGATTTTTTATATGTTCCAAGAGAAATAGAGTTGAAAGATGGTGGTAGCAATATTATGGACTAGCTCCGTGATATGAGGATTGTCCTCGTTGCTGCAGAGAAGGCTTATGTCCTTAATGCACTGCTCGGTGCGCCAACCCCTCTAGCGTCGTCTGTAGATGTTATGAACATCTGACAGGCACGTTCTGATGACTACTTGATAGTTTAGTGTGTTATGCATTACGGCTTAGAATTGAGGCTCCGAAACGTTTTGAACGTCACGGAACATATGAGATGTTCTAAGAGCTGAAAGTAGGATCTCAGGCTCATGCCCGTGTTGCGAGATATGAGATCTCCAACAAGATTCTTTGTCGGTAATATGAAAGAGAATAGCTCAATTGTTGAGCATGTGCTCAGATTGTCTGGTTGCTACAATCGCTTGAATCGAGTGGGAGTTGATCTTCCAGATAAGATAGTGATTGATATAGTTCTCTAAGTCACTGTCACTAAGCTACTAGAACCTTGTGATGAACTATAAGATGCCAGGGATAGAAATAATGATCCCTGAGCTATTCGCGATGTTTGACACTGTGAAGGTAGAAATCAAAAAGGAGCGTCAACTGTTGATGGTTAGTCAAACCACTAGTTTCGAGAAGGGCAGGAGCAAGGAGGGAAAACTTCATGGATAACAACTCACAGACATCGGAGGAGTTCCTTGTGTGTATCAAACATCGCAACGTAACTGGGTGATTATAAAGGTGCTCTATAGGTATCTCCGATGGTGTCTGTTGGGTTGGCATGGATCAAGACTGGGATTTGAGACTCCGTGTGACGGAGAGGTATCTCAGGGCCCACTCGGTAATACAAGATCACAAAAAAGCCTTGCAAGCAATGCGACTAAGTGTTATCCACGAGATCTTGTATTACGGAACGAGTAAAGAGACTTGCCGGTAACGAGGTTGAACTAGGTATGGAGATACCGACGATCGAATCTCGGGCAAGTAACATACCGAAGAACAAAGGGAACGTTATACGGGATTGACTGAGTCCTTGACATAGAGGTTCGACCGATAAAGATCTTCGTAGAATATGTAGGAACCAATATGGTCATCCAGGGCCCGCTATTGGTTATTGACCGTAGAGGTGTCTCAGCCATGTCTACATAGTTCTTGAACCCGCAGGGTCTGCACACTTAAGGTTTGGTGATGTTTCGGTAGTATAGAGTTATGTATGGTGGTGACCTAAGGTTGTTTGGAGTCCCGGATGAGATCTCGGACGTCACGAGGAGCTCCAGAATGGTTTGGAGGTAAAGATTCATATATAGGAAGTCCTATTTTGGTCGCCGGAAAAGTTCTAATTAGTTTCAGTCAAAGGGGTAGATCCGTTCGGTCAAGAGTGTGAGGGTTAGACGGGACGGGGGACCTGGAGGGGGCTATGCCGCCAGGTCTTGCCCTGGGCCCTCTTAATTACGTTCAGAAAACATGGCATCGGGTCGACACCGAGGGAATCTTGCGGTGGGTTGATCCCAGACCTTGTGCTAAGGTGTTGCTATGGGCTGGCCTATCACAGCCAGGTGAAAATGTGTCACCACCCTAGATAGATGTCCTAGGAATAGTATTGTGCTTGCATCATGTTTCATTTTGCATTAACATGAAATGGGGAACAAAAAGAAAACCCCAAGCTAACTTTGAATCAAAACAATTCTAATTTGGTGAAAATTCAACAAATCCAAAATGCCCACTGAAAATGTTCCCTATGTCTGGTAAATTTGGGCATGATTATACGAGGGACCGTTCTAATTTTTTGAACAATCAAAGTAGTTCGAAAATAATGGATAAGGCTCCTGAAATCATTAAATAATGCACTATCATTATTTTTGTTTTCAAAATATCCTAAAACTTTTCAAATAAGTTTGAAATATTCAAACTTTAGTTTATTAAATATTTCGGATATTATTAATTAGCATTTGTACCTGAAAAGAAAATAAACAAATGTAGGAAAATAGAAAACTGAAAGAACTAAAAAAGAAAAAGAAAAGAAAAGGAAGAGGCCAGGCCGGCCCACCTGGCCCAGGAGGTCGTCGTCCTTCTGGCGGCCAGGGGGACAGGCATGTGCTCGCTGCGCGCGCTCATCGGAGCTGCCACGTAGCACCCCGCCTGCCTGCATCCTCCTGCCGCGTTGGCGAGAGGATGAGGACGTCGCTGCCGTCCCCATTTCTCTCTCTCTCGCTCGCATTCGCCCCCTTCCCTCTCCCTCTCTCCTCTGCCACCATGGTCGAGCCCCTTCTCGCCGCGCCGCCGCCGTTCTAGCTGCTCCCCCTCGCCCCTGAGCCTCTCAACCAGACTGCCTCATCGCCCTCTCTCTGCTAGCCAAGCCACGCACCGCTGGGAGCTCCCCATCGCTGCCATCGCCGTCGTCTTCAACCTCTGGTCACCGGAAGGGAAGTGAAGGCCGCCGCCGCTCCAGACCTTCCCCGAGCCCACTCTCGACGCCCCTGCAATTGCCGTGAGCTCCTGCTCCTCTTCCCCCTCTTTCCCCCTTCGATAGGGCCTGATAGCACCGGATTTGTCCCGAGCCCGAAAGCTCCTCGCCACTGGCGAGGCCGTGGCCGCCGTTGCAGTGGCCCAAGATCGCGTCTGAGCATGCGGTCGTGCTCAGGATAGCCCCAGGCAGCCCTAGGAGGCATTAGTTGGCTCTTTTGAGCTTCGGCTCGACGAGCCCATGCTTGCCCGAGCTCCGGCAGCCGCCGCGCTCATCGCCGGCGTCGATTCCGTCCATCTCCGTCCATGGGAGGTGCCGGAATGGACGCGCGCGTGAGCGTGGGTTTGATTGGTGCCCTCCGCCGTCCGTTTGGTCGCCGGAGGCGCATTCCGGCGAGCCTCCGCCGCGTCGGATGGTCACCGCCGGCCCCGCTCCGGTGGGCTCCGGTGACGCCATTAAACCATTTTCAGTTTAAAATAAATCCAGAAATTGTTTAAAACTTCAAAAATTCATATAAATTAATTTGTAAGTCAGATGAAATAAATTTATATATGAAAATTTATCAGAAAAATCCAATAAATCCAATGGCACTATTGTCTTGCATGTTAGAGAAATCTAAATAGGTGAACACTGACATTTGTTAATAGGTTAGTAAATGGAATTTGAAATGAAGAACAATTTTGAACCTATATTCAAATTCATTTCAAATCAACATGATCACTAGTTGCATTAGCTCATCCATACATGTTATCGTGCCATGATCATGCATCATATTGTTGCACTTGCGTGTGTTGATTGTTTCTTATCTGCATTGCGGTAGGCCCTGCTCCTGAGGATACCTCCGAGTATCCCGACGAAGGAGAGAACCCTTCCGTTTCCCAGCAAGGCAAGCAACCCCTTTGAACATTCCGATAATATCCCACTCTCTCGCTCCTGCTCTCGTTTATTGCATTAGAACAACCGATCACATGTCAGTCATACGTGGTAGATGATCCTATTCTGTTGCGTAACCTGAGATTGTCACAGTAAATAGTTAAACCTTGCAACCTAGCATGCCTGGTAGATGCTTGTGCCATGATGTGCTTAGCTTACTTTGCCTGCTATGCTTGCTATGCTTAGAGTTGTGTTAGGTCGGATTCATCTGGGTGATGAACTGAGTGAAACAATGTTACCTCATGTGATGATGTTATGATGAACTCGATTTGGTAAAGGTAGCGATGAGAGGCTATGTAGGAGTACATAGCGGGTTTTCTCATTGGGACCGTTCTTAGGAATTTAGTTCCGTGTTTGTGATCCAAGACTAGTTGCTACCACACATTGGGTTCTGGTAACTCGACCCCTCTCGACTTATCATTCGCTTAGTCCTGAGTCTAGGACTAGCAAGTAGTTTCTGGTGTTTATAGAATGCTGGAGGCCATACGTAGCGCTGACCCTAGGGGTGGGTTACGACGCGGTAGGCAGTGGCACGGTGTACCAAGGGTCACCCGAATGGTGGGCTTGGGAACCCTGCGCACATCGTTTGGGGCCGTAGCGAAACTTCGGCCGAACTTCCGTGCGGGTTCAGTCTCAAATAGGCGATAACCTGGACTAGAGGCCTTATGTGATTGACGGTCGTGGCCGACTCCCTCGCTGGGCTTCCATTTGAAGGTTGCCGAGGTGCATGGTTTTATGAGCACACATCGATAAGTGGCGAGAGCGTGTGTGAAGAAGTACACCCCTGCAGGGTATGAAACTATTCGCATAGCCGCGTCCTCGGATATGGACCACTTGGAGAACTTATGTTGTTCATAGATAACCAAATGGATACTCATAAAAATATCAAGACAAGTGTGAGTACCGTAGATGGAACTCTTCCAGGAGAGGGAAGTGAATCTATGGTGGTGTATTGTTATGGAGTTAGTGGACTCGTGTGCGATTTATAAAATGTAAACAAAGAGTTAAAATTGAGTAGTGTAGGTTAGCCATGAGTCAAAGCAGGCATTGCTGCATATACTCCACCACTTCCTTTGTTGATACATGAGCATGAATAGACTAGGTCTGCTTTAAAGACTTGCGGAGTACATTTGTACTCATGTTTGCTTAAGAAATGTTGCAGATGAGACCCAGGACCCTTCGGGTGGGTTCTTTCTAGATGTCGATGATGTCGAATAGCTGGTGTCCCAGTTACGACCTTTGCCCTGTGGCGGGCTATAGATAGTCAGGCCATGTGCCTTTTTACCCCTTTCATCTGTTTGTACTCAGACAGCCTTATGCTTCCGCTTGGTTTGTATGAACATGTTTGTATGATTTGAGTGTCGGGTCATGTGACCCCTATCTGTAAGAACATATTATGCAAGGCTCATCTAAGCCTCTTTAATAAAAGTCATGTTATTGTATGTTTATGTTGTGATGCCATGGCTGTATCTATGCATATCGGGCATGTCGTGCGTACGTGTGACGCGCAACGGTATGTATGGGATCCGACACCTAGTTGTGTGCCTTTAGTAGTACTCTTTACGGGAAACTGCCTCTTTGTGTTTCCACCGAGCCATGGTAGGTTGCTGCTGCTCCGGACACATTGATTGACCGGCATGTATCCTTGTTTGCTGCTGTGTCTGTCCCTTCGGGGAAATGTCTCACAGTGTAATGGAGTCCCTATAGCCTGCTACTACTCATCTACGTGCAGTGATGGCATTTATGTCTCACGGCGTAATGGAGTCCTTGTAGCTTGCTATGACTCGTCTACACACGCTTGAGGCCGACACCTGCATTGCTAGGTTATGTATGCCTGTTTCCGTACGGATGAGCCACTTGGGTTCTATGACTAGTCATGTCGGCCCGGGTTCTCTGTCATTTGATTGCCAGTGACATGTTCACATACGTGAGCCAAAATACGCAAACGGTCCCGGCTAAGGTAAGGCTGCAGTCGTGGAGCTTACCGTGCGTGAGGCCGCAAAGGGATGTGATATGTTACATTATGGATTCATATGACTTAGGATCGGGGTCCCGACAGCGTTGGTATCAGAGCCTGACTGACTGTAGGACTACCAAGCCAAACCGGTCGAAGTTGAGTCTAGAAACACTATAGAAAAGTAGGGGAATTGATTGTGGGAGGGAACGTCAGGCTCTTTTTACTCCTCTTCCCAAGTTATTCTATGCTAAGTCATTCCCATCTTTTCTTCGGGGATAAGAATTAGGCTACTCATCCATTGCTTAGGATGCCGAGTTACTAACCATGGACCACTAGCTAGCTTGTTGCAAGTGAATGTGGGTACTCAAGTATTGTTGGTGTGACAAACAGATGGAGAAGAGATTTGAGTCTAGAAAGTCGAGTGGTTATGCTTTTCCAATCTTTGGCAGTTGTCTCAAAATCCTTTTTGAGCAATTACAACCATTATGCTGTCCAATTTCTGGTAGAATCTCTTATGTCTTTGCGTCTTTCTCTATTTCAGATGCCCTCTCGTCCTTCCCGTCAGGTGGTCCGTCTGACCAGGTGCATCGATGTACCGGGTCACACGGCCATGTTGGTTAGAGTGATGATGGAGGATGGATACCATTGGTACCCGGAGTACACAGTGGAGGAACAATATCGAGATTTCAACCAGAGCTAATATCTGTGTACCGTCAAGATTTATCCTTCATACCCTAGAGCTGCAGAGCCACTTCACTGGACTTATGGATTAGGCGTCACCATAGACATGGCAGTTCAGGAGGCCACCTATACCATGTTGACTATCATGAGGTTTCACCATGGTCTGCTCCAGAACATGGAGTTCTGCTATGTTCCTGCTTCCATGGGAGGAGAGGATGGTTATCTTAGCGCAGCCTACTATGATCATTCCCATGAGGACCCTAAGTTGCAGGTGACCGCTCAGATGTTGGAGAACAGGGATCGTGATGCACGAGCCCTTCGCATGGAGCTTTATGCTACCTGTGCACGTCTTTGGACAGCCCTGACACAGTTGGCACCTGTCGTGCAGATAGGCTATGGAGATTTGGAGATGCTGACCCCATCGCGGACTCATCTACCAGCACACGTAGACTGACCCGATGTTGGAGGCATCACCCCTCTTCGAGGACCACTGTTGCCGCCGACAAGGGGACCAAGGACACATCCGTGTCCTTATGGCTCCCAGGGATCATAGGCTAGAGTGTTTCCAGATCCTCAGGTTTAGCTCCCAGGTCATGGGGGTAACCTGTATGAGGCATTCTACGGCGCTGCTTGAGCATGTGGATGTTAGTTCTAGTATGGTAGTAATTGTATCATCATAGTCCTGCGTGTCTTGTGGGATATGATGAGGTTGAGAGTTGAGTTCGGAGGTGTAGATAGATAATGTATAGGAAGCTTGTAATGCCTCCGATGAGTTGTGTCATCTCTCCATAGTTGTTCTTCAGCTTGGTTTGTACTGAAATATGTCATGGTGTGTATGAGTCATGGTGTTCATATGACAGTTGTTTACCATGTTGATTGGTGTTTGCCCTGCATGCCATGTTGTCCAGTACATCCCTTATCTCATGTCTTAGAGTTGTTGTTCCCTATGACTAAGTTGTGGGTTTGTTTTCCCAGGATGGTGGCAACTAGGAATAACCCTGAGCCTGCCCTGAGCAGGGCAAGGGAAGCCAGCCAAGGCAAGAGGATCTGCCACATGCGCCTTCTCTGGCGGAAGTAATGCTAGAAGCTTAAAGGAATAAGAGGGAGACCAATAGGCTATTGGAAAGAATCGAGCAGAACACAGCATGTGCTCCCTGCAATGACTTCAATGATGGTGTATCACTTGGTGATTTCATCAGACTGAGCCCACCCAAATATCATCATTCAGTCGACCCACTCGATGCGGATGACTAGCTGACTAGCATGTACCGTAAGATCCGGGCTGCCAATGTGACTGAGGCCAACAAGGTGACCTTTGCAACTTACTTTCTGGAAGGTCCTGCCAATCTGTGGTGGGAGAATTTTGAAGCCATGCGTCCCGCAGGCCCCGCACCAACTTGGCCAGAGTTGAATGCCGCATTTCGTACCCATCACATCTCGGAAGGGCTGATGGATCGTAAGAGAGAGGATTTCTGTGCTTTCACCCAGGGCAGACTGTCAGTGGATGTTTATAGTCGCGAGTTTGGAAACCTTGCTCGCTATGCTCCTAAGGAAGTTTCTACTGATGCCAAGAAGCAGGCTAGGTTCCGCAAGGGACTTAACCCTGAGCTCCGCCGAGATCTGCGCCTGCATGAGTGCACCACTTTCTAGGCTCTCGTCAACAAGGCTATCAATGTCGAGACTGGACAGACTGATTATGAGGCCACGAGAAAGCACAACCGTGACTTCAACCCTGCATCTGGCTCGGGTTCCAATAAATGCCGGATCTGGGTGCCCAACGCAGCTCTGCCACCAAAATACAATGCGAGGCCATCCTTCCAGGCGCCTCGCCCAGTTCAGCCCAACCCTCCAGTCAGACCATTTGGAGGACCGCCTGCAAATGTTGCTTCCCATGACACCGTGGTTTTCTATAAGTGTGGAGAACCAGGACACTACTCCTGTAAGTCTCCCCAAAATAATGCTAAGCCCACTGGATGTGGAAAGCTAGGAAAAGCCTTCTTTGTGAAGCCAGCTCCTGCTCGTGGTCGAGTGAACTATGTGTCTGCTGAGGAAGCTCTTCAGGATCCCGATGTTATCCTAGGTACGCTCCTTGTCAATAGTCATCCAACATCTGTTCTATTTGATACTGGTGCATCTCATTCCTTCATCTCAGAAAGTTATGCACAGTTGCATAACATGTCTTTCTGTGATATGCCTACTCCTTTAGTAGTGCAGACTCCGGGTTCAAAATGGCAAACTTCTAGAGTGAGCCATGATAATGAGATTTTGGTGGATAGATTAGTCTTCCTAGCATCTTTGATAACCCTCAAGTCTTCGGACATCAATATCATACTAGGTATGGATTGGATGAAAGCCTACTATGCCAAGATTGATACTCATTCTAGGAATGTTCAACTTACACATCCGTCGGGTGAGATAGTAAATGTCTCCACTCGAACAACCAAGCGCCAACTCTATTCCCTAAATGCTAGCCCTCTTCCAGAGTTAGAAGAAATTCCGGTAGTCCGTGACTTTTCGGATGTCTTTCCAGAAGAACTACCAGGAATTCCTCTTGTGAGAGATGTTGAGTTTGTGATAGAGCTCATTCCAGGGACTGTCCGAATAGCCAGAAGACCTTATAAGATGGCACCCTTAGAACTAGTCGAACTTAAGATCCAACTCGATGAGGCTTTGAAGAAAGGTTTCATCCGTCCCAGTTCTTCTCCTTGTGCTTGTCCCATCCTCTTCGTCAAGAAGAAGGATGGTTCAGATCGGATGGTTGTGGATTATCGACCAGTGAATCTGGTCACCATAAAGAACAAGTATCTGCTCCCTAGGATCAACGATTTGTATGATCAACTCGCTGGATCATCTGTCTTTTCCAAAATGGATTTGAAGTTGGGATACCATCAAATCATAATTAGGAATGGGGACATTCCAAAAATGGCTTTTGTTACTCGTTATGGCCAATACGAGTACACCGTCATGTCCTTCGGTTTAACCAATGCCCCAGCCACCTTCTCTCGCTTGATCAATTCGATCATCATGGAGTATCTAGATAAATTCGTCGTGGTTTATCTCGACGATATACTTATCTACTCGAAGAACGAATAAGAACATGCCGAGCATCTAAGGCTGGTATTGTTGAAACTCCGAGAGCACCGCCTGTACGCCAAATTCTCCAAATGTGAATTTTGGTTGCCCGAAGTGACCTATCTGGGCCACGTGATTTCTGGTAAAGGTATTGCTTTCAATCCCGAGGGAGTTCAAGCCGTCCTTGATTGGACTCAACCTGAATCGGTTAAGCAAGTTCGGAGTTTCCTAGGCTTAGCGAGCTATTGTCGCCGCTTTGTCGAAAATTTCTCCAAAGTTGCAAAACCTCTGTCTGAACTCCTCAAGAAAGATAAAAAAGTTTGAATGGACTCCACAATGTGAGCACAGTTTTCAGGAGTTGAAAAGACGACTGACCTCTGCTCCTGTTCTGGTGCCACCTGATTTCTCTAAGGACTTTGTTATCTATTGCGATGCCTCGCGACAAGGATTAGGTTGCATTCTCATGCAAGATCGTCATGTGATTGCATACGCTTCTCGGCAGTTGCGTCCACATGAGGATAATTATCCAACACATGATATTGAGCTTGCGGCCGTAGTCGATGCACTGAAAACCTGGCGACATTATCTTCTGGGTAATCGTTGCAAAATTTACACTGATCACCAAAGTATAAAATATATATTCACCCAGCGGGATTTGAATCTCAGGCAAAGACGATGGGTAGAGTTGATTACAGATTATGACTTAGGGATAACTTACACCCCGGGGAAAGCCAATGTCATGGCTGATGCACTAAGTCGTAAGTCTTATTGTAACAACATGATGTTACAACAAGGTCAACCACTTCTCCATGAGGAATTTCAGAAGTTAAACCTTCACATTGTTCCTCGAGGATTCCTATCCAACCTGGTGGCGAAACCTACTCTTACGGATCAAATTTTAGAAGCCCAGAAGCATGATGTCGGGATATCTCGGATCAAGAAAAACATTAAGAAGGGCAATGTTAAATGCTTCTCGGAAGATGATTGAGGTGTTGTCTTCTTTGAGAACCATTTGGTGATCCCGAAGAAACAACATCTACGACAGTTGATCCTTAAGGAGGCTCATGATTCTCCTCTCACAATTCGTCCAGGTAGTACCAAAATGTATCAGGACCTACGCGAGAGGTTCTGGTGGACTAGGATGAAAAGCGAAATTGCTCAGTATGTTGCTAACTGCGACGTTTGCCGTCGCGTGAAAGCAGAACATCAAAGGCCTGTTGGCACCCTTCAACCATTAGCTATTCCTGAATGGAAATGGGATAAAATCAGTATGGATGTCATTATCGGATTTCCCAGGACTAAGAGAGGGAATAATGCTATATTTGTGGTCATTGACCGTCTTTCCAAAGTGGCTCATTTTCTTCCTGTTCGGGAAAGTATAACTGCTAGCCAGCTAGCGGAGTTGTATGTTTCTCGAATAGTTTCTCTTCATGGTGTTCCTTTGGAAATTAACTCAGACCGTGGAAGTATCTTTACTTCTCGATTTTGGGAAAGTTTTCAAACCGCTATGAGGACTCATCTATCCTTTAGCACTGCTTTCCACCCGCAATCAAGTGGTCAAGTTGAGCGAGTCAATCAAATTCTCGAAGACATGCTCCGAGCTTGTGTTATATCTTTCGGTATGAGCTGGGAGAAATGTCTTCCATTTGCCGAGTTCGCATATAACAATAGTTATCAATCAAGCTTGGGCAAAGCCCCTTTTGAAGTTCTATATGGACGAAGGTGTCGAACACCTCTTAACTGGTCAGAAACCGGAGAGAGGCAACTCTTTGGTCCGGATATGATCCAGGATGCAGAGGAGCAAGTTCGCATTATTCGTGAAAAGTTGAAAACAGCCCAATCTCATCAAAAGAGCCAATATGATCGCCATCATAAGGCTGTGATCTATGAAGTTGACGAGAAGGCTTACCTTCGGGTTACACCTTTGAAGGGTACCCATCGATTCGGTATCAAGGGCAAGTTGGCTCCTCGTTACATTGGACCTTTTCGCATTCTTGCCAAACGAGGAGAGGTTGCCTCCCAATTGGAACTTCCGCCGCATCTTTCGAAGGTTCATGATGTCTTCCACGTTTCGCAACTCAGGCGTTGCTTCTTGGACCCAGTCCGTGAGGTAGACCACGTAGCGCTTGATCTGTAAGATAACCTTACATATCGAGAAAACCCTGTTCGTATTCTTGATCAAGCTGAGAGTACCACTCGGCGTCGGAACATCAGGTTTCTTAAGGTTCAGTGGTCACACCATTCGGAAAAGGAGGCGACATGGGAATGAGAAGATCGTCTTCGACTAGACTACCCCACGCTCTTCCCAATGACTTCAAAATCTCGGGACGAGATTCTTTTGAGTGGGGATGAGTTGTCACAACCCTAGCTAGATGTCCTAGGAATAGTATTGTGCTTGCATCATGTTTCATTTTGCATTAACATGAAATGGGGAACAAAAAGAAAACCCCAAGCTCACTTTGAATCAAAACAATTCAAATTTGGTGAAAATTCAACAAATCCAAAATGCCCCCTAAAAATATTCCCTATGTCTGGTAAATTTGGGCATGATTATTCGAGGGACCATTCTAATTTTTTGAACAATCAAAGTAATTCAAAAATAATGGATAAGGCTCCTGAAATCATTAAATAAAGCACTATCATTATTTTTGTTTTCAAAACATCTTGAAACTTTTCAAATAAGTTTGAAATATTCAAACTTTAGTTTATTAAACATTTGGGATATTATTAATTAGCATTTGTACCTCAAAAGAAAATAAACAAATGTCTGAAAATGGAAAACAGAAAGACCTAAAAAAGAAAAAGAAAAGAAAAGGAAGAGGCCAGGCCGGCCCACCTGGCCCATTAGGTCGTCGTCCTCCTGGCAGCCAGGGGGACAGGCGTGTGCTCGCCGCGCGCACTAGTCGGAGCTGCCACGCAGCACCCCGCCTGCCTGCATCCTCCTGCCACACCGGCGAGAGGATGAGGACGTCGCTGCCGTCCCCATCTCTCTCTCTCGCTCGCATTCGCCCCCTTCCCTCTCCCTCTCTCATCTGCCGCCATGGCCGAGCCCCTCCTCGTCGCGCCGCCACCGTTCTAGGTACTCCCCCTCGCCCCTGAGCCTCTCAATCGGACCGCCTCATTACCCTCTCCCTGCTAGCCGAGCCATGCACCGCCGGGAGCTCCCCATCGCTACCATCGCCGTCGTCTTCAACCTCCGGTCGTCGGAAGGGAAGTGAAGGCCGTCGCCGCTCCAGACCTTCCCCGAGCCCACTCTCGACGCCCTTGCAATCGCCGTGAGCTCCTGCTCCTCTTCCCCCTCTTTCCCCCTTAGATAGGGCCTGATAGCACCGGATTTTTCCTGAGCCCGAAAGCTCCTCTCCGCCGGCGAGGCCGTGGCCGGTGTTGCAGCGGCCCACACTCGCGTCTGAGCATGCGGTCGTGCTCAGGATAGCCCCAGGCAGCCCTAGGAGGCATTATTTGGCTCTTTTGAGCTTCAACTCGACGAGCCCGTGCTTGCCTGGGCTCCGGCAGCCGTCACGCTCATCGCCGGCGTCGATTCCGTCCATGGGAGGAGCCGGAATGGACGCGCGCGTGAGCGTGGGTTAGATTGGTGCCCTCCGCCATCCGTTTGGTCGCCGAAGGCGCGTTCTGGCAAGCCTTCGCCGCGTCGGATGGTCGCCGCCGGCCCCTCTCCGGTGGGCGCCGACATGGCCGTCATTAGGGGGCTAATCCCCATAATTAGTTTAGCCCCTACCACTGACCAGTGGGCCCTAGGGTGGGTCAAACCCCTGGTCAGCGCGGAGGTTAAGCCCCTGTCACTAACGTGCGGGCCCCGCACGTCAGGTTTGACCTGGACTGGTCAGCCGACCAGCTGACGCCATGATGACGTCAGGCTGACGCCATTAAACCATTTTCATTTTAAAATAAATCCAGAAACTGTTTAAAACTTCAAAAATTCATATAAATTAATTTCTAAGTCAGAAGAAAATAATTTATATATGAAAATTTATCAGAAAAATCCAATAAATCCAATGGAGCTGTTGTCTTGCATGTTAGAGAAATCTAAATAGGTGAAAATTGACATTTTTAATAGGTTATTAAATGGAATTTGAAATGAAGAACAGTTTTGAACCTATATTCAAATTCATTTCAAATCAACATGATCACTAGTTGCATTAGCTCATCCATACATGTTATCATGCCATGATCATGCATCATATTGTTGCACTTGCGTGTGTTGATTGTTTCTTATCTGCATTGCGGTGGGCCCTGCTCCTGAGGATACCTCTGAGTATCCCGATGAAGGAGAGAACCCTTCCGTTTCCCAGCAAGGCAAGCAACCCCTTTGAACATTCCGATAATATCCCACTCTCTCGCTCCTGCTCTCGTTTATTGCATTAGGACAACCGATCACATGTCAGTCATACACGGTAGATGATCCTATTCTGTTGCATAACCTGACATTGTCTCTGTAAATAGTTAAACCTTGCAACCTAGCATACCTGGTAGATGCTTGTGCCATGATGTGCTTAGCTTAATTTGCCTGCTATGCTTGCTATGCTTAGAGTTGTGTCAGGTCGGATTCATCTGGGTGATGAACTGAGTGAAACAATGTTACCTGATGTGATGATGTTATGATGAACTCGATTTGGTAAAGGTAGCGATGAGAGGCTATGTAGGAGTACATAGCGGGTTGTCTCATTGGGACCGTTCTGAGGAACTGAGTTCCGTGTTTGTGATCCAAGACTAGTTGCTACCACACATTGGGTTCCGGTAACTCGACCCCTCTCGACTTATCATTCGCTTAGTCCCGAGTCCAAAAGTTGCAAGTAGTTTCTCGTGTTTATAGCATGCTAGAGGCCGTGCGTAGCGTTGACCCTAGGGGTGGGTTACGACGCGGTAGGCAGTGGCACGGTGTACCAAGGGTCACCCGAATGGTGGGCTTGGGAACCCTGCGCACATCGTTTGGGGCCGTAGCGGAAACTTCGGCCGGACTTCCGTGCGGGTTCAGTCTCAAATAGGCGATAACCTGGACTAGAGGTCTTATGTGATTGGTCATGGCCGACTTCCTTGCTGGGCTTCAGCTTGATGGTTGCCGAGGTGCATGGTTTGATGAGCACACAACGATAAGTGGAGAGAGCACATGTGAAGAAGTACACCCCTGGAGGGTACGAAACTATTCGAATAGCCGCGTCCACGGATATGGACCACTTGGAGAACTTATGCTATTCATAGATAACCAAATGGATACTCATAAAAATATCAAGACAAGTGTGAGTACCGTAGATGGCACTCTTCCAGGACAGGGAGGTGAATCTATGGTGGTGTATTGTTATGGAGTTAGTGGACTCGTGTGCGATTTATAAAATGTAAATAGAGAGTTAAAATTGAGTAGTGTAGGTTAGCCATGAGTCAAAGCTGGCTTTGCTGCATATACTCCACCACTCCCTTTGTTGATACATGAGCATGAATAGACTAGGTCTGCTTTAAAGACTTGCGGAGTACATTTGTACTCATGTTTGCTTAATAAATGTTGCAGATGAGACCCAGGAGCCTTCGGGTGGGTTCTTTCTAGATGTCGACGATGCCGAATAGCTGGTGTCCCAGCTACGACCTTTGTCGTGTGGCGGGCTGTAGATAGTCAGGCCATGTGCCTTTTTACCCCTTTCATCTGTCTGTACTCAGACAGCCTTATGCTTCTGCTTGGTTTGTATGAACATGTTTGTATGATTTGAGTGTCGGGTCATGTGACCCCTATCTGTAAGAACATATTATGCAAGGCTCATCTAAGCCTCTTAAATAAAAGTCATGTTATTGTATGGTTATGTTGTGATGCCATGGTTGTATCTATGCATATTGGGCATGTCGTGCGTACATGTGACGTGCAACGGTATGTATGGGATCTGGCACCTAGTTGTGTGCCTTTAGTAGTACTCTTTACGGGAAACTGCCTCTTTGTGATTCCACCGAGCCATGGTAGCTTGCTACTGCTCCGAACACATTGATTGACCGGCATGTATCCTTCTTTGCTGATGTGTCTATCCCTTCGGGGAAATGTCTCGCAGTGTAATGGAGTCCTTGTAGCCTGCTACGACTCGTCTACGTGCAGTGATGGCATTTATGTCTCACGGCGTAATGGAGTCCTTGTAGCTTGCTATGACTCGTCTACACACGCTTCAGGCTGACACCTGCATTGCTTGGTTACGTATGCCTGTTTCCGTACGGATGTGCCACTTGGGTTCTATGACTAGTCATGTCGGCCCGGGTTCTCTGTCGTTTGATTGCCAGCGACATGTTCACATACGTGAGCCAAAAGACGCAAACTGTCCCGGCTAAGGTAAGGCTGCAGCCGTGGAGCTTACCGTGCGTGAGGCCGCAATGGGATGTGATATGTTACAGTCTGGATTCATACGACTTAGTATCGGGGTCCCGACAAAATGTCCCTCGGTCAAACCCCGTCCGGTGAAAGTCAAAGGGGTAGATCCGCTCGGTGAATAGTGTCAGGGTTAGACGGCACGAGGGACCTGGGGGTGGCAATGCCGTGAGGTCTTGCGTTGGGCCCTCTTAGGTGTGAAACTATGGCATCTGGTCAATACCGAGGGAATCTTGCGGTGGGTTGGGTCCGGACTTTGATCCGAAGTAAACCTATGGGCTGGCCTATCACAACCAGGTGGAAATGACCCTCGGTCAAACCCCGTCCGGTGGAAGTCAAAGGGGTAGATCCGTCCGGTCAAGAGTGTCAGGGTTAGACGGGACGGGGGACCTGTAGGGGGGCTATGCCGCCAGTTCTTGCCCTGGGCCCTCTTACGTTCGGAAAATATGGCATCGGGTCGACACCGAGGAAATCTTGCGGTGGGTTGGGCCCGGAACTTGTGCTAAGATGCTGCTAGCTATGGGCTAGCCTATCACAAACAGGTGAAAATGACCCTCGGTCAAACCCCGTCCGGTGGAAGTCAAAGGGGTAGATCCGTCCGGTCAAGAGTGTCAGGGTTAGACGGGACGGGGGACCTGGAGGGGGCTATGCCGCCAAGTCTTGCCCTGGGCCCTCTTAATTACGTTCGGAAAACGTGGCATCGGGTCAACACCGAGGGAATCTTGCGGTGGGTTGGTCCCAGACCTTGTGCTAAGGTGTTGCTATGGGCTGGCCTATTACAGGCAGGTGAAAATGTCCCTTGGTCAAACCCCGTCCGGTGAAAGTCAAAGGGGTAGATCCGCTCTGTGAACAGTGTCAGGGTTAGACGGCACGAGGGACCTGGGGGTGGTAATGCCTTCATGTCTTGCGCTGGGCCCTCTTATGGTGTGAAACTATGGCATCGGGTCAATACCGAGGGAATCTTGTGGGAGGTTGGGCCCGGACTTTGATCTGAAGTAAACCTATGGGCTGGCCTATCACAGCCAGGTGGAAATGACCCTCGGTCAAACCCCATCAGGTGGAAGTCAAAGGGGTAGATCTGTCCGGTCAAGAGTGTCACGGTTAGACGGGACAGGGGACCTGGAGGGGGCTATGCCGCCAATTCTTGCCCTGGGCCCTCTTACATTCGGAAAACGTGGCATCGGGTCGACACCGAGGGAATCTTGCGGTGGGTTGGGCCCGGAGCTTGTGCTAAGATGTTGCTAGCTATGGGCTGGCCTATCACAGACACGTGAAATGACCCTTGGTCAAACCCCGTCTGGTGGAAGTCAAAGAGGTAGATCCGTCCGGTCAAGAGTGTCAGGGTTAGACGGGACGGGGGACCTGGAGGGGGCTATGCTGCCAGGTCTTGCCCTGGGCCCTCTTAATTACGTTCGGAAAACGTGGCATCGGGTCGACACTGAGGGAATCTTGCGGTGGGTTGGGCCCAGACCTTGTGCTAAGGTGTTGCTATGGGCTGGCCTATCAAGGCCATGTGAAAATGTCCCTCGGTCAAACCCTGTCCGGTGAAAGTCAAAGGGGTAGATCCGCTCGATGAACAGTGTTAGGGTTAGACGGCATGAGGGACCTGGGGGTGGCAATGCCGCCAGGTCTTGCGTTGGGCCCTCTTACGGTGTGAAACTATGGCATCTGGTCAATACCAAGGGAATCTTGCGCTAGGTTGGGCCCAGACCTCTGGGGTGTGACCTCCTCACGGACGTCGCTGCCGCCGCCGCACGGAGGGGGAAAATGGCCGGTGAGAAATGTATCTATTCTGATGGGTTGAATGCAGTCACTTTGTTTTTTGTGAGAACTAATACACATGTGTAATATTTATGTGTTAGAAAAAATGCAACATAAAATGGTGAAAGGAAATAAAAAAATTGAAAATACCTATGCCGACGGCCTGGCCGTCGGCATAGGTGTACACGTGGCATCCAATCTATGCCGACGGCCTGGCCGTCCGCATAGGCTCGCCTAATCCACTCGACCCGGCCGCGTCGGCCCTTGCTCCTCCACTCACTCGTTCCCACCCCGGCCCCCATTCCTCCTGCGCCGCCGCCGCCCGTCTCCACAGACGCCGCGTGGCCCGTCTCCACCCATGCCGCCGCCCGTCTCCACCTGCGTTGCTGCCAGGCTGGCTGGCCACACTGCCACCCCGCCCACGCCATCTCGACCCCCCCATTCCTCCTACGCTGCCGCCCGAAAGTGCTCCGCCACCACCCCGTTTGACCACACCACCGCCCGCCCTCGCCACACCGGCCGACCACACCGGCGCCCCGCCTCGACCTCGGCCCGGCCTGCGTCGACCCCGCCCTACCCCGGCCTCCTCGACCCGCCTGGCCGCGGCTTCGGCCGATCGGAGCCCCAGGCCAGCCGGCCCTGCTGCTCTCCGGCCGGCCCTCCTCTGCTGCTACTCTGGCCGGCCCTCCTCTGTTGCTGCTTCGGCCGGCCCTCGCCATCCCTTGCCCAGGCTCCCCTCCTCTGCCAAGGTAGTTTTTGTAGGTATTTTCTTTTAATTTTTTGTAGTAATTTTGTAGATGAATGCATGGATATATAGCAGTAGATGAATATGTAGATGCATATATTAGATAAATGGATGAAATGGATACATACGAAATGTGACAGATAGATGCTTTGTGGTGATGAGATGAGATGGAAGAGAACATTTTTTACATTTTTAGATAGATAAACAAATGTTAAAAGTTGGATATGATGATTGGTTACTTCATGTCAAAATTTGGATCTGTTAAAAAAATTCCTAGTTTGAAGTGTCAATGCTTTATGTGATCGATGAGATGAATCTTGCAATTTTTTTGTCATGAAAGATTTCTATACGAGATGTGATGACCTATTTTTTCACTTGTTGGAATTTACAGGCTTTGTGGTGTTGCACCTCCATGGAGTGATTGTCGACGTCGGAGTTGTTGGTCCCCGATCGTCCCTCTGTTGTTCGACTACTTCCTCTACAACCGAGGGTGAGATACGAATCCACCTTCACCTTCTATGATTTATTAATCAGGTCACTAGATTTTCTTTTCACGTCAAGTCACGTAACCTAGGCGTCTCCCGTCCGAAATGGTTGCATCTATAAATATGCATTCAATTGCATATTTATCACCGCAACTCTTTTGGATTGTCCAGCGTTTTCCACGGACAGCCCGAGGATGTGTAGATTGGGTACGTTCTCCATGTCCTACCCCATTCCGAGACAGGATTTCGGTGGCGCCTCCCCATTGTTCTCTGGACCACGTTATCTCGGCTATTTGCCAAGACGTGTATCTAGAGAACAACGGGGAGGTGCTGCCGAAATTTTGTCTCGGAACGGGGTAGAGCATGGAGAACGTACTCAATCTACACATCCTCGGGTGGGATTAGGACCCTCTTTACCTATTAGAAATGTAGGTTGATTCAGTGCCGTCAACGCAGTAGAAAATAAATATTTGATGTGATTAATTCAACTCAAATCTTAATTTTGTTGTGTGGCTCCCAATAAATCAGAGAATGGCAGATAATCAGTGGATGTATTGTGGTTTTACCCCTGGCCCCTGTGGGAATCAAGTAACATCAGAGTGGATTGCCAAAACCGATGTATTTTTGAGGGAGACATTCTGTTGTCCAATGAGAATGATTCCACGTTGCCCGTGTGCGAGATGTGGCAGACGTCACTATAAAGGCAAGGACGGAATTACCTAGCACCTTCGCACGCACGGATATATGAAAATTTTGACATGCCGATAAACTTTGCCGAGCGGGACCGTCGTAGAGAGGAGGTGATGCGTCAATGCATCGGTGGTTATGTGGACGACGGGGTCAGAGACATGCTAGATGATGTCATTGCTACAAAGGCTACACATGCGGCACCCGTCAGACAATGAACTAGAGGAGCCGGAGGAGCCGGGGGAGCCAGAGGAGCCGGAGGCAACTGCAAAGTCCTTCTTGGAGATCTTGGCTTCGTCAAAGAAGCCTCTTTATGCGGGTGCCAAACTCTCTCAGCTAGATGCCATCTCGCAACTAATGACAGTTAAGGCTGAGTACGGATGTAGCCAAGCTTGCATCAAAGCTTTTCTGGGAGTATGGGCTAACAGTCTTCCCGATGGTCATGAACCGCCGGAAAGCATGTACGCCACAAAGAAAATCATGAAGACACTCTCTATGGATTATGAGAAAATATGTGTCTGTCCGAAGAATTGCCTTTTGTTTAGGCACGAGTATGCGGATGAAGACGCTCTCTAGTGAGGTACCCTCTACTGAGGAGGAGGTGTTTCGCGAGGAGGTTGAGGAGGAGGAGGAGGAGTTTGGGGAGGGGGATGAGGTTGGTGGTGGCAGGGAGGGGAGGAGGAGGTTGATGGTGGCAGGGAGGGGGAGGGGGTTGGCAAAAACAAGGGGTGGTTGCATGGTCGAGCAAGACTCCCCCCGAACCTGATACGGAGGAGCAGAAGTGGATCATTACGCCAAAGGGGAAATAGTAAGTGCCTCTTAATCATATTTTAATTCTTTTGCTTGTAAACATGCTCATATTTTCTATCTTTTGTAGGGGCTGGGAGGTTCCTCCAAAAGCCCGTGTTCCCAACGGTATCATCACTATCTTGCTGATGGAATATTGGCCGGGGTTGTTCGTTTCGGACCTAGTCGAGCATCTGGAGCACCGGGTTTTGGCTATGACCTGGAACCACTACAAATTGGCTACCCGTGCGGACTATCCATCACATGCTAAGGCCGTGGAAACAAATTTTTGGGTAACTTCTCTTCAGAAGCATGAGTCTTGATTTTTGTCCATAGTTTTCCATCGAATGGTTTGACTCATGGCTTCTTCCATTCTGTTTTCATGAATAACTGTGGAAATACTATCGAGCTCTTGAGGAGAACAAGCCCATTGCCGAGAAGTTGTTTCAGAGAGATGCAAAGAAGCAGGCCCGCCAGATCCAGTACGAGGTGCGCTGGGTGGCCATCTCACAATATTATTACAACTATCATAACATGAAGATGCCCAAGGATTTTGCGCGGGAGGAGAAGCTTACCTTGACTAAGGAGCAATACATGTTGGTAAGTATAATAGACTTTTCATTCCGATGTTTGTGTTAAATGTCATTGTTTCGTGTCAACATGCCACTATGCTTTCATTATGTAGGCGTGTCCTGGTTGGTGTTATGGAAAAAGGGAATCATGGGAGGCATTGGTTGATACATGGCTCGGTGATGATGAAAAGTGGGCCGCTAAAAGCATCCAAAACCGGGCTAATCGAGGAAATGACGGAACACATAGTCAGGGAAACTGGAACCATTGGGTCCACAAGAAAGTTCAGGTATATCTATGTACATGAAACAATTTTCTTCTTCTATGTATGACTAACCTCTGTTTGGTGCTGCCTGGTGGTGCAGGAGGAGAAACTGAAGCGGCCGCTCTCAGACATGGAGGCATGGGAGCTAGCCCATGTGCGGACTAAGCCCAAGGAAGGCAAGGGCAAGTACTATGGCAACTCTGGCGAGCACCTTGATGCCTACAAGAAGGTGTATAATATCTACAATCCTGACACACCTGACCACATAAAAGAGGCTACGAACGACAGAGTGGTGTTCGGCATAGGGCCGAAGATTCATGGCCGACAGCGAGTTCTGGATGCCGTGGTCACTCCTTCTATGTCCTACACACAGCTACGAGTTACTAACCCAAGCCTGGGCCCGCACCCGAGGGCGACACGTGCACACTCAATGTCCCTCCTAGCCCATCAACACTCTGTAAGAATTTTCCCTCTTATCTTCCTTTTTCTCATTTTATTTTCCACACCAAGATGTTCTTATGAGTTTCATCATGTTATATTGAAGGCCTACATGGAGTACCAACATCAGGAGACCATGGCGTGGAACGTGAGACTTGCAGCAGTCTCGGACTTGCCAGTCGCATGATGAAGGTTAGTTTAGCCCCTTTCATTTGACTTTCACATTTGCATTCTCATTTCTTCTAACCTTCGTGTGTGCTTTGTCAACTAACATGCAGCTCGTTTTTGAGTCCATGGCGGCCGGAACGGTTCCTGTAATGGAACGACCACCACCACCTGCTGGAGAACAACTAATTCTGCTTACGTTTGAAGAATTTGTGGCACAACACTGTCCAACTCCGGTTAGTACATCCACAAACTATCCAACTACTTATCGTGCATTCAACACTATCATATATCTCTATAACATCTCTTTTCAAACATGCAGGGAACTGATCGATCGTCCGTTAGTGGTGGTGCCAATTCTGGCATCACTCCAGAGTCATGAGCCCGGTCACTCCAATCCACCGAGGAGGTGGCGGTCACGGTCTTGCCGGTAGCGCTGCTGGTAGTAGTGACGACCTTGGCTTTGGCGGTCTTGGCGGTACCGAACTTGGTGGTGGACCTCCTAACGCTTAGGCCTCTTGGTGGTGGTGGTCATGACTTATGTTTCATGCATTCATATTATGTTGTTCAGACGTATGTTGTGTTGTTTCGACGTATGTTTTATTGATTTCAAGTATGTTGTGATGGTAATACTTATATTGTGGTGATAATGGTGTGGATGTGTGATATATATATGCTGTGTACTAGTTGTGATATATTTGTGCTTTATATTGCCGAAAAATAAAACAAAAACAGAAAAAATAGCACCTATGCCGACGGTGTAACCGTCGGCGTACCCTCAGCCGCGGCGCACTAGAATTTGACACGTGGCGGGCTACACCGACGGTGTAACCGTCGGCATAGGTACGACACCTATGCTAACGGTGTAACCGTCGGCGTAGCCCCGACCTCGGGTGCGCCAGAAATAGACACATGGCAGGCTACGCTGATGGTTACGCCATCGACATAGGTGCTGGCCTATGCCGACGGTGTAACCGTTGGCATAGCCTGGTTTCGCGTGCGCTAGCAGTTGCCACGTGGCATTGATATGCCGACGGTTACAGCACCTATGCCGACGGTGTAACCGTTGGCGTAGCCTGCCACGTGGCAGCTTCTGGTTGGAGAAAGAACTCCGCCGTCGCCGTTTGCCGCCGTCAAGTGAGAACTACGCCGACGACCCATCTACGTCGATGGTCGTACAACCGGAGGTCGGCATAGGGGACCTATGCCGATGGCTTCTCTATGCCGACGAGAATGCCCGGGTATGCCGACCTTCGCGATCCCGACGGACCTACGCCGACGGGGGCCATCGGCGTAGGCCTAGGCCGACGGCATTCTGGCCTACACCGACGGTGTCAGGCCGTCGGCGTAGGGTCCGATTCCGGTAGTGGTGTGGGCAAAACAAGTAATGCCCACACGCTCAGTATTCCTGTCTTGCGGTCTCATCCAGACGGTACGTGTGGGCAAAACTGGTAACACCCACGCACCTGCACGTCTGGCCTTCTACCGCACACCCGCGTGACAGTCAGCGTGCGTCCCCGCAGTTGTCATGGTCCAGACCCTCTTCCATGTTCGTTTAACTACATTTGCCATGTTGCTGAACTACAGTTGTCATGTGTGACAACTACAGTTGCCATGGTTGCTCAACTGCATTTGCCATGTATGGTCAAGTGTAAGATGCCATTTATGGACAGCTACAGCTGTTGCCATGTCATGATTTGAAAATTTTAGGAGTTGCCACCTACTAACACTAGGAAGTTGCCATGTAACTACAAAAAGACATGGCAAAATAATATGCTCGGGTAAAGAGAGAGTTGTCATCTACTTACAAGCATACTAGGGGCAGTTGCCATGTACCCTGTAAAACACATGGCAACTGACAGCTTTGGGTGTGGGAAAGGAAACAAGCGTGTGGGCAAACTGCTAAACGCCCGCACACCAGCCCCTTTGCGTGCGTGAAACTAACGATGTGGACGAACTGCTAAACTCCCACACACCAGCCCCTCCGCATGGTCAAACGGACATGTGGGCGGCCGGATGAATGTCCACACACGAGCCCAGTCCTATATGGTATAAAAAATATGACAAAACATGCCAAAATTTGTGCAAACACAAATGGACGTTGATCCATGCGTGTGGGCGAGATGCAAACGCCCACACATGTGGGTGTTATCTTTTCCCAAAATAAAAGACGCGTGCGTGCATGTTTGATATGTTGGAGATTGGCAAAGCGTAAGCCTTTGGGGCTCGGTTTTCGTGTCAGATAAGAAAAACATCGCTGGGTGGACCAGCAGTAAATAAAAGGCTGGTGCGACGAGGTGAACAGGCACCATAATCAATCTACAAGTTCCAGAAAAGGTGGAGCAGGTTCGGCAGAGAACTAGTTGATCTGCACGTTGATTTTCACGGATTTTCTGAAGGACGGACAGGCAGGTTGTTTGGGTCAGTTTTCTTGGTAGATCGCGTATAGCGGCGTGGCTTCAGACGAGGAATTTTGGGTCGGTGATATTTTTCGTGAGAAACGCGCAGAGACAAGAAAGGATGGTTAGACCGACGGCAACAGGTCGGTTAGATCGCGACTCGGCATGGCGTCGGGGTTTACCAAATTTGAGGTGGAGAAATTCAATGGCATGGGTAACTTCGGTCTATGGCAGACAAGAGTCAAGGATATTTTGGTGCAACAGGGAATCTTGAAGGGTTTGTAGGAGACGAAGCCGGCCAAGGTTGAGGATGATGCGTGGGAGGATATGCAAGTGCGGGCGGATGCTACCATACGGCTTTGTCTTGCGGATCAGGTCATGTATCATGTCATGGATGAAGATTTACCTAAGGGAATTTGGGATAAGTTTGTTGGGGAATGTTGCATGGGAAACAAAAAAATTCCTATGCACACGCAAGATTTACCCATGGTTATGAGCATCTACGCGAGGGAGAGTGGATGTACATACCCTTGTAGATCGCTAAGTGGGGAGCGTTAAGAAACGCGGTTGATGTAGTCGAACGTATTCACGATTCAAATCGCCGAGCGTCCCGCGATCCCATCACGATCCGTCCCGCAATCCAATCACGATCCGTCCCGCGATCCAATTAGGATCCGTCCCGGGATCTTGTCATGGCCCTTTCGATCTAGCGCCCAACGGACGGCACCTCCGCATTCAACACACGTATAGCTCGATGACAATCTCCGCCTTCTTGATCTAGCAAGAGGGAGCCGAGAGGTAGATGAGTTCTCGGGCAGCGCGACGGTGTGACGGCGATGGTGGTGGAACTATTCGGGCAGGGCTTCGCCTAAGCACCATCGAACTAGACTACAGGAAAAACCCGATCTAGATGAAGTAGAGGGAGCACGTGGCAATTAGGGTTAGCTTTCCCCTCTAAATCCTCTAGTATAAATAAGAGGGAGGGATGGGAGGAGGCAGCCTCAAACACTCAAAAGTTGGCCGAAATTGGAGGTGGAGGAGTACTACTCAAATCCTATTAGGAGTAGGATTTCTCCTTTCCACTTGGAAAATCTTTCCACCTCTCCACCTTTCGGGATTTGCCCACCCTATCCGCATGGGCCTTAGTGAGGGGCTCGGCCAGCCCACTAAGGGCTGGCTTGACTCCTCCCACATCCCATGAGGCCTTTTCGGTCGAGATACCCCTCCCGATGGTCCCCGGTACCCCTCCTGGCACTCCCGGTACACTACCGATGAGTTCGAAACTTTTTCGGTGACGAAAACAGGACTTCCTATATACCAATCTTTACCTCTAGACAATTCCAGAGCTCCTCGTGACATTGGAGATCTCATCCGGTACTCCAAACAGCCTTCGGTCACCACCATACATAACTCTATACTACCGAAATGTCACCGAACCTTAAGTGTAGACCCTCTGGATTCGAGAACTATGTAGAGATGACCGAGACACATCTATGGTCAATAACCAATAGCGGGACCTGGATGCCCATATTGGTTCTTATGTATTCCACAAAGACCTTTATTGGTTGAACATCTATGTCAAGGATTTAGTTAATCACATATGGTGTTCCCTTTGTTCTTCGTTATGTTACTTGCCCGAGGTTTGATCATCGGTATCTCTATACCTAGTTCAATCTCGTTACCGGCAAGTCTCTTTACTCGTTCCATAATACAAGATCCCGTGGCTAACTCTTTAGTCACATTGCTTGCAAGGCTTATAGTGATGTTGTATTACCGAGTGGGCCCTGAGATTCCTCCCCGTCACATAGAGTAACAAATCCCGGTCTTGTTCCATGCCAACCAAACAGACACCCTCCGAGATACCTATAGAGCACCTTTATAGTCACCTAGTTATGTTGCGGCGTTTGATACACATAAGATATTCCTCCGGTGTCAGTGAGTTGCATGATCTTATGGTCATAGGAACAGATACTTGACATGCAGAAAATTGTAGCAATAAACTGACACGATCATATGCTACGTTTATAGTTTGGGTCTTGTCCATCACATCATTCTCTTAATGATGTGACCCCGTTATCAAATGATATCTCATGTCCATGGATAGAAAACCTTGACCATCTTTGATCAACGAGCTAGTCTACTAGAGGCATACTAGGGACATAATGTTGTCTATATACCCACACATGTATTTAGTTACAAATCAATACAATTATAGCATGGATAATAAACGATTATCGCGAACAAGGAAATATAATAATAACCAAACTATTATTGCCTCTAGGGCATATTTCCAATAGTCTCCCACTTGTACTAGAGTCAATAATCTAGTTCACATCACCATGTGATTTACATTGTTATGAATCTAACACCCAATAAGTTCTGGGATTCGATCATGCTTTGCATGTGAGAGAGGTCTTTAGTCAACGGGTCTGCGACATTCAAATCCGCGTGTACTTTGCAAATCTCTATGTCATACTGTAGACACTTCTACCACACTCCACTTGGAACCATTTACGATGAACTCTTTATCATCTCTGTAATCAAGAAATATTTCCTTAGTCCTCTATTTACTAAGGATAATCTTGATCGTTTTCCAGTGATTCACTCTTGGATCTCTCTTGTACCCCTTGACAGACTCATGGCAAGGCACACACCAGGTGTCGTACACAGCATGGCATAATATAGAGCCTGTGGCTAAGGCATAGGGGACGACCTTCGTCCTTTCTCTTTCTTCTGTCGTGGTCGAGCTTAGAGTCTTACTCAACTTCACACCTTACAAATCAGGAAAGAACTCTTTCTTTGACTGGTCCATTTTGAACTCTTTCAAAATCTTGTCAAAGTATTTACTCACTGAAAAATCTTATCAGGCGTCACTAGTAGAAAACGGCCCATTTGCCCCGGTTCCAGAGGCCCATTAGTCCCGGTTCTGGAACCGGGACTAAAGGGTCGAGACGAAAGCCCCAAACCTTTAGTCCCGGTTCACTTACAAACCGGGACAGAAGGGGCTTCACGTGGCCTCTGCGGGGAGCCCAGGCAGGAGGACCTTTAGTCCCGGTTGGTAACACCAACCGGGACCAAAAGGCGTCCACGCGTCAGCATCTGGCAGGAGCTGGGTTTTTGTTTTTGAAAGGGGGGCTTTAGGGGGTTTTGGAGGATTAATTTAGGGGTTTTATATTGTGTTAGCTAGCTAATTAATAGAGAGAAGTGTCCTCTCTTTCTTCATGCTTGGTTGACAATAGCTACTATAGAGAGAACTCGACACGCTAGCTAGTAAGCGAATGAAGGAACCATTAAGTACAGAAGATCGTCATGAACATATATAGAGAGAAGTGATCGACCTCTCTTTCTCCGAGAGATTCGTCGAACAACAATTTTTCGTATATCTATCCGATGCTACTAACTACATATATAAAATATAAGATCTCCTACAATCCCTAACATCTAATCTCAATTTCTAGATGGTATTCTCCGGCTTTATTTATGACGTGGTCAAGAAAGAATCCCGCCAATTCTTCTTGAATTGCTCGTATGCGATCATGTGGTAGGAGTTCATCCTGCATCCGCAACATCTAATTTGAAGAAGGGGTTAAATACATATATATGAATGAAACTCAACACAAATCATTGTAATAAAATAAAATTGTGAATATTATTGCTTACGCACTTCATATTATTTTTCAGAGTAGTCCCGCTTAGGGGTCGTCGCGTTGTAGATGAACTCGCAAACGTAGTATGCACAAAAATCATTCCTGGCTTCCTGCCACAAGCACTTTACGAGAAATAGAGTTCAATCAAACTGATAACCAAGCATGATAAATGCTATTGATGAAACTAGAATTAATGGGAGATGTGTGGAACTAGCTAGTAGTACTTACTTTTGGATGTGTAAATCGCAGCTGCCCCGGCAGTGCCGGAACAATTGCGGTGAACTCTTTCCAAACCCTGCCAGACAAAAAAATAATTACTTAATATCAAGAAATGAACAAACTTGCCGATATGATGCGATAATGATCGATTGAACTTACTTCTGGAGCATTTCAGTCATGTCCGCATAATCTTGGGGATCTTTTCGCTTTGAGTCTAAGACGGTTACTACTCCTCGCTCAACCTTAATCTCTAGCAGAATAAAGTGGAAGTTGCGCACGCATGCATAACTCATCAATTACATTACTATAACCTCGAGTAATAAGGGAAACCGAATATGCACAAGACAGTAACACTCACTTCAAGTTTTAAGGAAAGAGTATTGTCTCTTTGTTTTGATTTGCATGCAACGATTGTAGCAAGTTGTCCTCGGTTTCTGTGGCATTCTTTTTAACCGTATACTCATGTATGATATTTGGGTTAATGAACCCAATGTCATAAATTTGTGCTTTTGTGCATTCGACGATCTTCAATCTGCATAATATAGTGAGCATAATTATATATACATGCAATAAAAGAGTTGAGCTATATATAGACATTTACAGAAGTAGTAATTACAGACAGTAGCAAGTCACGATTGTTTTGTTGATGGCCTTTGGATTGTATAACTGGAATAACTCTTCAAATTCAACAGATAACTGCTCCATTCCAATGAGGTCGTGTTCCTCTTTAATTTTCATCATCATAGTTTCCAGGTACCAATCATAGAATTTTCGCATCATCATTGTTAGAGGAGGATGATCAGGTTTGACTAGAGGCTTCCCATACCGGTATCTGAATTCGTCCACCTCTAATGGCTCAAACAGTACATCATCGCTCATGTAATCAGCAGGATTGGTACCAGGTACCATCCCTGGATGATTAGCGGGGATATCGGTAGACACCTTGAGCGAGGGGCACGATTGGTTCTCCTGTTCGCCGAGCTGGGGAATTTTTTCCCACTTCTTCATTTTGCTAACCTCTCATCACTGGAAGTAGTTCCCGTCCACACCGCATTTTGATATGCCTTTTTAGTAGCGCGGACATAGTTGGTATCCAGCGGAGGCGGTGGTGGTCGCTTCAGGGCCTCAACAGTGCGCTTCGATGCCACCGGATCTATCGTCTGCTTCCGAGGTGGAGCTTTCTTTGCAAAATTGGCCCTCACTTGGTCTTGAGAGATCTTCGCGCTTTCCTCCGCGGTCCTCTCGTATGGAAACTTTTCCAATGGTTGAGAGACTTAGGACCGTATTCGTATGGCCTCCCGCCACTGGTTGTACTGCTAGCAGCCGGAGCAACGACGTCTCTCTTCCGTCGTTGCTTACGAGGTGGAGAAGGAGGCGGAGTGCTCTGACGCGCTGGAGGAGGAGGAGCAGCGGCGGCTGTCTTCCGTCGTTGCTAAGGAGGCGGGGGAGGAGGCAGACTGCTCGAACGCGCCGAACGAGGCGGAGGAGGAGGCGAAGTGCCTTGATCATCGACGTCACGCGCCGGACGAGGTGAAGGAGGAGGCGCAGTGCCTTGATCCCTTGCCGGAGGAGGAGGAGGAGGAGGATGAGTGCCTTCACCACTCGCCAGAGGAGGAGGAGGAGGCGGAGGCGTCCAGTTCAGAAGCTTGATGTGCTCCGTTCGCCATAGACATGTACTCCTGAGAGCAAATCTCAGCTGAGTCTCCCCTTCACCTGTAGGGTGGTCAAGCTCGAGCTCCTCAAATCCCCCATTATTTCATCCACTTGCACAACAACGTAGCCATGTGGAATCTGCCTGGGTCAAAAGTTCCGTCGGTTCGAGGAGGTGCAACAAAGACGTCATCCGCCTTGAAGGTGAGGTTAACGCATTTCGTCATAAGCTCGCAATGTTGGCCATCTGTGATAGCATCCACAGGGTAGCTAGGAGCCATGAAGTCAGGCTGCTGAAGGAGCTCCGTGGAAGCCACGCTGCTTCTCCGCTGAGATGGCGAGGTAGCTTCGTGCCCCTGAACAAGCTGTTGGTCGGGAGCTTGTTGGCTCATAACTTCTTCCTCTAGCCTTCGTACTCTTGAATTAAGCTCCTGCACAACGCTCAACTCCTGTTTCCTCTTCCTCTCCCGGCTTTTGTAACCCCCTGCGCCGGGAAACCCAAGCTTCCACGAAACGTAGCCTGGCGTGCCTCGTGTTCGTCCAGGGTGCTCAAGATTCCCATGGGCCTCAGTTAGCTCGTCCTTCTCTCTGTCGGGAATGAACCTCCCTTCCAGCGCTTCCTAGATAACTTGCTTAAGCTTCCTGACGGGTATAGCAAGTTGCTCGTCCGTCCAAACACACTTCCCTGTTTCAGGGTCCAAAGCTCCCCCAACCCCTAAGAACCAAGTCCTTGAACGGTCTGGCCAGTTCGCTGTCTTTGGTTCGACCCCTTTAGCTCACAGGTCATCCTCCCATTTGGCCCATAACGGCCGGGCTCTGAGGTAGCCACCTGACCCCGTGCGATGGTGATACAGGTTCTTTTCAGCATTTTTCTTGTTTATCGTTGACATTTTCTTACTCTTTTCAGAAGTCTTGTAGGCCATGAACGCGTCCCATTGATCTCTTATGCCCGCATATCGGCCGACGAATACTGGAGTCTTCTCTTGATCGACAAACTTAGCTTTCAACTCATTCTTCCACCTCGTGAAAACATTTGCCATCTTCTTAAGAGCATAAGACCTGACAAGTGGCTCTATAACTGGATTACTCGCATCCTCCTCTGGCAGTAGGGTGAAATTTTCCTTTAGGTCAATCCAAAGATCTTCTTTCTGTCTATCGGTGACATACGAAACTTGAGGGTCGTAATTCTTAGCGTTCTTAGCCGGCTCATTCCATTGCTGGATGCTGATCGGGATGCTGTCCCTGACAATAGCACCACACTAAGCAGAAAATGCATCCTTGGTCTTCTTTGGTTCAATCGGTTGGCCATCGTTCGCGATTAAGGTGATCGTGAACTTTTCATCAGCGCGCAACCTTTTCTTCGGGCCTCGTCTCGTTACCGAAGTTTCGGTCGATCCGGAGGGCTATAAAAGAAGAAACAAGCCAAGTTAATATATGTACATACCAAAACAATTAATGCATCAATTAGTCAGCACAGGCTTAATTAATATATATACCTCGCCGGATGACGTTGCAACAGCTCCCTCCGTTCGGTCACCGGAGCCGTCATCATGGTCTCCTTCTTCCTCCGGCTATCGGTCACCAGAGCCGTCATCATGGTCTCCTTCTTCCTCCAGCATTCGGTGATCGGAGTCGTCATCTTCATGTCCTATCTCTTCTATGTCAAAATTGATTAACGAGAAGATATCACCGCCGCCGCGGATCATGTCCCCCAACAACGCTTCTCCTTCAAAGTCTTTGTTCATGGTTGGATCCATGGTTTCTGCAAATATTACAACATGGAAATTAATATACAAACATTAAAGATGGATATATTAATTAGCGGAAAACATAGACAAGGGATCATATTAGTGGCCTCGACGCTTCTACGGTTTGGGGTGGCCTCGACAATGCTTTTAGGGATTGGGTGGCCTCGACGCTTCTAGCATTTGGGTGGCCTCGGCAACGCTTTTATGGATTGGGTGGCCTCGGCAACGCTTCAAGGGTTTGGTCAGGCGAGAGGGGGTTGATCAAAGTTACCAGAGTTTTCTTCTAGTGGTTTGGGTGGCCTCGAGAGTTTGTCGTGTAGGGGTGAGAGGGGGTAGGAGATCGACAACGCCTTTTCATTCCTGGTTTAGGCGGACTCGAGAGTTGGTCGGGCGAGAGGGGGATGATCGATGTACCCCCTAATGTCGAAATTACCGGTGTTTTCTATATGATCAAAAATAATGCTGGCCGGACATATCATCATGCGGCGGCGGTAACAAAACGTGATGCACAGAAGTGGTTCTGCAAAGGTTCTGCCTCGCTTCGTGCAACCTTCCATCGATTTTGGAAAGGTTCCATGTGTTTTTTCTTTCATATTTTTTTATTTATGGATTTTATTATTTTTTAGTTTTCTTATTTTTGCTTTTTCTGTTTTTTAAATAAATGCCGACTATTTTCATACATGTCCATTTTTTGTATATACACTGAGCATTTTGTTATATGCATTTAACATTTGTCAAATGCATGATGAATGTTTTTCAAAAACAGTTTTAATACACATTAAACTCTTTTGAATACATGTGAAACATTTTTTTGAAGCTCATTGACTTTTTTTTTCTAAATACATGATGATTTTTTCAAAATACATACTGAACATGATTTTTTTAACTTGCATGAACACATACATATATCATCATAACAATATATATGAACAAAAAACATCATATTGTATATGAAAAAAATCATCATATATCATCATACACACATATATCATCATATATCATCATACACACATATATATGAACAAAAAACATCATATTGTACATGAAAAAAATCAGCATGTATTAGCCGGCCGGACGAACTACTCACGTATAGGGGAGGGGGTGGGGCGGCCGGTACGGAGCGGTCGGCGCGGGGTGGGGCGGCCGGAGCGGGGTGGTCGGAGCAGGGCGGCCGGAGCGGGGTGGCGCTAGGCGGGGCGGCAGAGCAAGGTCGGGGAGGTAGGGGACGGCGGCCGGAGGCGGCGACGGCGACGGCGACGGAGAGCACATGAGATTTGGGCAGCCTGACGGCATGGGTGGGGATCTGGCCTTTGGGGGAGCGAATAGGTTGAAAACTGCTAAGTGTAGGGTTTTATACAGCGAGCATTGGTCCCGGTTTGTGGCACGACCCGGTAGCAATGCCCCCCTTTGGTCCCGGTTCGTGCCACCACCCGGGACCCAAGCCCTGTTTTCAGCAGCCCAAAGGGCGGGAAAGCACTCCCCTTTCGTCCCGGTTGGTGGCACGGACCGGGACCAAAGGTGGGTATTGGTCCCGCTTCGTGCCACCAACCGGGACGAAAAGGAGGTGCTGCCCGGGGACAAATGTTTAGTCCCACCTCGCTAGCTGAGAGGGCTCGAGAGTGGTTTATAAGCGCTGCTGTACCAACCCTCTCGAGCTCCTCTCAACTGTAGGTTTACGGCCTAATCGCACACTCCTCTACCTGTGGGCCTACTTGGTCTACTGCGTGCCTGAATCCTGGCCCAACTAGCTGGTTGGGTTTCTAGTCGTATTCAGGCCGTGGTGGCCCAGTAGGCGGCATTTTTTAAAACAATCCTATTTTTTCTTTTGTTTTTTGCTTTATTTATTTTTCTTTTGTTTCTACTTATAGTTTTTCAGTGATTCTTTTTGCTTTTAGGTCACAAAAATTATAAACTTTCTGTTAGTGCCATTAGTTTTCAAATTTGAATAGTTCAAATTTGAATTTTTTGAAATTTGTGTGAATCACTAGTTTGTGAATAACTTTACTACAAAAATAGATTTTGAGTGATTCCTTTTTCTGCTATTTAATATTATTATTTTTAACATTATATTCAATTTCGTAATTCTTAGGTTATTTTAAATGGTTGTTTAAATCAAAAATAGATTTTGTTATTTTAGTTTGCTATTAAAATTTCTAACAAAAAATGTCTTTATAAAATTTATTTTTTCTATTAATGTTTTGAAAAAAAACTTTGATAATTTTAGTTGCATAAATTTTATATAATTTTAGTTTCAAAAATACTAGAGGTTTATAAAAGCTTTTTAGTTGATTCTTTTTGCTATTGAAGAATATTATAGTTCATAAAATAATATTTGAACTGATTATTTTTAGTTCATTGTTTTTGCTATTAGGGTTTCATAAAAGTTTTTTAGTTGATTCTTTTTGCATTAGTTCATTCTTTGAGCTAAATGACCCGGAAATTGAAAAGCACTACAAATGAACTCTGAAAAGGTTGAAAGTTGGCATGGTATCATCATTTCACCCATGTAGCATGTGCTAAAAAGTTGAGAGGATTACGGCAAAAGCTGGATGCACCTCCTGAACAAAATAGACAATCTCTTTCGAAATATCAGGGTTTCAGACAAAAACTCATCTGTTACAAACGGATTTCATTTTCTTGAACTTATTTCAACTACAGACTTTTTGTGCTTTCAAAATGCACCATTCAAAGCCACATCATCAATTTTCAACCCTTTCTGACTTCATTTGTTATTCTTCATGCATTTATTTATTTATTTTGAGCTAAATGACACTGAAATTGAAAAGCACTACCAATGAACTCTAAAAGGTTGAAAGTTGTTATGGTATCATCATTTCACCCACATAGCATGTGCTAAAAAGTTGAGAGGGTTACAGCAAAAGCTAGATGCACTTCGTTTACAAAACGGACAGTCTCTTTTGAAGTATCAGGGTTTCGAACGGAAACTCGTGCGTTACAGAAGGCATTTCATTTCTTCACACGTATCTGCAGTGATATTCTAGATGAAAGGCATCATCATAATAGTTGTGGAGAGAAAGTCTTCACTTTTTCTTCGCTTGTTTCCTTTGCTTATTGCGTCGTAACCATGGATATTCTTCATTGTTTAACAGGGTGCTTGGGTCAGCCTTGACTTTGAAGGGAGGAATTTCCTGAAACTTTTCATAATCTTCACACATGTCTGTCTTGCCCTCCAATCCCACGATGTCTCTTTTTCCTGAAAGAACTATGTGATGCTTTGGCTCATCGTATGATGTATTCGCTTCCTTATCTTTTCTATTTCTCGGTTTGGTAGACATGTCCTTAACATAGAAAACCTGTGCCACATCACTGGCTAGGACGAATGGTTTGTCTGTGTACCCAAGATTGTTGAGATCCACTGTTGTCATTCCGTAATGCGGGTCTACCTGTACCCCGCCTCTTGTAAGATTGACCCATTTGCATCGAAACAAAGGGACCTTCAAATCATGTCCATAGTCAAGTTCCCATATCTCCTCTATGTAACTATAATATGTGTCGACCTTCCCATTGGTCGTTGTTACATCAAAGCGGACACCGCTGTTTTGGTTGGTGCTCCTTTGATCTTGGGCGATCATGTAAAATGTATTCCCATTTATCTCGTACCCTTTGTAAGTCAATACAGTTAATGATGGTCTCCTGGCGAATGAGTACAGCTCATCAAAAACAGTGTTGTCACACCTGAGACGTGTTTGCAACCAACTGCCGAAAGTCTTGATGTGTTCACATGTAATCTAGTCGTCACACTGCTCTGGGTGTTTGGAGCGCACAATGTTCTTGTGTTCATCGACATACGAGGTCACCGAGGTAGAATTCTGTAGAACTGTGTAGTGTGCGTGAGACCAAGAATGCCCGTCCCCACGTATTATTGACTTGGCTCCTAGCATGACTTTTTCAGTCAGTCTCCCCTCATACCGCGACTGAGGGAGACCAATCTTCTTAAGGTCAGGAATGAAGGAAACACAAAACCCAATGACATCCTTTGTTTGATGGCCCATGAAGATGCTTCCTTCTGGCCTAGCGCGGTTACGGAGATATTTCTTTAGGACTCCCATGAACCTCTCGAAGGGGGACATATTGTGTAGAAATACAGGGCCCAGAAGGACAATCTTGTTGACTAGATGAACTAGGATGTGCGTCATGATATTTAAGAAGGATGGTGGGAACACTAGCTCGAAACTAACAAGACAGTGTGCCACATCACTCCTTAACCTTGGTAGGATTTCTGGATCGATCACCTTCTGAGAGATTGCATTGAGGAATGCACATAGCTTCACAATGGCTAATCGAACATTTTTCGGTAGAAGCCCCCTCAATGCAACCCGAAGTAGTTACGTAATAATCATGTGGTAGTCATGAGACTTTAGGTTCCGGAACGTTTTCTCTGCCATATTTATTATTCCCTTTATATTCGACGAGAAGGCAGATGGGACCTTCATACTGAGAAGGCATTCAAAGAAGATTTCCTTCTCTTCTTTGGTAAGAGCATAGCTAGCAGGACCTTCATACTGCTTTGGAGGCATGCCGTCTTTTTTGTGAACATGTTGCTGGTCCTCTGGTGCCTTCGATGTATCTTTTATCTTCCCATACACGCCCAAGAAGCCTAGCAGGTTCACGCAAAGATTCTTCATCACGTGCATCACGTCGATTGTAGAGTAGACATCTAGGTCTTTCCAGTAGGGTAGGTCCCAAAATATAGATTTCTTCTTCCACATGGGTGCGCGTCCCTCAGCGTCATTTGGAAAAGATATTCCACTAGGACCCTTTCCAAATATTACTTGTAAATCATTGACCATAGCAAGTACATGATCACCGATACGGATGGCGGGCTTCTTTCGGTGATCTGCCTCGCCTTTGAAATGTTTGGCTTTCTTTCGACATTGATGGTTGGTCAGAAGAAATCGACGATGCCCCAGGTAGACATTCTTCGTGCAATTGTCCAGGTATATACTTTCAGTGTCATCTAAACAGTGCGTGCATGCGTGGTATCCCTTCTTTGTGTTGGAAATATGTTCTAGAGGCAATAATGAATTAGTTATTGTCATATTTCCTTGTTCATGATAATCTTTTATTATCCATGCTATATTGTATTGATCGGAGACTCAGTTGCATGTGTGGATACACAGACAAAACCATGTCTCTATTATGCCTCTAATAGACTAGCTCGTTGATCAAAGATGGTTAAGGTTTCCTAGCCATGGACATGAGATGTCATTTGATAACGGGATCACATCATTAGGAGAATGGTGTGATGGACAAGACCCAAACTACAAACGTAGCATATGATCGTGTCAGTTTAATGCTACTGTTTTCTGCTTGTCAAGTATCTGTTCCTATGACGATGAGATCATGCAACTCACTAACACCGGAGGAGTGCCTTGTATATATCAAACGTCGCAACGTAACTGGGTGACTATAAAGGTACTCTACAGGTATCTCCGAGGGTGTCTATTGGGTTGGCATGGATCAAGACTGGGATTTGTTACTCCGTGTAACGGAGAGGTATCTCAGGGCCCACTCGGTAGTACAACATCACAACAAGCCTTGCAAGCAATGTGACTAAGTGTTAGTCACGGGATCTTGTATTATGGAACGAGTAAAGAGACTTGCCGGTAACGAGGTTGAACGAGGTATGGAGATACCGATGATCGAATCTTGGGCAAGTAACATACCGAAGAACAAAGGGAACATCATACGGGATTAACTGAATCCTTGACATAGAGGTTCGACTGATAAAGATCTTCATAGAATATGTAGGAACCAATATGGGCATCTAGGTCCCGCTATTGGTTATTGACCGTAGAGGTGTCTCAGTCATGTCTACATAGTTCTCGAACCCGCAGGATCTGCACACTTAAGGTTCGGTGACGTTTTGGTAGTATAGAGTTATGCATGGTGGTGACCGAAGGTTGTTCAGAGTCCCAGATGAGATCCCGGACGTCACGACGACCTACGGAATGGTCCGGAGGTAAAGATTGATATATAGGAAGTCCTGTTTTAGTCGCCGGAAAAGTTTCGGGCTCATCGGTAGTGTACCGGGAGTGCCGGTAGTGTACTGGGAGACCATCGGGTGCCGTATTTCCACCCAAGAGGCTACATGGGCTGTGGGAGAGTGAATCCCAGCCCTTAGTGGGCTGGTGGAAGTCCCACACAAGCCCCATGCGGCTGGGATAGAAAAACCCAAAGAGAAAAGGTGGAAAAAGGCAAAAAAGGCAAAAAAAGGAAGGAGTCCTAGTCCTACTAGGATTGGAGGAGGATTCCTCCTCTCCTATCCACTTCGGCCGAAGCCTCCTAGGGCTGGCCCTTTTTCCAAGCCTCCTCCTCTCTTCCTCTTATCTATACTAGAGGTTTTAGGGTTTTTGCACTAGATTTTCAGCCACATGTTACCTCTCCTCTAGTGCATAGTTTCTTCTCAAGATCGGTTTTCTATAGTTCTTAGGCGAAGCCCTGGCGGAGTAGCCCCACCACCATCACCGCAACGCTGTCGCGCTTCCAGAGAACTCTTCTATCTCTCCGCTCCCTCTTGGTGGATCAAGAAGGTGGAGATCGTCATCGAGCCGTACGTGTGTTGAACGCGGAGGTGTCGTTCGTTCGACGCTAGATCGGAAGGACCGTGATCAAGATCGCAAGACGGATCGTGATGAGATCGCGGGACAGATCGTGATGAGTTCGCAGGACAGATTGTGATTGGATCATGGTACAGATCATGATGAGATCGCAGGATGCTCGGCGATTTGGATCATGAAGACGTTCGACTACACCAACCGTGTTTCTTCCCGCTTCCCGCTTAGCGATCTACAAGGGTATGTAGATCCACTCTCCCTCTCACAGATGCTCATCACAATGGATTGATCTTGCGAGTGCGTAGGAATTTTTTTGTTTCCCATGCAATGTTCCCCAACAGTGGTATTAGATCTAGGTCGTCGATGAGACCTCGAGTAGAACACAAAGAGTTTGTGGGCGTTGATGCTTAGATTGCTTCCTCCCTTGGTCGTGTTATGGTTCAGCGGTATTGTTGGATGAAGCGGCCCGGACCAACCTTACTCGTACGCTTATGAGAGACCGGTTCCATCGACTGACGTGTAACTTTGTTGCACAAAGATGGCTGGCGGGTGTATGTTTCTCCTACTTTAGTTGGATCGGATTTGACTAAGGCGGTCCTTGAGAAGGTTGAAAAGCAACTTATGTATCACCATTGTCGTTTATGTGTAGGTAAGAATTTTTCTTGCTAGATACCCATAGCAGCCACGTAAAACATGCAACAACAATTAGAGGACGTCTAAATTGTTTTTGCAGGGTATGTTGTGATGTGATATGGCCAATTACATGATGAGATATATGTGATGTATGAGATGATCATGTATTGTATACAATATCACGACTTGCATGTCGATGAGTACGGCAACCGGCAGGAGCCATAGGGTTGTCTTTAATTCTTGTATGACCTGCGTGTCAATCATTAAGCGCTATGTAATGCTTTACTTTATCGCTAAACGGTAGCAATAGTAGTAGAAGCATGGTGGGCGCGACAACCCTGATGGCGACACGTTGATGGAGATCAAGACGATGGAGATCATGCCGGTGCTTTAAGGATGGTGATCAAAAGCACAAGTTCATGGCTATATCATGTCACTTATGATTTGCATGTGATGTTAATCCTTTTATGCACCTTGTTTTGCTTAGGGCGACGGTAGAATTATAAGGTGATCCCTCACTTAATTTCAAGATAAATTGTGTTCTCCCCGAGTGTGCACCATTGCGAAAGTTCGTCGTGTCAAGACACCATGTGATGATTAGGTGTGATAGACTCTACGTTCACATACAATGGGTGCAAGCCAGTGTTGCACATGAAGAACACTCAGGTTAAACTTGACGAACGTAGCATATACAGACATGGCCTCGGAACACAAGAGACCGAAGGTCGAACATGAGTCATATAGTAGATATGATCAACATGATGATGTTCACCATTGGAACCACCTCAACTCACATGATGATCGGACTTGAGTTGGTGAATTTGGATCATGTATCCCTCGCATGACCGGAGGGATGTCAATTTGAGTGTGAGTTCTTCAGTAATATGATTAACTGAAATCATTATCATGAACATAGTCAAAGTGTCTTTGCAAATTATGTTGTAGATTACTAGCTCACGCTGTAGCTCCCTTGTATTTTTATGTGTTCCTAGAGAAATAGAATTGAAAGATGATGGTAGCAATATTGCGGACTGGGTCCGTGATCTGAGGATTGTCCTCATTGCTGCATAGAAGGCTTATGTCCTTATTGCACCGCTCGATGCGCCACCCCATCTAGCGTCGTCTGTAGATGTTGTGAACATCTGACAGGCACGTTTCGATGACTACTTGATAGTTTAGTGCGTCATGCATTACGGCTTAGAATTGAGGCTCCGAAACATTTTGAACGCCACAGAACATGTGAGATGTTCTAAGAGCTGAGATTGTGATCTCAGGCTCGTGCCCGTTTTGCGAGATATGAGATCTCCAACAAGATTCTTTGCCTGGAAGATGAAGGAGAATAGCTCAATCGTTGAGCATGTACTCAGATTGTCGGGATACTACAATCACTTAAATCAAGTGGGAGTTGATCTTCCAGATAAGATAGTGATTGATATAGTTCTCCAAGTCACTGTCACTAAGCTACTAGAACTTGGTGATGAACTATAAACTGCCAGGGATTGAAATAATGATTCCTGAGCTGTTCGCGATGTTTGACACCGTGAAGGTAGAAATCAAGAAGGAGCGTCAAGTGTTGATGGTTAATCAAAACCACTAGTTTCGAGAAGGGCAAGAGCAAGGAGGGAAACTTCATCGATAGCAAGTCATTTGCTGCTCCAGTGAAGCAACCCAAAGTTGAACTCAAACCCGAGACTAAGTGCTTCTGTTATGAGGTGAGCGGTCGCTGAAGCGGAACAACCCTAGATACTTGGTAGATAAGAAGGCTGGCAACATCGATAGAAGTATATTTGATATACGAGTTATTAATGTGTACCTTGCTAGTACTCTTAGTAGCACCTGGGTATTGGATACCAGTTTGGTTGCTAAATGTTAGTAACTCGAAATAAAAGATACATAATAAATGGAGAACTAGCTAAGGGTGAGGTGACAAAATGTGTTGGAAATGTTTCCAAGGTTGATGTGATCAACATCGCACGCTCTCTCTACCTTCAGGATTAGTGACAAACCTAAATAAATGTTATTTGGTGTTTTGCGTTGAGCATGGACATGATTAGATCATGTTTATTGCAAATACGGTTATTCATTTAAGTTAGAGAATGATGGTTATTCTATTTACATGAATAATACCTTCAATGGTCATGCACCCAGTGAGAATGGTTTGTTGAAATCCTTATCGTAGTAATACACATGTTCATAACATTGATGTCAAAAGATACAAAGTTAATAAAGATAGTACCACATACTTGTGGCACTGCCGCTAAATGTCATATTGGTATAAAGCGCATGAAGAAACTCCATGCTGATGGATCTTTGGACTCATTCGATTTCGAAGCGGTTGAGACATGCGAACCATGCCTCTTGGGCAAGATGACTAAAAACCCTGTTGGATGGAGTGGGCAAGTGATTCATTGGAAATGATACATGTTGATGTATGCAATCCAGTGAGTCTTGTAGCGTGTAGTGGATATCGTTATTTTCTTACCTTCACTGATGATTTGAGTAGATATAGTGTATATTTACTTGATGAAACACAAGTCTGAATCGTTTGAAAGGTTCAAGCAAATTCAGAATGAAGTTTAAGATCATCGTGACAAGAAGATAAAAATGACTGCGATATGATCGTGGAGGTAAATATCTGAGTTATGAGTTTGGCATACAACTTAAGACAATGTGAAATTTGTTTCACAACTAAAACGCCACCTGGAACACCATAGTGTGATGGTGTGTCCGAACATCATGGTCATGCTCTATTGGACATGGTGCGTGCTATGATGTCTCTTATCGTTTTACTACTATAATTTTGGGGTTATGCATTAGAGACAACTACATTCACTTTAAATAGGGCACCATCTAAATCTGTTGAGATGACACCGTGTGAATTATGGTTTGATAGAAACCTAAGCTATCATTTCTTAATATTTGGGGCTGCGACACTTGTGTGGAAAATGTTTTCACCTAATGAGGTCGAACCCAAGGCAGACAAATGCATCTTCATAGAATACCCTAAGATCAGTTGGGTGAACCTTCTATCTCAGATCCAAGTACGAAGTGTTTGTTGCTTAAACGGATCCTTTCTCGAGGAAATGTTTCTCTCGAAAGAATTGAGTGGGAGGAAGATAGAACTTGATGAGGTTATTAAACCTTTGCTTAACCAGAGAGTAGCGCAACGTAGAAAGATGTTTCTGTGAAGCCTACGTTAGTTGAAAAGGAAGTTAATGATGATGATCATGAAGCTTCAGGATCAAGTTACTATCAAACATCATAGGTCGACAAGGATGTGTAGTGCTCCTAAGTGGTACGACAACCCTGTCTTGGAGGTCATGTTGTTGGACAACGATGAACCTACGATCTATGGAGAAGCGACGATGGGCCCGGATTCCGACAGATGGTTAGAGGCCATGAAATCTGAGATAGGATCCATGTATGAAAACCAAGTATAGACTTTGGTAGACTTGCTCGTTGGACGACAGGTCGTTGAGTACAAATGGATCTTTAAAATGAAGACAGACACTGATGGTAAATGTCACCATTTCCAAAGCTCGACTTGTTGCAAAGATGTTTGTGACAAGTTCAAGGAGTTGACTGCGATGAGACTTTCTCACTCGTAGCGATGCTAAAGTCTGTTGGAATTATGTTAGTAGTTGCTGCATTTTCAATTATGAAATCTGGCAGATGGATGTCAAGAACATCGTTTCCTTAAACGGTTTACTTGAGGGAAAGGTTGTATGTGATACAACCAGAAGGTTTTGTCAGTCCTAAGGATGCTAAAAGGTGTGCAAGCTTCAATGATCCTTCTATGGACTGAAGCAAGCATCTCGGAGTCGGAATATACGCTTTGATGAGGTGATCAAAGTTTTGAGGTTTATACAAAGTTTATGAGAAACTTGTATTTACAATAAAGTGAGTGGGAGCACTATAGAATTTCTGATAAGTATATGTGGATGACATATTGTTGATCGGAAATAATGTAGAATTTCTGGAAAGCATAAATGGTTGTTTGAAAAGTGATTTTCAAAGGAAGACCTGGATAAAACTTCCTAATTGTTGAGCATCAAGATCTATAGAGATAGATCAAGATGCTTGATGAGACTTTCAATGAGTACATACATTGACAAGATTTTGAAGGAGTTCAGAATGGATCAGTCAGAGAAAGAGTTCTCGTCTGATTTGTAAGGTGTGAAGTTGAGTGAGACTCAAAGCTCGACAACGGTAGAAGAAACAGAAAGGACGAACGTCGTCCCCTATGCCTTAGCCATAGGCCCTGTACAGTATGCCATGCTGTGTACCGCACATGTGTGTGCCTTGGCATGAGTTCGTCAGGGGGAACAAGAGTGAACCTGGAGTGGATCACTGGACAGCGGTCAAGATTATCCTTAGTAACTGAAAGACTGAGGAGATGTTTCTCGATTATGGAGGTGATAAAGAGTTCGTCGTAAAGAGTTACGTCGATGCAGGCTTTAGCACCAATCCGGATGACTAGTAATAGCAATCTGGATACATATAGTGGAGCAGCCATTTGGAAGTAGTACCAAGTGGAGTGTGGTAGCAGTGTTTACGGTTTGACATAGAGATTTGCAAACTACGCACGGATCTGAATATCGCAGACCCGTTGACTATAAAAGACCTCTCTCACATGCAAAGCATGATCAAGCCCCAGAACTCATTGGGTGTTAGATTCATAACAATGCGAATCACATAGTGATGTGAACTAGATTATTGACTCTAGTGCAAGTGGGAGACTGTTGGAAATATGCCCTAGAGGCAATAATAAATTAGTTATTATCATATTTCCTTGTTCATGGTAATCATTTATTATCCATGCTATAATTGTATTGATCGGAGACTTAAATGCATGTGTGGATACATAGACAAAACCATGTCCCTAGTATGCCTCTAATAGACTAGCTCGTTGATCAAAGGATGGTTAAGGTTTCCTAGCCATGGACATGAGATGTCATTTGATAACGGGATCACATCATTAGGAGAATGATGTGATGGACAAGACCCAAACTACAAACGTAGCATATGATCGTGTCAGTTTATTGCTACTGTTTTCTGCATGTCAATGTATATGTTCCTATGACCATGAGATCATGCAACTCACGAATATCAGAGGAGTGCCTTGTAAGTATCAAACGTCGCAACGTAACTGGGTGACTATAAAGGTGCTCTACAGGTATTTCTGATGATGTTTGTTGAGTTGGCATGGATCGAGACTGGGATTTGTTACTCCGTGTGACGGAGAGGTATCTCGGGGCCCACTCGGTAATGCAACATCACAATAAGCCTTCCAAGCAATGTGACTAATTGTTAGTTGCGGGATCTTGTATTATGGAACGAGTAAAGATACTTGCCGGTAACGAGATTGAACTAGGTATGGAGATGCCTACGATCGAATCTCGGGCAAGTAACATGCCGAAGAACAAAGGGAACATTATACGGGATTAACTGGATCCTTGACATAGAGGTTCGACCGATGAAGATCTTCGTAGAATATGTAGGAACCAATATGGACGTCCAGGTCCCGCCATTGGTTATTGACCGTAGAGGTGTCTCGGTCATGTCTACATGGTTCTCGAACCCGTAGGGTCTGCACACTTAAGGTTTGGTGACGTTTAGGTAGTATAGAGTTATATATGGTGGTGACCGAAGGATGTTCGGAGTCTCGGATACGATCTAGGACATTACGAGGATCTCCGGAAGAGTCTGGAGATAAAGATTGATATATGTGATAATAGTGTTTTGATCTCTGGAAGAGTTCCGGAATTAACCGGAAGGAGTTCCGGATGTTTACCGAAGTGTTCGGGTACAACAACACTTTATATGGACCAATGGGGTAAAACCCACGAGGTATTGGAAAGGGCAAAAGGAAGTTTTGCTGCTGCCTTAAGCAGTAAGGCAGTACTACCGCTTGTGAAGCGGTACTACCGCTCAAGCAGTACTACCGCTGGTGAAGCGGTACTACCGCTCAAGCTGTACTACCGCTCGTGAAGCGGTACTACCGCTTGTGCGCGGGAGTGCAGGGATCCGAGTTGGACTCTTTTCGTGTGGGCCAAACCGACCTTGTGAGGGAAAAATCGACCTTGTAGAGGTTTTTGCTCCAAGTTTAGACCCCAGGGCTCAACATATAAATAGAGGGGCAGGGCTAGCACACGGGACACAACTTACGGCCACGTGCTACCCGTTCCACCGGTGCTCCTCTAGATCGGTTTTCTGCAACGCTTAGGCGAAGCCCTGCCGGAATCTCTCCACCACCATCACCGGCGCGCCGTCACGCTGCCGGTGAACTCTCTCTCCTCTCCACCTCCTCTTGCTGGATCAAGACGGTGGAGATCGTCATTAAGCTGCACGTGTGCTGAACGCGGAGGTGCCGTCCGTTCGGTACTAGATCGGAAGGATCGTGATCAACGCCACAAGACGTTCGTGATTGGATCACGGGACGGATCGTGACGAGATCGCGAGACGGATCGTGATGAGTTCACGGGACGGATCGTGATTGTATCGCGGGATGGATCGTGATGAGATCGCGGGACGCTCGGCGATTTGGATCGCGAAGATGTTCGACTACACCAACCGCGTTTCTTAACGCTTCCCGCTTAGCGATCTACAAGGGTACATAGATCCACTCTCCCTCTCGTAGATGCTCATCACCATGGATAGGTTTGCATGTGCGTTGGAAATTTTTTGTTTCCCATGCGACGTTCCCCAACACGCAGGACGGATCGTGATGAGTTTGCGGGACGGATCATGATTGGATCGCGGGACGGATCGTGATGAGATCACGGGACACTCGGCGATTTTGATCGCGAAGACGTTTGACTACACCAACCGCGTTTCTTAACACTTCCCGCTTAGCGATCTACAAGGGTATGTAGATCCACTCTCCCTCTCGTAGATACTCATCACCATGGATACATCTTGCATGTGCGTAGGAAATTTTTTGTTTCCCATGCAATGTTCCCCAACAGTTTGTTTGTCTGAAAGGTTACTGAGAGCAAGCTAATCATTGATGGTTACAAACTGCAATGCATGCAGGTCAAAATCCTCCTGTTTTTGCTCAACCCACATGCGTACACCGTGTCCATTCGACAGCTGTAAAAGTTCTTCAACTAATGGCCTTAGGTACACATCAATGTCATTGTCGGGTTGCTTAGGGCCTAGGATGAGAACTGGCATCATAATGAACTTCCGCTTCATGCACAACCAAGGAGGAAGGTTATAGATACATAGAGTCACGGGCCAGGTGTTGTGATTGCTGCTCTGCTCCCCAAATGATTAATGCCATCCGCGCTTAAACCAAACCATACGTTCCTTGCGTCACCTGCAAACTCCTTCCAGTACTTTCTATCGATTTTTCTCCACTACGGGCCGTCAGCGGGTGCTCTCAACTTCCCGTCTTTCTTACGGTCCTCTATGTGCCATCGCATATTCTTGACATGCTCTTTGTTTCTGAACAGACATTTCAACTGTGGTATTATAGGAGCATACCACATCACCTTGGCAGCATCCCTCTTCCTAGGGCGCTCTCCCTCAACATCACCAGGGTCATCGCATCTGATCTTATAGCGCAATGCACCGCATACAGGCCATGCGTTCCTTTCCTCGTACTCACCACAGTAGAGGATGCAGTCATTAGGGCGTGCATGTATCTTCTGCACCTCCAATCCTAGAAGGCATACAACCTTTTTTGCAGCATACGTACTGCAGGTAATTCGTTATCCTTTGGAAGCTTCTTCTTCAATATTTTTAGTAGCTTCTCAAATCCTTTGTCAGGTACACCATTCTCTACCTTCCACTTCAGCAATTCCAGTGTGGTACCGAGATTTGTGTTGCAATCTTCGAAATTGGGGTACAACCCTTTTTTGTGATCCTCTAACATGTGATCGAACTTCAGCTTCTCCTTTTCACTTTCGCACTATCTCTTTGCATCAACAATGACCCGGCGAAGATCATCATCGGGCACATCGTCTGGTTCCTCTTGATCTTCAACTTCCTTGGTTGCATCATCATCGTATTCAGGGGGCACATAGTTGTCATCATCCTCTTCTTCTTCGTCGTCTTCCATCATAACCCCTATTTCTCCGTGCTTGGTCCAAACATTATAGTGTGGCATGAAACCCTTCACAAACTGGTGGCTGTGAAGGATTTTCTGTTCAGAGTAACACTTAAAATTCCCACATGTAGGGCATGGACAAAACATAAAACCATTCTGCTTGTTTGCCTCGGCCACTTCGAGAAAATGATGCACCCCCTTAATGTACTCGTCGGTGCGTCTGTTACCATACATCCATTGCCGGTTCATCTACGTGCATTATATATAATTAAGTGTGTCAAAAACCATTACAGAACATCAGGAATACAGAAGTGACCAAATAAATAGAAGTTCATCATCACATTAAAACCAAAGTAGATACATAGTTCTCGTTGACCAACATATAGCTCTCCACAACATCTAATTAAACCATACATTGAAACTATTTAAAAATTTCAATGCAACAACAAATGCGATCATAATCACAACTAAGGTAACAATTGATCCAACGGCATAATGATACCAAGCCTATTTATCAATGTCATAGTTTCTAATCTTTCTAAGCTTCAAGCGCATTGCAGCCATCTTGATCATGTGATCATCGATGATATCGGCAACATGCAACTCCAATCCCATCTTCTCATCTTCAGTTCTTTTCAGTTTTTCTTTCAAATAATCTATTTCTTTTTCAGCTTTTGTTAACTTGTCGAGCAGAATTGCATAGTCGATATCCATTTCTGGTTCAACTACTTCCTATAGATAAAAACATCTATGTCAAGTTGGTGGCATAATTAATTGTCATAGACATTAGATGTGTGGAATAGTTATAAAAGATAATATACCACATCTGAATCATAGACTAGACGAGGGCCGACGTGGGCGGGTACCAAACCATGGCACTATATAATAACAAACAATAATAAAAGTAAGAAAATCATACGATTAAGTATATTTTCTTTTAGAAAGAAGATAAGATCAAGAGGCTCACCACGCGCGGGCGATCGACGGCGGTTTCAGGACGGGGACGGGACAGGACGGGCTGCAAAACCTAGACAAATCTTGACGAAAATGGAGTTTGGACAAGGAGCTTCGAGAGGAGAAAGCTTAAGTGTGGGTCGGGCATTTCTTCGAACACCTCATGTGCATAGGAGGTGAGCTAGAGCACCACAAAGCTCTAACACAACTGTCCTGGAAAAACAGAGCACTCCACGGCTCTGCTAGCGGTGGGCAACGGTTTATATAGGCAGCTCATTCGTCCCGGTTCGTGGCTGGAACTAGGACAATAGGTCTCCCTTTGGTCCCGGTTCCAGCCACGAACCGGGACCAATGTTCGTGGGCCAAGAGCGAGGCTCATTTATCCTGATTCGTGCCTAGAACCAGGACCAAAGGGGCGAGACGAACTGGGACCAATGGCCCACGTGGCCCAGCCGCCCCCCTGGGCTCATGAACCGGGACGGTTGACACCTTTGGTCCCGGTTCGTGTGCGAACCGGGATTAATGGGCTTAGGAGGCCCGAACCAATGCCCTATTTTCTACTAGTGCATCTTGATCTATCTCTTATAGATCTTCATGCCCAACAATTAAGTAGCTTCATTCCGGGTTTTCCTTTGAAAAACACCTTTTCAAGCAACCATTTATGCTTTCCAGAAATTCTACCTCATTTTCGATCAACAATATGTCAATCACATATACTTATCAAAAATTCCATAGTGCTCCCACTCACTTTCTTGTAAATTGCAAGTCTCTCGTAAACTTTGTATAAACCCAAAAACTTTGATCACCTCCTGAAAGCGTATATTCCAACTCCGAGATACTTGCTCCAGCCCATAGAAGGATTGCTGGAGCTTGCACGCCTTTCAGCATCCTTAGGACTAACAAAACCTTCTGGTTGTACCACATACAACCTTTCCTGAAGTAAATTGTTAAGGAAATAATGTTTTGACATCCATCTGCCAAATTTCATAATTGAAAAATGCAGCAACTGCTAACATAATTCCAATAGACTTTTAGCATCGCTATGGGTGAGAAACTCTCGTCGTAGTCAACACATTGAACTTGGCGGAAACTTCTTTGCGACAAGTCGAGCTTTATAAATGGTGACATTCACCATTTAGCGTCTGTCTTCATCTTTAAAGGTCCATTTGTACTCAACGAACTGTCGTTAAACGGGCAAGTCTTCCAAAGTCCGTACTTGGTTTTCATACATGGATCCTTTCTCGGATTTCATGGCCTCTAACCATTTATTGGAATCTGAGCCCATCATCGCTTCTCCATAGTTCGTAGGTTCATCGTTGTCCAACAACATGACCTCTAAGACAGGGTTGCCGTACCACTCAAGAGCAGTACGCGTCCTTGTCGACCTACGAGGTTCGATAGTAATTTGATCCGAAGCTTCATGATCATCATCATTAATTTCCTCTTCAACTAACATAGGCTCCATAGAAACAATTTTCTGCGCTGCCCTACTCTCTGGTTGAAACAAAGGTTCAACAACCTTATCAAGTTCTATCTTCCTCCCACTCAATTCTTTCGAGAGAAACTCTTTCTCGAGAAAGGACCCGTTTTTTAGCAACAACCAATTTGCACTTGGACCTGAGATAGAAGGTATACCCAACTGTTCTTAGGGTATTCTATGAAGATGCATTTGTCCTCTTTGGGTTCGAGCTCATTGGGTGAAAACTTTTTCACATAAGCGTCGCAGCCCCAAACATTAATAAATGATAGCTTAGGTTTCTATCAAACCATAATTCATACGGTGTCATCTCAACGAATTTAGGTGGTGCCCTATTTAAAGTGAATGTAGTTGTCTCTAATGCATAGCCCCGAAACGATAGTGGCAAAACGATAAGAGACATCATAATACGCATCATATCCAATAGAGCATGACTATGACGTTAGGACACACCATCACACTATGGCGTTCCAGGTGGCGTGAGTCTTGAAACAACTTTCACATCGTCTAAAATTGTATGCCAAACTCGTAACTCAGATATTCACCTCCATGATCATATCGTAGACATTTTTATGTTCTTGTCATGATGATCTTAAACTTCACTCTTAATTTGTTTGAACTTTTCAAATGTTTTAGACTTGTGTTTCACTAAGTAAATATGCTCATATATACTCAAATCATCAGTGAAGGTAAGAAAAATAACGATATCCACTTCACGCTACAATACTCATTGGATTGCATACATCAATATGTATTATTTCCAACAAGTTACTAGCTCGCTCCATCATACCGAAACCAGGGTCTTTAGTCATCTTGTGCATGAGGCATGGTTCGCATATCTCAACTGATTCAAAATCAAATGAGTCCAAACATCCATCATCATGGAGTTTCTTCATGCGCTTTACACCAATATGACATAGCGGCAGTGCCACAAGTATGTGGTACTATCATTATTAACTTTGTCTCTCTTTGGCATCTATGTTATGAACATGTGTATTATTACGATCAAGATTCAACAAACCATTCTCATTGGGTGCATGTCCATTGAAGGTATTATTCATGTAAACAGAATAACCATTATCCTCTCACTTAAATGAATAACCATATTAAAATGAACATGATCTAATCATGTTCATGCTTAACGCAAACACAAAAAAACATGTTTTTAGGTTCGTCACTAATCTCTAAGGTAGAGAGAGCATGCGATATTGATCACATCAACCTTGGAGACATTTCCAACACACATCGTCACCTCACCCTTAGCTAGTCTCCGTTTATTCTGTAGCTTTTATTTCTAGTTATTAACATTTAGCAATCAAATCGGTATACAATACCCAGGTGCTACTAGGAGTACTATCAAGGTACACATCAATAACAATTATATTAAATATACTTCTATCGACGTTGCCAACCTTATTAATTACCAAGTATCTAGGGGTTTTCCGCTTCAGCGACCACTCTCCTCATAATAGAAGCACTTAGTCTTGGGTTTGGGTTTAACTTCGGGTTGCTTCACTCGAGCAGCAACTGACTTGCCATCCATGAAGTTTCCCTCCTTACCCTTTCCCTTTTTGAAACTAGTGGTTTTACTAACCATCAACACTTAATCCTCCTTCTTGATATGTACCTTCGCGGTTTCAAAACATTGTGAATAGCTTAGGGATCATCATTTCCATCCCTGGTATGTTCATAGTTCATCATGAAGCTCTAGTAGCTTGGTGAAAGTGACTTGGAGAAACATATCAATCATTGTCTTATCTAGAAGATCAACTCCCACTCGATTTAAGCGATTGTAGCACCCAGACAATCTGAGCACATGCTCCCCGATTGAGCTATTCTCCTTCATCTTACAGACAATGAATCTTGTTGGAGGTCTCATATCTCTAACACGGGCACAAGCCTGAAATGCAATTTAAGCACTTGGAACATCATATATGCTCCGTGACATTCAAAACGTATTTGAAGCCTGAATTCTAAGACATGATGCAAGACGCACTAAACTATCAAGTAGTCATCAAAACGTGCCTGTCAAATGTTCACAACATCCATAGACGATGCTAGAGGGGGTGGCGCACCGAGCGGTGCATCAAGGACATATGCCTTCTATCCAGCAACTGAGGACAATCCTCTGACAACGAACTAGTCCACAAATTTCTACCATTATCTTTCAACTTACTTTTCTCTAGGAACATGTCAATAAAACAGGGGAGCTACACCGCGAGCTATCCACAACATAATTTGCAAAGACACTTTGATTATGTTCATGATAATGAGTTCAATTAATCACATTACCTAAGAAATCCCACTCAAATGTACATCCCTCTGGTCATTCGAGTGATACATGATCCAAATTCACCAACTCAAGTCCGATTATCACGTGAGTTGAGGTGGTTTCAATGGTGAACATCATCATGTTGATCATATCTACTATATGACTCATGTTCGACCTTTCGATCTCTTGTGTTCCGAGGCCATGTATGTACATGCTAGGCTCGTCAAGTTTAACCGGAGTGTTCTGCATGTGCAACACTGGCTTCCCCCCGTTGTATGTGAACGTAGAGTCTATCACACCCGATCATCACGTGGTGTCTCGACACGACGAACTTTCGCAACGATGCACACTTGGGGAGAACATAATTTATCTTGAAATTTATGTGAGGGATCACCTTATAATGCTACCATCGTCCTAAGAAAAACAAGGTGCATAAAAGGATTAACATCACATGCAAAACATAAGTGACATGATATGGCCATGAACTTGTGCTTTTGATCTCCATCCTTAAAGCACCGGCATGATCTCCATCGTCACCGGCGTGACACCATGATTTCCATCATCTTGATCTCCAAACATGTCTCCATCGGGGTTGTCGCAACCACCTTGCTTCTACTACTATTGCTACCCTGTAGCGATAAAGTAAAGCATTTCAAGGCGCTTAATGATTGACACGCAGGTCATACAATAATTAAAGACAACCCTATGGCTTCTGCCGGTTGTCGTACTCATCGACATGCAAGTCGTGATATTTTATAGAAAACATGATCATCTCATACATCACATATATATCATCATGTAATTCGCCATATCATATCACAACATACCCTACAAAAACAAGTTAGATGTCCTCTAATTGTTCTTGCATTTTTTACGTGGCTTCTACATGTATCTAGAAAGAATAATTCTCACCTACGCATAAACCACAACGATGGTACACAAATTGCTATTCAGCCTTCTCAAGGACTGCCTTTATCGAATCCAATCCAACTAGAGTAGGAGAGACAGATACCCGCCAACCATCTTTGTGCAACAAAGTTACACGTCTGTCGATGGAACAGGTCTCTCGTAAGCTTACGAGTAAGGTTGGTCCGGGCCGCTTCATCCCACAATAAATCTGAATCAAAACACGACCAAGGGAGGAAGCAATCTAAGTAACAACGCCCACAAACTCCCTGGTGTTCTACTCATGATCTCATCTACACATAGACCTAGCTCATGATGCCACTGTTGGGGAACATTGCATGGGAAACAAAAAAATTCCTACGCACACGCAAGATCTATCCATGGTGATGAGCATCTACAAGAGGGAGAGGTGGATCTACATAACCTTGTAGATCGTTAAGCGGAAAGCGTTAAGAAATGCGGTTGATGTAGTCCAATGTAGTCGCGATCCAAATCGCCGAGCGTCCCGCGATCCCATCACGATCTGTCCCTCAATCCAATCACGATCTATCTCACAATGCCATCACGATCCGTCCCGCGATCCAATCACGATCCTTCATGATCCAGTCGCAGTCCTTTCGATCTAGCGCCGAACGGACGGCACCTCCGCGTACAGCACACATACAACTCGATGTCGATCTCCGCCTTCTTGGTCCAGCAAGAGGGAGCAGAGAGGTAGATGAGTTCTCCGGCAGTGCATCGGCATGGCGGCGATGGTGGTGGAACTATTCCGGCAGGGCTTTGCCCAAGCACCATCGAACTAGACTAGAGGAGAAAACCGATCTAGATGAAGTAGAGGGAGCACGTGGCAATTAGGGTTATCTTTCCCCTCTAAATCCTCTAGTCTATACAGGAGGGAGAGATGGGAGTAGGCAGCCTCAAACCCTCAAGACTTGGCCGAAATTGGAGGTGGAGGAGTCCTACTCCAATCCTATTAGGAGTAGGATTTCTCCTTTTCACTTGGAAACTCTTTCCATCTCTCCACCTTTTGGTTTTTTCCCAACCCTAGCCGCATGGGCCTTAGTGTCGGGCTCGGCCAGCCCACTAAGGGCTGTCTTGACTCCTCCCACATCCCATGAGGCCCTTTGGGTCGAGACTATATCTGGCCATGGGTCGGGCCGGGCCAGACTTGGGTCGGGCCCTAAAAAGCCCATGGTAGAAAACTGAGGCCCAGGCCTGGCCCAGGCCCTGTCATCGGGCCTACTTTGAAGCCCAAGCCCGGCCCAGGACCTGAAAAGCCCATCGTGCTTGGGGCCATGGGCCGGGCTTCTTCCTTAAAATCCCAATATGCCAAGCCCAAGCCCGGCAGGGCCCTGTGGGTGGGCTCAAAACTCAGGCCCAAGCCCGGCCCATGGGGAAACCCGTCGGGCCTAGGCCCTGGATTTTGGGATCGGGCCTGGGTGGGCCATTCGGGCTGGGCCGGAGATGCCTAGGTATAGTCGAGACACCCCTCTCGATGGTCCCCGGTACCCCTCCCGACACTCCCGGTACACTACCGATGAGCCCGAAACTTTTCTCGTGACGAAAACATGACTTCCTATATATAAATCTTTACCTCCGGACCATTCCGGAGCACCTCGTGAGGTATGGGATCTCATCTAGGAATCCAAACAACCTTCGGTCACCACCATACATAACTCTATACTACCGAAATGTCACCAAACCTTGAGTGTCGACCCTGCATGTTTGAGAACTATGTAGACATGACCGAGAGACCTCTACAGTCAATAACCAATAGCGGGACCTGGATGCCCATATTGGTTCCTATATATTCTACAAAGACCTTTATTGGTTGAACCTCTATGTCAAGGATTCAGTTAATCCCGTATGTTGTTCCCTTTGTTCTTCCGTATGTTACTTGCTCGAGGTTCGATCATCGGTATCTCTATACCTAGTTCAATCTTGTTACGGGCAAGTCTCTTTACTCGTTCCGTAATACAAGATCATGTGGCTAAATATTTAGTCACATTGCTTGCAAGGCTTATAGTGATGTTGTATTACCGAGTGGGCCCTGAGATACCTCTCTGTCACACGGAGTAACAAATCCCAGTTTTGATCCATGCCAACCCAACAGACACCCTCGGAGATACCTGTAGAGCACCTTTATAGTCACCCAGTTACAATGCGACGTTTGATACACACAAGGTACACCTCCAGTGTCAGTGAGTTGCAAGATCTCATGGTCATAGGAACAGATACTTGACATACAGAAAACTATAGCAATAAACTGACACGATCATATGCTATATTTATAGTTTGGGTCTTGTTCATCACATCATTCTCCTAATTATATGACCCCGTTATCAAATGACATATCATGTCCATGGCTAGGAAACCTTGACCATCTTTGATCAATGAGCTAGTCTACTAGAGGCATACTAGGGACATAATGTTGTCTATATACCCACACATGTATTTAATTTCCAATCAATACAATTATAGCATGGATAATAAACGGTTATCACGAACAAGAAATATAATAATAACCAAATTATTATTGCCTCTAGGGCATATTTCCAACAAAGTTGGCAAGTCGTTATATGTCCAAGTCAGCGACTAATAAACTGTATTTGAAGCAAAAATTCTATGGGCTGAAGATGCAGGAGGGGTCGGATCTTGCGGAGCATGTGAATGCCTTTAATCAATTGGTCATAGATCTAGCGCATTTGAATGTGAAGATTGAGGATGAGGAAAAGGCACTACTTCTTCTTGTTTCGTTGCCGCCGTCCTATGAGCATTTGGTCATTACGTTGACACATGGAAAGACAACCGTTAACAATGAGGAAGTCATGGCAGCGTTGCTTGGGCATGAGTTGAGGAAGCAAAAGAATGCTGCTGAGAGGGATAGTACTCAAGGTTTGGGGTTGGCAGTCAAAGGTTATCAGCTCAGGAAGGGACAAGAGGCAGAGAAGAAAAAGAAGAAAAAGGTGCAGTGCTACAGGTACAAGTATTAGGGACATATAAAGAAGGAATGCCTAGAACTGGAGGATGGGGCTAGTGTTAACCTGTCTACTCATGGTGGTGACTCAGACATCAATAGTGATGCCCTTGTAGTGTCAGATAGTCGGTCGACTAAAACTGAAGCATAGATGTTGGATTCAGCTTGCTCTTTTCATGCGATGCCCAACAAGGAGTGGTTCTCTTCCTACAAGTCTGGTGAGTTTGGTTTTGCCTATGTGGGCGATGACACTAGTTATCGTATTGCTGGAGTAGGTGACATCAAAATCAAGATGTTTGATGGAGTTGGGCGGATCCTTCAGGGAGTCAGGTATGTGCCCGGACTAAGGAGGAATCTAATTTTGCTTGGTGTTCTTCATGATGGTGGTATGGAATTTTGTTGTGATCGGGATAAGAAGACCATGGGAATCATAGAAGATGGGGTGACCGTGATGATAGGAGAGAGGACAGCTTCGCATCTTTACAAGTTGCAAGGGAGCACTATTGCAGGTGGAGTCATGAAGAGTGGTGCTGCAGGAGTAGCAGTGGAGTCTCATGTTGGCGATGGGTTAGACCTGTCAAGTAGCTCTAAATAAGCTACAAAGAAGACGACCCAAGTCCATAGTACATGGAGGCTCGACGCATGGACAACTTCTAGGTGGTGGAGAATATTCGTCAAGGTGGAGTTTGTTATATTTGTGCCGAATATTATGTACGCAAGGGGTTATGTGGACTTGGAGTTGTAGTTGGTGTGGATAGGTACGAGTCGTGTAGGAGTCGGACACGTTGTATCCCAGGCCTCTTATATATCGAGGGATACCACATGTTGTAACCCATGATGACTTGATAGCAATAGGTACACGGGGGAGCCGGCGGCTTGTGCCGGCGCCCGGGCGGCTGGTGTTGCGGTATCTTGGGAAGGAGCGTCTGTAGTCATGCCCCGGGAAAGTAGCCATATCAATGAACCTCGTTAACAAATATCGTGCCTCAGTTTGTCGTCTATGATCTTGCATTAGCGGTTTATTCTAATATTCACAACCAAACATAAATTCAAACATCAAGCTTTAAACTACACAAGACTAATCATTTTTTGCAATAGTGAAGGTCGAGCCAATCCTGCCACGACAGGCCACCGTCGGCGAGACATGGGTCCGGACCGGTGTCGTTGTCGTCATCGTCGGGGAAGATCCGCCGCCACTCCTTGACGCCGAACTCCTTCTCCTCCTTTCCGCCCTCGTCACCACCTTGTACCTCGTCGTCGGAGATAACGATGACCTTACCATGCTCCGCAAAGATGGCCCGCTCCGCCTCCACGAGCTCGGGGTGCTGCCGGCATAGCTCCGCCATGTAAGGCTCGTCAATTTCCTCCGCCGAAAGTTGCACCCTCGCCTCCCTGTTCCTCCCGCGCTGTGAACCTTGGGAAATTAAGGTGTGCCTACTCGCCTTGGAACCGGACCTTCCACCAGTCGTAGTCGAGGGCGGGGAGCTCCGCCGTGTGGAAGTTGCCGAGCCACATCCGCGTGTGGGTCTCCCGGTCGATTATCTCCGGCACCCACCTCCCCCACGGCCGCTAGCGAATGCCGATGTATGCCCTCTGCGTCTGCCACGACTTCGGGAGGTCGGGAAGTAGACAATGCCGGCGGGGGCCAGGGAGGTGCGGCGCGCGGATCTGTTGTTGCTTGACGAGGAACCGTGGGCGTGGGGGTGCAAAACCGCACGGCGGATCGACAGTGGGGACCTCAGGCCACCGCGTCTAGTCATTGGAAGGATGGGGTTACGGTGAACGGAGGGGCAAGTCGCCGGCAGCTGACATGGGGCGTAGGAGAGGCAGGGAAGGTGGTGAGGAAGAGGGAAATTTTTAGTCAACGCTGAGGGATGGAGTAAATATAAAAAGTCACACCGTTTCGAAGGATAATTTATTCTCTTTAACGCGGATTGAGGATCGGCTACATGCTGAGTAAACCCGTGTTTTTACTCCTCTAACCGCTTGATCACGGATAAGCTTGAGCACGCAGAGCTGCCGCCGGACACCCTGCTAGCCTTTCCGTTTTTCCTGGTCCATGCGATTGGAGGAAGCGTGCTGCCGATTTTATTGCTGTACCTGTTGCGCTCTCGTCTCTCTCTCTCTCTCTCTCTCTCTCTCTGCATGCGGTTATTACTAGATAGATTACAGGATGCGCTGGACAGATCACTTGTTGTTATCTAGTGAAGTTGTTATGCTTGCATGCACCTCGCGCGCAGAGGAATAGGTCCTGGAGCGAAACCAGGAGTTAGTTTGTTGGTGAGAGGAACAAGTCTTACGGTGTGAGTGGCAGAAAAGCCTTCTTATCCAGGCATTGTGCCTTGTGTACGTGAAACAACTGAGAGAGAGAGAGAGAGAAAGAGAGGGGTTGAGAGAATCATCAATGGCTCTCTGGCGGCATCTCGACGTGCTCCTCCTGTTGGTCTTCGCTTTTCTGGCATCTCCCGTCGCCGCCCTCCCTCCCGAGAACTGCTACGAGACGGTGATCAGGGTGCCCAGGTGGTGCTCCGGGGAGTTCATCGTGGCGCTCTTCGCTAAGAAGAAGCACTGGATCAGCCGTGCATGCTGCGAGCGGCTCGTCTGCGTCCGCCAGCTGTCCTGCGAAAGCGTGCTCCGGAGCTACTGCGTGCCGCAGGTGTGGCAGCAGAACAACTGTTTTTGAGAAAGCCGGCCACCGGAGTGCCGCCATTGGCCGGCCGGGAGTGTCTACATACGGGCACCAATAATTAGGTGTGCGCATTGCGATTCTCTGTCCGCGTGTGTAACGGGCCTGTAGGATGTCTTGTGTTTCTACTTGTAAACGGGAGAAAAAATAAATCCCAGCATCCCAGCACTCTCAAGTGATCCATCCATGTTACCACTTGTCTTCTTCGCCACTATTATCAGTGCTCGCATTATCCACGTATGCACGATGAATGTGATCAATCACAAGAGGATGAAGTTGATCGTCGTGTTCGCACACAATATGTCACAGTGTACCCTCGACGCCGGGGATGATGCGCTGCAGCTCACGTCGAAGGAGACCCATCCGAAAGCGCGGTACGCAAGCAATACGGAGGGTGCTTTTGAGAACCCAAAACCCCACGCGCCCGGGAGGGACCCCGTCAGGGCGCGCGGCGCCTATGGGCTGCCCTAGGTTGGCCTGATCGCCCCTAGGACCTTGTGGATCGCTGCCCTCCAAGAAGAAGAATGAACGAAGAACGAGAAGAAAGATACAAGGGTAGGGAATAGATGAACACGAAAAAGTAGTAGATGTGTTTGTTTGATTGTGTGTTGTTCAATCGGTCATCACCTCTCATTTATTTATGAGGCAGATGGACTTCCCGTACAAGAAAAGGACTCCAAATCACGTCCAAATCTTTTCAAAATTAACCAAACTCGCATTTAGGTTAGTCTGGGACAACAGTTCGGTTTTTAAGTCCTACAGGCCACAAACGACCTCGGATGAAGATGAGCCAAAAAGCAAACTTGACCGTTTCGACGAGACGAACAACTTTAGTGTTGAACGTTTCTCGATTCGAGGCCACCATTAGGGCCGAATCGCTCGCGCAAAACAGGTTATTATTCGCGCTACCCATCAGACACCATGTTTGATGGGGCGCGCCACTTCTGACTCGTGACAGGGTCGTACTCAGATGTTTATAACTTTTACATGCGATCTTGGATTGAGACAATATTTATATCAAAATCAACCATTTCAACGAGGCACACAACTTTCATGTTGAAACATTTTTCATCAGAGGCCATCTTAATTGAGTTTCATTCCATTCTTTAATCTCGTGTCAACATGAGCATATGTGAACTTGTCATAACTATTGCATAAGAGCTCCGTCTTGGACCATCTTCATATGAATTTTGATCTTCTCTAAAAGGGTTATCCAATGGTGACTCACAACCATAGTTTTGACGTCATCTTGATATAACTTCAAGCTACTCTTTATGATCGTGCCACTTTTGAGCGTCAACACATGCCCCTGTTTTTCGGCAAAGCAAGCGTGCCAAAAAATAACTTGTACCATGTTGGTTCTAAGGACGATGTCAACACTCCATCGGCCATTTTGCATGTGCTTAGGGCGATAAGTATATATCGGCCATTACTTGTTTGAATCTTTGATGCAAACTTGGGTGAAACCCTCTCAATTTCATTAACAATCTGGTGATAAAGTTCCATAGTTATGTATCTCAAAGCGTTTCTCCGAACCATATTATTCACCCTTCTGCTAGGTTCTTGTAGGTAATCCACAATAAGCTTTCTCGAATCCTTGATTTTTCATGCATGAAAATTCCATTAGTGGCCGAAGCGGTGGGCTTCAGTTCGGCCTTACCTATGTTGACGAGACTAAGCATCGGCTATTGATAAATATGCAATACATTATGATCAACATGGTAGCCGGATGCTTGCAGTGCAAACTTTCTCTAGATATATGAAAATTTGAAAGTAACGCAAGGAGAATATTACATCTAGACATGCCTCAAGATAAAATATAAGTGATTCGTCAATACATTGATAACTTTTTAATACTTATTGCACTACTAAAAACGAATCACCGAGAACCTCAATATGTATAGCACCTATGGCAAGTAAAAGATTTAAACCGAATGACAATGCATATTCGGCTTTGATTAATTGTGCCAAAATATTGTAAGCGGCATGAGGCTTCAAAAATAGTACTATATGGAGATATATAAACAACAACAACACCTTGGCCATTGCTACGAATTGAACCATCAAAATATAATCTCCATAGTACTAGAGAGACAAGACTAATATCAATATTATGCATGTCATTAATCCTGTTGGGGAACGTTGCATGGGAAACAAAAAATTTCCTATGCACACACAAGATCTATACATGGTAATGAGCATCTACGAGAGGGAGAGTGGATCTACATACCCTTGTAGATCGCTAGGCAGGAAACGTTAAGAAACGTGGTTGGTGTAGTCGAACGTCTTCGTGATCCAAATCGCCGAGCATCCCGCGATCTCATCACAATCCGTCCCGCGATCCAATCATGATCCGTCCCGCGAACTCATCATGATCCGTCCCGCGATCTCATCACGATCCTTCCGATCTAGCGCCGAACGGACGACACCTCCGCGTTCAGCACACGTACAGCTCGATGACAATCTCCGCCTTCTTGATTCAGCAAGAGGGAGCAGAGAGGTAGAAGAGTTCTCTGGCAGCGCGACGACGCTGCGGTGATGGTGGTGGAACTATTCCGGCAGGGCTTCACCTAAGCACTGCAGAAAACCGATCTAGAGGAGAAACTATGCACTAGAGGAGAGGGTAGCACGTGGCAGAAAATCTAGTGCAAAAATCCTAAAACCTCTAGTATATATAAGAGGAAGATAGGAGGAGGCTTGGCCCTCAAGGGGCCAGCCCTAGGCTTCGTCCCAACCAAGGAGGAGAGGAGGAATCCTCCTCCAATCCTAGTAGGACTAGGACTCCTTCCTTTTTTTTGCCTTTTTGCCTTTTTCCACCTTTTCTCTTTGGTCTTTTCTCTCCCAGCTGCATGGGCCTTGTGTGGGACTTCCATCAGCCCACTAAGGGCTGGTATTCACCCTTCCACAGCCCATGTAGCCTCTTGGGTCGAAATACCCCTCCCGATGGTCTCCCGGTACACTACCGACACTCCCGGTACACTACCGATGAGCCTGAAACTTTTCCGCTGACCAAAATAGGACTTTTTATATATCAATATTTACCTCCAGACCATTTCGGAGTTCCTCATGATGACCAGGATCTCATCCGGGACTCCAAACAACCTTCGGTCACCACCATGCATAACTCTATACTACCGAAACGTCACCAAACCTTAAGTGTGCAGACCCTGCGGGATCGAGAACTATGTAGACATGACCGAGACACCTCTACAATCAATAACCAATAGCGGGACCTGGATGCCCATATTGGTTCCTACATATTCTACGAATATCTTTATCCGTTGAACCTCTATGTCAAGGATTTAGTTAATCCCGTATGATGTTCCCTTTGTTCTTCGGTATGTTACTTGCCCGAGATTCGATCGTCGGTATCTCCATACCTAGTTCAACCTTGTTACCGGCAAGTCTCTTTTACTCGTTCTGTAATACAAGATCCCGTGACTAACACTTAGTCACAATGCTTGCAAGGCTTGTTGTGATGTTGTATTACCGAGTGGGCCCTGAGATACCTCTCCGTCACACGGAGTAACAAATCCCAGTCTTGATCCATGCCAACCCAACAGACACCCTCGGAGATACCTGTAGAGTACCTTTATAATCACCCAGTTATGTTGCGACTTTTGATACACACAAGGCACTCCTCCGGTGTCAGTGAGTTGCATGATCCCATGGTCATAGGAACAGATACATGACATGTAGAAAACAGTAGCATTAAACTGACACGATCATATGTACGTTTGTAGTTTGGGTCTTGTCCATCACACCATTCTCCTAATGATGTGATCCCCTTATCAAATGACATCTCATGTCCATGGCTAGGAAACCTTAACCATATTTGATCAACGAGCTAGTCTATTAGAGGCATACTAGGGACATGGTGTTGTCTATGTATCCACACATGTATCTGAGTTTCCGATCAATACAATTATAGCATGGATAATAAACGATTATCATGAACAAGGAAATATGATAATAACTAATTTATTATTGCCTCTAGGGCATATTTCCAATAGTCTCCCACTTGCACTAGAGTCAATAATCTAGTTCACATCACCATGTGATTCGCATTGTTATGAATCTAACACTCAATGAGTTCTGGGGCTCGATCATGCTTTGCATGTGAGAGAGGTCTTATAGTCAACGGGTCTGCGACATTCAGATCCGTGTGTACTTTGCAAATCTCTATGTCAAACAGTAAACACTAGTACCACACTCCACTTGGTACTATTCCAAATGGCTGCTCCACTATACGTATCCAGATTGCTACTACGAGTCATCCGGATTGGTGTTAAAGCTTGCATCAACGTAACTCTTTACGACGAACTCTTTATCACCTCCATAATCGAGAAACATGTCCTTAGTATTTTAGTTACTAAGGATAATCTTGACCGTTGTCCAGTGATCCACTCCTGGATCACATTTGTACCCCTTGACAGACTCATGGCAAGGCACACACCAGGTGCGGTACACAGCATGGCATAATATAGAGCCTATGGCTAAGGCATAGGGGACTACGTTCGTCCTTTCTCTTTCTTCTGCCGTTGTCGAGCTTTGAGTCTCACTCAACTTCACACCTTACAAATCAGGTGAGAACTCTTTCTCTAACTGATCCATTTTGAACTCTTTCAAAATCTTGTCAAGGTATGTACTCATTGAAAGTCTCATCAAGCATCTTGATCTATCTCTATAGATCTTGATGCTCAACAATTTGGTAGCTTTATCCAGGTCTTCCTTTGAAAAACTCTTTTCAAACAACCGTTTATGCTTTCCAGAAATTGTACATCATTTCCGATCAACAATATGTCAACCACATATGCTTACCAGAAACTCTATAGTGCTCCCACTCACTTTATTGTAAATACAAGTTTCTCATAAACTTTGTATAGACTCAAAAACTTTAATCACCTCATCAAAGTGTATATTGCAACTCCGAGATGCTTGCTTCAGTTCATACAAGGATCACTGAAGCTTGCACACCTTTTAGCGTCCTTAGGACTGACAAAACCTTCTGGTTGTATCTCATACAACCTTTCCTTAAGGAAGGAAACGATGTTTTGGCATCCATCTGCCAGATTTCATAATTGAAAAATGCAGCAACTGCTAACATAATTCCAACAAACTTTAGCATCGCTACGAGTGAGAAAGTCTCATCGCAGTCAACTCCTTGAACTTAGCGGAAACTTCGTTGCGACAAGTCGAGCTTTATAAATGGTGACATTCACCATCAGCGTTTGTCTTCATCTTAAAGGTCCATTTGTACTCAACGACCTGCCGTCCAACGAGCAAGTCTACCAAAGTCTATACTTGGTTTTCATACCTGGATCCTTTCTCGGATTTCATGGCCTCTAACCATTTGTCGGAATCCGGGCCCATCATCGCTTCTCCACAGCTCGTAGGTTCATCGTTGTTCAACAACATGACCTCCAAGATAGGTTTGTCGTACCGCTCAGGAGCAGTACACATCCTTGTCGACCTGCGAGGTTCGATAGTAACTTGATCTGAAGCTTCATGATCATCATCATTTACTTCCTCTTCAACTGACGTAGGTTCCACAGAAACATCTTTCTACGCTGTGCTACTCTCTGGTTGAAACAAAGGTTCAACAACCTCATCAATTTCTATCTTCCTCCCACTCAATTCTTTCAAGAGAAATATTTTCTCGGGAAAGGACCCGTTTTTAGCGACAAACACTTTATGCTTGGATCTGAGATAGAAGGTTCAGCCAACTATTCTTAGGGTAATCTATGAAGATGCATTTGTCCGCTTTGGGTTCGAGCTCATTAGGTGAAAACATTTTTCCACACAAGCGTCGCAGCCCCAAACATTAAGAACTGATAGCATAGGTTTCTATCAAACCATAATTCACACGGTGTCATCTCAACGGATTTAGATGGTGCCCAATTTAAAGTGAATGTAGTTGTCTCTAATGCATAACCCCAAAATTATAGTAGCAAAACGATACGAGACATCATAACACACACCATTCCAATAGAGCACGACTATGACATTCGGACACACCAGCACGCTATGGTGTTCCATATGGCGTGTGTTGTGAAACAACTTTCACATTGTCTAAAGTTGTATGCCAAACTCGTAACTCAGATATTCACCTCCACGATCATATCGCAGACATTTGTTCTTGTCATGATGATCTTAAACTTCACTCTGAATTTTCTTGAACCTTTCAAACGATTCATACTTGTGTTTCATTAAGTAAATATACACTATATCTACTCAAATCATCAGTGAAGGTAGGAAAATAACGATATCTACTGCACGCTATAAGACTCATTGGATTGCATACGTCTGTTGGGAGACATAGTAGTAAATCAAAAAAAATTCCTATGTATCACCAAGATCTATCTAGGGAGAAACCAGCAACGAGTGGGGAGAGATTGCATCTTCATACCTTTGAAGATCGCTAAGTGGAAGCTTTACAAGAACGCGGTTGGTGGAGTCATACTCGCAGCGATTCAGATCGCGGTGGATTCCGATCTCAGTGCCGAACAACGGCGCCTCCGTGTTCAACACATGTGCAGCCTGATGACGTCTCCTACGCCTTGATCCAGTAAGGAGGAAGGAGAGGTTGAGGGAGAGCTCTGGCAGCACGACGGCATGGTGACGGTGGAGCTACGTGAACTCCGGTAGGGCTTCGCCAAGCGCTACGGAGAACGAGGAAGAGGAAGGGTAGGGCTGCGCCGAGAGAGAGAGAAGTCGTGTCTCAAATCATCCCAAACCCTTGCATATATATAGGAGGAGGGAGAGGGAGGGCTGCCTTGTCCCCTCCTCCAAGGAGGAGAGGTTTGGCCGAACTAGGGGGAGAGTCCACCTCCCACAAGGGAGGTGGATCTCCTCCTTTTAAACCTTTTTCAGCCCTATCTCTTATCTCCAGCCGCATAGGCCTTTCTAGAAGGTCTTGGCCATCCCAATAAGGGCTGGCACACCTCCTCTAAGGTCCCACGAAGTCCTTTGGTCGTCACACCCCTCCCGGGGTCCTCCGGCACCCTCCCGGCACTCCTGGTACACTACCGATGAGCCCGAAAACTTTCCGGTGACCAAAACTGGACTTCCTATATATCAATCTTTACCTATGGACCATTCCAGAGCTCCTCGTGACGTTCGGGATCTCATCCGGGACTCCAAACAACCTTTAGTAATCACGTATACCATTTCCCTATAACCCTAGCGTCATCGAACCTTAAGTGTGTAGACCCTACGTGTTCGGGAGACATGTAGACATGACCGAGACACCTCTCCGGTCAATGACCAACAGCAGGATCTAGATACCCATGTTGGCTCCCACATGCTCCATGATGATCTCATCGGATGAACCACGATGTTGGGGATTCAATCAATCCCATATACAATTCCCTTTGTCTATCGGTATGATACTTGCCCGAGATTCGATTGTCGGTATCTCTATACCTTGTTCAATCTCGTTACCGGCAAGTCTCTTTACTCGTTCCGTAATACATCATCCCTTGACTAACTCCTTAGTCATATTGAGCTCATTATGATGATGTCTTGCCGAGTGGGCCCAGAGATACCTCTCCGTCACACGGAGTGACAAATCCCAGTCTCGATTCGTGCCAACCCAACAGACACTTTCGGAGATACCCGTAGTGCACCTTTATAGATACCCAGTTACGTTGTGACGTTTGGCACACCCAAAGCATTCCTACGGTATCCGGGAGTTGCACAATCTCATGGTCTAAGGAAACGATACTTGACATTGAAAAGCTTTAGCAAACGAACTACACGATCTTGTGCTATGCTTAGGATTGGGTCTTGTCCATCACATCATTCTCATAATGATGTGATCCTGTTATCAACGACATCCAATGTCCATGGTCATGAAACCGTGACCATCTATTGATCAACGAGCTAGCCAACTAGAGGCTTACTAGGGACATGTTATGGTCTATGTATTCACACATGTATTACGGTTTCCGGTTAACACAATTATAGCATGAACAATAGACAATTATCATGAACAAGGAAATACAATAATAACCATTTTATTATTGCCTCTAGGGCATATTTCCAACAGTCTCCCACTTGCACTAGAGTCAATAATCTAGTTACATTGTGATGAATCGTACACCCATAGCATTCTGGTGTTTATCATGTTTTGCTCGTGAGAGAGGTTTAGTCAACGGATCTACGACATTCAGATCCGTATGCACTTTACAAATATCTATATCTCACTCCTGAATGTAATCACGGATGGAGTTGAAGCGGCTCTTGATGTGTCTTGTCTTCTTGTGAAACCTGGGCTCCTTCGCAAAGGCAATAGCTCCAGTGTTGTCACAGAATAGAGTCATCGGGCCCGACGCACTTGGAATTACTCCTAGGTCGGTGATGAACTCCTTCATCCAGACTCCTTCCTTTGCTGCTTCCGAAGCAGCTATGTACTCGGCTTCACATGTAGATGCCGCCACGACGCTTTGCTTGCTGCTGCACCTGCTGACTGCCCCTCCGTTCAAAATATACACGTATCCGGTTTGCGACTTGGAGTCGTCCGGATCTGTGTCGAAGCTAGCATCGACGTAACCCTTTACGACGAGCTCTTCGGCACCTCCATATACGAGAAACATGTCCTTTGTCCTTTTCAGGTACTTCAAGATATTCTTGACCACTGTCCAGTGTTCCGCTCCGGGATCACTTTGGTACCTCCCTACCAAACTTATGGCAAGGTTCACATCAGGTCTGGTACACAGCATGGCATACATAATAGAGCCTATGGCTGAAGCATAGGGGATGACACTCATCTCTTCTCTATCCTTTGTTGTGGTCGGGCATTGAGTCGTACTCAATCTCACACCTTGTAACACAGGCAAGAACCCCTTTTTGGACTGATCCATATTGAACTTCTTCAATATCTTTTCAAGGTATGTGCTTTGTGAAATACCTATGAGGCGTCTCGATCTATCTCTATAGATCTTAATACCTAATATGTAAGCAGCTTCTCCAAGGTCCTTCACTGAAAAACACTTATTCAAGTAGGCCTTTACACTTTCCAAGAGTTCTATATCATTTCTCATTATCAGTTTTTCATCCACATATAATACGAGAAATGCTACAGAGCTCCCACTCACTTTCTTGTAAATACAGGGTTCTCCATAAACCTATACAAATCCAAACGCTTTAATCACTTCATTAAAGCGAATGTTCCAACTCCGAGATGCTTGCACCAGCCCATAGATGGAGCGCTAGAGCTCGCATACCTTGTTAGCATCTTTAGGATTGACAAAACCTTCCGGCTACATCATATACAGTTCTTCCTTGAGGAAGCCATTAAGGAATGCCGTTTTGACGTCCATTTGCCAGATCTCATAATCATAAAATGCGGCAATTGCTAACATGATTCGGACAGACTTCAGCATCGCTACGGGTGAGAAAGTCTCATCGTAGTCAACTCCTTGAACTTGTCGATAACCCTTAGCGACAAGTCGAGCCTTATAGACGGTCACATTACCATCCGCGTCAGTCTTCTTAAAGATCCATTTATTTTCAATGGCTCGCTTATCAACAGGCAAGTCCACCAAAGTCCACACTTTGTTCTCATACATGGATCCTATCTCGGATTTCATGGCTTCAAGCCATTTGTTGGAATCCAGGCCCGCCATCGCTTCTTCATAGTTCGAAGGTTCACCGTTGTCTAACAACATGATCTCTAAGATAGGGTTGCCATACCAATCTGGTGCGGAACGTGTCCTAGTGGACCTTCGACGTTCAATAGTAACTTGATCTCAAGTTTCATGATCACCATCATTAATTTCCTCTCCAGCCGGTGTAGGCTCCACAGAAACAACTTCCTATGCTGTGCTACTCTCCGGTTCGAATGGAGGTACAATTACCTCATCAAGTTCTATGTTCCTCCCACTCACTTCTTTCGAGAGAAACTCTTTCTCGAGAAAGGATCCATTCTTGGCAACAAAGACTTTGCCCTCAGATCGTAGGTAGAAGGTATACCCAATAGTCTCCTTGGGATATCCTATGAAGACGCACTTTTCCGCTTTGGGTTCGAGCTTCTCAGGTTGAAGTTTCTTCACATAAGCATCGCATCCCCAAACTTTTAGAAACGACAGCTTAGGTTTCTTTCCAAATCATAATTCATACGGTGTCGTCTCAACGGATTTTGACGGTGCCCTATTTAAAGTGAATGCGGCAGTCTCTAATGCATATCCCCAAAATTATAGCGGTAAGTTGGTAAGAGACATCATAGATCGCACCATATCTAATGGAGTGTGATTACGACATTCAGACACACCATTTCGCTGAGGTGTGTCAGGCGGCATGAGTTGTGAAACAATTCCACATTTCCTTAGGTGCGTGCCAAACTCGTGACTTAAATATTCTCCGTCACGATCAGATCATAGGCACTTTATTTTCTTGTCACGTTGATTCTCTACCTCACTCTGAAATTCCTTGAACCTTTCAAAAGTTTCAGACTTATGTTTCATTAAGTAGACATACCCATATCTACTCAAGTCATCAGTGAGGGTGAGAACATAATGGTAGCCACCACGAGCCTCGACACTCATTGGACCGCATACATCGGTATGTATTATTTCCAACAAGTCAGTTGCTCGCTCCATTGTTTCGGAGAACGGAGTCTTGGTCATCTTGCCCATGAGGCATGGTTCGCATGTGTCAAATGATTCGAAATCAAGAGACTCCAAAAGTCCATCGGTATGGAGCTTCTTCATGCGTTTGACACCAATATGACCAAGGCGGCCGTGCCACATGTAAGTGGGACTATCGTTATCAACATTACACTTTTTGGTACTCACACTATGGACATGTGTAACATCACGTTCGAGATTCATCAAAAATAAACCATTGACCAGCGGGGCATGACCATAAAACATTTCTCTCATATAAATAGAACAACCATTATTCTCAGATTTCAATGAGTAGCCAGCTCGCATCAAGCGAGATCCAGATACAATGTTCATGCTCAAAGCTGGTACTAAATAACAATTATTAAGGTTTAACACTAATCCCGAAGGTAGATGAAGAGGTAGCATGCCGACGGCGATCACATCGACCTTGGAACCATTCCCGACGCGCATCGTCACCTTGTCCTTTGCCAGCCTTTGCTTATTCCGCAGCTCCTGCTTGGAGTTACAAATGTGAGCAACTGCACTGGTATTAAATACACAGAAGCTACTACGAGCGCTGGTTAGGTACACATCAATAACAAGTATATCACATATACCTTTAACGTTGTCATCCTTCTTATCCGCTAAGTACTTGGGGCAGTTCCGCTTCTAGTGAGCGGTACCCTTGCAATAAAAACACTCAGTCTCAGGCTTGGGTCCATTGTTGTTCTTCTTCTTCCCGGCAACTTGCTTACCGGGCATGACAACAGCTTTGCCGTCCTTCTTGAAGTTCTTCTTACCCTTGCCTTTCTTGAAACTAGTGGTCTTATTCACCATCAACACTTGATGCTCCTTTTTGATCTCGACCTCTGCTGATTTCAGCATCGAGTACAACTCAGGAATGGACTTCTCCATTCCTTCCATGTTGTAGTTCATCACAAAGCTCTTGTAGCTAGGTGGAAGAGACTGGAGGATTCTGTCAATGACCGAGTCATCCGGGAGATTAACTCCTAGCTGAGTCAAGCGGTTGTGAAGCCCAGACATCTTGAGGATGTGCTCACTGGCAGAACTATTCTCCTCCATCTTACAGCTGAAGAACTTGTCGGAGACGTCATATCTCTCGACCCGGGCATGAGCTTGGAAAAATAGTTTCAGCTCTTGGAACATATCATATGCTCCGTGTTGCTCAAAACTCTTTTGGAGCCCCGGTTCTAAACTGTAAAGCATGCCGCACTAAACAAGGGAGTAATCATCGCAGCGAGAATGCCAAGCGTTCGCAACGTCTTGCTCTGCTGGGAGAAGGGGTGGGTCACCTAGTGGTGCATCAAGGACATACAATTTCTTGGAAGCTATGAGGATGATCCTCAAGCCACGGACCCAGTCCGCATAGTTGCTTCCATCATCTTTCAGCTTGGTTTTCTCTAGGAACGCGTTGAAGTTTAGGGTGACATTCGCGTTGGCCATTGGATCTACAATATATATTGTAAAGACAATTTCAGGCTAAGTTCATGATAATTAAGTTCACATAATCAAATTATTTAATGAACTCCCACTTAGATAGACATCTCTCTAGTCATCCAAGTGACACATGATCCATGTCAACTAGCCCGTGTCCGATCATCACGTGAGACGGACTAGTCATCCATGGTGAACATCTCCATGTTGATCGTATCTTCTATACGACTCATGTTTGACCTTTCGATCTTCCGTGTCCTGAGGCCATGTTTGTACATGCTAGGCTCGTCAAGTCAACCTAAGTGTATCGCGTGTGTAAATCTGGCTTACACCCGTTGTATGCGAACGTTAGATCCTATCACACCCGATCATCACGTGGTGCTTCGGAACAACGATCCTTAGCAATGGAGCACAATTAGGGTGAACACTTTTCTTGAAATTTTATTGAGAGATCATCTTATTTACTACCGTCGACTAAGAAAATAAGATGTAAACATGATAAACATCACATGCATTCAATATAGTGACATGATATGGCCAATATCATCTTGCTCCTTTGATCTCCATCTTCGGGGCACCATGATCATCACTGTCACCGGCACGACACCATGATCTCCATCATTGTGTCTTCATGAAGTTGTCTCGCCAACTATTACTTCTACTACTATGGCTAACGTTTAGCAATAAAGTAAAGTAATTACATGGTGTTTATGATTGACACGCAGGTCATACAATAAAATAAGACAACTCCTATGGCTCCTGTCGATTGTCATACGCATCGACATGCAAGTCGTGAATCCTATTACAAGAACATGATCAATCTCATACATCACAATGCATCACATCACATTCTTTGGCCATATCACATCACAAGGAATATGCTGCAAAAACAAGTTAGACGTCCTCTAATTTTAGTTGCAAGTTTTTACGTGGTTGCTATAGGTTTCTAGCAAGAACATTTCTTACCTACGCCAAAACCACAATGAGATATGCCAATTGCTATTTACCCTTCATAAGGACCCTTTTCATCGAATCCAATCTGTCTAAGGTGGGAGAGACACACACCCGCTAGCGACCTTATGCAACAAGTGCATGTCACGCGGTGGAACCAGTCTCACGTAAGCGTACGTGTAAAGTCGGTCCGGTCCGCTTCATCCCACAATACCGCCAAATCAAGATAAGACTAGTAGTGGTAAGCATATTAACAAAATCGACACCCACAACAACTTGTGTTCTACTCGTGCATAGATTCTACGCATAGACCTAGCTCATGATGCCACTGTTGGGAGACGTAGTAGTAAATCAAAAAAAAAATCCTACGTATCACCAAGATCTATCTATGGAGAAACCAGCAACGAGTGGGGAGAGATTGCATCTTCATACCTTTGAAGATCGCTAAGCGGAAGCGTTACAAGAAGGCGGTTGGTGGAGTCGTACTCGCAACGATTCAGATCGCGGTGGATTCCGATCTCAGCGTCGAACAACGGCGCCTCCGCGTTCAACACACGTGCAGCACGATGGCGTGGTGACGGTGGAGCTATGTGAACTCCGGCAGGGCTTCGCCAAGCGCTACGGAGAACGAGGAAGAGGAAGGGCACGCAGTCCTTTGGTCATCACACCCCTCCCGGGGTCCTCCGGCACCCTCCCGGCACTCCCGATACACTACCGATGAGCCCGAAAACATTCCTATATATCAATCTTTACCTCCGGACCATTCCGGAGCTCCTCGTGATGTCCGGGATCTCATCCGAGACTCTGAAGAACCTTCGGTAATCACGTATACCATTTCCCTATAACCCTAGCATCATAGAACCTTAAGTGTGTAAACCCTACGGGTTTGGAAGACATGTAGACATGACCGAGACATCTCTCCGGTCAATAACCAACAGCGGGATCTGGATACCCATGTTGGCTCCCACATGCTCCACGATGATCTCATCGGATGAACCATGATGTCGGGGATTCAATCAATCCTGTATACAATTCCTTTTGTCTATTGGTATGATACTTGCCCGAGATTCGATCGTCGGTATCTCTATACCTTGTTCAATCTCGTTACCGGCAAGTCTCTTTACTCGTTCCGTAATACATCATCCCGTGACTAACTCCTTAGTCATATTGAGCTCATTATGATGATGTCTTACCGAGTGGGCCCAGAGATACCTCTCCGTCACACGGAGTGACAAATCCCAGTCTCGATTCGTGCCAACCCAACAGACACTTTCGGAGATACCCGTAGTGCACCTTTATAGACACCCAGTTACGTTGTGACGTTTGGCACACCAAAAGCATTCCTACGATATCCGGGATTTGCACAATCTCATGGTCTAAGTAAAAGATACTTGACATTGAAAAGCTTTAGCAAACCAACTACACGATCTTATGCTATGCTTAGGATTGGGTCTTGTCCATCACATCATTCTCCTAATGATGTGATCCCGTTATCAACGACATCCAATGTCCATGGTCATGAAACCGTGACCATCTATTGATCAACGAGCTAGCCAACTAGACTCTTACTTGGGACATGTTATGGTCTATGTATTCACACATGTATTACGGTTTCCGGTTAACACAATTATAGCATGAACAATAGACAATTATCATGAACCAGGAAATACAATAATAACCATTTTATTATTGCCTCTAGGGCATATTTCCAACAACATCAACATGTATCATTTCCAATAAATCACTTGCCCGCTCCATCAAACCAGAGAACGGGGTCATTAGTCATCTTGGCCAAGAGGCATGGTTCGCATGTCTCAACCGATTCGAAATCGAATGAGTCCAAAGATCCATCAACATGGAGTTTCTTCATGCGTTTTATACCAATATGACATTTAGCAGCAGTGCCACAAGTATGTGGTACTATTATTATTAACTTTGTATCTTTTCGCATCAATATTATGAACATGTGTATTACTACGATCAAGATTCAACAAACCATTCTCACTGGGTGCATGACAATTGAAGGTATTATTCATGTAAACAGAATAACCAGTATTCTCTAACTTAAATGAATAACCGTGTTGCAATAAAGACGATCTAATCAGGTTCATGCTCAACACAAAACACCAAATAACATTCATTTAGGTTCGTCACTAATCCCGAAGGTAGAGAGAGTGTGCGATGTTGATCACATCAACCTTGGAAACATTTCCAACACACATCATCACCTCACCCTTAGCTAGTTCTCCGTTTATTCCGTAGCTTTTATTTCGAGTTACTAACATTTAGCAACCCAACCGGTATCCAATACCCACGTGCTACTAGGAGTACTAGCAAGGTACACATCAATAACACATATATCAAATATACTTATGTCGACGTTGCTAGCCTTCTTATCTACCAAGTATCTAGGGTTGTTCCGCTTCAGCGACCGCTCTCCTCATAATCGAAGCACTTAGTCTCGGTTTTGGGTTCAATTTTGGGTTGCTTCACTGGAGCAGTAACTGACTTGCTTTCCATGAGGTCTCCCTCCTTGCCCTTGCCCTTCTCGAAACTAGTGGTTTGACTAACCGTCAACACTTGACGCTCCTTCTTGATTTCTACCTTCGCGGTGTCAAACATCGTGAACAGCTCAGGGATCATTATTTCTATCCCTGGCGTTTTATAGTTCATCACCAAGTTCTATTAGCTTAGTGACAGTGACTTGGAAAACTATATCAATCACTATCTTATCTAGAAGATCAACTCCCACTCGATTCAAGCGATTGTAGCACCCATACAAGCTAAACACATGCTCAACGATTGAGCTATTCTCCTTCATCTTGCAGGCAAAGAATGTTGTAGGAGATTTCATATCTCGCAACACGGGCATGAGCTTGAGATCCTAATTTCAGCTCTTAGAACATCTCATATGTTTCGTGACGTTCAAAACGTTTCAGAGCCTCAATTCTAAGCCGTAATGCATGACGCACTAAACTATCAAGTAGTCATCAGAACTTGCCTGTCAGATGTTCACAACATCTACAAACGATGCTAGAGGGTTTGGCGCACCGAGCGGTGCATTAAGGACATAAGCCTTGTGTGCAGCAATGAGGACAATCCTCAGATCACGGACCCAGTCCGCAATATTGCTACCATCATCTTTCAACTCTATTTATCTAGGAACATATAAAAATTCAAGGGAGCTACAACGCAAGCAAGTAATCTACAACATAATTTGCAAAGACACTACTGACTATGTTCATGATAATGAGTTCAATTAATCATATTACTGAAGAACTCCCAATCAAATTGACATCCCTCCGGTCATTTGAGTGACACATGATCCAAATTCACCAACTCAAGTCCGATCATCACGTGAGTTGAGCTGGTTTCAATGGTGAACATCATCATGTTGATCATATCTACTATATGACTCATGTTTGACCTTTCGGTCTCTTGTGTTCTGAGGCCACGTCTGTACATGCTAGGCTCGTCAAGTTTAACCCGAGTGTTCTGCATGTCCAACACTGGCTTGCACCCGTTGTATGTGAACATAGAGTCTATCACACCCGATCATCACGTGGTGTCTCAACACGACGAACTTTCACAACGGTGCACACTCGGGGAGAACACAATTTATCTTGAAATTAAGTGAGGGGTCACCTTATAATGCTACCATCGTCGTAAGCAAAACAAGGTGCATAAAAGGATTAACATAACATGCAAATCATAAGTGACATGATATGGCCATGAACTTGTGCTTTTGATCTCCATCTTGAAAGCACCGACATGATCTCCATCGTCACCGGCATGACACCATGCTCTCTATCATCTTGATCTCCATCAACGTGCCACCATCGGTGTTGTCGCGTCCACCATGCTTTTACTACTATTGCTACCGTTTAGCGATAAAGTAAAGCATTACATAGCGCTTAATGATTGACACACATGTCATACAATAATTAAAGACAACCCTATGGCTCCTACCGGTTGTCGTACTCATCGACATGCAAGTCGTGATATTCTATGCAACATATGATCATCTCATACATCACATATATCACATCATGTAATTGGCCATATCACATCACAACATACCCTGCAAAAACAAGTTAGACGTCCTCTAATTGTTGTTGCATGTTTTATGTGGCTGCTACGGGTATCTAGCAAGAACAATTCTCACCTACATAAGTTGCTTTTCAAGATTCTCAATGACCGCCTTTGTCGAATCCAATCCAACTAAAGTAAGAGAAACAGGCACCCGCCAACCATCTTTGTGCAACGAGGTTACACGTCAGTTGATGGAACCGGTCTCTCGTAAGCGTACGAGTAAGGTTTGTCTGGGCCGCTTCATCCCACAATACCGCTGAACCAAAACACGACCAAGGAAGGAAGCAATCTAAGCATCAACGCCCACAAACTCTTTGTGTTCTGCTCGAGATCTCATCTACACATAGACCTAGCTCATGATGCCACTGTTGGGGAACGTTGCATGGGAAACAAAAACTTTCCTACGCACACACAAGAACTATCCATAGTGATGAGCATCTACGAGAGGGAGAGTGGATCTACATACCTTTGTAGATCGCTAGGCGGGAAGCGTTAAGAAACGTGGTTTGTGTAGTCGAACGTCTTCGCGATCCAAATCGCCGAGCATCCCGCGATCTCATCACGATCTGTCCCGCAATCCAATCACGATACATCCCATGAACTCATCACGATCCGTCCCGCGATCTCATCACGATCCTTCCGATCTAGCACCGAACGGACGGCACCTCCGCGTTCAGCACACGTACAGCTCGGTGTCGATCTCTGCCTTGTTTATACAATAAGAGGGAGTGGAGAGGTAGAAGAGTTCTCTGGCAGCATGACAGCGCTGCCGCGATGGCGGTCGAGCTATTCCGACAGGGCTTCGCCTAAGCACTGTAGAAAACCAATCTAGAGGAGAAACTATGCACTAGAGGAGAGGGTAGCACGTGGCAGAAAATCTAGTGCAAAAACCCTAAAACCTCTAGTATGTATAAGAGGAAGAGAGGAGGAGGCTTGGCCCTCAAGGGGCCAGCCCTAGGCTTCGGCCCAACCAAGGAGGAGAGGAGGAATCCTCCTCCAATCCTAGTAGGACTAGGACTCCTTCCTTTTTTTGCCTTTTTCCACCTTTTCTCTTTGGGATTTTCTCTCCTAGATGCATGGGCCTTGTGTGGGACTTCCACCAGCTCACTAAGGGCTGGTATTCACTATCCCACAACCCATGTAGCCTCTTGGGTCGAAATACCCCTCCCGATGGTCTCCCGGTACACTACCGGCACTCCCGGTACACTACAGATGAGCCCGAAGCTTTTCCGGTGACCAAAATAGGACTTCCTATATATCAATCTTTACCTCCGGAGCTCCTCGTGACGTCCGGGATCTCATCTGGGACTCCGAACAACCTTCGGTCACCACCATGCATAACTCTATACTACCGAAACGTCACCAAACCTTAAGTATGCAGACCCTGCAGGTTCGAGAACTATGTAGACATGACTGAGACACCTCTACGGTCAATAACCAATAGCAGGACCTGGATGCCCATATTGGTTCCTACATATTCTACGAAGATCTTTATCGGTCGAACCTCTATGTCAAGGATTTAGTTAATCCTGTATGATGTTCCCTTTGTTCTTCAGTATGTTACTTGCCCGAGATTCGATCGTCGGTATCTCCATACCTAGTTCAACCTTGTTATCGGCAAGTCTCTTTACTCGTTCTGTAATACAAGATCCCGTGAATAACACTTAGTCACAATGCTTGCAAGGCTTGTTGTGATGTTGTATTACCGAGTGGGCCCTGAGATACCTCTCCGTCACACGGAGTAACAAATCCCAGTCTTGATCCATGCCAACCCAACAGACACCCTCAGAGATACCTGTAGAGTACCTTTATAGTCACCTAGTTACATTGTGACGTTTGATACACACAAGGCACTCCTCCGATATCAGTGAGTTGCATGATCTCATGGTCATAGGAACAGATACTTGACATGCAGAAAACAATAGCATTAAACTGACACGATCATATGCTCCGTTTGTAGTTTGGGTCTTGTCCATCACACCATTCTCCTAATGATGTGATCCCATTATCAAATGACATCTCATGTCCATGGCTAGGAAACCTTAACCATCTTTGATCAACAAGCTTGTCTATTAGAGGCATACTCAGGACATGGTTTTGTCTATGTGTCCACATATGCATCTAAGTCTCCGATCAATACAATTATAGCATGGATAATAAACGATTATCATGAACAAGTAATATGATAACAATTAATTTATTATTGCCTCTAGGGCATATTTCCCACAAATCCGATGTTCGCTAATAGAATTAGCCATGATTTGGCCTCTTATAAATTTCAAAGATGCATAAGCCAAATCATATCCAAACAAAGTATAAGCCCACTAACCAATCCTGCAACTATGAATTGGTTGATGCAACATATATGCAATGACATCGGTTTGACAAATTATCATACAAGCACGTAATAAGTAACGTATCAATTCCATGCAAGCATGATATAGGCATACATATAAATTTCCATGAGCATGACCATTGTATCGCCCTCAAATCGAACTAAGAACAATGTTAGAATACTACACTGGCCATGCATTGACATACTCTTAGGATGATAGATAAATATCGGCCATTACCATAAGGTCCATGTAAACTTCATCAAACAAAGCACGTATAGCCGAAATAAACAAATGAAATGGCAAATCAAGAATTTTGGCCCTTTGCATCAGCAACAAACTTATAGCTAATCAAATGTATAGTGTTTTAGTAATACCCTTTCACGATGTACAAAATTATATTGCAACCCTGGATCAAAATAAGCCCATGGAGGGTAACCGATCATACCTGAGGATGAGTTCCATGGCATTCAAATCAATGGCATGTTTGATGAATATGGATGATGTGCTAACCGAAGATTTTGACGGGGTGAGGGAAACCTTCGGCTGAATTGTTTATTGATTTCATTCTTCTGCTTCTTCACTTGTGTTGTACTTGTTGCAATAGAATCTTGCACATCATTTTTGTTTTCATTGCCACCCTTCGGAACCCATGCCACGTTCTTTTTTCTCAATTCTTGTGGACTAAGTTTCTGCAACTTCTTCTTTTTGTTGGGTAACGTTGCGTGGGAAACAAAAAATTTCTATGCACACGCAAGATCTATCCATGGTGATGAGCATCTACGAGAGGGAGAGTGGATCTACATACCCTTGTTGATCGCTAAGCGGGAAGCGTTAAGAAACGCGGTTGGTGTAGTCGAACGTCTTCGGGATCCAAATCGCCGAGCATCCCGCGATCTCATCACGATCCGTCCTGCGATCCAATCACGATCCGTCCCGCGATCTCATCATGATCCGTCTCATGATCTTGATCACGGTCCTGCCGATCTAGCGCCGAACGGACGGCACCTCCGCGTTCAGCACACGTATGGCTCAATGATGATCTCCACCTTCTTGATCCAGCAAGAGAGAGCAGAGAGGTAGAAGAGTTCTCCGGCAGCACGATGGCGTTGCGGCGATGGTGGTGGGGCTATTCCGGTAGGGCTTCGCCTAAGCACTGCAGAAAACCAATCTAGAGGAGAAACTATGCACTAGAGGAGAGGTAGCACGTGGCTATTAGGGTTAGCTTTTTCCTCTAAATCCTCAAGTATATATAGGAGGGAGGGAGGGAAGGAGGCAGCCTCAAACCCTCAAGGTTTGGTCGAAATTGAAGGTGGAGGAGTCCTACTCCAATCCTATTAGGAGTAGCATTCCTCCTTTCCACTTGGAAACTCTTTCCACCTCTCCACCTTTGGATTTTTTCCTTCTCAAACAACTCCATCCGCATGGGCCCTTAGAGGAGGCTTCGGCCAGACCACCAGGGGCTGGTTTACCTCCTCCCATAGTCCATGTAGCCTCTTGGGTCGAAATGCCTCTCCCGATGGTCCCTCGATACACTCCCGGCACTCCCGGTACACTACCGATGAGCCCGAAACTTTTCCGGCGACCAAAACAGGACTTCCTATATATCAATCTTTACCTCTAGACCATTCTGGAGCTCCTCATGACCTCCGAGATCTCATCTGGTACTCCTAAAAACCTTCGGTCACCACCATACATAACTCTATACTACCGAAACATCACCAAACCTTAAGTGTGCAGACCCTGCAGGTTCGAGAACTATGTAGACATGACCGAGGCACCTCTACGGTCAATAACCAATAGCGGGACCTGGATGCCCATATTGGTTCCTACATATTCTACAAAGATCTTTATCGGTCGAACCTCTATATCAAGGATTCAGTTAATCCCGTATGATGTTCCCTTTATTCTTCGGTATGTTACTTGCCCGAGATTCGATCGTCAGTATCTCCATACCTAGTTCAACCTCATTACCAGAAAGTCTCTTTAATCGTTCCGTAACACAAGATCCCGTGACTAACACTTAGTAATATTGCTTGCAAGGCTTGTTGTGATGTTGTATTACCGAGTGGACCCTAAGATACCTCTCTGTCACACGGAGTAACAAATCCCAGTCTTGATCCATGCCAACCCAACAGACACCCTCGGAGATACCTATAGAGTACCTTTATAGTCACCCAGTTACGTTGCGACGTTTGATACACACAAGGCACTCCTCAGGTGTCAGTGAGTTGCATGATCTCATGTTCATGGGAACAGATACTTGACATGCAGAAAACAGTAGCAATAAACCGACATGATCATATGCTACGTTTGTAGTTTGGGTCTTGTCCATCACATCATTCTCCTAATGACGTGATCCCGTTATTCAATGACATCTCATGTCCATTACTAGGAAACCATAGCCATCTTTGATCAACGAGCTAGTCTATTAGAGGCATACTAGGGACATGGTGTTGTCTATGTATCCACACATGTATCTGAGTTTCCGATCAATACAATTATAGCATGGATAATAAACAATTATCATGAACAAGGAAATATGACAATAACTAATTTATTATTGCCTCTAGGGCATATTTTCAACAGTCTCCCACTTGCACTAGAGTCAATAATCTAGTTCACATCACCATGTGATTCGCATTGTTATGAATCTAACACCCAATGAGTTCTGGGGCTCGATCATGCTTTGCATGTGAGAGAGGTCTTATAGTCAACGGGTCTGCGACATTCCGATCTGTGTGTACTTTGCGAATCTTTATGTCAAACTGTAAACACCGCTACCACAATCCACTTGCTACTATTCCAAATGGTTGCTCCACTATACGTATCCGGATTGCTACTAAGAGTCATCCGGATTAGTGTTAAATCTTGCATCGACGTAACTCTTTACGACGAACCCTTTATCACCTCCATAATTGAGAAAAATTTCCTTAGTCTATTAGTCACTTTGGATAATATTGACCGTTGTCCAGTGATCCACTCCTGGATCACTCTTGTACCCCTTGACGGACTCATGGCAAGGCACACAGTGCAGTACACAGTATGGCATACTATACAGAGCCTATGGTTAAGGCATAGGGGACAACGTTCATCCTTTCTCTTTTTACTGCCGTTGTCGAGCTTTGAGTCTCACTCAACTTCACACCTTACAAATCTGGCGAGAACTCTTTCTCTGACTGATCCATTTTGAACTCTTTCAAAATCTTGTCAAGGTATGTACTCATTGAAAGTCTCATCAAGCATTTTGATCTATCTCTATAGATCTTGATGCTCAACAATTAGGTAGCTTTATCCAGGTCTTCCTTTGAAAATCACTTTCAAACAACCGTTCACGCTTTCTAGAAATTCTACATTATTTCCGATCAACAATATGTCATCCACATATACTTATCAGAAATTATATAGTGTTCCCACTCACTTTATTGTAAATACAAGTTTCTCGTAAACTCTGTATAAACTACAAAACTTTCATCACCTCATCAAAGTGTGTATTCCAACTCCGAGATGCTTGCTCCAGCCCTTATATGGATTGCTGGAGCTCGCACACCTTTTAGCATCCTTAGGACTGACAAAACCTTCTGGTTGTATCACATACAACCTTTCCTCAAGTAAACTATTAAGGAAACAATATTTTGACATCCATCTGCCAGATTTCATAATTGAAAAATGCAGCAACTGCTAACTAATTCCAACAGACTTTAGCATCGCTACGAGTGAGAAAGTCTCATCGCAGTCAACTCCTTGAACTTGTCGTAAATTTCTTTGCAACAAGTCGAGCTTTACAAATGGTGACATTTACAATTAGCGTTTGTCTTCATTTTCAAGATCCATTTGTACTCAACGACCTGCCATCCAACGAGCAAGTCTACCAATGTCTATACTTGGTTTTCATACATGGATCCTATCTCGGATTTCATGGCCTCTAACCATTTGTTGGAATCCGGGCCCATCATTGCTTGTCCATAGCTCCTAGGCTCATCGTTGTCCAACAACATGATCTCTAAGATAGGGTTGTGGTACCACTTAGGAGCAGTACGCGTCCTTGTCGACCTATGAGGTTTGATAGTAACTTGATGCGAAGCTTCATGATCATCATCATTATCTTCCTCCTCAACTAACATAGGCTCCATAGAAACTATTTTCTGTGATGCGCTACTCTCTGGTTGAAACAAAGGTTCAACAACCTCATCAAGTTCTATCTTCCTTCCACTCAATTCTTTCGAGAAAAACTCTTTCTCGAGAAAGGACCCGTTTTAGCAACAAACACTTTGCACTTGGATCTGAGATAGAAGGTATACCCAACTGTTCTTAGGGTATTCTATGAAGATGCATTTGTCCGATTCGGGTTCGAGCTCATTAGGTGAAAACCCTTTTTCACATAAGTGTCGCAGCCCCAAACATTAAGAAATGACAGCTTAGGTTTCTACCAAACCATATGGTGTCATCTCAACGGATTTATATGGTGCCCTATTTAAAGCGAATGTAGTTGTCTCTAATGCATAACCCCAAAACGATAGTGGTAAAACAATAAGAGACATCATAATTCGCACCATATCTAATAGAGCACGACTATGACGTTCGGACACACCATCACACTATGGTGTTCCAGGTGGCGTGAATTGTGAAACAAGTTTCACATTGTCTAAAGTTGTATGCCAAACTCGAAACTCAGATATTCACTTCCACGATCATAACGTAGACATTTTTATCTTCTTGCCACGATGATCTTAAACTTCACTCTGAATTTGCTTGAACCTTTCAAATGATTCAGACTTGTGTTTCATTAAGTAAATATACACTATAGCTACTCAAATCATCAGTGAAGGTAAGAAAATAACGATATCCACCGCACGCTATAAGACTCATTGGATTGCATACATCAACATGTATCATTTCCAATAAATCACTTGCCCGCTCCATCAATCCGGAAAACGGGGTCCTTAGTCATCTTGCCCAAGAGGCATGGTTCGCATGTCTCAACCGATTCAAAATCGAATGAGTCCAAAGATCCATCAGCATGGAGTTTCTTCATGTGCTTGATACCAATATGACATTTAGCGGCAGTGCCACAAGTATGTGGTACTATCATTATTAACTTTTTATCTTTTGGCATCAATGTTATGAACATGTGTATTACTACGATCAAGATTCAACAGACCATTCTCACTAGGTGCATGACCAATGAAGGTATCATTCATGTAAACAGAATAACCATTATTCTCTAACTTAAATGAATAACCGTGTTGCAATAAACATGATCTAATCATGTTCATGCTCAACGGAGAACACCAAATAACATTTATTTAGGTTCGTCACTAATCCCGAAAGTAGAGAGAGCGTGCGATGTTGATCACATCAACCTTGGAAACATTTCCAACACACATCGTCACCTCACCCTTAGCTAGTTCTCCGTTTATTCCGTAGCTTTTATTTCAAGTTACTAACATTTAGCAACCGAACCGGTATCCAATACCCAGGTGCTACTAGGAGTACTAGCAAGGTACACATCAATAACACATATATCAAATATACTTCTATCGACGTTGCCAGCCTTCTTATCTAACAAGTATCTAGGGTTGTTCCACTTCAGCGACCGCTCTCCTCATAATCGAAGCACTTAGTCTCGGGTTTAGTTCAACTTTGGGTTGCTTCACTGGAGCAGCAACTGACTTGCCATCCTTGAAGTTTCCCTCCTTGCCCTTGCCCTTCTCGAAACTAGTGGTTTTACTAACCATCAACACTTGACGCTCCTTCTTGATTTCTACCTTCGCGGTGTCAAACATCGCGAACAGCTCAGGGATCATTATTTCTGTCCAAGGCATTTTATAGTTCATCAGCAAGTTCTATTAGCTTAGTGACAGTGACTTGGAAAACTATATCAATCACTTTCTTATCTGGAAGATCAACTCCCACTCGATTGAAGCGATTGTAGCACCCAGACAATCTGAGTACATGCTCAATGATTGAGCTATTCTCCTTTATCTTGCAGGCAAAGAATCTTGTTGGAGATCTCATATCTCGCAACACGGGAACGAGCCTGAGATCCTAATTTCAGCTCTTAGAACATCTCATATGTTCCGTGATGTTCAAAACGTTTCGGAACCTCAATTCTAAGCCGTAATGCATGACGCATTAAACTATCAAGTAGTGATCAGAATGTGTCTGTCAGATGTTCACAACATCTACGGACGACGCTAGAGGGGTTGGCGCACCGAGCGGTGCATTAAGGACATAAGCCTTCTGTGTAGCAATGAGGACGATCCTCAGATCACGGACCTAGTGCGCAATATTGCTACCATCATCTTTCAACTCTATTTCTCTAGGAACATATAAAAATTCAAGGGAGCTACAGCGCGAGCAAGTAATCTACAACATAATTTGCAAAGACACAACTGACTATGTTCATGATATATAGTTCAATTAATCATATTACTGAAGAACTCGCACTCAAATTGACATCCCTCCGGTCATTCAAGTGATACAGGATCCAAATTCACCAACTCAAGTCCGATCATCACATGAGTTGAGGTGGTTTCAATGGTGAACATCATCATGTTGATCATATCTACTATATGACTCATGTTCGGCCTTTCGGTCTCTTGTGTTCCGAGACCATGTCTTTACATGCTAGGCTCGTCAAGTTTAATCCAAGTGTTCTGCATGTGCAACACTGGCTTGCACCCGTTGTATGTGAACGTAGAGTCTATCACACCCGATCATGACATGATGTCTCAACACGACGAACTTTCGCAATGGTGCACACTCGGGGAGAACACAATTTAACTTCAAATTAAGTGACGGGTCACCTTATAATGCTACTGTCGTCCTAAGCAAAACAAGGTGCATAAAAGTATTAACATCACATGCAAATCATAAGTGACATGATATGGCCATGAACTTGTACTTTTGATCTCCAACTTGAAAGAACCGACATGATCTCCATCATCACCGACATGACACCATGATCTCCATCATCTTGATCTCCATCAACGTGTCGCCATCAGGGTTGTCGCGCCCACCATGCTACCGTTTAGCGATAAAGTAAAGCATTACATAGCGCTTAATGATTGACACGCAGGTCATACAATAATTAAAGACAACCCTATGGCTCTTGCCGGTTGACGTACTCATCGACATGCAAGTCGTGATATTCTATAAAACACATGATCATCTCATACATCACATATATCTCATCATGTAATTGGCCATATTGCATCACAACATACCCTGCAAAAACAAGTTAGACGTCCTCTAATTCTTGTTGCATGTTTTACGTGGCTGCTACGGATATCTAGCAAGAACAATTCTCACATACGCAAAAACAACAACGGTGATACATAAGTTGCTTTTCAACCTTCTCAAGGACCGCCTTCGTCGAATTAGATCCAACTAAAGTAGGAGAAACAGACACCCGCCAGCCATCTTTGTGCAACGAGGTTACACGTCAGTCGATGAAACCAGTCTCTCGTAAGCGTACAAGGTTGGTCCGGGCCACTTCATCCCACAATACCGCTGAACCAAAACACTACCAAGGGAGGAAGCAATCTAAGCATCAACGCCCACAAACTCTTTGTGTTCTACTCGAGATCTCATATACACATAGACCTAGCTCATGATGCCACTGTTGGGGAACGTTGCATGGGAAACAAAAAAAATTCTACGCACACGCAATATCTATACACGGTGATGAGCATCTACGAGAGGGAGAGTGGATCTACATACCCTTGTAGATCGCTAAGCGGGAAGCGTTAGAAACGCGGTTGGTGTAGTCGAACGTCTTCACGATCCAAATCGCCGAGCATCCCGCGATCTCATCATGATTCGTCCCGCGATCCAATCATGATCCGTCCCGCGAACTCATCACGATCCCTCCCGCAATCTCATCGTGATCCGTCTCGCGATCTTGATCACGGTCCTTCTGATCTAGCGCCGAACGGACGGCACCTCCGCGTTCAGCACACGTATGGCTCGATGACGATCTCCACCTTCTTGATCCAGCAAGAGAGAGCGGAGAGGTAGAAGAGTTCTCTGGCAGTGCGATGGTGTTGCGGTGATGGTAGTGGAGCTATTCCGGCAGGGCTTCGCCTAAGCACTACAGAAAACCGATCTGGAGGAGAAACTATGCACTGGAGGAGAGGTAGCACGTGGCTATTAGGGTTAGCTTTTTCCTCTAAATCCTCTAGTATATATAGGAGGGAGGGAGGGGAGGAGGCAGCCTCAAAGCCTCAAGGTTTGGTCGAAATTGAAGGTGGAGGAGTCCTACTTCAATCCTATTAGGAGTAGGATTCCTCCTTTCCACTTGGAAACTCTTTCCACCTCTCCACCTTTGGATTTTTTCCTTATCAAACAACTCCAGCCGCATGGGCCCTTGGAGGAGGCTTCGGCCACCCCACAAGGGGCTGGTTTACCTCCTCCCACAGTCCATGTAGCCTCTTGGGTCGAAATACCTCTCCCGATGGTCCACCAGTACACTACCGGCACTCCCGGTACACTACCGATGAGCCCGAAACTTTTTCGGCGACCAAAACAGGACTTCCTATATATCAATCTTTACCTCCAAACCATTCCGGAGCTCCTCATGACGTCCAGGATCTCATCCGGGACTCGGAACAACCTTCGGTCACCACCATGCATAACTCTATACTACCGAAACGTCACCAAACCTTAAGTGTGCAGACCCTGCGGGTTCGAGAACTATATAGACATGATCGAGACACCTATACGGTTAATAACCAATAGCGGGACCTGGATGCCCATATTGGTTCCTACATATTCTACGAAGATCTTTATCGGTCGAACCTCTATGTCAAGGATTCAGTTAATCCCGTATGATGTTCCCTTTGTTCTTCAGTATGTTACTTGCCCGAGATTCGATCGTCGGTATCTCCATACCTAGTTCAACCTCATTACCGGCAAGTCTTTTTAATCGTTCTGTAACACAAGATCCCGTGACTAACACTTAGTCATATTGCTTGCAAGGCTTGTTGTGATGTTGTATTACCGAGTGGGCCCTGAGATACCTCTCCGTCACACAGAGTAACAAATCCCAGTCTTGATCCATGCCAACCCAACAGACACCCTCGGAGATACCTGTAGAGTACCTTTATAGTCACCCAGTTAAGTTGCGATGTTTGATACACACAAGGCACTCCTCCGGTGTTAGTGAGTTGCATGATCTCATGGTCATAGGAACAGATACTTGACATGCAGAAAACAGTAGCAATAAACTGACACGATCATATGCTACGTTTGTAGTTTGGGTCTTGTCCATCACATCATTCTCCTAATGACGTGATCCCGTGATTAAATGACATCTCATGTCCATTAATAGGAAACCATAGCCATCTTTGATCAACGAGCTAGTCTATTAGAGGCATACTAGGGACATGGTGTTGTCTATGTATCCACGCATGTATCTGAGTTTACGATCAATACAATTATAGCATGGATAATAAACGATTATCATGAACAAGGAAATATGATAATAACTAAATTATTATTGCCTCTAGGGCATATTTCCAACACTTTTTCCAATACAATAAGCCGAGTGGGCACCCCGGCTGTGATTTTGTTTGAACTAATGACAATTCTTGTTTTACCTTGTGTACTTTCAACTTCTTCCCTTCATACTTGGCACTTAATTGACTTGCCTCGGTGCCTTTTGTAGCCAATGTCAACACTTTAATTGGCTCTTTTTTATTTAAGATCTCATCTGAAGTGGCACTCTTACGACCTTCTCTTTTGACACGGCAGACTTGCTCAACCACCTCCTTATTCTTCCTTGTGCTCTGGACCGATTCTTTTTTATTGAAACGGTCTTGAACATATGACTGCTCACTGAACGTTGGTCTTCTTGGAGCTACATAATACTGGTGAGATGGTTTATACTAATATGGAAAACGTGCCCTTGTATCATACATGCCATATGATGGATCTGAATTTACGTGAGCATAGGAAGGCACCCACGACACTAGTATTGGCGGCCCAAAATAAGGATATGCATATGTTGCATTCAAATTCTCTTCTTGAAAATACCGATCCTTGGATTTGCACCTAGGGGGTGATCTTGATGCTTTTGCATTAGTTGGCCGATAAGCACTTTCTCTTCACTCATCTTTTGATATTTTTCCAATAGTTGCGCGAAAGTGACTTTCGGCTTTTTACCTTTGTGCTTACCTCGGCCTTTCTTTTCTTTGGTTGTGCTTGCACCGATCTTTGGATTTGCTTGCTGCCCCCCAGTCCTTGGCATCTTGATTGTTGCTTCGACAGAATTCTTGCCCTCAAGATTATGTGCATTATGCTCTTCAAAAATTTCTCTTCTTGAAAGCAGGATCCCGTCACCTGCAGTTTTTACCTTCTCTTTAAATGGATCAGCTTGAAGCAGCCGATGCATAAACTTTTTGCCATCCGAACCAATTGGAATGGACTGGTCATCTCTTGGTGTTTCAACAAATTTCAATCGCCCTTTTTCAATGGCCGATTTAACTATTTGACAAAACATGTTGCAATCCACAAAACTATGCTTGAACGAATCATGCAACCTACAATATATTCGTCCATGGATAGATGGATCGACATTATGATCAAGAATTCTAATATAATTATTTCTCAACAACAAATCAAAGATTTGATCACACATGTTAGAATTGATGGTATAATTTACATTTTCTAGTCGATCTTGTTGTGAGAACGGCTTTGGAAGTAAGCAAACGAATGGTTCAGATTTTGCATCCCCTCATTCGGCCAAGCATCCTGTTTTGCACTCTATCTCTTATGTGTTAAATTAAGAACCTATACTTGCATCGGTTTTCTCAAAATATTTTAACCTTGGATTTAAATTTCTGAAACGAAAATAGTTAGAACACACATGTCTTAACTGAGAACAAGTGTAAGCCAAGTAATAAATAAGCAAAGCTACCCAATTAGATATGAACTTTAGATAAAGCAATGGGGAAAGCCTTGGCTATAACATTAAGTCACTATCGGTTTTTATAAATGACGCAATGGGTTGACCGATATGCTCAATAACAATTTTGTTGCTAACAAGTAAATTACCCTTCTTCATTGGTCTTTCAAAATTACTTATGAGTAATTTTCTAATAGATGTATCAACAATAAAGTTGTTACCAAATCTAAAAACAGGTAAATTACTTGCTAGACATACCTCTCCAAATATTTTGGGAGAGATGATGGTGGTGTGACTTGAAGAATATCTTGCTCCACCTTCGGATAGCTCCCCAACGCCTTGTCATTATCTTTTTCTTGATTTCATGCATCGATAGTTTGAAGATCTTTGTTCACCAAACTTTCTTCGGCTACTTGTTCTTGTTCTTGAAGCTCGTTAATTTCTATGGCACGAAACTCATAGGGCAGAAAGTAGGTTCCATGAACTTCAAAAAAATCAAGTGTGGCTGTTTTGCTATGCTTTTCATGCCCTTTCTCAACAATGCTTGCCTCTTTAGATTTGATGGATTCAGAATGTATACTACTTGATTCGGCTTTTTCAACCGAGGCACTTTCATGTTTCGAATTATCCTTCTTTTCATTGATACTACCAATTGGCAATGCTTCTTTTACTTGAGCCAATTTTTTTCTTTTTGTTCCTGGCGGCAAGCGGCCAAATTGGCTTTAAGCTTTTTTCTCAATTTCAGCCCACTCCGGATATGATTGCCCCCCAATGCTATTAGACTCTTTCGGCAATGACACGTGGGTGTTCCCGAAACTTTGCAATTGTGTAGGGGGTATATAATATGATGTAGTACTAGGTGAAGGCATATGCATTGTTGTAGAACCACATTTTTGCTCGCCAATTCTATCAATTGGCAAAGATTCTTCTTCTTGCAAAACTATAGCTCTTATTGTGTTATAATCACGAACTAGCCCCTTATCATGTTCTTCAAGGAAAAGAGCATTAATCTTGTTATTTCGGGCTATATCTCTTTTTAATGCAGCCACTTCCCATTCTGTAAGGGATTTCTCCACAATACTCTTAGAATCTTTCGGCAATGAGGTGTTTTCGAAATTATGCAATTGTGTAGAGGATGCATTATATGCTACAATATTAGATGATGGCATGTGCACTCTTGCAAAATTTTCACTTATTTGGCTATGACCATAAAGGTGCGAAGCCGAATTTTGAGCATCTACAGTTGTATATGGTGCCAAAAAATTACTAACATGATGTGTAGCATATGACGGTTGAGAGTAACTGGATGAATAGCTAGCAGTAGCATGGCCAATTCTCCCATTCATCGTCTTGGTTGAACTAGTATATTTCAAATTAGTTGCCGATGAGTAAAAAGGTGCAACACTTTCTTGCTTGGCATTGTAAATTCTAACATGAGGTGTTTCAAATTTATTAACCGAACTCACCATGTTGTTCGTCGGCATAACGATTTGAGGGGTTACCGATGGATGAGAGTTGGGATACATATGGTGCATGTTACTAGTATCATAAGAAGTTGAAGCATGTGAGTTACTTTGAATCGGCCATTGCACATAGTTAGATACATGATTGAAAAAACTAGGGCTGGCCGATAGAGTATACTCATTGAACGATCTAGTAACACCATATGAATTATTTACATCTACTTTAGGGGACTGGGTATTCATATTACCTTTGTAGATTGCAAACCCTAGATGACGATTTCTTCGTAGCAAGAACGGGCTGGAGACCGTTCAAAGCTTTGTCTCCAGCGGAGTCACCAAAAAGTTTGTTCGCACACGAACACGTCACCGTGTACCCTCGACGCCGGGGATAATGCACCGCAGCTCACGTCGAAGGAGACCCATCCGGAAGCGCGGTACGCAAGCAATCTGGAGGGTGGTTTTGAGAACCCGAAACCCCACGCGCCCGGGAGGGATCCCGTCAGGGTGCGCGGCGGCTATGGACTGCCCTAGGTCGGGCTGATCGCCCCTAGGGCTTCAGGGATCGCTACCCTTCAAGAAGAAGAACGAACGAAGAACGAGAAGAAAGATACAAGGATAGGGGATAGATGAACACGAAAAAGTAGTAGATGTGTTTGTTCGATTGTGTGTTGTTAAATCGGCCGTCACCTCTCATCTTTTTATGAGGCGGCTAGACTTCCCGTACAAGAAAAGGACTCCAAATCACGTCCAAATCTTTTCAAAATTAACCGAACTCGGATTTAGGTTAGTCTGGGACAACAGTTTGGTTTTTAGGTCCCACAGGCAACAAATGACCTCGGATGAAAATGAGCCCAAAAGCAAACTTGACCGTTTTGACAAGGCGAACAACTTTCGTGTTGAACATTTTTCGATTAGGGCCCATATTCAGGGCCGAATTGCTCGCGCAAAACAGGCTATTATTCGCGCTACCCATCGTGTCTGATGGGGCGCGCCACTTTTGGCTCGTGACAGGGCCGTACTCAGATGTTTGTAACTTTTACATATGATCTTGGATTGAGACGAGTTTTATATCAGAATCAACCGTTTCGACGAGACACACAACTTTCATGTTGAAACATTTTTCATCAGAGGTCATCTTAATTGAGTTTCATTCCATTCTTTAATCTGGTGTCAACATGCGCATCTGTGAACTTGTCATAACTATTGCGTAAGAGCTCCGTCTTGGACCATCTTCATATGAATTTTGATCTTTTCTAAAAGGATTATCCAATGGTGACTTACAACCATAGTTTTGACTTTATATTGATATAACTTCAAACTACTCTTTATGATCATGCCATTTTTAAGCATCAACACGTCGCCTCTAGCATGCCGCTTCCCACGAGCCCCTCCTGCACGGACTTGTAATTCTGCAAACAACACTCGGTGCTTTGCTGTGGAACAAACGCAAATCGAACTTAAGCCCCTCCTCCTTCGACTTGTAATTTCGTGGATAACGCTTGTGCTTCGCTGCAGAACAAATAGTGAAACCAACTTGTTGTGCATTGGTGACAATGCTAGCGGGTTGAGCACGGCGGGCTTCTTCCTTGTCGTGTTCAGAAGAGGAGCACGTCGGTGACCGGCGCCGGTTGATCGATACGGTCGCCGATGAAGAGATGATGGCAACAAAGAAACATGTATACCTATGAAGAGGTGGTCTTTATATACGCTCACGATCAGGAGAAGGAGATATCAATGGAAAATCAGAAGAGGGTCGACCTCGACGACCCAACCCAACGACCGATTATTTTCCGGCAAGATACACCAAGCAACACGGTGGATCGATTCTACCAAAAGGCACAAGTACTAGCAAAAAAAGAAGAAGATGCTTTCGTTGATTTTCTTTGATGTTTGGATTGGCCGGAAGCACGCATGATGATAGCAAGGTACAGGGGTAAACAATGTGCACGTATACACCTAATTCCTTTTAGTAAATAGCCGGACTCATGGCTAACTTTCTTTCCCTTTTTTATGATAACTATTATGGCTAATTAAATCAACCGACATGGAAAGAAAGAGTGATCCTAGTTAGTTGCTTGAGGAAGGCCTGAGTTTGATTCTGCTGCGCGTATCCATAAAAGAAACAAAAAGCCCGAGATTCAATTCACACTCCCGTGATTGAGGCCCAATGTAGTCATGCCCCCCTACACGCGGGTGATGCACGAAGGGCTTGGCTCAATCAACGTGTAACCACACATGGACGTGGCGAAGCTCAACGTATCGCCTTCCCCCCATATCAAATAAAAACTGCATCGCCTTCCTTAATTACTATCCTTTTAACTCTCAGCCGTTAGTTTTTATGATTAACACAAAATTAGAGGTTACAAAGGGGTGGCGAAAGGAGAACTAAGAAATCCTCCTCTCTTTAGTTTTAGCCTTTTAAGTATAGATAAGGTTTCTGATAGTTGTTTTTATAATTGGGCATCGCACTAGTTGGTCATTTCAAAGTTTCGGAATGTAAGCCTTTTATTTGGCGCCCTTTTGTTTTGTGAAATAATTATGTTTAGAAATGAATCCTATTATTTAATTGTTATTATAGAAGGAGTTAGTGAGTTAGTAATTACATAACATCGTATTCTTGTAGAGAACCAAACTCTATTGTGGTTGTGATCGATTCCGTCGTCACTCACGCGGCATGTGGGGGTGTGCAAAAGAAAAGAGAAAAGAGAAAATATAATAAAAAATAAGCACTTAAAAATGAATTGAACATAAAATCATGAATGATATTTGAAGGTAATCAAAAGAAAAACTTTGTAACCAAGCAACAATTTGAAATAAATAAATTTATACCTAAAATAGCTAAACCGTGGTTCATTGAAAAGAACAGAGAACCAACTCACAATAATAATGAACATAGAACGAGAAACTATTTTTGGGGTGAAAAAGAATTGAGAATTGTGATGTTTAGAATGCCTTCTCGGTTGGACAAATATTTGCTGCATTGCAGTTTTTTTTGGGAAAAGGAGGTTAAAAACCCCGGCCTCTACATCAATCAATGCATACGGCCTTCTTTATTTATTATTTGACATAGGTCTAATAAGAACATACATCAAGCTAACCGAAGCCATCACTCACACCTTACCAAACTCGATAATATGGAGTGCTCTCACTCCCCATATCAAAAACCTGTGTCGTCGTCGATCCATCCACTTATTAGAACCCACAGCCGGTGCAACAGACCTAAAACACACACCACATACACATGTTTTAGACGCCGCCATCATCATCAGACTGTTGTCCCATCTTCAGGAAAGAGATCTGCATCATCATTGCTAGTCCATCCGTCCGTCAACGCCACCATGGCGCCCAACGGCTCCACCATCCGTGCTCATCCGTCCAAACGCGAAGATTCTGAAAGATCTGTCGTGCGTAGCACCTACCGACCAGGCATGACACAGCATAGCATATGTCGGCCAGGCATGACTTAACATCTTCACCGAAATCTTCATGCAAGACGAAGTCGCTCCACCTCCTGCCTCTATCTTCTAGATCTACTCCACAAACGATGCTCCCAAGAGAGAAAATGACACCGCAATACCGCCATCGTCCGATCTGGAAGACCAGATCCTAGGGTTTCCTCTGGAGCAGCATGAGTGGGTCGACAGTAGTTACACAACGATGTCTTAATCAAGGTAACGACACAGAATGCCGCCATCGCCTGCCATTGGCTCGGTTTTCACCAGCAACTATGTTTTACCAGACTCGCAGCCGGAACTAGATGGCGGATCTTGAGATCTGACCATCCAGCCTCAGGGCGACAACATCCGACAGAGGAAATGGCCACCACCACCACCAGCACCGGCCAGATCAGATCTGAACGGAGGCGTCGCCGACAAGTCAACCCTGGCCACATCCCCTTCTGATCCGCCCTCCCCACGAAGCCATCGTAGCAGCGCGAAACCGTCGTGAAAGACATAGACCGAAGGGCGATCTGGCGCAGCCGGTCCCTCCAGACCGTGGGGCTGCAGCCTATATCCCCACCATCCACGTCACCGGCGGTGCCCGGGCTTAGCCGGCGCACGTCTCTGAGAACGACAAGGTGGAGGAGAGGGGGAAGGGGGACGGCGGCCGGGGCGCTGGGGTTGGCCCCCTGATTGCCCTGGAGGGAGCGATACGAGGGAGCCCTCGGTCATTCTTTTTCTTTGCTGCCTTGCAGTTAACGACAGTAAAACTGAGCCACTTCCGTTGGATCGCATGAGCTGATGGTCCTTGGCTGTCCGATTGCTAACTGGTCGGCTGTCCTTAAGGAAAGCTATTCACGTAGAAAAATCTGAGCATTGTGGATAATCGGGCCTAGCACCCAGATTCAGCCCATGTAGCGTTCTTTGAGGAATCACGATCCAGTCATAGGACTGCACGAAAGATCGACCCTTGTGAGCATAGGCAACCTAGGTGTGCCGCCTTCAGGAGATAGCGAAGGGGACATGAAGATGAGAGATGAAAACCAAAGGATGGAGGAATGACGATTTGAGCAAGAACAAGGCGCCCCACACCCGGCAATTGGCAGTCCTAGACTTCAGGGATGTTAAGGGCCACGTATGATCTCGATCTATCTCCCTCTCTCACTTCCCGCATTTCTAGTTCCGTCTTCGATTAGGACGAGGTTACGCACCCTGCAACCTGCATGACACACGGAGAGAGAGAGAGAGAGAGAGAGAGAGAGAAGGTGTGGTTATGTGCCATCGCGCTGCAGGTTTGGAGTGGTCGGATGCTGCGCAGTTGGTCCAGAATTATGGGGGTTTCAGGTCTCATATGTCACACTTAACTAAAGCTGGACTTTTAATCTAACTTGTAGTGTTGGATTTTATTTGAATTGTAAGAAATTTGATGTTTTTCAGGCGCTCAAGCTTTGCTGTAGTGTTCTCAACCTATTAAAATATATCGTTACTCTTGTAGGTGGTCATCAATATTTCACTGCTCGGACCGTTGATGCCAAGGTCATAGAGTTGATCATAGATGTCATTGCATCACATCTTGAATGTGAAGTTGGATTGTTATTTCATAATGGAGGCAGATGAGCTAACGAAGGTATCTTTTCTCAAACCCTCAGAGTTTATTTTATTTTCTAAGATGGTTTCATAGAACAATGGTTGCTTTAATCTCAGAAGTGGTTGTATGTGAAAGTGATCTTAATTCTTTGTGTTCCGAGTCATGGTGTGAAACAATCCTGAACAATACTACGGGACTCAATATCAAGAATAATTGTAAGTTTTAAGTGATGTGTTTTGTACTATAGACGCGATGAACGTTCTAAACACATTAATTGCGAAAAAGATGTTTCTTGTGAAGGATGAACAATTATGTGGAATATCTGAAATTTAGATGGCAAAGTGGTTTATTCCTCCACCTTCACGAGGAATATCCTGTCACGGAAAATAATATAACTAGACATGTTTGCATGCTCGAACAGCTTCAACGGAAGGAAAAGTAAAAGCAGGCAAGCGAGGTAATGGAAATTGTAAGAGAAATTACATTACATAAAAGACAGCAAGAGGAACATCACCAAATACATAACAATCAAGTCAAGGAAACTGCATGTAGTGACGTTGTGCCTGCTCCCCCCCTCCCCCCCCCCCCCCCCCCCCCCCCCAAACACGCAACCATGCATATTCACGTTTCAGCTCCATCAAAATGTATAGCAACCAATTCCTGCAACAACGTGCATGAATCATCTAGTTTGTTATGCTCACTTTTCCATATCATCGCTACTTCAGAACCAAAACACAATTCATTGAATGATATTTCTAAAAGTTGCATAATTATCTTGTACATCAACTTGTTTCAATATAAGGTTGTTTGTTACAAATTCTGTTACAAAAAATTAGGAGCTGCATGAACAATTTTACTCACATGCATATTTTATTTGGCACACATAAACATTTATTTGACTATACCGGACATTTCGATTGATGGTAAAAGATATTATTATTTCACAAAAATAAGTCTAGTAAATATATTATTTTAATATTACATGATTTGACAAATTATCTTTTAATAATTGACGCAATTATTAAGATCACTCAGAAATGTGATGGACCACTGACCCTTTAATCTCGCCTGGGCAGCTCTTCGTCCCCAAGGCATGTACAATGCAGTGTGTTATAGAAAAACAAATCAGCTTTTTCTTAAGAATCGATGATTATTTCTAGCAACAGGACAGATGTTTAACTAGGACGCATACTAGAAATATAAGTATTGGCGCTCTAGCAAAAAATATTTAATTTACTAAACACCTCTATAACACCTTGCAGTGGACATTGTCTAATAGTTGGCGGATTATGATCTTCCGGATGCCTCTTGAGTAATTTAGCATTTTTAATGTGGAAAATATCTCCAATCAATCAGCTGATTCCGTCGCTCGCACGTCGACCAACATCTTTGGCTGCCACAAACCCTCCTGTTTCTAAAAATATATCGGGTGAACCGGTCGCCTTCCTCTCGTATTTTCTCCTCTTCACTCTCGATCTGCACGGGGCGCCTTTGACCTTTGTACGCATGTTGTCGCCGCCGTGAACCAAGCACGGAGTGCGGCGCGCGCCAGTCTGCAGCTCGCTACAAGCACCGTTGCAGGTACGCCACCACCACGGTTAATTCTGTAGGGCGCGGCACCATCACTGTTGGAGAAGACCGTCGTCCGCGCTGCAAAGGGACAGGGCGATGCCTCTGCTCTGCTGTCAATACTGCCGGAGATGCTGCTGTAGGGTGTGCGCCACGAGGGATGCTGCAACCTGGATGTATAGGGACGCGGGGGTGATGTGCATTGCGTGAGTGCGAAGATAGAGGGAGATCAGAAGGTGCCTTTGTGCGCACGCTCGTATATACGTGAGCCGGCATATCATGCAATTTTGAAATAAATTTAAAAATAAATGCGAGCAGCAGGATTTGAACCCTGATGGCCTGATGATATCACAGTCTCTCTAATCATCAAATCACAGGTTTGTTTGCGATAGCAAATTAACTTGTATGTATATATGGAAGTACTTTATCACAAAACAGTAAATAATTAGGGAGAAAATTACTCGGGTCCCAAATACAGCATCCAATAAACTGATTTCCAAAAAACAGGGCACCAATTTAATACTACGTCCATTACATTCTCTTGCTACTCGTATATACCAACGCCAAACAACACCCACCTCGCATAGAGCAAGCACCGCGGCAATGGCGCTGCGGCAACACTGCTTGCTCGGCCCGAGCATATGCCTCCTCCTTGCCGTCGCTGTCGTCGCCGTCGGCCCAAGCCCCCCACCGCAAGCTGCCATCGTCTTGGCCAGCGACGAGTGCTACGAGATGGTGATGGGTGTCCCCAGCTGGTGCGCCGGGCAGTTCATCCGGGCGCTCTTCGACGGCAGCAACCGCACCGACTCCCCCATCAGCTTCTACTGCTGCAGGCTGCTCGCCTGCGTCCACCAGTGGTCGTGCTACTCCGTACTCCGCGGCGTCTGCCCGCCCCCGGAGACGAATCAGTGTTGGGCGGCCGCCGACCGCACCAGAGTCGATGACAGCCACCGCCAGTAACATAGCCTACGTGTTCTGGTACCCGATTGTCCGATTCATATGTATGCGTATGTTCTGCAGCTCAACTTTTGGACGCGCAGGATGTATCATGGACTCGAATAATCGTTCTCTGAGCGCACGCGTATATGTCGTTGCAATTCTTTTTTGAGTCAACGGCATCCACAGTACTTGAAATCCATGTTCAAGAATTCATCGAATGTTAACTTACGAATAATCCCTATTCGTAGGGTCACCAAGTAGACTATAAATTGATAAATCGATCGATTTTTTATTAAATGATCGATTAATTTGCTAATTAACTTATTAATTCTTTACTCGTCATCGGCCAACCGAGCAGTTACAAATTAACGATTTCCTCACCAATGCTTGAGATTAGTTAGTGTGCTCAGGGACTCAAAATGGTTATTCCGGTACCTCGATTCTTGCTCGTGGTGTTTGAACCAAAACACGATTTGGTTCTGTCAGATTTCCAACTGCATGTACTCACTACTCACTAGTGCAATTAAATCTCCAAACCATCTCCCTTTGGGTTTGATGCCCGTCTATGGACTCTTCAAGCTCTTCCCAAGGTTGTAACGTTGGCGAGGGATCTTATCAATTGCATCGGTTGCCGGTTCAGAGTGGTAAAGGGGCGTAAATGCGGAATCAAGTCGTGTAGAATCCTATGGCCTCATTTGGCACTAACGTATCAACGGGATTTTGAAGGAAATCTCGCGGCCAACCTTATATCCTGGAAAATCCCTATTGGGCCATTTGGAAGGCCAGTTTTGGGTGGGACCATTCCCAATTCTTCGCTGAAAAAACCTCACATCCCTGTGTAATTCAACACGCCTACCCTCCCTCATGTTTTTCTCACCATATGGTGGCGCCACCCACCACCAAATCCCCGATACGGTTTTCTCTCCGTGTAATTCGATTTATAACAGTTGATTTCATTACTTCAATCCTTGAGTTCCAAACAAGTATTGATCATCCCCCCACCCCACCCCCCACCCATCCTTAACACCCTTGGGCTGCAAACACACTACCTGCCAAATGAGTAAAAAAAAACACCTACTCGAATGTCAGCATCTTCACGGCAAATACCTTTAGAAAGAGAGTATACAGTTACTTCTATGTCATCATATTGAAAGGGCTAGAATTAATGCAAAGAGCTTTCTAGTTGTTCCGACGTGTAATGGTGGTTCTCCCACCAACATGATGCTGCCAACTCAAAATTTGTATCTTTGTGTCCCACTCTTTTCTTCATTTATGTCAATGTATGACTTCAGCCATGTGCACGTGACTTTAGCTACGTCCCACCACCGTGATTTCAGCCATTTCCCAGGCTTTACAGGTATATGACTGAGGCATCTCTCCCACTTTACATATCCAGATATAGAACATGTCATTTTTCAACGGATCAAGCTCTCTCACTTTAAACTTATTTGAAATCTTTTTAAAAGCATATTTGAATTTGGAAAAAAATTCCATTAAGTTTCTCAGTTCCAACAAACCATTTTAATAATTTTCAAAAATGATTTCATTTTTTCTTCCAATAAGCAATGTCTACAATTTCGAAAAAAAGATTTGAATTAATTGAAAAAACCCATCTTCACTAAATTCTCACATCAGCTTTCTATTCACTCAGAAAACATATTTCAACTCTTTTGAAGAGCTGATATCAACATTTTTTAAAGTTTACTTCAACTCTAGAAAAAAACATATTTCACTATCATATTTTAATCCTATCATTTTTTTTAAAGTGATTCCACTCATTTTATAAACTAATGCCAGTTATTTCCAAAAACAAATCTCACTCATTTCAAACGACTAATTCCTCTCATTTTTTAAATCCTGTCAAAAAGATATTCCACTATCATATTTTTTTTCAAAGTACCGAAACTTAGTATTTCACAAGAGTGGCATAAACAATTTTAATTTTTTACAATGTCGTTTTAGGTATTCCAATTTCCAGACCACACTGCCTCTGTTCCAGTTTTCACAAAGTTCATGTACTAGAAATTAAGTTTCACACATTTCTGAAACTAGTTTCGCAAGTTCTGCATGTTAGTACACAACCGTTTCACAAATTTATAATATATTCCACTATTCCAAAAATTTCAGAAAGACATACTATAAATTTAAATACACAATCCAAAAAAATAGAATATCAATTTGACATATGTGCACACTGATTTCTACAATTTCAGAAACAAATTTAACATGATTTCACACAACTAAATAACAAAAAAATCAATTCATTCATCACGTCTCAAATATATCAATTGATTTCACTGGATTCCATAATTCATAATCATATGTTGAAAATCACATTTGAATGTATTTCACACAAATTCCACAACAAAAGTACCAATTCACTCTCAGTAAGCCTCAAAAAACAGAAACCGATGCTCTGTGTCACGAACATACAAAGATCATTAACTGAAGGAGCAGGGGAGGCGGACCATCTGGTAAAGAAGCAAGGGGCGTTCAAATCATGCAAAATAAAAACGAAATCAGGAAGTACAAATGGAAACAGGTTATGGTACATGGGCTTCACGACTCACCAGAGGTTAGGGGAACGGGAAGGGATCTTGTGTCGGCCATGCTTCGAGCTATCGGATCTGTTGAGGATAGTGCGCAACCCTTCGTGCTGGGTGGCCGTGACGGAGCCCGTGCTGCACAGATCCACCAACAACGAGCACCTTTACATACCGCAACCGTTAAATTAACTCATTTCGCAGTCTTAACAAGGGAGACAACACCTTCAAGATGACCGGTCCAATCAATGAAGGCAAGATCATAGGCTTACACCCGAGTTATGCACTAGTGTTCCAAATCACTGTCAAGATGGTTTATTTTCCCGCGGTTGCTCTTCTAAAAAGTAAAATAACATGGTTCCTTGGGAGAATATGCACAACAAATATATTTGCCAACATTTTGTTTGGCATCCTTTTTCTTAATTAAGTACATGGCCGCCTCGAACGTGTGGCCAAAACTTTCAATCCATAACAATTGTGTATTTTAAATTATATAACGGCAGCTCTTATTTTTGTCAACCACCATAAAACCTGTAAATATTTAAATCATATGTACATATAAAAATAATGAGCAAAGTTGTATCTTGGATATTGCATCGTTGTATATTTTGTAATGGGCATTACTCCACTTAATTCATTCGAAATTCACTAGATATAGTAACTTCAATCACGGAGTTAATATAGCATATCTCATAGGCTCATAAATATTGATTGAAAATTAACCCACACAAATGGCGCTAACTAACACATCACCGCTTATGCACACTGAATCCGAACGCCATCGACCCCAATTCCCCCATCTCACTAGCTAGCCAGCTCCGAGCCCCTCCAATCCAAACCTAATCTTGTGCATGCAACACCCACTCTAGTCCACAATGACGGTCCGGCGGAAGCTCCACATGTGCCTCCTGGTCCTCGTCCTAGCCGTCACTTTTCCGGTGTCTTCCGTCAGCGACTGCTACAGTACGGTGATGGGTGTACCGCAGTGGTGCTCGGGGGAGTTCATCATGGCGCTCTTCGCCGACAATAAGGACGGGGTAAGCCCTGCATAGTGCTCGCCTGCGTCCGCGAGTGGGCGTGCGCCGACGTGCTCGGCGACTTCTGTCCGCGACCGCCAAAGCGGCGGCCGTCAATCCCAACGATGCCTACGCACGTATGGGAACCAGAGGTTAGCTAGTGAAGAAGCATGCAATCATCGCCTGTATTCGCACGTAGGATGTCTTGTATTTCTATCTGCAAGGGTCTAGATATTTGTTTCGTGTTTATAAAAAGATTTTTTTTCTTGCGTTGAAAGATACTTTTGTATTTGTTTTCAATTTGGGCACGACATTATTTGTTCATTTCAAAATTGTGCTATTGTGTTTCTTCGGTGTAACTACACAGTTTTTAAGTCCATGCGCAATTGCACTACTATTTGTTTTGGCGGGTCCGGTCAGTACATTCCAGCGTCTCGCCATGAAGCCTGTCCGCCACTTCCATCCCCCCCCCCCCCCGCATCGCCCCTGCTCTGGCGACACGGGGGAACCCTCTTAGCACCGTCGCGTTCCCCTCCTCCCTCTCACCCAGTCTTGCCGCCGCAAGAGGAGGCACCAGCGAAGGCCGGTGCGCTTCGAGGAAGGTGGCGGCGGGGCACTTATGTGGCTCCTTGTGGCCGTCCCATCGTCGGAGGATGGGCGCTGGGTCGCGCTGGATCCGAGGGCGGCCGGCGGCATCTTCGCGGTTGGTGCGGTGGCGGCCGTGGTGCGCGAGGCCCTGGTCAAGGACAGGGGGAAGGAGCGCTCTGGAGACGCATTTGTAGGCTCGATCTGGAGAGCCAGGAGCTGCCGTAGTGGAGCAGTGTCGTGGGGGCTGAGGCGCGGGGGAGGGGGCGGTGGGTGCTGTGGCGGGGGAGGCGGCGGGCTACACGTTTCTCACACGTGCGAGGGTGCTGTCTCTCTGGCACCGGGCAGATCTGGCATGGAGCCCATGGTGGAGGGGCTTGAGCAACCTGTTCGGTGCTCGAGCGGCGGCTTCGGCCGCGAGGGCTGTGACCGGCGTGTGTCTACGCGGTCTAGCATCATGTGGACGCCCCTGGGGGCGCGGATCGGAGGCCCATGACAATGAGAAAGTGCGCTCCGGCAGCGTGTGATGCAGATCTGGTCTCCGTGCATCGATGGCCTTCGTGATGTGTGCTTGGCTGCGGCGGATCTTGAGCTTCTTTGTCGGTGGGCAGTTTCGATGGTGGTGATGTTTGGTGGGCTTGCCGATGCCAATGCAGGATGATGTGCGACTGAGTGGTGTGGAGCTTGGTGAAAACCATGTCTTGGCCTCGTGCCGTGACCAGCGATGGCGGCAGTTGTGGCCGTCGTGACCTTCATGGAGGCATTGTTGCTTTGTTCTCCAACCCCTCCCGCATGGATCTAGTCATTCCAACCTCTCCGGGGAAAACCTTGATTTGTGATCGGACGATGGCGGCTCCTTGGTGTCGTATTCCCTCTTGGGGGCTTCGTCTTGGGATCTTAGTGTCGGCGAGCGGGACCGGTGGATGGCGGTTGGCAGCAGGTGCGGCATTCAGGATTCTGTGACAATGATGATGGTGGGAGCGATGTCGGCGTCGCGGCAATGGTTGTGGTAGTCGGCTCTTCTTTGGCGTGTCCACGGTTTGTCTCAGTTTGTTTGTTGCTATGGAGTCGAATCTGCGGCGGCGGGGCCCTGTGGTATACGATGACTGGCCGCAGGTATCCCGTTTGGTGATCTCCTGTGGCACCAGTCGTGCCTGGTTTTGTCCTACCGAGTTCTCCGTCAAAGTCGAAGTTGCGTCGTCTGGCCGCAGGTGGTTGAGATTTTGTCATAGATCTTCATGCAGTTTCACATGTCCTCTTCAGTGTGGGTTGAGTCGACGACTGTCTACGGCAGAGTCGGAGTCATTTGCTCAGAGTGTAGAGATGGCGATGACGCCTCTAGGGGGGAGTGATGACGATGACGCCTGTGTGCGGTCTCGTCGAGACCCTCTTTGGAGTGGTGTGTGTGAGCTTTTTTATGTGTGTCGCTGAAGGATTGTAGCGATTTTCTCCTGGTTTTCCACAATTAACTGGGTAATCTGGTTTTCGCTCGGTTTTCCCGAATTAACCGTTCAACTCTTTTCTTCTTAATGAATGCAGGATAACTGCCATTTCGAAAAAGAAAATTATTTGTTTCGGCAACATTTTTGATTGAGAAATGGAGCCTAATATTATCCATGTTTATTTAACTATTCATATACAACATTTTTTTTAGCATATTCTTATACAAGAAGTTGGTGAGATGGTAATTACATAAAGATTGTTGAAAAACATTTTTTTACTGTTGTTGGCGTGCTCGGTTATGGTTACGAGGGAGCTCCTATGCAGCGCTTTAAGGGCCCGTTCATGAAACTAGCACTCACGCTTGCTCGACACTTTCTTCCTTTGCTCGTTCTGCAGACCAGTCAACCATTGACTTTTCTAAAAAAGAAAACAAATCCGACAAACTGAAAAAATAGTGAATGCAAAAAAGTTCACGAAATTGAAAAAGGGTTCATAAATTTTGAAAAAAAAGGTTCATGTACTCGAAAAAGTTAACGATGATCTGACAAAAGGTTCACAATTTATTTTGATAAGTAAACGGATTTTTAAAAATAGTCCATATATTTTTTTAAGAGATAATTGAATTTTTTAAAAGTTATTCAGATTATTTAAAAAAGTGCAACAAATTTGAAAACAATTTCATTGTATTTTTAAAACAGTTCATCTAATTTTAAAAATTCAGCAATTTAGAAATAGGTTCGTGAATCTAGAAAAAAATGTGCACTAAAAAAATAAAGAGAAAAAACTGAAAAGAACGAGAAGAAAGAAAAAGAACAAACCGAACTGAAGTATGGAATAAAAGAAAAAAAAGCAAAGTATATTTAAACCAATGGGATGATGGGCTGGTGGTTAGAGCGCAACTCTCGCAGCAAAGGGGTTGCGGGTTTGAACCCTATGCCTGGACCTTTTTTACGTTTCTAAAACAGGAAAAAATATAATGGGCCGACCCAACTCGGAGGGTTTCAAGCGCCCGTTCGCAAGATGCACAGTAACGGGCGCCTCAAACGTCAAATAGGATATGCCTGGTTATGATGACTAGTGCACATTGGGTTGTACTTGCCGCCGCTGCTCACTGATGGGTGCAGAAGGCCCATCACCGAGCTGCTGCCAAGACCAACTGACAGGCTGAAAGCCTGAATTTCTGTGGAGATGTGACCCGGCCATAGAGCCGACAAGCTATGTAATGAAAAGGAACATGGGATAGCTAGATTATGAGGAGCCACATAGGATAGCTGGATTGTTATCATGTTAACTCCAGGACACCATGTGTGGCTTTCCTCTCCTCTGGATGATCTTTGTATTCCTATAAACATTACTACTTGAAATAAAGAGCGCTCTTTTTTCTAAAAAAAAAAGGCATCTTCCACTATTTGTATCTCACTTACTAGACTTTCTGTACTGTAATGAGCGACAACACAATGATCGGTGCTATTTAGATGGGTCGGCCCATGTCGCTCCAGTTTTAGGAAGCTTCAACAAACTTCCAAATGTTTTTCGTTTCTCCTTTATTTTTTTATTTGATTTCCTTTTTTAGTTTTTCATTATTTTTGCATCATTTTTATTTTCAGGTTTCCTTTTTACTATGAATTCATGAACAGTTTTTCAAAGTTTGAACCTTTTCCAAATCTATGAGCTTTTTCGAAATTCGTGAAAAATACAAATTTATGAACATTTTTATAAAGTTTTTAAAAACGTGAAACTTTTACAAAGAACTAAATAGTTACGTATGCGCAACTTTTTTCGAATTCATGAACATTTTTGTATTTCATGAAAGTTTTCCAAATCCGTGCCGATTTTTCATATTCATGCACATTTTTCAAATTACTTGAACTTTCCTTACCAGCTAACATTTTTTGTTTATGAAAAACTTGTGGCTGGTATTTTACATTGCAGAGAAACAACAACAACGCATATGAACTTACCAGTGATTGAGCGGAACGAGTTGGACGACCAAGCGAGTGACCAGCGCGTCCCGTCTAACCCGTGCGAGTGCTTGAGCCCCTTTTCAGTGTGTGAAGCAATGTTAAGGATATCGCTTATCGTTATCGTCTCGTTCTGTTGAGGACTAGAGATTAATCAAAAATCGGGCAATTAATCGATTTTATCGGTTGACTATTAATCGACCATTTTTTTTGCAAATCTGAGGTTCTCAACATCAAAATATGCTATATTTAACACTACAAATTTATTGGACAGAAGTGTTACCTTGATTCCTAGCCTATGAATCCTCGTATAATGACAATCAAAATAATGAAATAGTACATATTCCATAACAAAGTCCACAAAAACACAAATACACATAATTTTTGCAAACATAGTGCTAGGAATATGCCTAATTTATCGGAAGATTTCCCATAAATCGCTTGTCAAAGCGATAAATCGGCCCAAAATATAAACAGTGAAGATAAGGCATAATTTTATCGGTCACCTGATGAGTAGCGATAAATCGGACAATAAATCGCTGAATCGAAAGATTTTTTGAACAGTGTTGTGAAGCATTGAAGTGCTGAGGAGGTCTCCCTCGTCGATCGGTGGTATCGTTCAGCATGCCGGTGATGGAATATCACCGACAAGATGCTCGTTAGTGATGAACAAATTGCTTTTTTGCACGTAGACAAACATATGTGGATGGCCATTTTTGCTCCGGGAGCACAAAACAAATAGTAAAAATATATTAAAAACTCTGATTTTTAGTAGATGCTTATGTTAGGGTAACAAGCATGCTTGGTAATTTACATGTGAAACGGGGGTACCATTGCTTCTTCGATAAAAAAAATAAGTTTAATTTTTAGGTAACATTTGGTGTTTGACTTGTTTTGTTTTCGCGTAGGTTAAAATGCTTAAGATTCCCCCCTACAATTTTGCAGGTAGCATTTGGGTGTGACAATGAAGAAATTTAAAATATCTATTTATTTACATTGGTGAAAAACATTTTTGGCTAACAGGAGCATATACTCCCAAGAGTCGAATTGAATTTTTGAAACTTCTACCGCCTAATTTTCTACATGCAAGAGGTCCCTCGATTTGTATGGAAATTTCATGCATAGTACAAAGGACCTTGGCAGTAAAATAAAGAGTGAATTCCACTTTTTACATTGTAGTTGTACATTTGTGACACATATGACCCCACCTAGTCGAACTTTCATCGAAATATCAGATTTTGAAGACTATTAGCATGTTTTTTCCCAGTTTTGCATTTTCCTTGTTTATGTTAGATAAGATGGGCATGTTGTGTCAATAATTCGTAAAAAAATCTGTAAAGATCGGAGGGCATCATTGATGATCATCTAGACTTCACTTGTCCATTTGTTTTATTCCTTGCCATCATCCCATATATTTGGACCCCGGGCGTCATCTCACACTTGCATGATGGACACGCATCAGAAAATGAGAATTCAAAGCTTCCAAAAGGAGTATTCTAGATGAATTTCCACTCCATGGGGTAATTAGTGTCACAAATATACAATTGCAGGGTAAAAAGTGGAATTCAGTCTAAAATAAACTACTATCAGGTCATTTGACTAGCAAACAAGGAACTCCACCGCCGACACGAGACCAAGGCGTGGAGCTCCGGCCGCCACAGCTTCACCTGAGCCAGCATGACCTTGCATCTTGCGGTATTCATGCAGCTGGGAAGACTTTGATCTAAGGTCCATGAGGACCAGCACACCAGTAGGGGATCAATCGCCAGTGAAGCTTCACATCGATCCAGAAACCACAAACAACTGATGTCAGCCTCCGCTTCTCCACCCAAATCTCTATTCATTGTTCCAAAATTAAGGAGAGCACACAATGATCTTCGGAATGTTACACTTGTGAAAGTAATATAACATGATTAATTATTTGGAAATATGCATAGTATGTCCCATGCGAAACATTTTATTATATAATTTTCCTATAAAATACTTGATTCTTTAGAAAACATGCCGTCAATTTTTCTACCATTAACTAGTAATTTAGAAAAATAATACTTAAATATTTTTAATATTATATATACGTAAAACAATTAGCAAAGTTGCATTTTGGAGATTGTATTCATATCTAAATCATCGTATTTTTGTAGAACGGGCATTACTTTGCTTAAATTCGGTGGTTTAATAGTGTTATATCTACTGCATTTCAAGCAAAGTAATTCCCGTTCTACAAAGTAATTACTAATGCACCAACTTCATTCCTAAAGCTAGTCAATTCCTAAAATCAATTACAAATTTCAAGAACAAAAATATTTATGAGATAGAATTACAACCGAAATCGGCCGGCCATAGTAACCGAACTATACTCTAATATCCTCTCGCAGTCTCAGCATCAGGAGTAACGACGTTGAGACTGGAGCGTATGTCGATGAAGGATGCAGTCGGAAGTCCTTTGATGAAAATATTATCAAATTGAGCACTGGTAGGTACATGAAGAACACGGACCTCGCCAAGAGCCACCTTCTCTCGAACGAAGTGTATGTCAATCTCAATGTGCTTGGTGCGACGATGCTGGGCTGGATTGGAAGCCATATATACTGCAAAGATGTTATGACAATAAACGATGGTTGCACGATCAAGTGGGCGATGAAGTTCCACGAGAAGATGACGCAGCCATACCGCTTCAGCCAGAACATGAGCAACCGACCGATACTCAGCCTCAGCAGAAGGCCTGGAAACTGTTGCCTGCCTTTTAGAACATCAAGAAACAAGATTATCACCCAAATAAACACAAAATCCGGATGTGGACCGCAGAGTATCTAGACAACCTGCCCAGTCTGCATCAGAATAAACTGTCAAGCTTGTCAGAGAAGAAGAATTAATGAGAAGACCATGATCAAGAGTTCCTTTTAAATAGTGAAGAATGTGGTGGATGTGAGCAAGATGAGGAGCACAAGGATCATGCATAAAAAGACAGGCTTGCTGGACAGAGTATGAAATGTCGGGCCTAGTAAGCATGGCAAATTGAAGGGCACCAGTGATGCTACGATACAAAGTGGGGTCAGAAACAGGATCACCATCAGCCGACAATTTGGCACCAATGTCGTCTGGTGTACGAAAGGGTTGACAATCAGACATACCAGAACGAGAAAGCAAGTCTAAAAGATAGGACCGTTGAGAGAGAAAAAGGGTAGACTTTGTGCGAGAAACAGTAACGCCAAGAAAATGATGAAGAGGACCAAGACCAGTCATGGCAAATTCATGACTAAGAGAAAAGATTATATGTTGGAGAAAAGAGTCAGAGCTATCTGTGAGAACTATATCATCAACATAAAGCAAGAGATAGACAGTATGGGAAGAGGAGCGAAAAATAAATAATGAAGAATCTGATTTGGATGGAATGAAGCCTAGTGTTTGTAAAAAGGAAGCAAAACGTTGAAACCATGCACGAGGAGCTTGTTTAAGACCATAAAGAGATTTGTTAAGAAGGCAAACAAAATTGAGAGAAGAGGGATCCTCAAAACCAGATGGTTGCTGACAATAAACTGTTTCATTAAGAGTGTCGTGAAGAAAATAATTTTTAATGTCTCGCTAATGAATGGGCCAAAAGGAGGAAACAACAAGACTAAGAACAACGTGAATAGTACTTGGTTTAACAACGGGAGAGAAAGTTTCATCAAAATCAATGCCATGTTGCTGAGAAAACCCATGACACACCAATCTGTCTTTGTAACGAGCAAGAGTGCCATTAGAATGAAATTTATGATGAAAATCCATTTTCCAGAAACAACATTAACACCATGAGGTTTGGAAACAAGAGTCCATCTATTATTTTGCTGAAGAGTGTTAAATTCATCGCGCATAGCTGAGAGCCAAAGAGGATCAAGAAGAGCTCGTTTGTAAGAAGTGGGAATAGGAGAGAGGGTTGGGGTGGCCGTGTGGTTGAGGCGTTTTGTGGGTAGAAGGAATCTGCGTTTGTTGCAGGTGCACATGACGTGATCATTAGTGGGTGGTGGAATGGGTAGGCGTTGGGTGGGAGTGATGGTTGGGATGGTGGAGTTGTCGGGCTTGCCGGTTGCTCTTGCCGGCCCTGTCGGTTGCCGGGCTTGCAGGGATTGTCGATTGCCGGGCTTGCCAGATTTGCCGGGCTTATCGGGCCTGCTGGGCTTGCCGGGCCTATCGGCTGCCTCAGGCTTGCCGGCCTCGCCGTGGGAGAGGGAGAGGTCGCGACAGAGGTGGTGGTGATGGTGGTGGTGGTTTGCTGGTGATTGGGTGATGTGGTCTTAGTGACACAATAAGGAAAATTATTTTCATCAAATGTGACATGGCGAGAGACAAGCAGGCGACTAGAAGATGTATCGAAACATCAATATCCTTTGTGATCGTCAGAAAGACCAAGATGAATGCAAGGTAGTGAACGTAGTTCGAGTTTGCTGGAGGTGTAGAGGTGGTGTTTGGAAAACAAAGACAGTCAAAAACACACAAAAAAGAATAGTCAGGATGGGAGACAAAAGTGATTGAAAAGGCAAATAAAGAGGACATGTCTTAGTTGGTCGAATATTTAGAAGTAGTGTGGCAGTGCAAAGGGCTTCGGCCCAAAAACGAGAGGGAAGAGAATCTTGTAATAGCAATGTGCAAAGAATGTCATTAATGGAGCGAAGAAAGTGTTCAACTTTACCGTTTTGAGGAGATGTATAAGGACATGAAAAGCGAAGAAAAATGCCTTGAGAGAGAAAAAAGTTGCGGTTTTGAGTGTTGTCAAATTCACAACCATCATCACATTGAATAAAGCGAATTGGCAAGCCAAAGTGTGTGAGAACATATTGTTGAAAATTAAGAAAGATGGCATGAACTTCAGTTTTAGCACAAATAGAAAAGGTCCAAATAAAATGAGAATAGTCATCCAAAATCACAAGATAATATTTGTAACCAGAGACACTAGGGACCGGAGAGGTCCATAAATCACAGTGAAGTAACTCAAACGGAAAAGTGCTAAGGATAGTAGAGGTTCCAAAAGGTAATCTAACATGTTTGCCGCATTGACATGCATTACAAAGAGAAGGATTATGAGGAACACTAGAATTAGGAATACAAAATTCTTGAAGCAAAGACGACAACGTGGTTTTGTTGGGGTGTCCTAGACGACGATGTCACAGATCGACTGATGCAAGCATCGCTCGGGGAGTGGATGTAGGGGCGCCATGAAGAGGATAAAGATCATCCGTGCTATTGTACCGAGTGAGAACCTCCCCCGTTGTCAGATCCTTCATAGACAAACCAAAAGGGTCAAAAGCGAAAATAACTTTATTGTCAATGCAAAATTGGAGAACAAAAATAAGATTTTTGATGAGGGAAGGGACAACAAGAATATTGCGGAGAAGAGAGTTGGTGTAAGTGGAAGAGATGTAAGAATGACCAGTGCAGGAAACAGGTATGGTGGAACCATAACCAATGGTGATTGTAGAAAAAATAGAAGGGAAACAAGCTGACAGCAAATTCATATTTGACATATGTGAGGATGCACCAGAATCGAAAATCTAATCCATACCTTCGTTATTGAGAGTAAAGTTGTTCATGGCGTTGATGAAGTCGGCTTGATCCCAGGTCGGCTGCTATGGAGGAGCAGAGGAGCCAGGAGCTTGCATGGGAGTGTAGGGCAGGGTTGGCGGCTGGTAGTATGCTGTTGGGGCCTGCATGGTGCCATAGGGAGCAGGCAAGGTGTAGTAGGGTGGCAGCAGGCCTGTCGCATTGGGAGGTGGCGTAGGAGTGGCGGTGTGGACGTGCGACGGTGGCTTGGGCCGAAGTAGTCCAGCAGAGCCGGTTGCCGGTCAGAGACCGGGGCTCCACGTGCCCGTGTATGCAGGCGGGGCGACGTACAACGAAGGAGCCGACCAGGGCATCGGCCAAGCTTGGACAAGGCCGTTCCAAGGATCGTGCTGAGGAGCTGGTGGCGATGGAGCGGACAATGGCGGAGCTGGTGCAGTGCCAGCGGTGCGAGGTGCAGGAGGCTAGTAGATCGGATTCTTGCCCCGGTAGTTAGGGGTCGGGCGCCAGCTGGGGGGCGGTAGAGGAGTAGCTGCCAGGCCTGCCGGGCTTGCCGGACCTGCAGCAGATTGGCGTGGAAGCCCAGGCGGGGGAGTCGCGATCGCGGAAGATATGGCGTGAAACACATGTGGTGGCCGTTGCCCCTTGTGAGCTTGGTTCTTTTCTTCTTGTTGGAGGAGGGAGCAGACCTCCTTGAAGGTGGGGTAGGGCTTGAGCATGGGGATGATGGAATGATGCTTCTCGATTTGCTCACCGAGGCCGACGAGGAGGGCGTTGCTGAGGGTGCGGTCGACAACGTGATCACCGAGTTCCCGGAGTTTGTCACCAATGGCCTTGATCCGCTGGCAGAAGACGATGACCAGGCATCTCCCTGGACGGTCGTACGGAGCTTGGTGTTGAGGGCGTTGATGCGCACATCGGAGTTGTCCTTTAACAACTGCTGGAGGGAGGCCCAAAGCTCGATAGCGGTGGCGTCAGAGGAGGAGACCAGATTGAAGAGCTTTGTGGAGATGCGGGTGTAAATCCACTAGATGATGGCGAGATCATCTTTCACCCAGCATGGATCGGCATGCTGTAGAGGGTAGGATGGTTTGATGACGTGGCGGAGGCCGCAACGGCCGAGGTGGATGTTGAAGAGGTGGCGTCAATGGTAGTAGTTGTGGGCACTGATATCTAAGAAGATCAGGATGAAGGGGGAGACGTCGGCGATGGTGTCGTCTAGGGAGATCATTGGGAGTTGAGGATGGGTTGGTTGGGTGGTTGTGGAGGAGGAAGAAGAAGGAGGGGCACCGGCGGCATGGAACTCGGCCATGGAGAAGAGGAGCCGGATCGGTCGTTGCGGCGGCGCAGCTGGTGGTGCCATGCCAAGTGCAGAAAACCTAGGCGTCTGATACCATGATAATTGGAGAATAATAATTGCATTGATTGGGGCCTCAAAGGGTTGTTTATATAGATTACAAAACTTGGACTCCAAGACTAATAGAGATAGAATTACAACCGAAACCGGCCGGCCATAGTAACCGACGTATACTCTAATACATTTGAGCTCGGGCTGAAAACGTTACTTTCCAAGAGTAATGATTTTCACACAGTAATATTTTTCGTTTATCGTTGCTTCTTTGTGTTGTCTGACAACTCTGTTTTGCTCATAAGACCCAGGCCATGAGCTCATTGGGCTAGGTCCAACTTAGTGCAAAGTTCCTTGTTTGTCTGTAAGATAGCTCACCATCCACGGCGAGAATAGTAACTTTATAAAGTTCCGATATTTAACAGTTCTCGCAATCTTGATGATTTACAAAATGGGCAGGATAATTAGGTTTGTGTGGGGAGTGATAAGAAGTACCACCAGATTGACTTTACATCCCTTGCAACATTTGCCTCGCGTCGCTCTCCCGAGGGGCGGCTCGGGAGGAAACCCTACCTACCACCGCCCCCATCTTTTTCTCCCACATCTCCTCCTCTGCCGTCGAAGGATGTCGGTCGACAAAGCCCCTGGCCGACGATGGTGGTAAGGTTGCCTTCTCGCATGACAGTTTCTCCTTCGTAGGGAGCCCTTCGGTCATGTCGGCCTGTTGCCCCGGATGGCGCGGTGATGGTGGCGGAGATTCGAAAATGGGGTGGCAGCCCAAAAAGATGGTGGTGGTCCTTGCATTGCAGATCGCGGCTCAGGACAAGTTTGCCACAGCGAGGCGACACTCGGCGAGGAGCGCGACGGCGTGGTCCCACGGTGGTGGCGTGATCAAGCGGCCCTACATCTACTATATGGTAGCGGCCTTGCATCCACACGCTCGAGGTCGAGGCGGTCATTGGTGTGAGCTTCAGGCGGTGCAGGTCGTCTTCTTCTCTGCCGACCTAGCCTGCAGGCTGCCGGTGGAGGATCGCGACGACCAGTCGAGGAGGAAACTGACTGGTGGCGTGAGGTTGCTAGCTTCGACAAAAAATGGTGGTTTGGCACTAGCTCTTCTTGCACCAAGTCGTTGTTCTACTTGATGTTGGCCTCCTCGATCTGGCCGGTGATGTGTTTCGGTCTTCTCCGTCGGAGATCTAAGCGGATTGCGCATGGCGCTCCTAGATATCTGGATCGGAAAGGATCCGGTTGTGTGTGTGTGTGTGTCCATGTTATAAGCCACTGTAGATTCAATCGGGTGCGGGGCGAAGCTTCGCTTTCTTGTCAGTGCCATGGAACATGTCTAATTCAAGATTTGCAAGGTTTGATAGAGGTGGAGAAAGTCATGGTGGCTGTGATTGGTGATCTTAAAGCTTTGGTGGAAGGGTCTATTGATGTGATGAACACTGAGTGCCAGGTGTTTGGTGACTTGCAAGAGCGGCATCGGCAAGCAGGGGTGGCAACACCGTAGGACTGCATTTTTGGTGGTGCTCCTTGAGTAAAGTCTTGATTCCCAGGGAGAAAACCAAGGTCTGGCATTTATTTGTTGTACCTGGCAATGACCTTGTTGAATGAATTGTTTTTGGATGAACTCGGATTCTCTCCAAGGTGAAAAGCCAAGATTTTCGATCGGACAACGACAATACTTGTGCATTATTTTCTTCTTGAAGGCATTGCTTTTGGAGAACCTTTTTTATAATCCGGATGTTGTCTACGGTGGTGTTTAGAGTACTGTTGATGCTAGTGAATGACACCGTGGTGTGATCTTTTTTTCTGTTCTTTTTTATTTTTACTTTTAAATGTGTGTATCCTATATGTCTTTAAACATCTTGTTAGTACATAGACCATATGTAATTCATATCATCGCGATATTAATATATTCTCTAAAAATCCTTTACAAGATTGACTATGTTGAATGAAGCAACCCTCCACCTAATGGCGTAGCCAGGCCCCAGGCTACTAGGACCATGGCCTAGGGCGTGGCTCTACAACCCTTTGCATATTGTAGCTATTTTTACACTGTAGCTGCCGTAGGTACTGTAGCTATGAGGGTTGGCCCGGGGCGTAGCCCAGACTACTACGCCACTCCACTCAGCATCTTCAACAGGTTGACTAGTTTTTAAGTAGATCTACAACTCTATCATTCTCAAGTCCAATAAGTAAAGGCCAGATCGTCGAAGACATTTACCCCGGTAGGAGCGTTCTCTAAAGTGGCCGTCATGATAGTTGATTTTCCAACGGTTGCTCTTGTCAAATGTATATAACATGATTCCTAACTTGAGAAAATATGTACGTGCCAAAAAAAATATTTAGTACTTCAATTTTAAAATATTGGGCACTCTGTGCATGCATGGAGGGCCTCTAGTCGGCTCTCATGATGACCGATTTACCTATTGTGGTGGAGGTAAATTCCTTGGAGGCAGGGAAATTAATTCAGTCCAGCATCATTGATAGATCATCTTATGTTTACCTGTTGAAGGAGATTAAGTACCTGCTGAGTCTTCGTGAGACTAGTATTATACATGTTCGTAGATCTCAGAACAAAGTTATTGACTATCGAGCTACTTTTGCTCGAGTAGAAGGTAAAACTATGACTTGGTTAAGCTCAGCTCCGCCTGCTGCGCTGGAGTATGCTACTTCTGATTGTAATCTTATTGGGGTCTGAATAATACAAGTTTCAATTCGCAAAAACGAAAAATCAATCTTTGACAACTGACAATTCATATCTTATTTTCGTTTCAAAATTCTTTTCTTAAATTTGTATAGATACGGATGTACTTCCTCTGTAAATTAGTATAAGAGCGTTTAGATCACTATTTAGTGATCTAAACGCTCTTATATTAGTTTACGGAGGGAGTACATCTAAAGAAATGATGACCAAAGTCATGTATTTCGTAATGTATTTCGAAAGTTCCATATATAGGAGATACTATACTTATCTTGAACGTCATGTATTTCGTAACATGCATTACTTTCAAACTCCACTAGATATAGGAGCACTTTTAATCTCTGAATTCATTAATATATCATATGCCATAAATACTGATTAAAAATTAAGCCACCGAAATGCCATTCACATGTCCATCCGCTTATATATACCTGAAACAGAACGCCATCGATCCAGCGTTGAGCCCCTCCAAACCAAACCTGGTCCAGTTGTGCCATACCCACTCTAGTCGAAAATGGCGCTCCGGCGGCAGCGTCACCTCGTATGCCTACTCCTCCACCTTCTCCTGGCCGTCGCTCTTCCTGCCTCTTCCGTCGTCGCCTTCGGGGAATGCTACGAGACGGTGATGGGGGTGCCGAGGTGGTGCGCGGGGATGTTTATCCGGGCGCTCTTCAACGACAAGAAGGATGGGATCAGCCGCCTTTGCTGCATACTGCTCGCATGCGTTCGCGAGTGGACATGTGCCGACGTGCTCCGTGGCTTCTGCCAGCCGCCGATGGCGCACCGGTGTCCGCGACCACCGCCGCCACCGCCAAGCTCAACGATGCATACGCACATACGGGCACCAATGACTAGCTAGTGACGAGGCATGCATCGGCTTGTGGCTGCCGGCCTGCAGCTTTTAACGTTCTTTTGCTTCGGAAGACGCTGTATGCCAGAAATAATTGCAACCCCGCAATAAAAAGCATGGTGGAATTTCAAGGTTTTGCCCAAAATTGTGGCGCTTTTAGGCTTTTAGCCATATTTTTCATCCTAGAATTTGTGCGATGAGTTTGTCCTTGCCGCTCGAACGGACCGGCCTAGTAATCTTTCCGATCACACCCTTTGCCAGCCATGCTAGCCCGCTTGCTATTTTGCTTTCAATCATTATTTCGTGAAATTTGAGGGCTGACTTTTAAAAAATTATCATGGCTTTGAAAAAAAATTGCGATTTGAAAAACATCATGAAGAAATAAATGTTCGATGGTTTTTAAAAACTTCTTGAACTGAAAAAAACCATGAATTCGAACAAAGTTTATGAAGTTGAAATTTTGGTATTTCTTTGAAAAGTAGACAAATTGAAAACAATCACAAATTCAAAAATATTGTTGATTTTAAAAATAAAAATTGAAACCAAAAAGGGAACTAAGAAATCCAAGGAAAATCTGACATGGGAAAACCAAAGAAACTTAAACCAATACATAAAAAACATGAAAAAAGGAAACCGAATGGAGGAACATTCTAGATTGTTCCTAGACCAACAAACGTGGGACTATTTGCCCCTTAAATGGGCTGACCCATTAAAAAAAGAAACGTTAGTCGTCCCGTCTCTCCTGAAACTTTCTTCCTGTGTTGTAGCTCGATCTGCCTGTTCGTTTCTCTTTTTAGATCACTCTACTGTCCGACTTCCGCTAGTTGTAGTCTGGGGAGGTGCACGTACAAGCTTGGTCCGGTTTATTCAATTTTCCTTTGCTTTTATGTTTTCTTTTGGTTTTATCTGTTTCTACATCAGGTTTTTTCATTATTCTGGTTTTCTTCATTGTTTCACTGGTCCCCTTGATGGTTATCACTTGTTTTTCTTTCTTTCTTTCTTTCTTTCTTTCTTTCTTTTCTTTTTCGTTTTTATCTGTTTCTTTTTATGATTTCACTTGTGGTTTTTCTTTCCTTACCATTCCCTCCGTCCAGAAATACTTGTCATATAAATGGATGTATCTAGACTTATTTTAGTTATAGATACATCCATTTTATTCATTTTTAGGACAAGTATTTCCGGACGGAGGAAGTATCTTTCTTCATGTTTCTTTTGTGTCTTTTTTGTTTTCACAATTATTTATTGTTGATTGTTTTGGAAGAGCTTATCACGCCTGCCGCGCGATTTCTTTTTTGTTTTCAGAAACTTCTTTGTTTCTTTCCCGACTCTGTCTGTTCCCTACCTTTTGCATTGGTTTTCATTTTCTTTTTTGATTCTATATTGTATTTTGTTTTTTCCTAGGTTTTATTATTTTTTCTTAGTTTCCATATTTATCATTTTTTTGGTTCAACAGATGTCAACATTTTCAGTACAAACTGAACATTTGTCTAGGCATCAGAATTTTATTGTATGCACGTTTAACATTTTGAATACATGATTAAATTTTTATTAAAACATATATTTTTTGGTGTATTTTTTACCATACACATTGTATAATATTAATATGTATATAATATATTTTTAATGCACGTCTAATATTCTTTAAATGCAATGGTAATTTTTTTCTATAACCATTTTTTACTCTTTTCAAATAATTCAATCAATTTCTTATATACAAGAGTAACACAACTTGAAAAAATGGAAAATATTTCTTGTATAAAAATTTCAAATGATTTATTTACACATTTAAAATACATTTGTTTTCTGAATGCATTGAGAACATTTTTGATACACTCTTAACATTTCTCATATGTTTTCACATATATCAAATACATTTTAGCTTTTTTAAATAAATGGAGATCATTTATTCTAAAAAATAACATTTTTGTAATGTTTGATTAAAATTTCAAATACCCTCTTAACATTTTTTTCAAATCCTTGATTAACATTTGAGAAATAAATGATCAACTATTTTTACAAATTGTAATTCTTTGTATATTTCAGAAATAATTTTTCTCTACGCATTTAACATTTTGAACATTCTCAGTTAACTGTTTTTTTAATGTTTTCTGTAAAGTGTTTTATACATTTATTTAAAATGTTTATAATATAAACAAAAGTAAATGAAAGAACACCAAATTGATGAACAAAAGCAAGGCTGTGTCACCTGTGCGCCTGGGCCAGCCCATATCATGCCACCATTCAGTCGTGCTAGGGGCATATCTCGTTTATGGCAGGTTGTATGCTCACCGCGCCGATGATATTTCCCTGCTCCGCTACCGTACACGGCCGAGACATGCATTCGTTTGATGCAACGCTCGCTGCGTTCGACGCTTCACTGGTTCGCTTCGTTATACTAAAAAAAAGTTCTCTTCGTTTTGCACTTTTCCCTTTTTATCTTTGTTTTTCTCTGGTCTTATAGTTTTTATTGGTTATCTTTGTTTATTTCTCGATTTTGATTGTTTCTTTCTTTTCCGTATTCTTGAACTGTTTTCTTTCTTTATTTTCTTCATGGCAAATTTTTGTTCTTTTATACTTCTCGTTTCATTTTTCTTTACTTCTCCACTATACTTTTGTCCTGTCTTTTCGTCGCCTTTTCTTTTTATTTTCTTTGTTTTTTCACAATTTTCATCAGTTTTTTTTCAACAAATGTTAAGTTTTTGTCACTACACATTGATACATTTCGTATGCACCAGAAACATTTTTTATATACACAGTAAACAATTATTGAAATACCTGATTAACAGTTTTTTGGAAACAAGATTACAATTTTTTATACAAACTGTACAGTTTTTGGTATACATCTAATATATTTTTTAATACATGTTTTAACAATCATTGAATAAAATATAACAATTTTCAAATACATAGTCAACATTTTTTCATATACATTTTTAACGTTTCAAAATGCTTGATGGATATCTTTTCAAATATGTTTTAAATACATGGTTAAAAATTTTCTATAGACATTTCTAATATGTACTCAATACATTTATAATACGGTTTTAATATATTTTAAAAAATTTATATAATTCTTATATGTTTTAGATATATTTTTAATTATTTTTAACATTTCTCATATGTTTTCAATACAATTTAAACATTTTCAATAATATTGAACCTTTTGAATACATGGTTAACCTTTTGACATATAAATTTTTAATATTTAAATTGATGCAATTTATTTTTCAAATACAGGACTATATTTTAAATACATGCAAAACATTTTTCATTCACATCTGTTGTTTCAAATGCTTGATTAACATTTCTGAAGTAATTGTTTAGATTTTTTCAAGAAATGGTCAACATTATTACATATAATATAGTATTTGTATGTGTTTGACTAAGATTTTCAAATACTTTTTTCGTTTCTTCATGTCCTTTTTAATACTTTTTCTTGATTAAAATTTCTACATATATGATAATCATTTTTCTCACACATTGTATTGTTTTTTAAAACATGAGAAACTTTTTCTCTATATACATTTGCCATATTTAAACTTGATTTGTTTCCAATATTTGATGTCAACTATTTTTCAATAATTTAATTTTGAATATTATAAAGTATAAATAAAAATAATAGGAAGCAAACAGAAACGTAAAAAACGCGAGGTTTTACCATTCATTTGCTCCATTTTTATTTGTTCTTCAATGGTTTCTTGTTATCGTACATTTCTCTGGTTGATTAGTTTTTCAATAGGTGTTGCTTGTTTATTTATCAAGTTTCATTGTTTTATTTGTTTTCAGATTTTTTATATTTAGTGATTTTCTTTATTTTTTCTTTATGATTGTTTTATTTTTATTTTCTTCCATTTATCTTTTGTACTTTTTTATACTTTGGTTTTCTTACTTATTTTATTTTCAGTGTTTCTTTGTCGATTTTCATTAGTTTTGTTTGTTGTTCAACACATGTTACTTTTTCAGTACACATTCATTTTGTTCGCATTCATCAGAAATATGTTTAAACTCATGTTAAGAATTTTTCCGAATACATGATTAATATTTCATGAATACTAGTATTTTTATTTATTTTTTCATACTCATTTTACACTTTTTTGGTATATATTTTGCGCACATTTAATATATATGTTGGGAAATGATTCTTATCAACCGGCAGATCCAGCGTTGGGCATCCACCACCTCCAATACTTGACGCGTGTCCCTTGTCTTTCTTATCTCTTCCCTAATATGTCTTTCTTCCCTTGGAGCAATACTTCATCGTCCCAGCAACTCCAATAACGACGCTGCCCTCCATCTCAAGCTCTTGCAATGCTGCTGCTCTCCTGAGCTAGCCATCCGCCGCGATGCACTCACACGCCTACCACTGGCAGCCGTCATTTGCTGCTACTCCATTACCGACGGTGAATTTTTTTCTTGCAACATCCTTCCTGTTGCAAGAATGATTCTACAAGGTCACTAATGTTGCAAAACTTTTCATCCGTCGATATTTTTGTTTCAAAAGAAAATCTGCAATAATACCTTTGTTGCCAAAAAAATCCGCAACACAAACTCTGTTGTAAAAAAAATTGCAACACAACCTCTGTTGCACAAAAAATATGCAATAAAGTCGTTGTTGTGGGAATCTGCAACACAATCTTCGTTATAAATGTTTCTGCAACAAAGCCCTTATTGCGGGAATGAGAGGGGAGGGGACAAGCGGGGCCTGGCAGGAGATCGACCGGACGCTGCACGCGCGTAGATCCAACGGCTATCGAGGTGGCGGATGTATAGTATACATCGTACGGTGGACGTGTAGCAGTTCCCATATATGTCTGACTTTTTAGAATAAAATATTAATGTTTTTAGCTACATTCTCAAATATTTTCGTATACATGTTTAACATTTTGGAAATGATTCATTGACATTTTTCATATAAAATATTATCATTTTCTTAATATGTGGTGACACAATTAAATTATATACACATTTAACATTTTCAAATGCCTGATTAGAATATTTAGAACAGAAGATTTATATCCTGAATACTTGAAAAATATTTTTTCTATCCATGGTTAATATTTTATGAAAAGCTTTATTAGCATTTCTAATACATGTTTAAATTTTTCGAATAGATGGTCAACATGTTTTCTATAGACATTTATATTTTTTTAAATGCTTGATTAATATTTTTTTAAATACTTGTACAATATTTTTTAAAGATTGGATTAAACTTTTTAAATACATTCTCAACTGTTTCACACACATTTATAATATATATATATATATATATATATATATATATATATATATATATATATATTTGTATACATGTGAAACATATTCTCGATACACATTTATCATTTTTGGAATGCTTGGCTAACATTTGTGCTTTTCAAATGTTTATGTAAAATGTTTTTAATATATTTATTTATAATATTTGGAAGTCTAAATGAAAGAAAAAACAAAGCAATAAATTAAAAATAATAATAATAATGAGGCTCATCCGCCGGGTCCATGAACTCCGGTGGTGGAATCCAGCCCGACACCGTGGTTGAGTCATGGATCATGCAGATGAACCCCGCCATGTCCTTGTGGTTGCCCGTCTCCTTCGGTGCCTCCCGTTCGACGGGAGATGGTCCTATGGGGATGAGGCTTGGGCGCCTCCCATGTCGATGCATAGTGCTGAGTATCATTGACGGGTTCCTAACTGACGCGTCCTCCACGGATAGGACGAAAGCACGAATTTCATTGGAGATGTGAGTCCGGGGCCATAGAGCCGACAAGCTATGTCTGGTGTGACGATATCGGGAGGCAGGTTCTATGAGACGTCTTTTTCTTTCGGTGTCTTCTCCGCAAGCATCCGGTTATCAAGGTGTCGATGGCAGGATAAGGGATTAGACTCGGTGGAAACACAAGATCTCTGATTAGACTATGCTGACATGCGCCTGCGTCATGACCTTCTTGAAGGCGTAGTCTATGAGTTGTGTCTTGACTACACGTCTATGAGTTTTGTCCTTTTCGTTTATGATGTTGTCTTGTAAAATAGGTTTAGTGGCTATTTGGTGGAGTTATTATCGCGAGCCATGCGTCCTCAGGTTTTGTTTTCGATCTTTCCTGGATCGTATTGTTCGGCTGCTGGATTTTGCTTTATTGATAATATATGACTGGGTAATACTCATTTTTGAAAAAAAAACCGCACGGATCAATATAGTTTAGATAGGTCAACTCATGTCGCTCCTTTTTCACCGGCTTTAGGAAGCTCCTACAAGCTTCCCAATATATTTTTTTTGATTTACCTTTTTCGTTTTTCATTTCATTAATCGTTTATTGCTTTATTTTTATTTTTGCTATCCAGTTTAGTAAATTCATCTACATTTTTCTAAATACGAGGAAAAATTCAAATCTATTAACGTTTTTATTTTTAAAAACTCAAACCTTTTTTACGTTAACTAAACTTATCTGCAAAACAATTCTTGAACTCACGAACTTTTTAAAACTCATAATTATTTTTTATTACATAAAATTTTCGAAATCGGCGCCCATTTTTTAATATTCACGAACATTTTGCAAACTACTATTTTTTTCTTATCCGTGAACATTTTTTTTCACGAAAAAATTGCACCCGGTAATTGACATAGCAAAGCAACAGCAGTAAAGCACACGAACTTACCCGCGACTAGGGAAACGAGCTAGGCGACCGAGCGAGTGACCAATGTTGTTAGGACGCGGCCCCTTTTCTGGTTTGTGAAGCATTGAAGCGCTGAGGAGTCCTCCGGTGAGGGGTGGTACCGTTTAGCACGCCGGTGATGGAACATCACCAGTGACTGATAGGATGCTCGTGAGTGATTAACAAACTGACTTTTTTGCAGGTAGACGAACATATGTGGGGATGACCGTTTTGGTTCTCGCAGCATATGTTCTCGAATGAATAGTCAATTAAAAATATACTAAATAACTTAAAAAGATCTGATCTTCTTAGATGTTCATGTTATTATAAGAAACATGCTAGACAATTTTCATCCTAAAGCAGATAACGGTGCTTCGTTGGTGAAAACAAACCCTGTACATAAGTATAACATTTGGTGTTTTTTTGCATAGGTCAAAATGCTTAAGCTTCCCCCCTAAAATTTTGCACATAGCATTAGGGTGTAATAATGAACATATAAAACATTACAATAAGCCTTGCAAACAATGTGACTAAGTGTTAGTCATGGAATCTTGTATTACGGAACGAGTAAAGAGACTTGCCAGTAACGAGGTTGAACTAGGTATGGAGATACTGACGATCGAATCTCTGGTAAGTAACATACCGAAGAACAAAGGGAACATCATACGGGATTAACTGAATCCTTGACATAGAGGTTCGACCGATAAAGATCTTCGTAGAATATGTAGGAACCAATATGGGCATGAAGGTCCCGCTATTGATTATTGACCGTAGAGGTGTCTCGGTCATGTCTACATAGTTCTCGAACCCGCAGGGTCTGCACACTTAAGGTTTGGTGACGTTTCGGTAGTATAGAGTTATGAATGATAGTGACCGAAGGTTGTTCGGAGTCCCAGATGAGAACTTGGACGTCACGAGGAGCTCTGGAATGGTACGGAGGTAAAGATTGATATATAGGAAGTCCTATTTTGGTCGTCGAAAAAGTTTCGGGCTCATCGGTAGGGTACCGGGAGTGCCGGTAGTGTACCGGGAGACCATCGGGAGGGGTATTTCGACCCAAGAGGCTACATGGGCTGTGGGAGAGTGAATACCAATGCTTAGTGGGCTGGTGGAAGTCCCACATAAGGCCCATGTGGCTGGGAAGAAAAGCCCAAAGAGAAAAAGTTGGAAAAAGGCAAAAAGGCCAAAATAAGGAGGAGTCCTAGTCCTACTAGGATTGGAGGAAGAATCCTCCTCTCCTCTTGGTTTGGCCGAAGCCTAGATGGCTTGGCCCTTGGGCCAAGCCTCCTCCTCTCTTCCTCTTATATATACTAGAGGTTTTAGGGTTTTTGCACTAGATTTTCAGCCACGTGCTACCCGTTCCTCTAGTGCATAGTTTCTCCTCTAGATCGGTTTTCTACAGTGCTTAGGCGAAGCCCTGCCGGAATTGCTCCACCACCATTGTCGTGGCGCCGTCACGCTGCCGGAGAACTCGTCTACCTCTCCGCTCCCTCTTGCTGGATCAAGAAGGCGGAGATCGTCATCAAGTTGTACGTGTGCTGAACGCGGAGGTGCCGTCGTTCGGTGCTTGATCAGGACGGATCGTGATTGGATCGCGGGACGCTCGGCGATTTGGATCGCGAAGACGTTCGACAACACCAACCGCGTTTCTTAACGATTCCCGCTTAGCGATCTACAACGGTATGTAGATCCACTCTCCCTCTCGTAGATGCTCATCACCATGGATAGGTCTTGCATGAGCATAGGAAATTTTTTGTTTCCCATGCGACATTCCCCAACAGTGGCATCATGAGCTAGGTCTATGTGTAGATGAGATCTCGAGTAGAACACAAAGAGTTTGTGGGCGTTAATTCTTAGATTGCTTCCTCCCTTGGTCGTGTTTTGGTTCAGCGGTATTGTGGGATGAAGCGGCCCGGACCAACATTACTCGTACGCTTACGAGAGACCGGTTCCCTCAACTGCAACTTGTTGCAAAAGATGGCTGGCGGGTGGCAGTTTCTCCTACTATAGTTGGATCGGATTCGACAAAGGCGGTCCTTGAGAATGTTGAAAAGCAACTTATGTATCACCGTTGTGGTTTATGCGTAGGTGAGAATTGTTCTTGCTAGATACCCGTAGCAGCCACGTAAAACATGCAACAACAATTAGAGGACGTCTAACTTGTTTTTGCAGGGTATGTTGTGATATAATATGGCCAATTACATGATGTTATATATGTGATATATGAGATGATCAAGTGTTGTATAAAATATCACGACTTGCACGTCGATGAGTACGGCAACCGGCAGGAGCCATAGGGCTGTCTTTAATTATTGTACGACAACCGTTTCGAAAGTTCGTCGTGTCGAGACACCACGTGATGATCGGGTGTGATAGACTCTACGTTCACATACAACGGGTGCAAGCCAGTGTTGCACATGCAGAACACTCGGGTTAAACTTGACGAGCCTAGCATGTACAGAGATGGCCTCGAAACACAAGAGTCCGAAAGGTCGAACATGAGTCATATAGTAGATATGATCAACATGATGATGTTCACCATTGAAACCACCTCAACTCACGTGATTATCGGACTTGAGTTGGTGAATTTGGATCATGTGACACTTAGATGACCTGAGGGATGTCAATTTGAGTGGGAGCTTTTGTAATTTGATTAACTAAACCCATTATCTTGAACAATAGTCTAAGTAATCTTTGCATATTTATGTTGTAGATCAATGGCTCGCGCAGTAGCACGCCTGAATTTTAATGCGTTCCTAGAGAAAGCTAAGTTGAAAGATGATGGAAGTAACTTTGTTGACTGGGCTCGTAATCCGAGGATTATCCTCACGGCTTCCTAGAAATCATGTCCTTGATGCACCGCTTGGTGACCAACGAGAAGACATGTCATCCGAAGACGTTAAGTACGCTTGGGAGGCACGTTCTGGAGATTACTCAATAGTTCAGTGTGCAATATTGTATGGCTTAGAACCGGGACTTCAAAGATGTTTTGAACGTCATGGAGCATATGAGATGTTCCAGGAGTTGAACTTTATCTTTCAGAAGAATGCCCGAATCGAGAGGTATGAAACCTCTGATAAGTTCTATGCTTGCAAGATGGAGGAGAACGGGTCTACCAGTGAACATATACTCAGAATGTCTGGGTATTCGACTCGTCTAGCGGAGTTGGGAATTGCCCTTCCGCCAGAGGCGATCGTTGACAGAGTTCTTCAATCACTGCCACCTAGTTACAAGAGATTTGTGATGAACTATAACATGCACGGGATGAACAAGTCAGTCGCCGAGCTGTTTGCGATGCTAAAAGTCGCTGAGTCTGAAATCCAGAAAGAACATCAAGTGTTGATGGTTAATAAAACCACTAGTTTCAAGAAGAATGGCAAGGGCAAGGGCAAGAAGGGTAAAACCAAGAAGGATGGCAAAGCAGTTGCTACTCGTGTAAAGAAGCCCAAGCATGGACCCAAGCCAGAAACGGAGTGCTTTCATTGCAAGGGAACTGGTCACTAGAAGCGGAACTGCCCCAAGTACCTGGCTGACAAGAAGGCGGCCAACGACAAACAAGGTATATATGATATACATGTTATTGATGTGTACCTTACTAGCTCTTGTTGTAGTTCTTGGGTATTTGATACTGGTTCAGTTGCTCATATTTGCAACTCAAAACAGGAACTACGGAATAGACGAAGGCTGGTAAAGGATGAAGTGACGATGCACGTGGGAAATGGTTCCAAGGTTGATGTGATCGCCGTCGGCACGCTCTCTCTTTGATTACTATCGGGATTAGTGATGAACCTGAATAACTATTATTTAGTGCCTGCGTTAAGCATGAACATTATATCTGGATCTTGTTTATTGCGAGACGATTACTCATTTAAATCAGAGAATAAAGGTTGTTCTATTTATATGAGTAATATCTTTTATGGTTATGCACCCAATGTGAGGGGTTTATTCATATTGAATCTTTATAGTGATGACACACATGTTCATAACATTGATGCCAAAAGATGTAGAGTTGATAATGATAGTACTACTTTCTTGTGGCACTGCCGTTTAGGTCATATTGGTGTAAAACGCATGAGGAAGCTCCATGTTGATGGACTTTTGGAGTCACTTGATTTTGAATCACTTGACACATGTGAACCATGCCTCATGGGCAAGATGACTAAAACGTCGTTCTCTGGAACAATGGAACGGGCAAATGACTTATTGGAAATCATACATACTGATGTGTGTGGTCTAATGAATGTTACATCGCGTGGTGGATATCGTTAATTTCTCACCTTCACTGATGACTTAAGTAGATATAGGTATATTTACTTAATGAAACACAAGTCTGAAACGTTTGTAAAGTTCAAGCAATTTTAGAGTGAAGTTGAGAATCATCGTAACAGGAAGATTAAATTCCTGTGATCTGATCGAGGAGGTGAATATCTGAGTTATGAGTTTGGCAGTCACTTAAGACAGTGTGGAATTGTTTCACAGTTGACACTGCCTGGAACACCACAACGTAATGGTGTGTCCAAACGTCGTAATCGAACCTTATTAGATATGGTGTGTTCTATGATGTCTCTTGCGGATTTGCCACTATCGTTTTGGGGTTATGCATTAGAGACAGTTGCATTCACTTTAAATAGGGCACCATCGAAATCCGTTGAGACGACACCATATGAACTATGGTTTGGCAAGAGGCCAAAGTTGTTGTTTCTTAAAGTTTGGGGATGTGATGCTTATGTCAAAAAGCTTGAGCCTGAAAAGCTGGAACCCAAAGCAGAGAAATGCGTCTTCATAGGATACCCGAAAGAAACAGTCGGGTATACCTACTATCTCAGATCCGAAGGCAAAGTGTTTGTCGCTAAGAACGGAACATTTCTTGAGAAAGAGTTTCTCTCGAAAGAATTGAGTGGGAGGAAAATAGAGCTTGATGAGGTTATTGAACCTTTACTTCAACCAGAGAGAAGCGCAGCACAGAAAGATGTCTCTGTGGAGCCTACGACAGTTGAAGAGGGAGTTAATGATGATGATCATGAAGCTTCAGATCAAGTTACTATTGAACCTCGTAGGTCGACAAGGGCGCGTACTGTTCCTGAGTGGTACGACAACCTTGTCTTGGAGGTCATGTTCTTGGATAGCAATGAACCTACGAGCTATAGAGGAGCGGTTAGAGGCCATGAAATCCGAGATGGGATCCATGTATGAAAACAAAGTATGGACTTTGGAAGTATTACCAGAAGGGCGAAAGACCATTCAGAACAAATGGATCTTTAAGAAGAAGACGGACGTGGACGGTAATGTTACCGTCTATAAAGCTCGACTTGTGGCAAAGGGTTTTTCAAAAGTTCAAGGAGTTGACTATGATGAGACATTCTCACCTGTAGCGATGCTTAAGTCTGTCAGAATCATGTTGGCAATAGCTACTTATTTCGACTATGAAATTTGGCAGATGGATGTCAAAACAGCGTTCCTCAACGGTTTCCTTGAGGAAGAGTAGTATATGATGCAATCAGAAGGTTTTGTCGATCCAGAGAATGCTGACAAAGTTTGCAAACTCCAGCGATCCATTTATGGGCTGGTGCAAGCATCTCGGAGTTGGAATAAGCGCTTTGATGAGATGATCAAAGCGTTTGGGTTTATACAAGTTTATGGAGAAGCTTGTATTTACAAGAAAGCTAGTGGGAGCTCTATAGCGTTTCTAATATTATATGTGGATGACATATTGCTGATTGGAAACAATATAGAAATGCTGGAAAGCATGAAGGAATATTTGAACAAGAGTTTTTCAATGAAGGACCTAGGAGAAGCTGCTTTCATTTTAGGCATTAAGATCTATAGAGATAGATCGAGACACTTAATAGCACTTTCACAGAGCACATACCTTGATAAAGTTTTGAAGAAGTTCAAAATGGATCAGTCCAAGAAGGGGGTCTTGCCTGTGTTACAAGGTGTGAAGTTGAGTAAGACTCAATGCCCAATGACTGCAGAAGATAGAGAAAAGATGAGTGTCATCCCCTATGCTTCAGCCATAGGCTCTATCATGTATGCAATGTTGTGCACAGGACCCAATGTCAGCCTTGCCATAAGTATGGCCGGAAGGTTTTAAAGTGATCCTGGAATGGAGCACTAGGCGGCGGTCAAGAATATCCTTAAGTACCCGAAAAGGACTAAGGAAATGTTTCTTGTTTATGGAGGTGATGAAGAGCTCGTCATAAAGGGTTACGTGGATGCAAGCTTTGACACTGATCCGGATGACTCTAACTCACAAACCGGATATGTATTTATTCTCAACGGGGGAGCGGTAAGATGGTGCAGTTTCAAGCAAAGTGTGGTAGCCGATTCTACGTGCGAAGCGGAATACATCGCAGCCTCGGAGGCAGCGAAGGAAGGTGTCTAGATGAAGTAGTTCATGATAGATCTTGGAGTAGTGCCCAGTGCACTGAATCCAATGAACCTGTTCTGTGACAACACTAGTGCCATTGCTCTGGCCAAGGAACCAAGGTTTCACAAGAGGACCAGACTCATAAAGCGACGCTTCAACTCAACCGCGATTACATCGAGGAAAAGGATATAAATATTTGCAAAGTGCACACGGATCTGAATGTTGCAGACCCTTTGACTAAACCTCTTCCAAGGGCTAAACATGATCAACACCAGAACTGCATGGGTGTTCTATTCATTATAATATAAATCACATAGTGATGTGAACTAGATTATTGACTCTAGTGCAAGTGGGAGACTGTTGGAAATATGCCCTAGAGGCAATAAATAAAGTGTTTATTATCATATTTCCTTGTTCATGATAATCGTTTATTATCCATGCTATAATTGTACTGATTGGAAACACATTACATGTGTGGGTAAATAGACAACACTTTGTCCCTAGTATGCCTCTAGTGAACTAGCTCGTTGGTAAAAATGGTCAAGGTTTCCTAGCCATTGACATGTGATGTCATTTGATAACGAGATCACATCATTAGGAGAATGATGTGATGGACAAGACCCAAACTACAAACGTAGCATATGATCGTGTCAGTTTATCGCTACTGTTTTCTGCATGTCAAATATATGTTCCTATGACCATGAGATCCTGCAACTCACGGACACCGGAAGTGTGCCCTGTGTGTATCAAACGTCGCAACGTAACTGGGTGACTATAAAGGTGCTCTACAGGTATCTCCGAGGGTGTCTGTTGGGTTGGCATGGATCAAGACTGGGATTTGTTACTCCGTGTGACGGAGAGGTATCTCAGGGCCCACTCGGTAATACAACATCACAATAAGCCTTGCAAACAATGTGACTAAGTGTTAGTAATGGGATCTTGTATTACGGAATGAGTAAAGAGACTTGCCGGTAACGAGGTTGAACTAGGTATGGAGATACCGACGATCGAATCTCTGGTAAGTAACATACCGAAGAACAAAGGGAACATCATACGAGATTAACTGAATCCTTGACATAGAGGTTCGACCGATAAAGATCTTCGTAGAATATGTAGGAACCAATATGGGCATCCAGGTCCCGCTATTGGTTATTGACCGTAGAGGTGTCTCGGTCATGTCTACATAGTTCTCGAACCCGCAGGGTCTGCACACTTAAGGTTTGGTGACGTTTCGGTAGTATAGAGTTATGAATGTTGGTGACCGAAGGTTGGTCGGAGTCCCGAATGAGAACCCGGACGTCACGAGGAGCTCCGGAATGGTCGGGAGGTAAAGATTGATATATAGGAAGTCCTATTTTGGTCGCTGGAAAAGTTTCGGGCTCATCGGTAGTGTACCGGGAGTGCCAGTAGTGTACCGGGAGACCATCGGGAGGGATATTTCGACCCAAGTGGCTACATGGGCTGTGGGAGAGTGAATACCAACCCTTAGTGGGCTGGTGTAAGTCCCACATTAGGCCCATGCGGCTGGGAAGAAAAGCCCAAAGAGAAAAAGGTGGAAAAAGGCAAAAATGCCAAAATAAGGAGGAGTCCTAGTCCTACTAGGATTGGAGGAGGAATCCTCCTCTCCTCTTGGTTCGGCCGAAGCCTAGATGGATTGGCCCTTGGACCAAGCCTCCTCCTCTCTTCCTCTTATATATACTAGAGGTTTTAGGGTTTTTCACTAGATTTTCAGCCACGTGCTACCCATTCCTCTAGTGCATAGTTTCTCCTCTAGATCGGTTTTCTGCAGTGCTTAGGCGAAGCCCTGTCGGAATTGCTCCACCACCATCGCCGCGACGCCGTCACGCTGCCGGAGAACTCGCTTACCTCTCCGCTCCCTCTTGCTGGATCAAGAAGGCGGAGATCGTCATCAAGCTGTACGTGTGCTGAACGCGGAGGTGCCGTCCGTTCGGTGCTTGATCGGGACGGATCGTGATTGGATCGCGGGATGCTCGACGATTTGGATCGCGAAGACGTTCGACTACACCAACCGCGTTTCTTAACGCTTCCGGCTTAGCGATCTACAAGGGTATGTAGATCTACTCTCCCTCTCGTAGATGCTCATCACCATGGATAGGTCTTGCGTGAGCGTAGGAATTTTTTTGTTTCCCATGCGACGTTCCCCAACAGTGGTATTGCATGAAGCCGAGAAGTCTTCGATCTAAGGCTCGAGAAGACAAGAGCACCATCACAGGATCAATCGCCGACGAAGCTTCACAACGATCCAGAAACAACGAATTACGGAGGGTAGACAAGGATCCTTGGAATATTAAACTTGTCAAAGTAATAGAACAAGATTAATTGTTTGTAAATATGCATACTATGTCCCTGCAAAACATTTCATTTGTATGTGCATATTAAAATACTTGATTCTATATAAAACATGCCATCAATTATTTTCTATCTTAAACTACTAATTTAAAGAAATAATACTTAAAATATTTTCAATATTATATTATTACATGAAACAATTAGCAAAGTCTGATTTTGGACAATGTACTCATATCTAAAACATTGTGTTTGTCACTAGACATAATACTATTAAACCACCTAATTAATATAGCCTATCTCATAAATGCCATTTCCCCTGAAATTGGTAATTGTTTTTAGGAATTAGCCAGCTTTAGGAATGATGTTGGTGACTTGGTAATTGCATAATTTTCCAAAATGACAATTTTTTTACTAGGGTGGCATGCTCAGTTTAGTAGTACGTCAGAGTAAAATGTTACAATCCTCATCTTGAATTCTCTCACCTTCGACCATCTCCTCGCTGAGACGTATAGCGGTGTTTTCCACCTTTTAGACGTATGAGATGGAGGGGCGAAGAGTTCAGGTGAGCGCCGGTCGATGTGTCGTCAAACATGATAGTTTGCCACCCTGAATCATAACGAGAGATCAAATATATTCGATTTTCCAATTAAAGGTACTAGGTTTTGTTGGTTTTGGAGTCGATGGCCCATATGTAGAGTTTCATAATAGTACTTATGTGAATTATCACTGGGGACCACTTCTAGCTAGTGATGCGATACGGGTCGGATGACACCTACACGCCACAAATAGGCATATTGGGCACACCACTAGTAGTATTTCTTACAGTAATGAGTTAAGGGATGAAACATATACTTTCCTCTATAATGATATACCTCCTTCCCATTCGAAAATAAACAACAAAATACATTGAACTTCAGACATAACATTACTCTAATCTTGTTAAAATTCATAATGGCATGGTTCCTTGGAAAAATATATGTGATGTATAAAAATAAATATTTTCTACCTCTTGTCTAAAATAGAGTAAAAACTCCAAAAAATTATGTTATATATTATTCTAATATATACAAGTAAAACACAGTGGATGATACCCGCAGATAAAAGCCAATGTTTAGTTTGGAAGCTGTATTTGTAATTATCCAAAACGTCATGTATTTTGGAACAGACGACTATTTGATTGAAAATCCGGTAGATATTACATTCAATCACAGAATGATTAGTTTAGTATATGTTATAAATATTTTGTTTGAAACCACACATATGTAGGTTAAGCATACATAAACAGTAATACTTTTGATAAACTTTTATAATAGATCCGAGTCATTCTATAAGTTGAAAAATTATACAATAGTTCTTGACCGAAGCCATCTCACTAGACGCGATGGCACTGACCAGCATGCCCCAACAATTCTCCCCGTAACAAAGTTGGAGAAACTCCCGGGGAAATCAAAATTCGAGAACAGGATCCAAACAAACCCTAATAATCCGCCAAAAATGTCGTTAACTTACTAATCTCCGCGTTATATACGCAGAATCGAAAGGGCATAGCACTAGCTAGGCTGATCCTGCCCCTTCAAAACAAATCTAGCCAGTCATAGTTAGCGATGGCGCTTCGGCGCCGGCGGTTCGACGCGTGCATGTGCCTCCTCCTCCTGTGTGCCGTCGCCTACCAGGCGTCCCTCGTCGTTGCCGGCAACGACTGCTACAGGACGGTGATGGGGGTGCCGCAGTGGTGCTCGGGGGAGTCCATCACGGCGCTCTTCGCCGACAATAAGTACGGGGTCAGCCGTGGTTGCTGCATACTGCTTACCTGCGTCCGGGACTGGGCGTGCGCCGACGTGCTCCGCGGCTTCTGCAAGCCCCCTGAGGCGCACGATTGCCTGCTGCACAATTAGAGAGTGATGAACCATGCACCGGCCTGTTCCTGCCGTTTGCTTGCATTGTCGCGATTTGTTCTCTTGTGTCAAGTGCGTTGCTTCACAAGATGAACCACTGGTAGGATTCTGGGAGGTAGTTTCTTTGAAGTTGATGGCCGTGACGTTGTTCTCGTTTCTCGTTTTTCGTCTTCTTTTCATATACTTTAATTGTTTTATATCAATGCCAGTATCATTTCGTTAACAACCCAAGGCATTTCAGATGTAATTCATATTAGGGATAACAACTGCAAAACATTGTTTTAAATAGCCCGCTATAGCCCGCTATAGCATTTACAAAACGTCTTGTGCTAAGAGACTTTGATCCAAACAAATGAACAAACATTTTAAATAGCGTGCTATAGCTCCGGAGCTATAGCACGCTATAGCATTTAGAAGAGGTCAGGCGATAAGAGGCTTAGCGCGCTATTTAAAACTTTGCTGCAAAATCAAATAAAAACAACGACACAAGTACCTAACAAACTCCAATGACTTTAAAACCGTCACTCGAGCCGGCCCCTAATGACAGGAGAAAGAAAACATTCATTCTTGTCTTGAATCAGATCTTACAAAGCCGCCTGAGCCGCCAACACTTTCAACATTACTCTACCGACCAATGTAACATCATAACCCTAAGAAAGCATCTTGAAAAAGATCATTCAGACTCCGCTATCGCCGCCACCAATACAAACCTAAAAGCCGGATAGAGGCTAATCTCACGGCGGCAAGAGCACCATAGTGGGGAGGGGAAAGGATTCAATAGGGGTTTAGGGTTCATATACTAGCCACCGCTGCGAGAAAAGCGAGGCAAGGAACAGATTTTTTAGTAGTGAGTTGTCACTGGCGGATGGGCCCATCTTGCAGTGAAGCATGTTCATCCCTTCTCCTAGAGTCAATTTGAAGATAGTACCATAATTGAGGCTATGTTAACAGAGTAGTACTTGTTTTCAATTTTTTGCATATCAGTACGAGTTTTGGGTCGAGTCGTAAAAAATTGCATGTATTTTCACCTGAACCGAGCTCGCTCACAGAGCTGATGTGGCAAGAGAGGCACGCGCCATACGCTGACTAACCTAGATCGGCCGTTACGGTAGGTTAGACCATCGGATGGGTCGGGTTTCCTCCTCACGCAGAGACCGCTGTGCTCTCGGCCCATGCATGCTGCTGGATACAGGCCACCAGTCGGCAGATCCGAGCAAGGACCACTCCCCTGCAAAGAATGTTGTTCTGTAAGGTCTTCTTTTCACCATAGATTTCTGCAGCGACATCCGTCAAGCGGTGGCAGCAAAGTCTGGTAGGAGTTTGAACACAATAGATCTACATGGTCCCAGTAGAAAGGAAGAAGACCAGGGGGAAGAGCTTGGAAAAAGGAGCGAGAAGGAAGTAGAGGTGTATGCGGAGTGCACACCGCAAAAGTAAAATGTTAGCTAACTCTGCCTCATCATTACTAGTTGGACGCACGTAGGAGTGGATTATTAGTAATGTAAGTACCACAAGCAATGTACAAAACTAGAATACCGAGTTAATTTAATTTTCGTATTCTGTAACTTGGGAGAAAAAGCGAAAAATGTTATGTCTGAAAAAATGAAAACAAATCATAAAAAATGATGTCGTTGGAAGAGCAAAGTCAGAATAGTATCTGTTTGGGAAATTTCCTAAAGAACACATTGAAGTCTTTGAACAAATGGACATTTCACATTACAAGGATGCACAGCTTGAATAGAATCATGCATATTTGAGGGAACAAAAAAGAAAACATTGACAAAAAGAGTGTAATAAGTTGATAGAAAGAACGATGGTATGAAGCTGCGAAGCAGCACGAGCTGCACGACGATATGAACTGATGAGTTCGTATGAAGAACGATGGCATGAACTTACGAAGAATGAAGACAATACAAACTCAGAAGCTTGCGGGACCTGTGCTACAGGTCATATCCCGTGAGTCCGTATAAAGAGAAGAGTAGAGAAAGAACAACATGGAACACTACCGAAACAGAGAAGGAAGCAAGGAAGAAGAAGATGAACAGTAGAGCGCCTGCGTGGACCAAGGTATATGTAACATAATGAGGTATGTAACATACGAACAGTTAGAAAGACCAATAACAACCCCCGACAGAAACATCTGTACGAAATATACGCGTATATTGTCTTGTATTCCCGGAGATAATAATATGTGTGAAGTTTCGAGACAAACTTAACTGCCAATTTATGTACAGATCATTGCGTAGGTCCATAAATGAGGCTGGTAGCTATAGTGAGGAGTAAATTAGACTAATAACATGCATATGTGACTGGTCTATGGTATGCCCATTCTTCCGGTTTAGGCTTAAATCTGAAGTCTCATCAACCAAGATAGACTTTGAGTAGATGACACAAGTTTTATGGATATAAAACTGCCCAAGTTTTATGAATAACATGCATCTGCAACAATTAGATGGATGTCACACTTGCCTATAAAACTTGTGTTACTATTGTCCAAGTTTTATGGACTTGCTATTATGAACTTGCATGGTGCATGTAGAATAAGATGCATGCATGACTACTAATTGCCTCATTTTCATTAAATGTAGTGTGGGCCTCAAAACTTTTTAACTCAACTGAACTCAAAATGAGCCTAATATAATGGAAATTTGAAATTTTTGACACGAGCCTTCTAAATCGGAAAGGAGGGAGTACTACCTATATAGTGCGGAGTAACATATGTGTGGTGTCATGCAACATTTCATTTATTAGCTTACACACTCATCTTGTCTTGGTATGTGTGATATTACTAAGGCCCCTCCGAGTGCTCCACCTTGCACATGTGCTAAGGCTACCATGTAGGTGAAAAATCTAATGTGGCAAAGTAATTACGAGAAGAGAGATGAGTGTGGAGACCCTAGTAAGAAACATTGCTAAGAGAGCGAACCTAGGCAACACACTTACATAAAAGAAGTCCACCAACACTTAAAAATCTTTAGTTGCTAAATCATTAAATGAAGGGTACTTAGCTAAAACAAGTTAAGCACAGATGCATTGTGGGCTTTGTTGCTAACTATTTAATATTCTTAATACCTCATCTAGGCACCGGTGCATTGAAAAGGGTTTCATAGTAGCTATGCTACTTAAATCATCGCTCTCCTCATTAAATCATTGCCACATAAGAAAACTTGCTAAGTTGGACCTTATCTTACTGCTGAAGTTACTTCTACCATGGGCAGTCTAACTTAAGTAGTAGCATAATGCAACCCAAGATAAGTTTGCTTATGTGGTATCTAGTTAATGAAGGGTGAGATGTTTAGACTAACATAATATATTACTTTAACATAGCGCAACACAAATAAAATGAGTGTACAATCTAAAAATGCAAGCAGTTATAATACTATTTCCATGTTACTTCGCACTAGTCTAAGGGACAATTCTTTTGATTAGATAATGAAGAATTACTGTTTGGAAAATTACAATCACAGAAGAACTCATCTCTGCCCCAGGAATTGTCCAAAATCATCTAACAATTAGAGTTCATTCCAGAATTGTGGGAACCTGGAAATTCTGCCAATTCTAGCCAGCCCCTCAAAAGAAAACCTTTTGTTTTCAACTGCTACCCCTATTGGACAACCAAATTACATCGAAATTCCCACTCGGCCTAGACCACTAACAGGCCCAAAATAGAGCCACCTCCCCGCTCGTCCCTCCCCCCACTTGTGCATCCTTTCCCCAGGAACTGCCGCTCGACTAGGGTTCCTGCCATCAGATCCGTCGATGGCCGCCACCCTACTTCGGCCGCCCTTCCTCCTATTCGCCCAACCGCTCAGTCTTCGCTGGGCCGCCCGCCCTATCACGTTCAGTGGAGCCATCTTCACCACGCCCAACTCCCCCGTCCTGCCAGCACCATCTCCAACGCGCCCGACTGGTGAGTTCCTTCGCGCCCGGCTGCACCTTTGTCTCCCTCTCATGTACCAATTTTTGCCTGTATTAGGGGCTGCTAGATGTATGTTTTCCGCTGCTAGACATACTTGTTCACACATTTATTTGTATGTTGCTGGCTGCTGGAGTTTAGATATTTTGTTCAGACATTTATTTGTATATTGTTGGCTGTTGGAGATTAGGGGCTGCTAGATAGGGTGTTGTGCACAACACCAAATTGTAATGTAGTAAAAAAATTTGTATGTTAACTTGATAAATTATATTTACTAGTTTGTATATGCTAAGTGAGTATGAATTATGTATGGATCTGGTAGATGGAGAAAGTGAAGCATCATAAAGCAATTTGGGATCATGAAGCTCATTCCATTTATATGGATGTGTGCGTAGAGGAGGTGCGAGAAAATAACCGCGCCACAGGAAACAGAACTTTGTCCGATGTAGGACAAGATAATTTTCTTACCAAGTTCAATGAGCGCTTCGGGACAAACTATCCGCACCAACAATTAAGAAATGGGTGGGATGCGTGTAGAAGTGATTATGCCATATGGAACACATTGCTTTGGAAAGCTTCAGACATCGGAAGAGATCCTTACAAAGATCATTGCTTCTACAGATGAGTGGTAGGCATTGGAGTTGAAGGTATATTTTTTGTTTAAATAGCGAGTTGTGTTGCTTCTTTCATTTCATTTGATTTCATTTAACAAGGATACATGCTATTTCATTGCAGGCATATCCGCAGGCTGCAAGTTTTGGCATGCTCCACTTGCCGAGTAGGACAAAATGAAGGAGGTGTTTGATGCTTGTTGTGTCACAAATGAGCATGCGAGAGTGCTAATTCCCACATATCAAGGTGCTACATCTCGAATCAATTTGGATGACGACTCTGGTTGTGAAGGAGATAAAACCCAGGTTACACCTCGTGTGAATCTTGCAAAAGGTGGGAATAAGAGCACATCTCCTTATTTGCCAAGTCGTAAGACAAATGAAAAGTGGGCAAGTGAGCATGCGAAAAACAAGGCATTTGTTGATATGGTGGACCTATTTGATTCAAGCGTACAAGAGAGATGAGACTCAAGTTTCGGCAAGACAAGAGATTCACGAAATGATGGCCATGGTAGAAGTAGATGGTGGTGCACCTGGTAGTGATGTTTCATGACTTTTTAGGGATCAGACAAATCGTGATGTTTTCTCTGGTTTCGAGGGTCACAAGCCTAGTGCGAGGCTTATATGGATAAGCAAAACATGGGAGTTCAACAATAAGTAGAACCTCCATGTTTTAACTGCTTTTAACTTGTATCGGAGTGAACTATATCATTTGCCATGAACCCTTGTATTTGCTTTGAACTTGTATCATATCCAACTATGTTATGTTATTTGCATTGAACCAAAGTATGTTCGTTCAACATGCTATTTATGTGAACTTTGTTATTGCTATTGTATCTTGTTGTTAACCTCCTATATATGTATATGTGGTTGTGGCAGATGGGTAAACAAAACAAGATGTGGTTATGCACTAACGATATTTCCAACGATGGTTCTAAATTGTAGTACTAAACACATTATGATATTTGCATCTCGCTTTTGTACTGTAATATTATATGTATTATTATATTTGCAACTCGTTTTGGTTTCACATTAGACATAAAACTGTTAGAAATAACCAAGCGTTAGTAATTCACCAATTATTTCAATCTAGGGGCGTTTGAGACATTTCAACAGACAACTTATACAACAATCACATGCTAGAATCACAGAAAAGAATTGGACAGACAATCCTCTGGACAGACGATTCTACAGCAGTTTCCCAGAATTATGATTATCAAGAATTATGAGGCAAAAAGAACCGGCCCTAAGTTATCCTCACTATGACAAGCCTGAGAGTGCTCATAGTGGGAGTAACTTCAATAGTAACATAGGGTCCAACTCAACAAATATACTTATGTGACAATGTTCTAATGAGGAGAGAGATGATTTGAATAACATAGCTAGTTACTCATATAACATCACATATATCAAGACAAAATGAGTCTATAACCTAATAAATAAAAAGATGCATGCCATCATACACATGTTACTCCTCATTATAGAGGTACTACCTCCATATGTGAACACGTCCCGTAAGATAGCTAGCGGTGTCGTGTGCACCAACTAGCGCTTGGCCATGGATGACCCCACAAACTCCTCCGACCTCCTCTTCCGTCCACGTCGGTGGATCATCATCGATGAGGTCTTCCAGATCGTCGCGGGCCTCCTTGTGAACACAGTCAGTGGCCATATCGTTCGCAAGGACATGCCTCTACTCCGTAGGTTCTACAACGTTGCGAGTACACACGGTGGCTTCATTGTGCTCGCGAACAGAGAGGCCCCTCACGTCGCACTCGTCCGCAACCCTCTCACCGGCCACCTGATTCATTTCGTTGCTCCGATACCAACGTGTCGGCGGTTTGCTGCTGCTGCCATGGGTCCTTTACCCACCATCGTCTTGCTCTGTGATTGCCCTTTCGATCCGCAAAACATGGCTGATCCTGCCAGCGAACGATTCACATGGTATGGAGACCAGGTCTACACTTACTTCATGAACCGGATGGCCATGGAAGGTGTTCTACATGCCGACGGCGAGCACCAGGGCCAGTACTGGCGCTAATTCCATCTGCTGTGCTGGACAAGATCTCCCATCTGAACGGTTTTTTTACTCATGAATTTGCTCCCATGGCACATATTGGTTACTATGTTCTAGTGGAATTTTCTGGAGAAAGGTTTGTTGTCTTCAGTCTACAAATCACAGGAGGGTTTTCAAGATAGACATGGGTAGAGAGGTACTCGATCCCGTCTCGAGCCTCGGCAGCCTTGCAATCTTCAAAGGTCATTATAGGTGCTTTGCAGTTGACACTAATAAGTTCACATCAGTTGACACGAATTACATCTACTACACAGAAGTCACATTCTCAAGCATGCACCTATACATGTATAATCTCATGGACAAAAAAGAAGATTGGACATGTGCTCCCATATGTTCCTTACATCCGGAATATGCTTACCCTCCTTTCACGATGCTTCAACTGCTCTCCAGCTACACCAACAATATTTGCGGATCTCAACTTGTCACGGAGAAAAATCCTGGTGCTTTGGATTCAGAACATTTTTTATTACTCAGTACGCAGAGATGCGATCAGCCATCGCGTCGCTGATTATTATAAGTATGATGTCAATAACTGAACTTTTTTGCCTTTGCTAATGATAACTAAGTAGTTGCTTCGCTGTGATGAAGGAGGCATGGGTTTGCGGCCTTTTTTTTTATCTCCAAGAATAGTTTCTTTAAGTGTGGCACACCTAGGGATAACATTGATCTTATATTTGTACTACAACATGGAATGATAGCTGAAATCGTTGAATTACAGTGATTTTGTTTTTCATTTTGTCGAAATGACATAATTTGTTATTTGCATGTCAATGAACTGCAATCAAACATTTTAAAAATCAGAAAATATTTTTAATTTTATGTAAAACCAAAATAGTTGAAATATATTGATTGGAACAAAATTGTTTCAGTACCTAATGAAATGACAAAAAATTCCAAAGCTTTAATAATATTTCATAGAAATAAAAGTGAAATAGCCACTGTTGGAGATATGCCCTAGAGGCAATCATGTATAATGATATTTCCTATTTGTTTTTAAAAAAGACAGTCCTTGTACATTATCATTGATGAGTATTAATAAGTACATGACTTGTTTGTGATACTATGCATTGTATCATTATTGTCTTAAATGGTTCCTAGTCAAAAGGGTTGCGTGGACACACAACCAATCAGACTAGCATATGACACGATGGATGGTTCTGTCTCACTGACCATTTAGCATTGGATGCTTAGCCGGATAATATGGACTCAGAAAGATTTGGTCGGGTTCGAAGTAGTCGGATCCGAGCCAAGATAAGTTCTGAGTTGGACAGACCCAACTATGAGACGCAACGATAGGTCATCTGTGAGTCTCTAGTACAACATACATTCTATGTACTAAAAACTGAGCTGACGCATGTACTCGGGATGGTGACAGACTTGCTTTGTACCGACCAAACGCTACTCCGTGACTGGGTAGTTATAAAGGTAGATTTCGGGTTTGTCCAGAACCATGCTACGAGACATGGTCGAACAAGATGGGATTTCCCCTCCGATCAGGAGAGATATACTCTGGGCCCCTCGGGTGATCCAACCTGGATAAACATGGACATCCAATGAGGATTATTAGACAATTCGAATGTTGGTCGGATTCACTGGAACGAGAAAGAGGTCATGCTGCAACAAGGATGACCATGTCGGCTTGTGCACGATAACATATATCGTGTGGCAAAGGCAACAGAAGTGTGAACTACAGGTTCTCCTAATCAGCTTCATCGGACAATTGGAGTCGACATGCTTTGCAAGATGCTGCTATGAACTGGCCGAGCCAGATGTGATCTGAATCGCGACCAAGTGAATGAGAACCTAAGGGGTCGCGTGCTTAAGGGAAGGAACATGTGGGCTTTAGGATCCGTGCGAGGCCCAAGAGTTGAGCCTGCGACGGATGCCTATATATAGTGAAGGTGCGGCACACCCATCTGGTTGATCGCTTCGGTGCCGTCGTTGAGGTTTTGCATGTGTTGCAACTAGCCACCTCCACCCGCCATCGACTGTGTGATCGTACCTAGCAGTCCGCTGCACGTTGTTGCTCTTCCACGCGCGGATACCGTTAGAGGCGGTGCACTTGTGCCACTCCTGCTAACCTGTACGTGGGATCCGGCGACCGGCGGTTCGAGGGAGATTGAACGAGGAGGAGACGGACCATGCGAACGCGCTGCCCCAACTCTACTTCCGCTGCACGGCACTGTGCGTCTAGTGGTAATGATGTGTGATCCATCTCCGTAGCATGCTCTTGGATGTTCTACGCGTAGATTTTTTTAATTCGCATGCGATGCACATACGGTAGAACCCAACAGTGATATCAGAGTCTCTGTTATAGGTTTAGGATTCAGTTCGGATGCATATTTGATAAGTGGAGGCGGCGGATGAGATCTATCGTCATTCATGAGATCGGCTATGTGCATGGTTGCTGAGATCAACTGCACATCGGGATCGTTGAGGCTATGTTTTCTGTCAACCGGAATCGAAGAGGTCGTGACACAACCTACCCATACTGGTCGGTTTCCGTGATCGGAATACAGATTCGATCTGTGATTTCTGAAAATGTTCGTAGCGCCTTTTTTCATACATGATCACAGAAACCGATAGAATGCGATTCTATGCATAAGTTTGTTTTGCACGTTTGATGTGAATAGTATGACTCATATGTATGTGATGCATGTGTGTAATTTAACATGATCTGCGTGTCATGCTTGTTAGCCGACAGGAGCCAAAGTGTTGTCATTATATTGTATAATGACCTGCGTGTCGACTTGTTATTCTCTGTAAATTCATTACTAGTTGTACTAGTTGGAGGACAAAGATCAAGTTCGAGGGTTTGGTGTCCCGGCTTGATGAACAAGATAGAGTTCCTCCCTAGTCATCGGAGTTGGAGCCGGCCATGGAAGGACGCCCATGAAGGAGCCATACTATTTCACATATTTATGTTTATATGTGATTGATATTGCTTCTTGTTTCTATCCATGTTATAATGGTAGAAAGATTCCTCGTAAATATCAAGCACATTGCCATTCAGGATGTTGCACCTTCACACGTCAAGTATGTCTAGTGGTGGGATCATAAAATTGAGGTGCTACTAGGTATCCTTGAACTGGAGGGTTCGTGTTGGACACGAACATGCACTGCATCACGTTAACCTGACAAGGCTATCAAAACAGTTTTGGGCCTTGTGGCAAAGAAGGTTGGGAGCCAGGGTATAAGATACGTACTCGATAGACAGGAGTCGTATAGAGATACAATTAGCAAGATGTTGCTTACCGGATAGGCAAGTTGGCTAGCAGCGATGCTAAAGCTCACTAGTCGCTCGCACTAGCCGGATCCTGAATCACTGGGTATTTGCGGAGGGATGCCGACTTCAGTGGGAGTAGTTCTATTTAAGGCTTGAATTACTCTACATAAATATATTGCTTAGTGATTGCATATTTTCTGTTAGATCAACGAAACCACCTAGTCAAAACTTTGCATTGAAATCAATTTTGGAAAAGGATAAACTGAATGGAACAAACTTTACCACTTGGTACAGAAATTTGAGAATTGTCTCAAGCACGATAAAAAGGAACATGTTTTAGAGGATCCACTTCTAGAGGCACCTGCCGATAATGCTAATGCCACAACCAAGAACGCCTACCAGAAACTCATTGATGAATCGAACAAGATCAGCCGCCTCACGCTGGCTTGTATGGAACCCGATTTGCATCAGCATTTCGAAGATATTGTGGTTTTCGATATGATCGAGAGTCTCAAGAGCATGTTTCAGGTGCAGGCTAGGACCAAAAGGTTCAACATCTGGCGATCCTTGTCGGATTGTAAGTTGAAGGAAGGTGATCCACTAAGGCCGCATGTGATCAAGATGATCGGATACATGCAAGCTTTGGATCAGTTGGGCTTCCCGCTCTTGGATGAGCTGGCTTTTGATGCAGTTTTGGGTTCTCGTCCAGCTAGCTATGGGACGTTGATCTCGAACTATCATATGCATGACATGGATAAGAGGCTCACTGAATTGCGTGGGATGCTCAAGGTGGCAGAGCGGGATATTAAGAAAGATACACATCAAGTGTTGATGGTGCAGAACGCAGCTAAGTTCAAGAAGAGTTGGTCCAAAAAAGGGTAAGGCATAGGGCACGAAGAAGGTTGTGTCCGTCGCTGAGCCGAAGTTCGGACCAAACTCAAAGACCATTTGCTTTCATTGCAAAGAAGCTGGTCACTGCAACAGGAACTGTAGCAACTGGCTTGCTAAGCATGACAAGAAGGCCGGAGATGCTTCTTTAGGCAAAGGTACACTTGTTACATATGTTATAGACATTTACCTTGTTAACATACCTAGTAGCTCTTTGATATTTGATACCGAATCGGTTATTCATATTTGCAACTCGAGGCTGGCCCTGGTAAGAACTAGGCGTGTGGCACAAGGGCAGATTGACATCAGGGTCCGCAATAAAGCAAGAGTTGTTGCGTGGGAGTTCGGCACGATGCAGCTCCATCTTTCTTCTGGATTTATTTTGGAATTGAATAATTATTATTACATTCCCACACTTAGTCGGAACATTATTTATGCCTCATGCTTGATGAGTCAAGGTTATGCATTCAATTTAAAGGACAATGGTTGTTTATTTTATCTGAATGGAAAGTTCCAATGCTATGCATCCATTGTAGATTGGCTATTTATTTTAAATCTAGAAACAGAACTAGTTTACAACGTGAATGTCAGGAGGCATAAGCCTAATGAGATAAATCCAACATACTTCTGGCATTGCCGGCTTGGACACATTAGTCTGAAACACCTGGAGAATCTCCATGATGATGGACTCCTAACTTCGTCCGACTCCGGGTCGTTCGAGACATGCGAATAATGCTTGCTAGACAAGTTGACTAAGTCTCCTTTTGCAAGGGGTTGCGAAAGGGCGTCTAAGTTGTTGGAGCTTATACACAGCGATGTGTGTGGTCCAATGAGCACAACGACCAGAGGTGGCTATCAGTACTTCGTGACTTTTATCGACGACTTAAGTAGATATGGATATATCTATTTGATGAGGCACAAGTCGGAAACTTTTGAAAAGTTCAAAGAGTTTCAGAACGAGGTTGAAAATTAGCTCGTCAAGACGACATAACTAATATGATCAGATCAGAGAGGTGAGTACATGAGCCAAGAGTTTGTTAATCATGTGAAAAGCTAAGGTATATTACCTCAGCTCACACCTCCGGGTAGGCCATAGAGAAATGGTGTGTTGGAACGGAGAAACCAAACCTTGTTGGACATGGTCCGATTGATGATGAGAAAATTGAATTTACCCTTGTCATTCTGGGGATACGCTCTAGAAACTGCAACTTTCATAACAGTGTGCCATCAAAATCCTTAGAAAAGAGACCACATGAGATGTGGACTGGGAAGAGTCCTAGTTTATCTTTTCTAAAGATTTGGGGTTTGGAATCATTTGTCAAGCGACTCATGTCAGACAAGCTTACACCCAAGTCGGATAAATGCATATTCATGGGATATCCAAGGGAAACATTGGGATATAACTTCTACAACCGAGAAGAGAATAAAGTGTTTGTTGCTCGGAACGGGGTTTTCCTAGAGAAAGAGTTTCACAACAGGGAGGCCAGTGGGAGAATGGTACGACTCGAAGAAATTCGAGAGCCACTCGGGGACAACTCGGTTGATGATGTGATCATACCGGAGTCGGTCCGAGAACCCATAGCGGAGTCGGCACCGAAGCCACAGAGGTCAGAAAGATTGCGCAGAGTATGCAATGTGTTGTTTCTAGAAAGCGACGAGCTGGACATATATGTAGAAACGATGGTAAGCCCAGATTCTGAGGCATGGGTGGAGGCCATGAGATCCGAGTTAAAGTTCATGGACGACAATCAAGTCTGGGACTTGGTTGATACGCCGCCTGGCGTAGTATCCATTGGATGCAAATGGGTCTTTAAGAAGAAAAACGATGTGGATGGAAATGTTCAGATCCAGAAATCTCGACTTATTGCTAAAGGTTATGGAAAAGTTCAAGGAATTGACTACGATGAGACCTACTCGCCGGTAGCGATGCTAAATTCGGTAAGGATCATACTAGCTATAGCTGCATATTTCGATTACGAGATATGGAAGATGGATGTCAAAACGGCTTTCCTTCATGGAAATTTAAAAGAGGATGTATACATGATACAACCCGAAGGTTTTGTTGATCCAACTGACGCTGGTAAAACATGCAAGCTCAAGAGATCCATTTATGGATTGAGACAAGCAGCTCGGAGTTGGAATAGTCGTTTTGATGAAGTCATAGTTGATCTTGGTTTCATCAAGAACGAAGAGGACTATTGTCTATACAAGAAGTCTAGTGGGAGCTCGATAGTATTTTTGATCTTGTATGTGGATGACATACCGCTGATCGAAAAGGATGTTTCGATGCTAAAGTTGGTCAAGGAATCATTGAATGGCAAGTTTTCAATGAAAGACCTTGGAGAGAAAGTGTACATTTTAGGCATCAAGATCTATAGCGATAGATTAAGGAGCCTGCTTGGCTTGAGTCAGAGCACGTACATAGATAAAGTGTTGAAGAGGTTCAACATGAGTGAGGCCAAGAAATGGTTCTTGCCCATCTCACATGGTATAAGGCTAAGCAAGACTCACAGTCCTATGACTTCTGATGAGCGAAACCGGATGAGGAGGTTTCCATATGCCTCGCCAATAGGATCCATCATATATGCCATGTTATGTACACGGCCTGATGTTGCCTATGCAATAAGCTTGACAAGCAGATACCAGGCTGACCCAGGTGAGAGTCACTGGGCAGCGGTGAAAACTATCTTGAAGTACCTGAAAAGTACTATGGAGATATTCCTAGTTTATGGAGGTGAGGAGGAGCTTTGTGTAAAGGGTTACGCCGATGCTAGTTTCCTAACGGATAATGATGATTGTCGATCGCAAACTGGATTTGTGTATGTCATGAATGGAGGAGCAATGAGCTGGACGAGTTCCAAGCAAGATACGGTGTCCGACTACACAACAGAGGCCGAATACATTGCGGCTTGTGAAGCCGCAAAGGAAGGTGTTTGGATTCGGAAGTTCCTGGAAGATATTGTGTGTTCCCAGGCTTGTCAAAATCGTTGGACCTTTATTGTGATAATTCAGGTGCCATTGCACCAGTCAATGAGCTGAAAGAACACCACAAGACAAGGCACATAGACCGACAATATCACCTGATACGAAAGCTCATAGAGAAAGGTGATACCAATCTATGCAAGATTCATACGGATGCAAATGTTGCAGATCCGTTGACTAAGCCGCTTCCTCAACCCAAGCAGGAGGGGCACACTAGAGCTATGGGCATTTGATGTCTATTTGATTGACTCTAGTGCAAGTGAGAGACTGTTGGAGATATGCCCTAGAGGCAATCATGTATGATGATATTTCCTATGTGTTTATGAATAAAGATAGTCGTTGGCCATTACCATTGATGTGTATTAACAAGTATGTGACTTGTTTGTGAGACTATGCATTGTACGATGGCTGTCCTAAATGGTTCCTAGTCAAAAGGGTTGTATTGACGCGCATCCAATCAAATTATCAAATTAGCATATGACACGGTGGATGGTTCAGTCTCACTGACTATGTAGCATTGGATTCTAGCCAGATAATAAGGACTCACAAAGATCTGGTCGAATTTGACGTAGTCGGATCTGAGTCGAGATAAGGTCTGACTTGGACAAACCCAACTATGAAATGCAGCGATAGGTCATCTGTGAGTCTTTAGTACAACATACGTTCTATGTCCTAAGACCTGAGCTGGCGCATGTACTCGGGATGGTGACACACTTACTTTGGGACGACCAAATGCTACTCTGTGACTGGATAGTTATAAAGGTAGGCTTCGGGTTTGTCCAGAACAATGCTAGACATGGTCGAGCAAGATGGGATTTGCCCCTCCGAAAAGGAGAGATATACTCTGGGCCCCTCGGGTGATCCGACCTGGATAAGCATGATCATGTGATTAGGATTATGAGATAATCTGAATGTTGGTCGGATTCGCCAGAACGAGAAAGAGGCCGTGCTGCATAAGGATGACCATGTCGCCTTGTGCACGACAACATATATCATGTGGTAAAAGGAACATAAGTGTGAAGTACAGGTTCGCCTAGCCAGCTTCATCGGACACTTGGAGTCGGCACGCTGTGCTAGAGGCCGCTACCGACTGGCCAGGCAAGATTTGGTCTGACTCGTGACCAAGTGAACGAGAACCTAAGGCGTCACACACTTAAGGGAAGGGACACGTGGGATTTAGAATCCGTGCAAGGCTCAAGAGTTTAGCATGCGATGAATGCCTATATATAGTGGAGGTGTAGCACACCCATCTGGCTGATCGCTTCGGAGTTGTCAATAGGGCTTTGCATGTGTTGCAATTAGCCACCTCCACCTGCCGCCAACTCTGTGATCGGACCTAGGAGTCTGCCACACAGTGTTCCTTCTGAAAGCGCGGATACCATTAGAGGAAGTGCACTTGTGCCGCTCCAGCGAAACTGTACGTGGGATCCGACGACCGGCTGTTTGAGGGAGAGGATCCGGCGACCAACGGTTCGAGGAAGATCGGACGAGGAGGAGACCATGCGAACGCGCTGCCCCAACTCTACTTCTGCTGCACGGCACTACACGTCTAGTAGTAATGATCTGTGATCCATCTCCGTAGAATGTTCTTGGATGTTCTGCGCGTAGGAAATTTTTAATTCGCATATGATGCAACCCAACAGCCACGTGGCGGTGGATCTTGATCAGCATGACCACACATACAACTGAGAGGATCATGACCTTTTGGTTAAAAACATATACGCATATACCGAATGTACTGAAGATCTGTCGCTTCCCATTGGCCATAAATAGGATGAATGGGGCAGTTGTTGCATCGCTAAACTACCCCCCACTCTCTTACATCCCCCTCACACTCCTGCATCGGAACTGCCCTTTGGTAGGGGTTATCGCTATAATGACCTCCCCTTCATGAATCAACCTCACAATGTTTGTACACTCCTCTTGGCAAGGCACTAATCACCGCTCCTTGCCCTTTTTGGTTCATAATTGTAGAACGTGAGATGGAGTCGGTGTTGGTTATATATGTTTGGTCGATAGGGGAGCCGCTTGTGGTGTCGGCGATCTTACTCTAGTGGAGGAGAATGAATGTTACGATGATAGGATGAAAAACAAAAATTCACAAGATGGGCATATGATTATAGCAACGACATTTTAACACATTAAATGATGTCAAAAAATGTATTAAAATTTGCCATGATAATAGGCATATTATGTTGTCATGAAAAATAGTTTGCCATGATCCATGGCAAACACACAAATCACATATCTGGAAATTTGGACTACTGACATGGCAAATTTTTCTAAAAATGTGTTGTCGCTAGATCATTATTCTTTATATTTTCCATGGCGCAAAGCACACATTTACCTACATTTCTAGCAGATGCAAAAAAAAGTATGTTCAAGTGACATGGCAAATTCAAAAACATTAGATGTCTATATGCAGGCACAACGTAGGAAACGTTTTACTTTGACATGGGAAAATCAATAAACAATGTACTAGCGGCTTCCAAATTAAATAATACTAATAATATATGTGTAGAGAAATGCAATGTAATTTGTACTAGTAATACGATAAATTTTCCGCTGAATTTGCCATGTCAATACATCGAATTTTCAAGGTAAATTTGCCATAGCATGGTATGTCTAAAAAAGTGGTAAGTTCATTAAAAATGTGGTGGTCTGTACAAGACAATTGCTTTTCTATGTACAAAAATACAATTTTGGTGCCTATAAAATAAAAATGTCATTGTATGTGCTATTCATTCGCCATGGTATGTACAGTACATTTGCAATGTTATGTATTACTCCCTTGATTGGGTGCATCCGTTCTCAAGAAAGTCAAAGAATTGTAAGTTCGACTAATATTATAGAATTAACTACCAACATCTATGATACCAAATAATAAATATGAAAATACGTTTCATGACTGATCTAATGATACAAATTAGTACTGTAGCCATTGATATTTATTTTTCTAAAATCTTAGTCAAACATGCATAAGTTTGACTCTTGAAAAAATTTCCATGTTGGTAAAATTTCCATGCCATGGTATGATTGAAAACAAAAGCCATCGTAAGTTCAATAAAAACGTCATGGTATGTAGAACACAATTGCCTTGGTATGTGCAAAACTAAATTGACATGCTATATACAAATTATGACATGGTATGTACAATACACTTGCCATGGTATGTACAATACATTTTCCATAGTTTGTATTGTTAAAAACTGCAAATTGTAGTTCTCTCACGGAAATTTAGGAATTTGCATGGCTAATTTCCAAGAAAATTGCCATGGTAGATGCTAAAAAGTAGCTAAATTGACATGGTAAAGTGAAAAAATATTTTTAAAAGAAAAATATATGGCAAAGTAGCTCTTTAGATCATGTGAAAATGAGGATAAAAACTACTTTTATTATCGAAACTATACATATCATGGCAAATTTACTACCATATGTCATGGAAATGTTGATTTGCATGGCTAAACTAGAAAACCAACCATGGTATTGAAGAAAAACTAATTTACATTAATCTCATGAAACTGCAAAAATTTACTACTTATGAATCAAATTTGCTCAAATTTATTATGAAGAAATATAGTAGATTTAAGTTTACAAAAATGCCATATTTTGGAATATCAAAATGTTCTGAAATTTCTATGAGACTATGTGAAAACAGTTTTGGAACATTTTTAAATTGTGTGTATTTGGCATTTTCTCTTACGAGATACGAAAAACTATCTACATTTGCCATGCGACTAAGAAGGCACAATTCTGAAATTTCCATCATTTAGATGAACTAAAAAGAACTATACTCTTTCCATGAGAAAAAATAAAAATAAATATATACAACTGTCATCTTATGGTAAAAAATACTTTTTATGATAGGAACATTTCAATATCGTAACTTTTTTTTTGCATGGGAATAATCATTTAAATTGACACACACCATTGAGCTTAATCAATTTAAAGTTTCATACAAACTTCCATGGGAGTAAATTTGTAAAAGATTGCTATATAGAACATGGAAAATGAACCTAATAGTGAGCATAACTTAACCATTATAGTTACTGTTGGAAATATGCCCTAGGGGCAATAATAAATTGGTTATTATCACATTTGCTTGTTCATGATAATCGTTTATTATCCATGCTATAATTATATTGATTGGAAACTAAATACATGTGTAGGTATATAGACAATACTATGTCCCTAGTATGCCTCTAGTAGACTAGTTCGTTGATCAAAGATGGTCAAAGTTTCCTAGCCAGGACATGAGATGTTATTTGATAACGGGGTCACATCATTAGGAGAATGATGTGATGGAAAAGACCCAAACTATAAACGTAGCATATGACCGTGTCAGTTTATTGCTACAGTTTTCTGCATGTCAAGTATCTCTTCCTATAACCATGAGATCATACAACTCACTAACACCGGAGGAGTTCCTTGTTTGTACCAAACGTCGCAACATAACTGGGTGACTATAAAGATGCTCTACAGGTATCTCCGAGGGTATCTGTTGAGTGGGCATGGATCAAGACTGGGATTTGTTACTCCGTGTGACGGAGAGGTATCTCAGGGCCCACTCGGTAATACAACATCACAATAAGCCTTGCAAGCAATGTGACTAAGTGTTATCCACGGGATCTTGTATTACGGAACGAGTCAAGAGACTTGTCGGTAATGAGGTTCAACTAGGTATGGAGATACCGATGATCGAATCTCGGGCAAGTAACATACCGAAGAACAAAGGGAACATCATACGAGATTAACTGAATCCTTGACATAGAGGTTCAACTAATGAAGATCTTCGTAGAATATGTAGGAACCAATATGGGCATCCAGTTCCCGCTATTGGTTATTGACCGTAGAGGTGTCTCGGTCATGTATACATAGTTCTCAAACCCGCAGGGTCTACACACATAAAGGTTCGGTGATATTTTGGTATAGTAGAGGTATGTATGGTGGTGACCGAAGGTTGTTTGGAGTCTCGGATGAGATCCCAGACGTCATGAGGAGCTCGGGAATAGTCCAAAGGTAAATATTGATATATAGGAAGTCCTGTTTTTGTCACCGGAAAAGTTTCGGGCTCATCGGTAGTGTACCGGGAGTGCAGGGAGGGTACCGAGGGACCATGAGGAGGGGTGTCTCGACCCAAGGGGCCACATGGGCTGTGGGAGGAGGAAAACCAGCTCTTGGTGGGCTGGACGTAGCCCCCACTAAAGGCCCATGAAGCTGGGGTTGAGAAACCCAAAGGAGGAAGAGGTGGAAAGTGTTTCCAAGTGGAGAGGAGGAATCCTACTCCTAGTAGGATTGGAGTAGGACTCCTCCACCTCCAATTTCGGCCAAACCTTGAGGGTTTGAGGCTGCCTCCTCCCCTCCCTCCCTCCTATATATACTAGAGGATTTAGAGGGGAGAGATAACCCTAATAGCCACGTGCTACCCTCTCCTCTAGATCGTAGTTTCTCCTCTAGATCGTTTTAGCGGTGCTTAGGTGAAGCCTTGCTGGAATAGTTCCACCACCATCGCCGTCATGCCATCGCGCTGCCGGAGAAATCATCTACCTCTTCGCCCCCTCTTGCTGGATAAAGAAGGCAAAGATCCTCATCAAGCTGTACATATGCTGAACGCGGAGGTGCCGTCCGTTCAGCGCTAGATCGGAAGGACCGTGATCAAGATCGCGAGACGATTCATCATTGGATCGCGGGACGGATCATGATGGGATCACGGGACGGATCGTGATTGGATTGCGAGATGGATCATGATGAGATCATGGGACGCTCGGCGATTTGGATCGCGAAGACATTCGACTACATCAACCGCGTTTCTTAACGCTTCCCGCTTAGCGATCTACAAGGGTATGTAGATCCACTCTCCCTATCATAGATGCTCATCACCATGGATAGATCTTACGTGTGCGTAGGAAAACTTTTGTTTCCCATGCAACGTTCCCCAACAGTGGCATCATGAGCTAGGTCTATGTGTAGATGAGATCACGAGTAGAACACAAAGGAGTTTGTTGGTGTTGATGCTTAGATTTCTTCCTCCCTTTGAAGTGTTTTGGTTCAGCGGTATTGTGGGATGAAGCGGCCCGGACCAACCTTACTCGTATTCTTACGAGAGACCGGTTCCATCGACTGACTTGTAACTTTGTTGCACAGAGATGGCTGGCGGGTGTCGGTCTCTCCTACTTTAGCTGGATCGGATTCGACAAAGGCGGTCCGTGAGAAGGTTGAAAAGCAATTTATGTATCACCGTTGTGGTTTTTGCGTAGGTGAGAATTGTTCTTGCTAGATACCCGTAGTAGCCACGTAAAACTTGCAACAACAATTAGAGGATGTCTAACTTGTTTTTGGAGGGTATGTTGTGATGTGATATGGCCAATTACATGATGAGATATTTGTGATGTATGAGATGATCATGTATTGTATAGAATATCACGACTTGCATGTCGATGAGTACGACAACCGGCAGGAGCCATAGGGTTGTCTTTAATTATTTCACCGTTTTGCTTTACTTTATCGCTATGAGTTAACAATAGTCGTGGAAGCAACAGTCGGCGCGACATCCCCGATGGCGACACATTGATGGAGATCAAGATGATGGAGATCATGGTGTCCTGCCAGTGACAATGGAGATCATGCCGATGCTTTAAAGATGGAGATCAAAAGCACGAGTTCATGGCCATATCATGTCACTTATGATTTGCATATGATGTTAATCCTTTTATGCACCTTGTTTTGCTTAGGACGATGTTAGCATTATAAGGTGATCCCTCACTTAAATTTCAAGATGAATTGTGTTCTCCCCGAGTGTGCACCGTTGCCAAAGTTCATCATGTCGAGAAACCTCGTGATGATTGGGTGTGATAGACTCTACGTTCACATACAACGGGTGCAAGACAGTGTTGCACATGCAAAACACTCGGGTTAAACTTGACGAGCCTAGCATGTACAGACATGGCCCCGGAACACAAGAGACCGAAAGGTCGAACATGAGTCATATAGTAGATATGATCAACATGAAGATGTTCACCATTGAAACCACCTCAACTCACGTGATGATCGGACATGAAATGGTAGATTTGGATCATGTGACACTCGAATGACCAGAGGGATGTCAATTTGAGTGAGAATTTTTAAGTAATATGATTAACTAAACTCATTATCATGAACATAGTCAAAATGTCTTTGCAAATTATGTTGTAGATTACTAGCTCGCGTTTTATCTCCCTTGAATTTTTTATATGTTCCTAGAGAAATACAGTTGAAAGATGATGGTAGAAATAATGCGAACTGGGTCCGTGATCTCAGTATTGTCCTCATTACTGCACAGAAGGTTTATGTCCTTAATGCACCGCTCGGTGCGCCACCCCCTCTAGCATCGTCTGTAGATGTTGTGAACATCTGACAGGCACGTTCCGATGACTACTTGACAAGTTTAGTGCGTCATGCATTATGGCTTAGAATTGAGGCTCCAAAACGTTTTGAACGTCACGGAACATGTAAGATGTTCTAAGAGCTAAAATTGAGGTCTCAGGCTCATGCCCGTGTTGTGAGGTATGAGACCTCCAACAAGATTCATTGCCTGCAAGATGAAGGAGAATAACTCAATCGTTGAGCATGTGCTCAGATAGTCTGGGTGCTTCAATCGCTTTAATCGAGTGGGCGTTGATCTTCTGGATAAGACAGTGATTGATATGTTTCTCCAAGTCACTGTCACCAAGCTACTAGAGCTTTGTGATGAACTATGAACATACCAGGGATAGAAATGATGATCCCTGAGCTATTCGCGATGTTTGACACCGCGAAGGTAGAAATCAAGAAGGAACATCAAGTGTTGATGGTTAGTAAAACCCCCTAGTTTCGAGAAGGGCAAGTCAGTTGCTGCTCTAGAGAAGGAACCGGAAGTTGAACCCAAACGCGAGACTAAGTGCTTCTATTATGAGGGGAACGGTCGCTGAAGTGGAACAACCCTAGATACTTGGTAGATAAGAAGGCTGACAACGTCGACAGAAGTATATTTGATATACATGTTATTGATGTGTACCTTGCTAGTACTCCTAGTAGCACCTGGGTATTGGATAACGGTTTGGTTGCTAAATGTTAGTAACTCGAAGTAAAAGCTACAGAATAAACATAAACTAGCTAAGTGTGAGGTGACGATGTGTGTTGGAAATGTTTCGATGGTTGATGTGATCAAGATCGCATGCTCTCTCTACCTTCGGGATTAGTGATAAACCTAAATAAATGTTATTTGGTGTTTGTGTTGAGCATGAACGTGATTAGATTATGTTTATTGCAATATAGTTATTCATTTAAGTTAGAGAATAATGGTTATTCTGTTTACATGAATAATGCCTACCTTAGATGGTCATGCACCCAATTAGAATGGTTTGTTAAATCTTGATCGTAGTAATACACATGTTCATAACATAAATGACAAAAGATACAAAGTTAATAATGATAGTACCAAATACTTGTGGCACTGTCGCTAAATGTCATATTGGTGTAAAGCGCATGAAGAAACTCCATGTTGATGGATGACTCACATTCGATTTTGAATCGGTTGAGACATGCAGACCATGCCTCTTGGGCAAGATGACTAAAACCCTGTTTACCGTCTTGATGGAACGGGCAAGTGACTTATTGGAAATGATACATGTTGATGTATACGATCCAATGAGTGTTGCACCGTACGGTGGATATCGTTATTTTCTTACCTTCACTAATGATTTGAGTAGATATAGTGTATATTTACTTAATGAAACACAAATCTGAATCATTTGAAAAGTTCAAGTAAATTTAGAGTGAAGTTTAAGATCATCGTCACAAGAAGATAAAAATGTCTACGGTATGATCTGGAGGTGAATATCTGAGTTACGAGTTTGGTATACAACTTAAGACAATGTGAAAGTTGTTTCACAACTCATGGCACCACTACAAGAAACATGCTATCTTGTGACCTTCTGTCAGTGACCTTAGAAGAAATGGTCGTAAATCTATGACCTTTTGAGGCAAATTGGTCATAAGCTGTCTGGAGGGGTCGTAACCCTATACACCAACAACCATTTTGGTCAGAAAGGTCATAATTTCCCTAATTGAAATTGTCATAAAGCAAACAACACCGGTCCACTGCCTTATTTCTAGCTGATAATGACCAATATAAATGGTTGTAAGCTATGACTTGGCACCACCTCATCAGTTTTGCCTATGTGTCATGTCCATGTGTCAATTTTTGCCTACGTGTCATGTCCATGTGTCAATTTGTGCCCTAGGTTGTGAAGCAACCTATATCTCTATTATTCCCAAAATTCCCAAACAATCCTCATAAATTCTTTGTATCATATCTTCATCATATATGTCAAAAACATTCCTTGCCTAGTTCAAAAATAATTCAAAAATATTCATTTTCCTATTCTGTTCAGAACAACACTTTGTGAAGGAAGTGCTACTTATATATTCTTGATTGCCCTCAAAAAATTTGGGAACTCTTTCCTATCCAAATCATTGCCTCATGGCAAAATTCAGCTCCACTTGCCCAGTAAATCGTCCTCGGCAAATTTCCAAAATATTCGTTCACCTAGAAGCTTTGTGAAGGAAGTACTGGCTATGCATATCATAACGAGTTGAATTTTTCCTAGATCTTCTATATGCCTAAATAATAGCTATCCATAAAATTTTAGCCCCGTCTAAGAATCCATGTGAGCTCACCATCCAATCTTTGTTTCTAGTAATATTTTTAGTTTGTGAAGCAACTACATCTTATGTTTCTTTATAATTTCTGAAAATTTACCAGTACATGACCATGATCACAGAACCTCCCTCCACCAAATTTCATCTCATTTAATTTAGCCAATTTCCCTTTAGTAGAGAGCATTGCGAAGCAAGTACCATTTTAATTTACCCAAATAGTATGAAATTTTTACAGTGCCTTCATATGCCCAAATTATCATCCTCCTACAAATTTCAGCTTAATCCAATCATCTATGTGAGCCCAGCTTCAATTTCTACTTCCTGTCCAGATTGACACATTGCGAAGCAAGTTCTATATAGACCCCTCGTATTGCCCTCAAACATTTTGGGAGAACTTACATATCCAAATAATTGCCACATGCCAATATTCAGCTCAATCCATTCATTATTTTGAGCCCAGCTTCAACATTCATATTTCTTACCAGTGTGGTACTTTGCAAAGGAAGTACCACCTAAGCTCATCCATTTGATCTGAAAATTTGTGAAGACACTCTTCTTAGTATATGATTATCCTCAGCCAAAACTCACGCCCATTGTCCATGTGCATTTCCCGTACCGCTAATCAAACACTTGGCTGCTAATTCATGTTTGGGCATAGTTAGGTCTCCTCGTGAGATTCTTCTAGTGTAATTTTCTTCCCAGAACCTACCTGGGGAGTTTCCAGCCCACTAGACATGCCTATGCCATCTAGAACGCATTGCAATACCACGGTCATGCGGTGACCACGCGGTAGGCATGCGAGTTTACGCGCTCTAGAGTTGGGGCCATCGGCCACCGTCCAAACCTCGACGTATCGCCACCAAACCATGTATTTCTGATTAAATAGATATTTACGTAAATAGAAATGATTTTTTGAAAAAATAAAGAGCAAACTGTAAGGCAGCTCCAGTTCAAATTTGTCTCGGTTCCTATTGAATCTTCAGAATGTTGTCTTTTTCACTAGAGGTGGATCGAAAGCTTTTCGCACCCAAATATTTTGTTAATTCTGTTCCAAATTAATGCCGGATAAAAAGGATTTGGGTATAGTTTTCCTTGTTCGTTTTGAATGAACGTAACCCACCCCGGATCCTGCTCGTAAAGGCTCATTAAATATGGCCTAATATTTTATAAAAATGATTTTGTCCAATTTTGTAACAAATATTTGGTAGGTCCTTCACAAAAAAACTCATTTTGGGCACTCAAAAAAAGGAAAAAGATTTTTTTGTGCAAAGAAAATGAAAACTCCCTTTGGCAACATTGTTTGCCATTTAAAAATGCACCTTTGTGCACAATATGAGATCATTTGAACAAACTATTCCATGAATGTGGCCATAAGATTGATCATTTGGCTTCAAAGCCATGAATCTTCACAAATGATAGCTCATTTTTGAGAACACTTTTTTTGAAATAATTACTGTATTACAAGTTTATTATTTTTCTGGATAACTTGGTCACATATGATGATACAATGTGGAGGTTTTGCATTTTTTTGAGTTTTTCGAATTATTTATGCCTTTTTCAAAATGCGGTCGAAACGACGGACATGACCGTTCATAGCTAGGGGTTGAATCTTGCCATAATTTTGTTGTATCTATGATTAAATAGATACTTCTATACCTATAAATGATTTTTGAGAAAAATAAAGAGCAAACAATGAGGCACCTCCTGTTCAAATTTGACCTGCTTCTAACTAAATCTCCAGAGTTTTGTCTTTTTCACTAGAGGTGGATCGAAAGATTTTGGCACCCAAATATTTTGTCGATTATGCATTAAATATGTCCTAATATTTTATAAAAATAATTTTGTCCAATTTTGTAACAAATATTTGGTAGGTCCTTCACAAAAAAACTCATTTTGGGAACTCCCTTTGGGAACATTGTTTTCCATTTCAACATGCACCCTTGTGCACAATATGAGATCATTTGAATAAACTATTCCATCAATGTGGCCATAAGATTGATCATTTGGCTTCAAAGCCATGAATCTTCACACATGATAGCTCATTTCTGAGAACACTTTTTAAAAATAATTACCGTATTACAAGTTTATTATTTTTCCTGATAACTTGGTCACATATGATGACATAATGTGGAGGTTTTGCATTTTTTTGATATTTTTGAATTATTTATGCCCATTTCAATATGCGGTCGAAACGCAGGGCATGACCGTTCATAGCTAGGTGATGAATCTTGCAATAATTTTGTTGTATCTATGATTAAATAGATACTTTTTTACCTAGAAATAATTTTTGAGAAAAGTAAAGAGAAAAATATGAGGCACCTCTAGTTCAAATTTGACCCGCTTCCAGCTGAATCTGCAGAGTTGTGTCTTTTTCACTAGAGGTGGATCGAAAGCTTTTGGCACACAAACATTTTGTCAATTGTGCATTAAATATGGCCTAATATTTTATAAAAATGATTTTTTCCAATTTTGTAACAAATATTTGGTAGGTCCTTCACAATTAAAACTCATTTTGGGCACTCGAAAAAGGAAAATGATTTTTTTGCAAAGAAAATGAAAACCCCCTTTGGCAACATTGTTTGCCATTTCAACATGCACCCTTTTGAACAATATGAGATCATTTGAACAAAATATTCCATGAATGTGGCCATAAGATTGATCATTTGGCTTCAAAGCACTGAATCTTCACACATGATAGCTCATTTCTGAGAACACTTTTTTAAAGTAATTACCGTATTACAAGTTTGTTATTCTTCCTGGTAACTTGGTCACGTATAATGACACAAAGCGAATGTTTTGCAATTTTTTGATTTTTTTGAATTATTTATGCCCGTTTCAAAATGCGATCAAAACGACTGGCATGATCGTTCATAGCTAGGGGTTGAATCTTGCCATAATTTTGTTGGATCTCTGATTAAATAGTTACTTATGTACCTAGAAATGTTTTTTGGAAAAAATAAAGATCAAACTATGAGGCAGTTGCAGTTCAAATTTGACCCACTTCCAGCTAAATCGGCGGAACTTTGTCTTTTTCACGAGAGGTGGATCAAATTTTTTGACACCCAACCATTTGGTCAATTGTACATTAAATAGGACATAATATTTTATAAAATTGATCCGGAGTAATTTTGCAACAAATACATTGTATGTCCTTCATGAAAGAACTCATTTTGAACACTCGAAAAATAAAAAAATGAAATTTCCAATGCAAACAAGATGAAAACTCCATTTGAAAATATCGTTTGCCATTCAAATATGCACCCGTGTGTATGATAAGAGATCGTTTTATTGATTTTTTTCATGTGAAAATATAGAAGAAAACAATAGGGAAAACATAATTGCATATGCTTTAATCCGATTGGTGGAGTTAGTTGTGACGCGGATCGTTGACATGGCATCCATCCATCCATCCATCGATCTCTCCATCCTGCATCCATCCGTCCATCGATCCATTCATCACAGCAAACCCCATTCTCTCTCTCGCCCGAACCCTACACAACCCCTCCCTCTCCTCGATCGAGATCGAGTCGCCGCCCCCTTCACCGCTTGACTCGTCGCCATGGACCCAACCCACCCAACCCACCCGACTCCCTCTCCGACGCCTCCTCGCCGTCCGGCGCCAGCGATGGGTCTCCCTCGCCCACTCCCGTCATATGCGGCCGTGGCCTCCTCTCGGCCTCCAAGCGCAAGCCTAGGGCGGGGGTGAAGGCCAAGACGAAGGGAAAGGCGAAGGCCAGCCCCGACTCCCTCTCTTACGGCTCATCGCCATCCGCCAGTGTCGGGACTCCCTCCCTCTCCCCCGTCAAAGTCGGCCGCGGCTTCCTCTCGCCCTCCTTATAGGCGACGCCCAAGACCAGACCCCCCCTCGCCGCGGTGGCAATGTCCACATTGGCCTCTGTGTCCACTGTCGACGATCTGAGGGGCCTCGCCGCGTCGAGCCTCGACTGGCTCAAGCGCCGCCTCGACGCGCTCCATGCCGACTCCGCCCGTGATCTCGACGCCTCCCACTCCCGGATCTCCAAGCGCATCAAGGAGACTCACCTCTCTCATCTCCTTTCGCCATCCGTCCTTAGCGCGTCGATCCATCGATCCTAAGTTGTCATGTGATGGATCCCCTTCCATGTCCATGTGTGCTCTTCAGAGAAGAATCAATAGAAGTGTCCGATGGAGAAAGAAACAGCGGCAGCGACGACGTCGACGGCGGTGGTGAGGGTGTGTTGGCGGTGCAAGGAGAAGTACACACCGTCAGGCAACCCGCCGTGGTCCTGCATGTTCCACCCCTCCTTCTTCGTCTGCTGCCGCCACGACGACCAGAAGAGGTACTGACTCTGATCCCCACACTTTCGTCGTCAGTCCGCTAGATCTACCTGGTGATTGAGCATCACGACGGCGCTACAGGTACTACAAGCTCAAGGACGGTGACCCGTCGTATGCTGCCCAGTTCTACGACTGCTGCGGCGCTGAGGACCCCGATGCCGCCGGCTGCGCCACCGGATTCCACCTCTCCTACGATGACCCCGACAACTACTAGTACGCTCGCTTGTTCCTCTGAAACAAATTCAGTGTCTTGTTACTTTGTACAGTCAGTAAAGCAACCACCTGGACTGTGTGTAGCAAGAAATCAGGGTTCAAAATGAAACCCTATCTTGTAATATCACTTGTGTTCGACACCCTGTAATACCAGGTTTCAGAATAAAATCAATAGAATGAATTCTAGCCGTGAGCAATCCTAGAATAATATGTTTGAACAAGTCTGAAACCTGCACAATATATGTTTCTCCAACAAATAAATTGTGCGTTTGTGTGCAGTATGGTGTGCCGACTGAAAGGTTAAAATCCTTTGTTTAGTATTATCACTTGTGTTTGACAATTGACACCCTTTGCTAAGACTATATTTTGGCCATCAGAAATCATAGTTCAGTTTGAATAAACATGATGGATTGGATTCAGATCTTAGAAAGAGATGTGGGTTGGTTTGTCTAAAGAATTTTGAACCATGTAGTACAATATTTCTCCAGTGAAAAGTCTGATGCCTATACATTTCTTGTCTAGTTGAAGAAACTGTGCCTGCTCAGTATAGTGCATCGAGGGAAAGAATCGAGTATAGCTTTGTGTGTGCACAGGTGTTCAACTTATAACTTTGGGCACCGATTAATTCCGTTATTGTCAAACACATAATAGTTGTTGTATTCCAAGAAATTATGTTAAGTGTCTGAACAGATATAAGCTATCTACATCACACATACAGATAGTAAATCTTCCTCTGATTACATTTTGTTTGTGTTCTTTACATTCTTTCTTCAGCAACTAGTATCAGTCATAACATAAGGACGGAGCAGAGATTACTAGATCAAGTTATAATTGATTGATTGATTGACGGCCATCGCCGACGCTTGCTCTAGCTATATATACACCAGCCACACGTACGCACGCACTCAAAAGACCATGTGTCTATCAACTAATTACATTATTGATTGATTAATTGACTGACTGACTGACGATTACTTCAAAATGTTTTGTGTTGCCAAATACTAGCAAACCAGGCATGTTATATGGGTTCAGATGCTGATTGTTGTGAACATTTCAGGGTCGAGAGTAGAGGGGAGAGCAGCGGCAGCAGCGCCGATCAGGATCCCAGCAACCCGAGGTCGAAGCATTCCGCTACCGAGCAGCGGCGGCGGACCAAGATAAATGACAGACATGATAATCATTAGATCGAAATTCCATACTGAATTTGCATTGCGCAGAGTGCCCAAGATAATAACTAGAATACATTGTCTGGTGGGAACTCTATTTACCTTACCTTACATGTATAATGCACAAGGTCAGTTTGCGTACTATTACAAATGTGTGTGAGGATCCTTTGTGCTACTAGTATAATTTCATTCATGAATTCTGCACATAGATTTTTCATCCTGCTATAAAATTGCTTGTGTCTGAATCTGTTTGTCGTTGCTAGTCAGAAGTCGATTATTGTTGTTGTGTTCAGGATTCTATTTCTGTCATCTAAAATATGTGTTAATTTTGATACAACGTAAAGAGCTATGTGAGCCCTCCTCGAAGGGGCTTTGGCTGGACCTCTGATTGAGCTCCCCATAGACTTTGACCCAAGGTAAACACGAATTTGCTTTTGTTGTTGCTACAAATGTCCCTGTCTTGTTGAGAATATGGTTTGATCAACTGTGCTTAATGGTGTTGTGTCCTCTCGCAGCTCAAGAACGCAGGTGACAAGTTAAAGGACAAGAAGAAGAGGAAGAGGAGTTCCTGAACGTTTCTCGTGCACACCGTAGATACCACCACCACCGCCTTCTAGGAATTAAGCTGGTGCCATGCCACCCTTGTGTATCTATTTTTCATTGTATGTGCACTTGTTGGAGGTGCAGACGTGTATTTGCTCTTGTGAGTATTTGACTAGATGATTTCTTGATTTAATCACTTAATCGAGAGATTTATTGATTTTTTGTTCTTCAAATGTGTAAACTGAAATCTGTGAATGAAAATCTAAAAAGGCTGAGGCCCAAGCTATACTGGATTGGAAAATTGTGCATTTCCGAAAAACCAGAAATGTAGGCTTAATGAAATGGTCTGCAAAAAGGCCACGGACCAGAAAATAAAAAAGGCCAAATTGTTGGGCTTGGCCCATGTGGCCGACCAAAATCAATATAAAAAATACATTAAATGGGCTGAATTAATGGGCTCGGCCCATATAGAACACCAAATTGGACCGGGCTGATTCTAATTTACGACCTTTTCATTTGGTCGTAATTCTGCCATGTCAGCTTGCCACGGTGGATCCGACGTGGTGTAGTAGAACCTATGACCTTTTTTTGGTCGTAAATGTCTACGACCTTTTCAGAAGAAAGGTCCTTACTTTCTATTCTTGACCCTCAGCTTTTGACCATCAGTTTTTGGTCAAAAAAGGTCATAGATGAAAAATAATGACCATTCGGTGACCAATAGTGAAGGTCACCAGATAGCATATTTCTTGTAGTGCACCTGGAACACCATAATGTGATGGTGTGTCCGAACGTCATAGTCGAGCTCTATTGGATATGGTGCGTACTATGATGTCTCTTATCATTTTGCCACTATCGTTTTGGGGTTATGCATTGGAGACAATCACATTCACTTTAAATAGGGCGCCACCTAAATCCATTGAGATGATACCGTATGAATTATGGTTTGATAGAAACCTAAGATGTCATTTCTCAGAGTTTGGGAATGTGACACTTATGTGTGATAAGCTCGAACCCAAAGAGGAAAAGTGCAACTTCATAGGATACCCTAAGAACAGTTGGGTATACCTTCTATCTCTGATCCGAGTGCAAATTGTTTCTTGCTATAAATGGGTCCTTTCTCGAAAAAGAGTTTGTTTCGAAAGAATTGAGTGGGAGGAAGATAGAACTTGATGAGGTTGTTGAACCTTTCTTTCAACCAGTGATGAGGATATGTACATAGGGTAGGGTCCTAGGCAAGGCTTACATACCCTACCTAAGGACACTACATTGGAAGACTTGAAGATCAGGCATAAGCTTCCGACTAGATTCCAAGAGACGTTCAAGTCACTCGACAGGCTATCCACTCGGAGACTCCTTCCTTCACTCGGCAGTCGCATGTCACTCGGAAGACCTCATTCTCACTCGACGTTGGAAGACCAGGAGCCACCGTCAAGAGCCCAACGCGCAGACGTTGGTCCAATCGTCATTAATAGCTTTTATTATGTACGTTACCAACAATAGTAGACTTTAACCCCACGATCGGACCCTTACATGCTGGGTAATTATGAGGGGCAGCGAACTCTATATAAGCCGCCCCTCCCCTCCTGCACAAGGGTTCACAACCATTGTAATCTCAACATTCCACACGACATAAGCTCCCGAGCACTGAGACGTAGGGCTGTTACCTCCACGAGAGGGGCCTGAACTCATACATCCGTGTGTACACCCTTGCCATAGCTAGGACTCTGCCCTATCCTTATGTACCCCTTGTTGGGGAACGTTGCATGGGAAACAAAATTTTTGCTACGCACACGCAAGATCTATCCATGGTGATGAGCATCTACGAGAGGGAGAGTGGATCTACATACCCTTGTAGATCGCTAAGCGGGAAGAGTTAAGAAACGCGGTTGGTGTAGTCGAACGTCTTCGCGATCCAAATCGCCGAGCGTCCCGCGTTCTCATCACGATCTGTCCCGCGATCCAATCACGATCCGTCCCGCGAACTCATCACGATCCATCCCGCGGTCTCATCACGATCCATCCCGCGAACTCATCACTATCTGTCCCGCGATCTCATCATGATCCGTCCCGCGATCTCATCATAATCCGTCCCGCGAACTCATCACGATCCGTCCTGTGAACTCATCACAATCCGTCCCGTGATCTCATCACGATCCTTCCGATCTAGCGCCGAACGGACGGCACCTCCGCGGTCAGCACACGTATAGCTTGATGACGATCTCCGCCTTCTTGATCCAGCAAGAGGGAGCGGAGAGGTAGAAGAGTTCTCCGGCAGCGTGACGGTGCTGCAGTGATGGTGGTGGAGCTATTCTGGCAGGGCTTCGCCTAAGCACTGTAGAAAACCGATCTAGAGGAGAAACTATGCACTAGAGGAACGGGTAGCACGTGGCTGAATATTCTGTGCGAAGACCCTAAAATCCTCTAGTATATATAGGAAGAGAGGAGGAGGAGGCTTGGCTGCCAAAAATCAATCCCTTGGGTCGGCCAAAGTGGGGAGGAGAGGAGGACTCCTCCTCCAATCCTTGTGGGACTAGGATTCCTCCTTTTTTGGCCTTTTTCCACCTTTTTCCCTTTGGGCTTTTTCTCCCAGCCACATGGGACTTATGTGGGACTTCCACCAGCCCGAAAAAGTCTGGTATTTACTCTCCCACAACCCATGAAGCCTCTTGGGTCGAAATACCCCTCCCGGTGGTCTCCCGGTACACTACGGGCACTCCCGGTACATTACCGATTAGCCCGAAACTTTTCCTGTGACTAAAATGGGACTTCCTATATATCAATCTTTACCTCCGGACCATTCCAGAGCTCCTCATGACGTCCGGATCTCATCCGGGACTCTGAACAACGTTCGGTCACCACCATACATAACTCTATACTACCGAAACGTCACCGAACCTTAAGTGTGCAGACCCTACGGGTTCGAGAACTATGTAGACATGACTGAGAAACCTCTACGGTCAATAACCAATAGCGGGACCTGGATGCCCATATTGGTTCCTACATATTCTATGAAGATCTTTTATCGGTCGAACCTCTATGTCAAGGATTCAGTTAATCCTGTATGATGTTCCCTTTGTTCTTCGGTATGTTTACTTGCCCGAGATTCGATCGTCGGTATCTCCATACCTAGTTCAACCTCGTTACCGGCAAGTCTCTTTACTCATTCCGTAATACAAGATCCCATGACTAACACTTAGTCACATTGCTTGCAAGGCTTGTTGTAATGTTGTATTACCGAGTGGGCCCTGAGATACCTCTCCGTCACACGGAGTGACAAATCCCAGTCTTGATCCATGCCAACCCAACAGACACCCTCGGAGATACCTGTAGAGTACCTTTATAGTCACGCAGTTACGTTGCGACATTTGATACACACAAGGCACTCCTTGTCAGTGAGTTGCATGATCTCATGGTCATAGGAACAGATACTTGACATGCAGAAAACAGTAGCATTAAACTGACACGATCATATGCTACGTTTGTAGTTTGGGTCTTGTCCATCCCATCATTCTCCTAATGATGTGATCCCGTTATCAAATGACATCTCATGTCAATGGCTAGGAAACCTTAACCATCTTTGATCAACGAGCTAGTCTATTAGAGGCATACTAGGGACATGGTTTTGTCTATGTATCCACACATGCATCTAAGTCTCCGATCAATACAATTATAGCATGGATAATAAACGATTATCATGAACAAGGAAATATGATAATAACTAATTTATTATTGCCTCTAGGGCATATTTCCAACAGTCTCCCACTTGCACTAGAGTCAATAATCTAGTTCACATCACCATGTGATTTGCATTGTTATGAATCTAACACCCAATGAGTTTTGGGGCTCGATCATGCTTTGCATGTGAGAGAGGTCTTATAGTCAACGGGTCTGCGACATTCAGATCCGTGTGTACTTTGCAAATTTCTATGTCAAATCGTAAACACTGCTCCCACACTCCACTTGGTACTATTCCAAATGGCTGCTCCACTATACGTATCCAGATTGCAACTACGAGTCATCCGGATTGGTGTTAAAGATTGCATCGACGTGACTCTTTACGATGAACTCTTTATCACCTCCATAATCGAGAAACATCTCCTTAGTCTTTTAGTTACTAAGAATAATCTTGACCGCTGTCCAGTGCTCCATTCCAGGATCACTTTGAAACTTTCCGGCCATACTTATGGCAAGGCTGACATCGGGTCTTGTGCACATCATTGCATACATGATAGAGCCTATAGCTGAAGCATTGCAGTCACTGGGCATTGAGTCTTACTCAACTTTATACCTGACAAATCAGGCGAGAACTCTTTCTCTGACTGATCCATTTTGAACTCTTTCAAAATCTTGTCAAGGTATGTACTCATTGAAAGTTTCATCAAGTATCTTGATCTAACTCTATAGATCTTGATGCTCAACAATTAGGTAGCTTTATCCAGGTCTTCCTGTGAAAAACTCTTTTCAAACAACCCTTTATGCTTTCCAGAAATTCTATATCATTTCCGATCAACAATATGTCAACCACATATGCTTATCAGAAACTATACAGTGCTCCCACTCACTTTATCGTAAATATAAGTTTCTCGTAAACTTTGTATAGACTCAAAAACTTTAATCACCTCATCAAAGTGTATATTCCAACTCCGAGATGCTTGCTTCAGTTCATAGAAGGATCACTTAATCTTGCACACCTTTTAGCATCCTTAGGACTGACAAAACCTTCTGGTTGTATCACATACAACCTTTCCTCAAGAAAGGAAATGATGTTTTGGCATCCATCTGGCGATAGTTGGCGCACACCGTGGTGTAGGCATCTAAGCGACTTTCGGCGAGGTTGCATTTTCCATCCTTCGACATGTCTTCCGGCGGTGTTTTTGCTCTGGGTGACGAGATCCATTTCGGGGTGCTCACCTTCATCGTCGATGATTCGGCATGGCTCCAGGAAGCACTTCTCGATGTCGAGGCGCTCCCGGTCCGCGGGGCCGCACACTTCCGCGCGACTTCCTGCGGCGTGTTGCTGCGTTAGTCCTCGACTCCTTACGCGTCGGCTCCCCTCGCTGTTCGCGGTTGCAAGTGGTCCGGCCGCTCACGACTTCAGCGCTGGGTCAAACACGCAGTGGTGCGTCAAACTTCTTCTCCGCAGATTGCAGCACTCGAGCCCACCGAGTCCCTTCATGGCATGTTCGAGTCGGATTCTGATCCGTCCGACGTGCCTTTCGAGTGCGAAAGCTGCGATCCCGCAGCGGAGGTCTTGATGGTGGGCTCTCATTAGATTTCACCGCCTGGCTTTGGCCATGGAAGGCGCGAGGCTGGCAGTCCGTCGAATGAGCAACCGCGCCGCGAGGAGGAGGTTCTTCATACTCCCATCATCGACGCGACTGCTGAGGCTCAAGCTTTGGAGGCCGCGCACATTCCTGTGGAAGAGCTCCAGGAGGAACTTGATGAGCGCGCTCACCAGCGCCCACCACGTCCGAGTCAACGTCAGCGACAGCTCTTTCCAACTGGATCTCATGACAACGTTGAGGTATATCGAACTCCTGTACTGAATGTTGCAGCTGCTGCTAGAATAGCAGATTCTATTCAGCCGTCACGGTTAGAGGCTGGTAGAGGATTGATGCAGATCAGAGCTCTGTTAGATGTAGCGCAGCGTTATAATTGTGTTGTGTCTCAGTCGCGTAACAGGATACATAGCAATTCACCCAGGGCGGAGACCGTTTAGTCGGCACACAGGCCTGGATCGCCCTTGCGCCATCTGGGCGGAGGTTATCGTGAAGAGCAGGTCAGAGATCAGTTTCACCGCGAAGACCACCGTCGAGTGCCCACACCTCCACGGAGTGGTCCGTATGCGCCCCGACACCAGGACGATAGGCGCTCCTTCGGTGATGAGCGGAATGCAGATTTTGACGCCTGCAACCTCCTCGTTCAGAAGCGGATTGATAGGGGCAGAGCCCACAGAGAAGGACACGACAGATATTTTCCGAGTGGTAGCTCGGTTGTGGTTTCTGGTCCTCAGTGTTTCAGCAGAGCCATCCGTTCTGTAGAGATTCCCCCCAACTTCAAGTTTACTAGCGAAACAAAGCCAGAGACTTGGTTATATGATTACCGAGTGCTGTGCAAATTGGTGGCGGAAATGACAATGTCGCAATGAAGCACCTATCCTTGATGTTTGATGGTTCAACTCGAGCTTGGTTGAATCGTTTGGCCCCTTCCAGTATACATTGCTGGGAGGATCTTGCCCGAGTGTTTGTCCGAACCTTTTAGGGTACCTGCAAGCGTCCGACAGGTCTGGTCAACTTATAACATTGTGTCCAGAAGCCTGATGAAACTTTGAGAGACTACATTCAGCGGTGGTCCACTTTGCACCATACAGTGGAGAATGTGTCAGAGCACCAGGCGTTGTGTGCTTTCAAGGCCGGCGTGAGATACAGGGAGCTATACCTGAAGTTCGGGCGCACGGGTGATATTTCACTTGGCAAGATGATGGAAATCACCACTCGGTACACCAATGGCGAGGAAGAAGACTGCCTCCATAGCGGCAAAGGAAAGGCAGTCGCCAATGAGGCTGGTGGCAGTAACAATTGGAAACAGAAGCGAAAAGCTGAAGGTCCGGTTCAAGCAGAAGCAGCCGCACTGACGACTCAGTCAAAAATCAAGGGGAAAGGTAAAGCACAGTATGCCCCCAAGAAAGGAAAAAAATCAGTCAGGGACTGATATCATGGATCAGCCGTGTGTAATTCACACGAGGAAAGATGCGGAAGGCAATGTGATTCTGCCCAAGCACACCTCTCGGTAGTGTCGAACCCTTATCCAGCAATTCAAAGGGGACCCGCCAAGTGATAGATCTCCTAAGAAGGGTGATAAAGATGAAGATAAATAAACATTCCCAGATGTTACTGCTACTGGTGATCTTTGCTGATGTCGAGAGCAAGAGTCATCTGAAAGTCATCAACAGAGAAATCAACATGGCTGTACCAGATACCCCCACCTACCTCAAGTGGTCCCAATATGCTATCATATTCGACCAGACAGACCATCCGACTCATGTGGCCACTCTCGGTCGACAGGCTCTAGTAGTTGATCCGGTGGGGGGGGCACTCGACTTAGAAAGGTCCTCATGGACAGTGGCAGCGGTCTGAACATTCTCTATGCGGATACCCTGAAAGGATGGGCATTCTGATGTCCCGTCTGAGTGAAAGCAACATGCAGTTTCACGGGGTCATCCCAGGAAAGAAGGCAAAGTCACTCGGCCAGATAGCATTGGATGTGACATTCGGGAATGAAAAAATTTTCTGAAAAGAAAAGTTGATGTTTGAAGTCGTGGATTTCCAGAGTGCTTACCACACCATTTTGGGTCGACCTGCGTATGCACGTTTCGTGGCCCGACCATGTTACGTGTACCTCAAGTTGAAGATGTCAGGCCCTAAGGGCATGATCACGGTCACCGGCAATCGACAATGGGCCGAAGAATGCCTCCAGCAAGGCTCCAAGATAGCCGATCACCATATGGCCATGGTTGGATTGGAGGAGTACAAGACAACCGCTGATCCTGCTGATTTGGTCTGCGCAAAGAAGCCGGCTTTCGAGTCGGCATTTCAGTTGGTAGGGGAAGTGAAGAAGGTGCACATCCACCCGACGGATCCTACTGCTGCCTCGACGGATATCTCATCAACACTCGATAGTAAATAGGAAGCCGAGCTCATCCATTTCCTCCGTGAGAACTGGGATATCTTCAAATGGAAGCCTGCTGACATGCCGAGGGTTCCTAGGGAGCTGCCTAAGCACCGTCTGCGAGTGGATCCGAAAGCCAAACCCTTCAGGGAGCATTTGCGTTGCTCAGCGGCGGAGAAGCGCAAGGTAATCAGAGAAGAAGTGGCACGTCTCTTGCAAGCCAAGTTCATTCGGGAGATTTACCACTCCGAGTGGCTCTCGGATGTTGTGATGGTACCAAAGAAAGATAAGTCGTTGCGCATGTGCATTGACTTCAAACATCTCAACAAAGTATGCCCGAAAGATCATTTTCCGCTCCCCCGCATAGATCAATTTGTTGACTCGACTGTGGGGTGCAAGTGTTTATCGTTTTTGGATGCTTACTCTGGGTACTATCAGATCCGTCTGTATGGCCCAGACGAAATAAAGACAGCCTTCATCACCCCATTCATGTGTTTTTGTTACATCACTATGCCTTTTGGTCTCAAAAATGCTGGTGCAACTTTTATGCGCATGATTCAGAAATGTTTACTCGAGCAGATCCCTCGGAATGTCGAGGCGTACATGGATGATATAGTGGTCACGTCCCACAAAGGTTCCAACTTGTTGGCCAACTTGGCCGAAACATTCGCCAATCTGAGGAGATTCGACATAAAGTTGAATCCGACCAAGTGTACTTTTGGCGTCCCTGGCGGCAAATTACTCGGTTTTCTCGTTTCCGAATGGGGAATTGATGTCAACCCTAAAAAGATCAGCGCCATTACCCGAATGAAGACTCCCGTGCGAGTGCACGACGTTCGGAAGCTCACAGGTTGCTTGGCAGCATTGAGTCGATTCATTTATCGTGTTGGTGAGAAGGCTCTGCCTTTATATCAATTGAGGAAGAAGTCCGACACGTTCGAGTGGACTCCAGAAGCCGAAGCAGTGTTTGTTGAGCTCAAAGCCCTGCTCTCCACCCAACCGGTGCTTGCTGCTCCTACCAGCAAAGAGCCCTTGCTCCTGTACATCGCGGCCACAAATCAGGTCGTTAGTACAGTGCTAACTATCGAGCGGGAAGAGGAGGGTAAAGCTTATAAAGTCCAGCGGCCAGTCTATTATGTCTCGAAAGTTTTGTCCCCCTCAAAGCAAAGATATCCACACTATCAGATGCTGGTTTATGAAATTTACCTATTAGCGAAGAAGGTGGCACATTATTTCCAAGACCACTCGATTTCAGTCATCAGTGATGCTCCTTTGTTCGAGATTTTCAATAATCGAGACGCATTAGGTCGAGTGGCTAAATGGGCAATCGAGCTTGGACACTTTGACATCAGATTTGAAGCCAAAAAAGGAATCAAGTGCCAAGCATTGGCAGATTTCATGGCCGAGTGGATTGAACAGCAACAACCTATCCAAGTTCACTCGGCACATTGGACAATGTTCTTTGACGGCTCTGAAATGTTGAATGGGTCCGGTGCTGGTGTTGTCTTTATATCTCCCAGGGGTGACAAGCTCAGCTATGTCTTGCAAATTCACTTTGATTCCTCCAACAATGAGGCAGAATATGAAGCACTTTTGTATGGGTTGCGCATGGCTATCTCACTCGGTTTCAAGCGCCTGATGGTTTATGGCGACTCAGATCTGGTGGTGAATCAAGTGATAAAAGAGTGGGATGTTCAAAACCCCGCCATGACTGGATACTGCACTGCAATCCGAAAGTTGGAGAAGAAATTCGAAGGCCTGGAACTTTATCATGTTCCCCGACTGAAAAATCAGGCGGCTGATGAGCTATCCAAGATTGGGTCCACTCGACGGCCTGTCCCCAGCGGTGTGTACTTAGAGGACTTGCACACTCCTTCGATTCAAGAAGATCCTTTCACCGAAGAGCACCCACAAGCTTTGAGTTCCACTGACACGACAGAAGTCGATGCCCCTGTAGTAATTGATCTGGTCATGGAGATTCTGGTTATCACTCCCGATTGGACGGTGCCTTACATTGCCTATATCCTCAGACAAGAGCTCCCTGAAGATGAAATAGAGGCTCGACAGATTGTGCGCAGGTCCAAGGCTTTTACTATGATGGGAGATCAGCTGTTCAGAGAGAGTGCGACTGCTATTACACAGCGCTGCATTTCCCTCGAGGAAGGTCGAATGATTCTGGACGAGATTCACTCGGGAACTTGCGGCCACCATGTGTCCTCAAGGATGATTGTCGCTAAAGCATACTAAGCTGGTTTTTACTGGCCACGAGCTAATGAGATGGATAAAGTCAGCGTTGATCATTGTGATGGTTGCCAGTTCTATGCAAACTTGTCACACAAGCCGACATCTGCTTTGAAGACAATTCCTCTTGCCTGGACGTTTGTTGTTTGGGGACTCGACATGGTTGGTCCCTTTCGACCCGGAAAAGGCAGATTCACTCACTTGCTGGTAGCAGTCGACAAATTCACCAAGCGGATAGAAGCCAAGCCAATCAAGAAGCTGAACTCCCGCACGGCGGTCAGATTCATGAGGGAGATAATTTATCGATACGGCATTCCACACAACATCATCACAGACAATGACACTAATTTTGACTCAGAAGAATTGAGGAACTTCTGTAACTCCCAAGGCACCTGTGTGGATTATGCATCCGTTGCACATCCTCGAACCAATGGAGAAGTCGAGCGGGATAATGGTCTCATCTTGCAAGGTCTGAAGCCTCGTCTCATGCGCAATTTGGATCATGCTGCCGGAGCATGGGTAACTGAGTTGCCATCTGTTTTGTGGGGTCTGAGGACGATGCCTAATCGGTCGACTGGACGGACTCCTTTCTTCCTGGTCTATGGTGCTAAAGCTGTCTTGCCGAGTGACTTGTTTCACAATTCTCCTCGAGTGGAACTGTATTCTGAGGCTGAAGCCGAACAGGCTAGGCAGGATGGTGTAGATCTCCTAGAGGAAGAATGAGAGATGGCTTTGATCCGGACTACTGCCTATCAGCAGGATCTATAACGCTTCCATGCAAAGAATGTCAAGAGTCAATCGTTTCTTGAGGGAGACTTGGTGCTCCGAGTGAATCAACACCGACTTCACAAGCTTGCTCCTGCATGGGAAGGTCCTTTTGTCATCACTAAGGTGCTTAACAATGGAGCCTATCATCTGTATAATCTCATGAAGCGGATAGACGAACCATGAGCATGGAACGCAGATCTGCTCCGGCATTTTTATACTTAAGAGACAGAAGAATCTTCTGATGTAATAAGAAAACTTCGTCAATGCAATTCACATTTCTGCAATATATATTGTCAATTCCGATCGTACAGTTTCATTCTTGGGAATACTCCGAGTGATGAGCAATCCTCACACTCGGGCGGCTTAGCTACGAACATGCTTTCGCCTAAGTTAAAAACCCTGTCAGGTGGATAGCAGTCCATTCACTCGACGGCCTATTTACGAACCCATCTTCACTTAGGATAAAAAATACTCCGAGTAATGAGCAATCCTCACACTCGGGGGCTTAGCTACGAACATGTTTCGCCTAAGTTAAAAACCCTGTCGGGTGGATAGCAGTCCATTCACTCAATGCCCTATTTGCGAATCCGTCTTCGCTTAGGTTCAAAAATACTTCGAGTGATGAGCAATCCTCACACTCAGGGGCTTAGCTACGAACATGTTTCGCCTAAGTTAAAAACCCCGTCGGGTGGATAGTAATCCTTTCACTCAACAGCTTAGCTCTGAATCGACATTCGCCTAAGTTCAAAAAAACTCTGAGTGATGAGCAATCCTCACACTCAGGGGCTTAGCTGCGAACATGTTTCGCCTAAGTTAAAAACCATGTCGGGTGGATAGCAGTCCATTCACTCAACGGCTTAGCTGCGAATCGACATTCGCCTAAGTTATAAACTACTCCGAGTGATGAGCAATCTGTTGGAAATATGCCCTAGAGGCAATAATAAATTAGTTATTATCATATTTCCTTGTTCATGATAATCGTTTATTATCCATGCTATAATTGTATTGATCGGAGACTTAAATGCATGTGTGGATACATAGACAAAACCATGTCCCTAGTATGCCTCTAATGGACTAGCTCGCTGATCAAAGGATGGTTAAGGTCTCCTAGCCATGGACATGAGATGTCATTTGATAACGGGATCACATCATTAGGAGAATGATGTGATGGACAAGACCCAAACTGCAAACGTAGCATATGATCGTGTCAGTTTATTGCTACTGTTTTCCGCATGTCAAGTATGTGTTCCTATGACCATGAGATCATGCAACTCACAGATATCGGAGGAGTGCCTTGTGTGTATCAAACGTCGCAACGTAACTGCGTGACTATAAAGGTGCTCTACAGGTATCTCCGATGGTGTCTGTTGAGTTGGCATGGATCGAGACTGGGATTTGTTACTCCGTGTGACGGAGAGGTATCTCGGGGCCCACTCGGTAATGCAACATCACAATAAGCCTTGCAAGCAATGTCACTAATTGTTAGTTGCGGGATCTTGTATTACGGAACAAGTAAAGAGACTTGCCGGTAACGAGGTTGAACTAGGTATGGAGATACCGACGATCGAATCTCGGGCAAGTAACATACCGAAGAACAAAGGGAACATTATACGGGATTAACTGAATCCTTGACATAGAGGTTCGACCGATAAAGATCTTCGTAGAATATGTAGGAACCAATGTGGACGTCCAGGTCCCGCCATTGGTTATTGACCGTAGAGGTGTCTCGGTCATGTCTACATAGTTCTCGAACCCGCAGGGTCTGCACACTTAAGGTTCGGTGACATTTCGATAGTGTAGAGATATGTATGGTGGTGACCGAAGTTTGTTCGGAGTCCTGTATGAGATCCCGGACGTCACGAGGAGCTCCGGAATGGTCTGGAGGTAAAGATTCATATATAGGAAGTCCCAGTTTGGTTTCCGAAAAAGTTTCGGCCTCATCGGTAGTGTACCGGGAGTGCCGGTATTGTACCGGGAGGCCTCCGGGAGGGGTATTTCGACCCCAAGAGGTCCATGGGCTGTGGGATAATAATAACCAGCCCTTAGTGGGCTGGGAAAACAGCCACAAAGGCCCATGGTGCAGGAGAGAAAGTCCTAAAGCAATAAGTGGAGAATCAGCCAATAGGAGGCAATCCTACTCCAACTAGGATTGGAGGTGAAGTAGGATTGCTTCCCACCTCCTATTTCAGCCAACCCAAAGGCCTTGGCTGCCTCTCCTCTCCTCTCCTCCTATATATACTAGTGGATTGGCTGGTTTTTGGACAGAATTTCCGGCCACGTGCTACCCGTTTCACCGGTGCACAGTTTCTCCTCTAGATCGGTTTTCCGCAGTGCTTAGGCAAAGCCCTGCCGGAATCACTCCACCACCATCACCGTAGCACCGTCATGCTGCTGGTGAACTCTCTCTCCTCTCCACCTCCTCTTGCTGGATCAAGACGGTGGAGATCGTCATCAAGCTGCATGTGTGCTGAACGCGGAGGTGCCGTCCGTTCGGCGCTAGATCGGAAGGACCGTGATCGAGATCGCGAGACGGTTCGTGATGAGATCGCGGAACGGATCATGATGAGTTCGTGAGACAGATCGTGATCAAGATCGTGAGATGGATCGTGATGAGATCGCGGGATGGATCGTGATGAGTTCACGGGACGGATCGTGATTGGATCGCGGGACGGATCGTGATGAGATCGCGGGACGCTTGGCGATTTGGATCGCAAAGATGTTCCACTACACCAACCGCGTTTCTTAACGCTTCCCGCTTAGCGATCTACAAGGGTATGTAGATCCACTCTCCCTCTCGTAGATGCTCATCAGCATGGATAGGTTTGCATGTGCGTAGGAAATTTTTTGTTTCCCATGCGACGTTCCCCAACAGTGGCATCATGAGCTAGGTTGATGGTTCGATGAGATCTCGAGTAGAACACAAAAGGTTTGTGGGCGTTGATGCTTAGATTGCTTCCTCCCTTGGTCGGATTTTGGTTCAGCGGGATTTTGAGATGAAGCGGCCCGGACCAACATTACTCGTACGCTTACGAGAGACCGGTTCCCTCGACGCAACTTGTTTCTTAGATGGCTTGCGGGTGACAGTTTCTCTCACTTTAGTTGGATCGGATCCGACAAAGGTGGTCCTTGAGAAGGTTGAAAAGCAATCTATGTATCACCGTTGTGGTTTATGCGTAGGTGAGAATCGTTCGTGCTAGATACCCATAGCAGCCACGTAAAACATGCAACAACAATTAGAGGACGTCTAACTTGTTTTTGCAGGGTATGTTGTGATGTGATATGGCCAATTACATGATGAGATATATGTGATGTATGAGATGATCATGTGATGTATAGATTATCACGACTTGCATGTCGATGAATACGGCAACCGGCAGGAGCCATAGGGTTGTCTTTAATTATTGTATGACATGCGTGTCAATCATTAAGCGCTATGTAATGCTTTACTTTATCGCTAGACGGTAGCAATAGTAGTAGAAGCATGCAGGGCGTGACAACCCCGATGGCGACACGTTGATGGAGATCAAGATGATGGAGATGATTGTGTCATGCCGGTGACGATGGAGATCATGCCGGTGCTTTCTAGATGGAGATCAAAAGCACAAGTTCATGGCCATATCATGTCACTTATGATTTGCATGTGATGTTAATCCTTTTTATGCACCTTGTTTTGATTAGGTCGACGGTAGCATTAGGTGATCCCTCACTTGAATTTCAAGATGAACTGTGTTCTCCCCGAGTGTGCACCGTTGCAAAAGTTCGTCGTGTTGAGACACCACGTGATGATCGGGTGTGATAGAATCTACGTTCACATACAACAGGTGCAAGCCAGATTTGCACGCGCAGAACACTCGGGCTAAACTTGACGAGCCTAGCATGTACAGACATGGCCTCGGAACACAAGAGACCGAAAGGTCGAACATGAGTCATATAGTAGATATGATCAACATAATGATGTTCACCATTGCAGCCACCTCAACTCACGTGATGATCGGACTTGAGTTGGTGAATTTGGATCATGTATCACTCGAATGATCGGAGGGATGTCAATTTGAGTGGGAGTTCTTAGGTAATATGATTAATTCAACTCATTATCATGAACATAGTCAAAGTGTCTTTGCCAATTATGTTGTAGATTACTAGCTCACGCTGTAGCTCCCTTGTAGTTTTATATGTTCCTAGAGAAATAGTATTGAAAGATGATGGTAGCAAAATTGCGGACTGGGTCCGTGATCTGAGGATTGTCCTCATTGCTGCACAGAAGGCTTATGTCCTTAATGCACCGCTCGGTGCGCCACCCCATCTAGCGTCGTCTGTAGATGTTGTGAACATCTGACACGCACGTTTCGATGACTACTTGATAGTTTAGTGCGTCATGCATTATGGCTTAGAATTGAGGCTCCGAAACGTTTTGAACGTCACGGAACATATGAGATGTTCTAAGAGCTGAGATTGTGATCTCAGGCTCGTGCCCGAGTTGCGAGATATAGGATCTCCAACGAGATTCTTTGCCTGCAAGATGAAAGAGAATAGCTCAATCGTTGAGCATGTGCTCAGACTGTCTGGGTACTACAATCGCTTGAATCGAGTGGGAGTTGATCTTCCAGATAAGATAGTGATTGATGTAGTTCTCCAAGTCACTGTCACTGAGCTACTAGAACTTGGTGATGAACTATAAAATGCCAGGGAAAGAAATGTTGATCCCTGAGATGTTCGCGATGTTTGACACCGCGACGGTAGAAATCAAGAAGGAGCGTCAAGTGTTGATGGTTAATCAAACCACTAGTTTTGAGAAGGGCAAGAGCAAGGAGGGAAACTTCATGGATAGCAAGTCAGTTGCTGCTCCAGTGAAGCAACCCAAAGTTGAACTCAAACCCGAGACTAAGTGCTTCTGTTATGAGGTGAGCGGTCGCTGAAGCGGAACAACCCTAGATACTTGGTAGATAAGAAGGCTGGCAACATTGATAGAAGTATATTTGATATACGAGTTACTAATGTGTACCTTGCTAGTACTCTTAGTAGCACCTGAGTATTGGATACCGGTTCGGTTGCTAAATGTTAGTAACTCGAAATAAAAGCTATGGAATAAATGGAGAACTAGCTATGGGTGAGGTGACGATATGTGTTGGAAGTGTTTCCAAGGTTGATGTGATCAACATCGCACGCTCTCTCTACCTTCAGGATTAGTGACGAACCTAAATAAATGTTATTTGGTGTTTTGCGTTGAGCATGAACATGATTAGATCATGTTTATTGCAATACGGTTATTCATTTAAGTTAGAGAATAATGGTTATTATGTTCACATGAATAATACCTTCAATGGTCATGCACCCAGTGAGAATGGTTTGTTGAAATCTTGATCGTAGTATTACACATGTTCATAACATTGATGTCAAAAGATACAAAGTTAATAATGATAGTACCACATACTTGTGGCACTGCCGCTAAATGTCATATTGGTATAAAGCGCATGTAGAAACTCCATGCTGATGGATATTTGGACTCATTCGATTTCGAATCGGTTGAGACATGCGAACCATGCCTCTTGGGCAAGATGACTAAAGGACCCCGTTGGATGGAGCGGGCAAGTGATTCATTGGAAATGATACATGTTGATGTATGCAATCTAGTGAGTCTTGTAGCGTGCAGTGGATATCGTTATTTTCTTACCTTCACTGATGATTTGAGTAGATATAGTGTATATTTACTTAATGAAACACAAGTCTAAATCGTTTGAAAGGTTCAAGCAAATTCAGAGTGAAGTTTAAAGATCATCGTGACAAGAAGATAAAAATGACTGCGATATGATCGTGGAGGTGAATATCTGAGTCACGAGTTTGGCATACAACTTAAGACAATGGGAAAGTTGTTTCACAACTAAACGCCACTTGGAACACCATAGTGTGATGGTGTGTCCGAACATCATAGTTATGCTCTATTGGACATGGTGCGTGCTATGATGTCTCTTGTCATTTTACTACTATAATTTTGGGGTTATGCATTAGAGACAACTACATTCCTTTTAAATAGGGCACCATCTAAATCCGTTGAGATGACACCATGTGAATTATGGTTTGATAGAAACCTAAGCTGTCATTTCTTAATATTTGGGGATGTGACACTTGTGTGGAAAATGTTTTCACCTAATGAGGTCGAACCCAAGGCGGACAAATTGCATCTTCATAGAATACCCTAAGATCAGTTGGGTGAACCTTCAATCTCAAATCCTAGTGCAAAGTGTTTGTTGCTTAAACGGATCCTTTCTCGAGGAAATGTTTCTCTTGAAGTATTGAGTGGGAGGAAGATAGAACTTGATGAGGTTGTTAAACCATTGTTCAACCAGAGAGTAGCGCAACGTAGAAAGATGTTTCTGTGAAGCCTACGTTAGTTGAAGAGGAAGTTAATGATGATGATCATGAAGCTTCAGGATCAAGTTACTATCGAACTTCGTAGGTCGACAAGGATGTGTACTGCTCCTAAGTGGTACGACAACTCTGTCTTGGAGATCATGTTGTTGGACAATGATGAACCTACGAGCTATGGAGAAGTGATGATGGGCCCGGATTCCGACAAATGGTTAGAGGCCATGAAATCCGAGATAGGATCCATGTATGAAAACCAAGTGTAGACTTTGGTAGACTTGCTCGTTGGACGGCAGGTCGTTGAGTACAAATGGATCTTTAAAATGAAGACAGACACTGATGGTGAATGTCACTATTTGTAAAGCTCGACTTGTTGCAAAGATGTTTGTGACAAGTTCAAGGAGTTGACTACGATGAGACTTTCTCACTCGTAGTGGTGCTAAAGTCTATTGGAATTATGTTAGCAGTTGCTGTGTTTTCAATTATGAAATCTGGCAGATGGATGTCAAAACATCGTTTCCTTAACGGTTTACTTGAGGAAAGGTTGTATGTGATACAACCAGAAGGTTTTGTTAGGCCTAAGGATGCTAAAAGGTGTGCAAGCTTCGGTGATCCTTCCATGGACTGAAGCAAGCATCTTGGAGTTGGAATATACGCTTTGATGAGGTGATCAAAGTTTTGATGTTTATACAAAGTTTACGAGAAACTTGTATTTGCAATAAAGTGAGTGGGAGCACTATACAATTTCTGATAAGTATATGTGGATGACATATTGTTGATCAGAAATAATGTAGAGTTTCTGGAAAGCATAAAACAGTCATTTGGAAAGTGATTTTCAACGGAAGACCTGGATGAAGCTACCTAATTGTTGAGCATCAAAATCTATGGAGATAGATCAAGATGCTCGATGAGACTTTCAATGAGTGCATACCTTGACAAGATTTTGAAAGAGTTCAAAATGGATCAGTCAGAGAAAGAGTTCTCGCCTGATTTGTAAGGTGTGGTAGCAGTGTTTACGGTTTGACATAGAGATTTGCAAAGTACACACGGATCTGAATATCGCAGACCCGTTGACTATAGGACCTTTCTCACATGCAAAGCATGATCGAGCCCCAGAACTCATTGGGTGTTAGATTCATAACAATGCGAATCACATGGTGATGTGAACTAGATTATTGACTCTAGTGCAAGTGGGAGACTGTTGGAAATATGCCCTAGAGGCAATAATAAATTAGTTATTATCATATTTCCTTGTTCATGATAATCGTTTATTATCCATGCTATAATTGTATTGATCGGAGACTTAAATGCATGTGTGGATACATAGACAAAACCATGTCCCTAGTATGCCTCTAATGGACTAGCTCGTTGATCAAAGGATGGTTAAGGTCTCCTAGCCATGGACATGAGATGTCATTTGATAACGGGATCACATCATTAGGAGAATGATGTGATGGACAAGACCCAAACTGCAAACATAGCATATGATCGTGTCAGTTTATTGCTACTGTTTTCCGCATGTCAAGTATGTGTTCCTATGACCATGAGATCATGCAACTCACAGATATCGGAGCAGTGCCTTGTGTGTATCAAACGTCGCAACGTAACTGCGTGACTATAAAGGTGCTCTACAGGTATCTCCGATGGTGTCTGTTGAGTTGGCATGGATCGAGACTGGGATTTGTTACTCCGTGTGACGGAGAGGTATCTCGGGGCCCACTCGGTAATGCAACATCACAATAAGCCTTGCAAGCAATGTCACTAATTGTTAGTTGCGGGATCTTGTATTACGGAACAAGTAGAGAGACTTGCCGGTAACGAGGTTGAATTAGGTATGGAGATACCGACGATCGAATCTCGGGCAAGTAACATACCGAAGAACAAAGGGAACGTTATACGGGATTAACTGAATCCTTGACATAGAGGTTCGACCGATAAAGATCTTCGTAGAATATGTAGGAACCAATGTGGACGTCCAGGTCCCGCCATTGGTTATTGACCGTAGAGGTGTCTCGGTTATGTCTACATAGTTCTCGAACCCGCAGGGTCTGCACACTTAAGGTTCGGTGACGTTTCGATAGTGTCGAGTTATGTATGGTGGTGACCGAAGTTTTTTCGGAGTCCCGGATGAGATCCTGGACATCACGAGGAGCTCCGGAATGGTCCGGAGGTAAAGATTCATATATAGGAAGTCCCAGTTTGGTTTCCGGAAAAGTTTTGGGCTCATCGGTAGTGTACCGGGAGTGCCGTTAGTGTACCGGGAGGCCTCCGGGAGGGGTATTTCGACCCCAAGAGGTCCATGGGCTGTGGGAGAATAATAACCATCCCTTAGTGGGCTGGGAAAACAGCCACAAAGGCCCATGGCGCAGGAGAGAAAGTCCTAAAGCAATAAGTGGAAATCAGCCAATAGGAGGCAATCCTACTCCAACTAGGATTGGAGGTGAAGTAGGATTGCTTCCCACCTCCTATTTAGGCCAACCCAAAGGCCTTGGATGCCTCTCCTCTCCTCTCCTCCTATATATACTAGTGGATTGGGTGGTTTTTGGACAGAATTTCCGGCCACGTGCTACCCGTTTCACCGGTGCACAGTTTCTCCTCTAGATCGGTTTTCCGCAGCGCTTAGGCGAAGCCCTGCCAGAATCACTCCACCACCATCACCGGAGCGCCGTCATGCTTCCGGTGAACTCTCTCTCCTCTCCACCTCCTCTTGCTGGATCAAGACGGTGGAGATCGTCATCAAGCTGCACGTGGGCTGAACGCGGAGGTGCCGTCCGTTCGGCGCTAGATCGGAAGGACCGTGATCGAGATCGCGAGACGGTTCGTGATGAGATCGCGGAACGGATCGTGATGAGTTCGCGGGACAGATCGTGATCAAGATCGTGAGACGGATCGTGATGAGATCGCGGGACGGATCGTGATGAGTTCACGGGACGGATCGTGATTGGATCACGGGACGGATCGTGATGAGATCGCGGGACGCTTGGCGATTTGGATCGCGAAGATGTTCGAGTACACCAACCGCGTTTCTTAACGCTTCCCGCTTAGTGATCTACAAGGGTATGTAGATCCAATCTCCCTCTCGTAGATGCTCATCACCATGGATAGGTTTGCATGTGCGTAGGAAATTTTTTGTTACCCATGCGACGTTCCCCAACAGCTCACACTCGGGGGCTTAGCTGCGAACATGTTTCGCCTAAGCTAAAAAAAATGTTGGGTGGATAGTAATCCATTCACTCGACAGTTTAGCTGTGAATCGACATTCGCCTAAGCTCGAAAAAAGTCCGAGTGATGAGAAATCCTCACACTCAGGGGCTTAGCTGCGAACATGTTTTGCCTAAGTTGAAAGCCTTGTCGGGTGAATAACAATCCATTCACTCGATGACTTAGCTGCAAATTGACATTCGCCTAAGTTCTAAACTACTCCGACTGACGAGCAATCCTCACACTCGGGGGCTTATCTGCGAACACGTTTTTCCTAAGTTAAAAACCTTATCGGGTGGAGAGCAGTCCATCCACTCGACAACTTAGTTGCGAATCGACATTCGCCTAAGTTATAAACTACTCCGAGTGGTGAGCAATCCTCACACTTAGGGGCTTAGTTGCGAACATGTTTCTCCTAAGTTAAAAACCTTGTCGGGTGGGTAGTAGTCTATCCCCTCGACGGCTTAGCCGCGAACATATTTTGCCTAAGTCAAAAAGAAATACAGTTGAACACGCGATTAAAGTCGGATACAGATAAAATCCAAAGGTTAAATCACAGATAAATGTTTTGCAAAGAAGCAAATGTGCTCAGGCCCAAGGCCGGAGTGAAGTTTTGGGGGATACAATTCCACTCGGCATACCGAGGCGAATAAAAGTATTTCTTCCAAAGGTCATGTTTTTTAAGTATCTAACGAGCTGGCTGGCTCGACAAAAATGTCCAAGTCGACGTCATCTACAATTCTAGTGGCTTCTTCGATGAAGGTTTCCATTGAGTCCTCAAACTAGAGTTTCTTCGTGTTAACCACTCGGAGCTCCTTCAGCTTCTCTTCCCTCACATGCCTGCAATGGACCCTGATGAGTGATAGCGCCACGTCGGGCCCGCAGCGAGCAGCAGATTTCTTCTAGGCCTGCACTCGACTTGGAAGTTCATTCAAGCGAGCCATCATGGAGTTGAGGCTGAGCTGAAGGGTGTCCTCAGGCCATAGCTCCTTGTCAATTCACTCCATTGCAGATTTCAGTCGGACAAGATATGCCTGAACGCCCTGGAGCCGGAAATTGAGTCTGGGCATGTTCATGGCCACCGCGTCTGCAACAGGTGACTTAGTGGGATCCAGATTGGGCTCAACCTCCTTTGTCTCCTTCTCGAAGTCCTGGCAGAATTCTGTTGAAGAGTGGGAATGGGAGGAGAATCGGTGAGCTACGACCTTCAAAGATTTTACAAACTTCAGTCGACAAGAAACACTCACCATCGAGCATGATGTACATCTTCCTCGAGAATTCGCCCAAGTGCTTCTCCGGGCCGTTGCTCCTTTTGTTCAGCTGCTCGGCCCTTTTGACGAGGTCCACTCACTCCTGCTTCAGCTTTGCGTTCTCCTCCTTCAGCTTCTTGGCGGCCGCTAGCTTCCGATCTGCAGCTTCGGTTTTATCCCTGGCCACCCGTTGGGTGTCGGCGAGTGTTTTGTCCTTCTCCTCCAGTGCCTTCTTCATGGAATCTAAAGAAACAACATTGTTGAGTTGCACTTGGAGTCGATGATTTACATTGTGCACGTCTGTTCGAGTGAGAGCACTCGGTTCAAAACATGAAAAGTGAAGATGGGAATGCAGAAAGTCGACAGTAATTACCTCCCAGAGACTTCAACTCAGCACATGCTCGCTCTAGAGCATTGTTGGAGGCTTCCAGATCCACACGCAGTCGGTTCCTTTCATTCTCAAGATCCTTGTACTGCGTCCCATGTTTGCAAGCCCTTCAAAACCAACAAAATAAAGCAATTCAATCGGCAAGTAATACCAAGGATGATTGACTGGGCTCTGAATACCGTTGAATGACCGTCTTACTACCTTGGAACAGCGTCATATAATGGTTGACCTATGATGTCCATGAAGCCCATGTCTAGGGGAAGAAGAATTCAAGCAAACAGTCCACCCGACATGTCGAGTGGCCCTGGCGCTATGCGTGCCGTAAACAAATTCAAAACAGTCTCTATTAAAACCCCCGCTGGTGCAAGCACTCAATGGCGGTCTCGGGGACTATACCCAGTGGGTGCACTCAGAGTGCCCCCACTGAGACGGTTAACACTCGACCTGTCGAGTAACTCATCATAAAAAAATATATACACTCGACATGTCGAGTGACTCTAGTACTACACGTACGACAGAAATCCCGATGTCAAGTTTTCAAGACTACTGTGTATCGTCTACAATTAGCAGTAGCCTCGGGGACTACACCCAGTGGGTGCACTTAGCGTGCCCCCACTGGTTACTGAAACATTTGTCTAGGTCAACCCTGTCAGAACATTCATCCATCACTCGACCCGTCGAGTGACGCGCCTCCCTGCTCTGTGAAGTTCAATCTATCCTTATGTAGTGTCATATAATGGTTTATCAATAATATCCACGAAACCTATAAGGTAGCTTCAGAGTGGTGTGACCAAAGGCAAAATGTATCCCGTATACAACAAACTCTAAGAACCCTATCGGTACAAGCACTCGACATCGGTCTCGGGGACTACACCCAGCGGGTGCACTTAGCGTGCCCCCACTGGATCCGCCAATTATCGATCAGTCGAGTGGCAGAAAACATCCATCACTCTATCCGTCGAGTGACACGCCCCTCCCCACTCTGTGAAGTGCAGTCTATCCTTATGTAGCGTCATATCATGGTTTGTCAACGATATCCATGGAACCTACAAAGTACCTGCGGAGTGGTGTGACCAAGGGCAAACGTATCAAGCATACGACAAGCTCTAAGACCCTTGCCGATGCAAGCACTCGACAGTGGTCTCGGGGACTACACCCAGTGGGTGCACTCAGAGTGCCCCCACTGACACGGTTAACACTCGATCCGTCGAGTAACTCGTCAGAAAAAAAATACACTCGACATGTCGAGTGATTCTAGTACCACGCGTACTATCGATCCAAATCCTACTCGACTAAGACCTGACCTATTCGAGTGGAGAAATTTCAAACATTCTACGAGTGGACAATAAGCACCCACTAGGTGTAGAGTCAAGAAAAGACAGGAATTTAATCAGAAATGTACTTACAATCGAACTTATTCGGACATTGGTGCGGAGGGTTGTGATGACATCGTAAGCCACCTTGCTGGCCTCATACGCCTCTTTGGTTCGCAACATTATCTTCTCTGCCTGGATCATAACCTCCTTCGCATCTCCGGTATGATCTTACGGGACACGATGCAGAGAGAAAGCCGTCATAGGCGGGATCGGCGTAGTTGCTGGGGCAGCTGAAGCAGGCTTAGCAGGTCCGATTGGAGTCGATGTCATGATGGTCGAGACAGCTAGAGGGGCACCCGACAGAGGTATTGCAGGTTCAACTCTGATTTGTGTCGAGTCACCCATCCCCTGGGAGGATTCTGTAGTCAAACGCTGAAGCGTCTGCACTGATGAAGCTCTTCGGGTGCGGGTGCGCGAAGTGTCTAGGTGTTCCTCATCGTCTTCCAGCTGGATGATCTCTGCAACATCAATCAACAGTGTTAACTTTTGCAAGTAACAAATCCCATTCGGATGAATGAACAACTTATTAACCTCTATGAGAAGTGGTAGCGTCACCAGTGTCAATGTCCATCGCTTTCCCTCTGTCTCGAAGAGGTGAGGTTACAGACGTAGCAGCTCTGACGGATCAAACAACACTCGGTTAGGAACAACGCAAGGTCACACTCGACTGAAAGAATTCGAAAATAAATACTTACGTGGAGACGACAGGTACAACCATCCTCATGCGAGTCAGAGCCTTGCGAGGTTTGGTCATGATTTGCTTCGGCTGCTTGGCCGACCTCTCACTCGACTCAACAGTTGAAGGGCGGCTTTGCTTCGGGTTCTTCTCACTAGGGCTTGAAGCCCTGTCCTCAACAGCTGCCGGATCCTGGCGAGACTTGGAGCGGCCTTCGCGCCGGGGAGGTGACTCAACTTCTTCCTCTTCGTCGGAGTCCTCGTATTCATCCTCAGAGTCAGAGGGACCGTCGCCGTCCATGCTTCCACCCTCGCTCACTACGCCATCTTCAGGTTGGTTCCCATTGGGAACTGGCGAGTGCAAGTTTGTCCATTCCTGCATAATTCCAACAAGGAAGTCAGTCTAAAAATCAATGTATATCACTCGACAATACAAGTACTTCAGTCGACAAAGTGCAACTTACAAGATTCTTCGGTGGGTTTTTGGCTGAGTAAGGTAGGATCCTCTTGGCTCCCACGGGGTTGTTGCACGCCCCAATGATGCTGCGAAGCCACTGCTCGACAGTCTTTTTTGGAACCTCCTCTGGATGCATCCTGGTCAAGTCCTCTGGGCCATGCCACATGGTGTGATCACTAGCTTGGAGAGGCTGAATCCGTTGACTGAGAAAAGTCTCTAACAAATCCAGGCCAGTCACTCCACCCTGGACCAATTTCACCGTGGCGTCCACCAAGGTCGCCACCTGATCCTGTTCCTCTCCAGTCACCTTTAGGGACTTGGGGGCAGGTGGGCGGTCAGATGTGTAGGGGGGAAGGCCAGTCGACATGATGGGTGAAGTCGCGTTCTTGCAATAGAACCAAGTCAACTGCCAGCCTCTGACGGATTCAGGGAAAGTCATGGCAGGGAAAGAACTTTGCGCTCTCTTCTGAATCCCCAAACCCCCACACACCTGCAGCACATGAGTTTTTCCATCCGACGGGTCTGCTTTCTTCACCGTCTGAGATCTAATTGTAAAAATGTGTTTAAAGAGTCCCCAGTGGGGAGGACACCCCAGGAAGCACTCGCACAAAGTTACGAACGACGACAAGTACGCGATGGTATTCAGTGGGAGATGATGCAGCTGAGCGCCAAAGAAATTCAAGAACCCTCTAAAGAACAGATGAGGGGGCATGGAGAAACCTCTTTCGACATGGGAGAGGAGGAGGACTCGCTCCTGGTCGCACGGCTCTGGCTCGCGCTCTTCCTCCGGCAGCCTCCAAGCTCCTTCTGCCACGAGCCCGTCGGAAACCAAGCCATCAATGTCCTCGCGGGTGACCACCGAAGGGAGGAAGTCACCCTGCATCCATCCCGGCGGCGCGGTGATCTGGGCGGTCGAGGGCTTCTTGCCCTTGACCTTCGTCGCCCCCTTCTTGGCCCGCTCCAGCTTCTTCATCGTGTTCTTCGTCATCGGCGTGGCGGATCTCATCAGGGAGGAATGGAGTGGGGCACTGGAGGCACAGAGGTGGTGGAAAGGAGAAATAATGGGCGGAGGTACTGTGCAAATCATGGCGCATGGAGCTTTATACTCCGTCGAGTGTCTCACTGACTAGTGGGCCTACGAGATCACCACACACGCCAACCGCTGACGGCGCCCAATACGTGGCGATATGACTGGCGTGAGAATCAAGGCGTCATGCCTCCACTTGCCCTTATCGTGGCGTCATCATTGCACGCGCGCGCTTCCCAAATTTTCGTATCCCGCAAAATCCGGGTCTGACAGACTGACTCGTCACCACCAAAGATGTTTTTAGTTCACTCGAAGCAAAATAGGCATTGAACATCCACTCGGACACTTTCAAGGCTAAATGGATCCGGGCGAATGGAGAAGAGTTCAATCGACGCAAGTTTCGTTGAAGCCCCGAATATCATTTGGATGATTTGGCGTGTTGATCCTGAATTGACGTCAATACTCAGAGTTCAATCAACGCAAGTTTTGTTGAAGCCCCGAATATCATTCGGAAGATTTGGTGCCTTAATTCGAGATTGGTATTCATACCCCCATTTCACCACTCGAACCCCGATCCATTCGGTGGCTAATGACGAGGATATGTACCTAGGATAGGGTCCTAGGCAAGGCCTACATACCCTACCTAAGGACACTACATTGGAAGACTTGAAGATCAAGCATAAGCTTCCGACTGGATTCCATGAGACGTTCAAGTCACTCGACAGGCTATCCACTCGGAGGCTCCTTCCTTCACTCGGCAGTCGCGTGTCACTTGGAAGACCTCATTCTCACTCGATGCCAGAAGACCAGGAGCCACCGTCAAGAGCCCAACGGGTAGACGTTGGTCCAATCGTCATTAATAGCTTTTATATGTACGTTACCAATAACGGTAGAATTTAACCCCACAATCGGACCCTTAGATGCTGGGGTAATTATGAGGGGCAGCGAACTCTATATAAGCCGCCCCTCCCCTCCTGCACAAGGGTTCGCAACCATTCTAATCTCAACATTCCACATGACATAAGCTCCCGAGCACTAAGACATAGGGTTGTTACCTCCACGAGAGGGGCCTGAACTCATACATCCGTGTGTACACCCTCACCGTAGCTAGGAATCTGCCCTCTCCTTACGTACCCCTACCATCTACTGTCAGGCTCGTTCCCACGACAACCAAAGAGTAGTGCAACACAGAAAGTTGTTTCTGTGGAGCCTATGTTAGTTGAAGAGGAAGTTAATGATGATGATCATGAAGCTTCGTATCAAGTTACTATCAAACCTTGTAGGTCGACAAGGTCATGTTATTGGACACCGATGAGCCTATGAGCTATGGAGAAGCGATGATGGGCCCGGATTCTGACAAATAGCTAGGAGCCATGAAATCCGAAAAAGGATCCATGTATAAAAACCAAGTACGGACTTTGGTAGACTTGCCCGTTGAACGGCAGGTCGTTGAGTACAAATGGACCTTTAAGATGAAGACATATGTTGATGGCGAATGTCACTATTTATAAAGCTTGACTTGTCGCAAAAAAGTTTCCGCCAAGTTCAAGGAGTTGACTACGATGAGACCTTCTCACCCGTAGCGATGCTAAAAGTCTGATGGAATTATGTTAGAAGTTGTTGCATTTTTCAATTATGAAATCTGGCAGATGGATGTCAAAACATCGTTTCCTTAACGGATTACTTGAGGAAAGGTTGTATCTGATACGACCAGAAGGTTTTGTCAATCTTATGGATGCTAAAAGGTGTGCAAGCTCCAGTGATCCTTCTATGGGCCGAAGCAAGCATCTCGGAGTTGGAATGTACACTTTGATGAGGTGATCAAAGTTTTTGAGTCTGTACAAAGTTTATGAGAAACTTGTATTTACAATAAAGTGAGTGGGAGCACTATAGAATTTTTGATAAGCATATGTGGTTAACATATTACAGATCGAAAATGATGTAGAATTTCTGGAAAGCATAAACGGTTGTTTGAAAAGAGTTTTTCAAAGGAAGAACTGGATAAAGCTACCTAATTTTTGAGCATCAAGATCTATAGAGATAGATCAAGATGCTTGATGAGACTTTCAATGCGTACATACCTTGACAAGATTTTGAAAGAATTCAAAATGGATCAGTCAAAGAAAGAGTTCTTGCCTGATTTGTAAGGTGTGAACTTGAGTAAGACTCAAAGCTCGACTACGACAGAAGAAAGAGAAAGGATGAAGGTCGTACCCTATGCATGAGCCATAGGCTCTATATAGTATGCCATGATATGTACCATGCCTGTGTGTGCCTTGCCATGAGTCTATCAAGGGGTACAAGAGGGGTCCAGGAGTGGATCACTGTATAGCGGTCAAAATTATCCTTAGTAACAAGTGGAATAAGGAAATATTTCTAAATTATGGAGGTGATAAAGAGTTCGTCGTAAAGGGTTACATCGCTGCAAGCTTTAATACCAATCTGGATGACTCTGAGTAGCAATTTGGATACGTATAGTGGAGTAGCCATTTGGAATAGTTCCAAATGGAGTGTGGTAGCAGTGTCTATAGTATGACATAGAGATTTGCAAAGTAAACACGGATCTGAATGTCGGAGACCCGTTGACTAAAGACGTCTCTCACATGCAAAGCATGATCGAACCCTAGAACTCATTGGGTGTTAGATTCATAACAATGTGAATCACATGGTGATGTGAACTAGATTATTGACTCTAGTGGAAGTGGGATACTGTTGGAAATATGCCCTAGAGGCAAAAATAAATTGGTTATTATCATATTTCCTTGTTCGTGATAATCGTTTATTATCCATGCTATAATTGTATTGATTGAAAACTAAATACATGTGTAGGTATATAGACAACACTATGTCCCTAATATGCCTCTAGTAGACTAGCTCGTTGATCAAAGATGGTCAAGGTTTCCTAGCCATGGACATGATATGTCATCTGATAACGGGGTCACATAATTAGGAGAATGATGTGATGGACAAGACCCAAACTATAAATATAGCATATGATCGTGTCAGTTTATTTCTACAGTTTTCTGCATTTCAAGTATCTGTTCATATGACCATGAGATCATGCAACTCACTGACACCGGAGGACTTCCTTGTATGTATCAAACGTCGTAACGTAACTGGGTGACTATAAAAGTGCTCTACAGGTATCTCTGAGGGTGTCTGTTGAGTGGGCATGGATCAAGACTGGGATTTTTTACTCCGTGTGACGGAGAGGTATCTCCGGGCCTACTCGGTAATACAAAATCACAATAAGCCTTGCAAGCAATGTGACTAAGTGTAAGCCAAGGGATCTTGTATTATGGAACGAGTAAAGAGACTTGCCGGTAACGAGGTTGAACTAGGTATGGAGATACCGACGATCAAATCTCGGGCAAGTAACATATGGAAGAACAAACGGAACATCATACGAAATTAACTAAATGCTTGACATAGAGGTTCAACCGATGAAGATCTTTGTTGAATATGTAGTTACCAATATGGGCATCCAAGTCCCTCTATTGGTTATTGACCGTAGAGGTGTCTCGGTTATGTCTACATAGTTCTCGAACCCGCAGGGTCTGCATACTTAAGGTTCAGTGACATTTTACTATAGTAGAGGTATGTATGATGGTGACCGAAAGTTGTTCGGAGTCCCGGATGAGAGCCCGGACGTCATGAGTAGCTCCAGAATGGTCTGGAGGTAAAGATTGATATATAGGAAGTCCTGTTTTGGTCACCAAAAAAGTTTCGGGCTCATCGTAGTGTACCGGGAGTGCAGGGACGGTACCGGGGGACCATCGGGAGTGGTGTCTCGACCCAAGGGGCCACATGGGCTGTGGGAGGAGGCAAACCAGCCCCTGGTGGGCTGGCCGAAGCCCCCACTAAAGGCCCATGCGGCTGGGCTGGAGAAACCCAAAGGAGGAAGAGGTGGAAAGTGTTTCCAAGTGGAGAGGAGGAATCCTACTCCTAGTAGGATTGGAGTAGGACTCCTCCACCTTCAATTTCGGCCAAACCTTGAGGATTTGAGGCTGCATCCTCCCCTCCCTCCCTCCTATATATACTAGAGGATTTAGAGGGGAGAGCTAACCCTAATAGCCACGTGCTAACATCACCTCTAGATCGTAATTTCTCCTCTAGATCGTTTCAGCGGTACTTAGGCGAAGCCCTGTTGGAATAGTTCCACCACCATCGCTGTCATGCCGTCGCGCTGCCGGAGAAATCATCTACCTCTTCGCCCCCTCTTGCTGGACCAAGAAGGCAGAGATCGTCATCAATCTATACGTATGCTGAACGCAGAGGTGCCATCCGTTCGGCACTAGATCGGAAGGACCGTGATCAAGATCGCAAGACGATTTGTGATTGGATCGCGGAACGGATCATGATGGGATCACGGGACGGATCGTGATCGGATCGCGAGATGGATCATGATGGGATCGCGGGACGCTCGACGATTTGGCTCGCGAAGACGTTCGACTACATCAACCGCGTTTCTTAACGCTTCCCGCTTAGCGATCTACAAGGGTATGTAGATTCACTCTCCCTCTCGCAGATGCTCATCACCATGGATAGATCTTGCGTGTGCGGAGGAATTTTTTTGTCTCCCATGCAACGTTCCCCAACAGTTACTACACGCCATGTAAGTGAAATTTTGCCATGTTTATGAATTGTGCTTACAACAAATATTAATAAATGGTGTTTCAGAGTAAGGGAATATGGAATAGTTCAACAAAATTTAACTTTGCAGGAGGTTGCTGGTATTTAGGGAAGAGAGAGAAGTCCACAGCACAAACTCTACGTACCACAAATTCTAAAAGACAACCCTAAAATACAGAACCATCTACTATACAACCCTTAAATCTCAAAACAAGAAAGGAAACAACCTCGGGGTTGTTTCTGACAATATTTGCTTGTTCTTGACCTCAGAGCCAACTCATTCGCCACACAAACCTTATATTCAGTCGAGGAAATTGTCGGCAAGTTTTTCTAGATAAGAAAACATAGAAAGAAAATTCAAATTAAAACCACTTGTGGTCATAATTTGGCCAAAATAATGTATGGTTTTGGAATCAATAATCCAAATTAACCTTCAAGTCAATCTGGCAAAGTTTCAAGTAGACAAAACAATTAAAACAAAATTCAAATTTGAAACGATTTTGGATAAAATTTTGCCCAAGAAAGAAGTTTTCATAAAAAAACCAAAAGAATCTAAAAATCCAAATTACCTATAAATTCAGTCTGGTGATTTTTTTGACAATTTTTGGCTAATAAAAATGGCCCAAAAATTCAGAGTTTGGCCAAAGGCAAAAGTCAAAAAAAAATCCAAACAATTCTCAAACATCTGCACTACCCTTATATTCAATCTGGAAAAGTTTCAAAAAAGTTTTTCCCAATGGATAAGAACTGACAAGCATAATTTAAATTCAAGAGTATGGTCACGTGGCGGCTAACTGGCATGTTGACTATTCAAAATATTAAAAACCAGTCAAAAACCAGTCAAGGTTGTTTCTTGTTTGATTTTGAAAGGTTTGGGTTGTAAAGTAGATGGTTCCGTAGTACAAGGTTATCTTTTAGACTTCGATGGTAGTCTAAGGTTGTAATATGGACTTCTTTCTTTAGGGCATCCAAGCTGTAGAGAAGGAGATGTCTCAGCCTTGTGAGTAAAAACAAAGAGGGCTGGGCCAGTGGCAGAGCTACGGGCCGATTATTGGGAGGGCCAGACTAAAAAATTAAACACAAAGCTTAATTTTTTGGCCCAAGTTTTTCCTCTTCCTTCACTATTTCCTCCTGGGCTGGGTGGGCCATGGCCCAGTTTCGCCCCAACGTAGCTCCGCCCCTGGCCTCGGCATGCTATCTTCGTCCAGCTTCCTCGAAGAGGTGCGCTTGACCGTGTCATCGCTCCTGCTCTTCCTAGGTAGCGCCAAGGCACTCGACACCGTCTTCTCCCACCTCCCATCCATGTTACCATCCGCCGCTCGGCTTCAAGATCTACTGAAGTCCGTTCGAGCTCCTATGCAGTTTTATCGCCATGCAACCCGAAGGCCACCCCCTCCGTCCCCATGCCGCTGTTGGGATTTGCCCTCCGGATCGACCACATCAAAACATAATGAAAACGCAAACACACACACAAAAACTTTTTGCCAAAGGCAGATGTGGTGCATCTCTCGTTTTTGTTTATTTTCGGGTTTCCCACATTGTAGAAAACTACGGCTCCTGCCCGTCCATATGTACACACATGGAACGCCTGACTCAACATGACTCGGTGATCGACTCAAAGACCCATTCATAGTACGAGAGCTAACACGTACATATGACCAAATATACTAGTCCTAGCCAGATTAGGACTACAACACACGCCATGCAAGCCACGAGTGTAACTCAGGATTATTTCTAACAATCTCTTCTTAATTTTGACATTTGTTTTTGGTGTTCCTGGGATCTTTAATTGTTGATGATTGATCCTTTGTGGACTCACCATCCTTTGTGGACACACCCGCTTGCATCATGACAAGTCAAATTGTTGACTAGATCGCAAGAATCTTTCCCTAATTTCAGCTTGACGAATTTATGGACCACCTTAAATATGCAGTGTACTATCCAGCATCATTAGTAGCGTGATGAACACACTATACATGTACTACATCATCCATCCTGGCGAGATACATGCCTATTTCTTGTGGATTACATCACTCCGTGCACTAGACCATGCACTCCAACCTTATGTAGAAACAAGACATCATTTGAGAGACTCACCTTTCATCGGTTGAACACCCCGACATAGTTGAACCTGATCGCTCCGTTGAGACATATAAACGACATGGGCAGACCTCATCTTCAATACAATGCTGACACGATGACAATCGAGATGTGCTAACCCGCATGACTCCCCAACAACCCCAGACGCTGATCATGACAAGATCTTCTGACACCGACCCTCGGCACTACCACTCCCATTAACAATCATCTTCCACCATGCTGCTGATGATATCCTATCGTCTTTCTCCTTGTTGCTCCGCTGAACGACGGCCGTTTGATTCTCCTCTGTGCTGCATCACCCAGCGACTTCATGGCCCATCCCGAGGCTCTAGTGGATCACAACCCTTGGCAAGCGCAACTTCAAATCATCCTAGTTCAGATACCAATTGTTTGGATTCGCCCTTCAGTCGATTACATCAAAACACGATGAACACCCACATGTACAAAAACTTTTTGCCAAAGGCACGTCTCGTGCCTCTCCCGTCTTCATTTCTTTACTGTTTTCCCACATCATACAAAACCACGACACCTGCCCTTTTTTTAACACAATACAGACGAAAGAGCTCATATATACACACATATACACACATCTATGAATGCACACACGCACAATCTATCCCTATGAACACATCCAAGAGACTAAGCCGACATATCATCTAGAGTTTTTTTAAGTCATCGTAGGCACCTCATTGTCGACGGAAACGCCTCGTCCCACCAAATATGCATCACCGAAAATTCTAAAATAAATTCAGAAATAATGCGAGCACTGATAGGCTGGGAATATCATTGTTTCTCTAACGATCAAACCACAGGTTGATTCGGAACTACGTCACCTGTCCGTGCTTATATATACACACGCAACGCCTGAGCAGGGGCGGGCCCAGCTCAGTTTAAGGGTATTCAGTTGAATACCCATTGTTTTTGGCAAAAAACAAGGTATATAGAGTATATATGCTGTGTATGTATAAGGAAAATCAAAATCGATACACCAAAACATACTAGGTAAGAATTTAAGCCCCAAAACAAAGGCAAGCCCAATAGCCCACCCGTAACACCATGACCTGGCCCAAATGGCTGTAGTGCAATGCACGCGCCGGCATCGCCTAAAAAAAAAATCTATCGCTCGATCTCACGCAGACGCAGAGACGAACCGTCAGGACGACACCTCCCTTCCACTCATCCCCTGTTCAACTGATCCCTAGCTCGCACGCGAGCGGCAAGCCGTCAGGCGGCCAGGGTGATTGCACGTGTGCACGGCGGCCTGGCCTGAGGGCAGCCCGCACGGCACGATGAATACACCCTTCGCTCCCTGCTTCTCTGCCTCCCGTTGGTTCTAAACTTCTGATCCCTCCCGCGTCAATTCAATTTCAAAGACACAACCCACAGATTCAAAATGAAGATATAATTGCTAACTAGATGTATCAATCCTTCAATTTCTGAACTTGGGATCTCTCCTCTGACCTCATGCCGATTATTAAAGTAGAAATTCATGTATACCGCTCAGGATTGGGTTTCAAAGTGTCGTGATACATAGTACAGGTAATAACCGCTAATTAGATGTAAACTGCTCTAGGACTGTAGCAATTCATGTGCTGCCCTTCTGAAATCTGAATTCATGTATCACATGTCCAGGGGCATGCTTTTCTTCTTGCTGTCCAGCAGGGTACAGTACAAACTACAGAGGTACAAGATTAAGTAAGTTAGTTTGACAACTTTTTTTTCTATTTAATCATAGTGAAACGAGAGACTTGTTTGTAGTCAACTATATAAAACACAAGCTAAGAAGCAACATGGGACAAAATTACTTGAATGATTGCTTGGTCAAATTCATTGAAAGGGAATTCTTCTTGCAAGTTAAGAATGAGGACATCATCACTAGTTTTCTAAGCATAAAGGATCACGAAGTTATCCTGTAATTTGTAAAGTTTCTTACCAGTTGCTATTTTCTACCCTCTATATATCTGAGATTTTGCCACAATAAGTTGATCGATTTTTACGTCTATATGTTGAACAATATCAAGTTATGATCAAAATCAATATATATTATATTATGCGATATCTTTAATATAGTTTAGAACTAGTACAATAATGCTGCTATAATTACTTATACGCGTCAAAAGAAAGGCTATATGCTTCCAATTTTATTTTATAAATTTTGAATACACGGGCGTAAATTCCTGGGACCGCCCCTGCGCCTGAGTCAACGTGACTCGGTGATAGACTCAAAGACCTATTCATACTAATACTCCTACGCATGTGCGGAGCCAGGATTTAGGCATAAGGGGGGGATGTGCGGAGCCAGGATTTAGGCATAGGGGGGGGGGGATGTGCGGAGCCAGGATTTAGGCATAGGGAGGGGGGGGGGGGGCAAGGACAATTAAGCCAAAAATATATTTTTATGCCTCACATTCTACCCAATAGTTTTATATTTAAGTATCATTCACATTTAACTGTGCTTAGACACACTTTTTTTTAGCAATTGGAGCGTGTCTAGCAATAACTAATAATGTTCAACAGTTCCACACACACTGCAAGAAAACGAATGCGGCAACATAAATAATCGGCCTTTAGCTTGTATATTTGAATGATAAATCATCACTGATTCTACTAGGAAATTTTATTGTCCTATTATATCAAAAAATGATCAACATTGCCACAATACATACCTAGAGAAACAAACCTAGGTGAGTCAAAGTAGATCGGCTAGTCATCATTGGCAGGCATGAGACAAACATAACTATCTACACATGCTCGACGACGCATTGATGGTTCTGACCTTTTGAATGATTGCCGGCTAGTCATCATGTGTTGCCGGCGCAGCAACACATCACAAATCACACAACCAAAATAACTAAAATCTGATGTAGAAGTTCAAGACTATAAGAATTGAGAGAGATTAGTAGATGGTACTCCCTCCATCCCAAAATAAACGTCTTGACCTTAGTATAACTTTATATTAGAGCAAGTATAAAGTTGAGACAGTTATTTTGAGACGAAGGAAGTAGTAGATAGTCTGATATGTTAACCTTGGCTTGTTCGTGGGTGTGCCTGAAGAATTGGTGGCTGAAGCAACATGTGTCTCCGTATGAATCAGATATTAGAAGGAAGAGCGTAGGCACGCAGACGGCAAAGGGACGGCAGCGGCGCATCGCTAATCCATGCATGTGCTAATCACGGGAGAGATAATACACCTAGCGCTACGAGACTTGGGCCAAAGCCAGATTTAATGGACATAGAAAACGACTATCTAGTGGGCCTGTATGTGGGCCTTTCTTCCTTTCTTCACAGTTCACGTAAAGAAGATGGGGGCGGGGGGAGGGGGGGAGGGGCAAGTATGTTTTAGTGCAAATTATATTGCTAACTAATCGCTGATATTCAATGTTGGCTCGAGGGGGGGGGGGGGGGCTGGCCCTTGCTCCCCCGTCTCCGTCACTGTATATATCCCGTAATATCGACGAGGACGTGTAAAGTAACACGTAGCGATCCAGCAAATCCATTGATCCCAGGTACTATACGCAACGTCCCCTATGTTCAGACTAACTACTTCTGCAATCCAATCAGTTCATGAATTAATTGATGATGAAAGTTGGAGATGGAAGGATGAACTAGTGCGTGACACCTTTCTTGCACCGGATGTAGAGGCTATCCTTAACATACCACTACGCACCGGTGGAGGACAAGGTTAGAGTCTTTTGATGGAGGGTCCTGCGCGGCATTCTCCGCGATGAAGCTACCCTGAAGAGCAAGCATATTAAACCTCTCATCATATGCAATGTATGTCTGGCAAGGGAGGAGGATCTAATGCATGTGCTCATTTCATGCCCGCATGCATGGCGGTTTTCGGATGAGGTCCAAACTTGGTTCGCCTTTGGTGTACCAAGATTGCACCCAAATACGTGGTCCAAAGATATCCTTTGTGATGATCAGTTCTCGGATCAAGATCAACAAAAAAATATTTTGATGATGTGGGCAATTTGGCACTAGCGGAACCGATGGACTCATGAGAAGGAAAACACTGATCCTGTGTACTTGGTGCGGTGTATCAGGGAGGATCTCGTAGTACTGGAGATCCCGGCTGCCCATCCGTCTATCCTTCCAGGTCATGGATGGAGAGACCTCCTGATGATGGGTATGTCAAGATCAATACAGACAGCACTATAAATTCAGATTCTTGATTAACGCAGGGGGGGAGGGGGGGGGGAGATGTTGCCCGTTCTTCTTCTACTTTACTTGCAGCATGTTGCAAACCGTATACTAGGGTCACCGACCCGCTCGACGCATAGTCATTGTCACAACAAGACGGGGTCCTTCTTGCTAGTCTAAGGGGCTAGTCACCTGTGATCATGGAGACGAACTGCCCGTAGATAGTGAATTTGTGGAACAATTGCGACAACACCCGTTCGATTGTGGCTCCTATACTGTTAGAGATTGGAGAGCTAATGTTGCTGTTTAATTCCTTTGTTATTCAAAATGTAAGTAGGACAGCCAATCTTCCGGCTCACCTATGTGCGAAGCGTGCTTTCTCGCTCATTGTGACCAAGAGCTGGTTGGACTCAGAACCCCCGTTCCTGGTCACAAACCTCTTGGCTGGACTCAGAACCCCCGTTCCTTATCATCTTATCTGGAACACATACGCTTTACCTTACGTCTAGACGTATTTTTTCTTCAAAAAAGGCATTTTTATTATTAATTCATAATGGAGCATCAAGGGAAACAAAACACCATGAACATACTCCTGACCACGATATAAGTAGAATACATAAACCATTATGAACGCGCACCCACATAGGATCACACAGGCTAATAACAAATATGTAGAAGACCATCGCTATACCTAAGCGGATCAAAACAAAAGGGCAACATTTTGTTAGCGTGTATAGTCTAGAAGTGACGTCGACGTGAGTTGTAAACCATGCAAACACCAAGCAAATAACCAGTTACGAAGCCATTGATCGTAAGGCGAGAGAAGACGCCACCACCGAAGTCCCACTCTAGGGACAATCCGGCAATCACATGCTTCCGTCGCCAGTGTTTGTCATTTTAAGGGGTAAATCTAGACACCCTAGAAAATACACTACGACCTGTCACTATCTCACCAAGGACGCGATTATCACCGACAAATTGTCGCACACCATATTTGTATCACGACATCTTCATGAAGGATCGCTATCACCCTTCGCTATGCTCCGCAACGATGCATCAGCTACCCAAACACCGGACAAACATGGAATCGTCCGCTGCAGCATGAACCTTCCATCATCCATTGACCCCACGAAACGATGCCCGCAAGAGAGAAAAATGACACCATTTACTGATTGACATCATCATCCTATCCGAGATCAACATGACCTAGTATTTCCTCCAGAGTACTAGGTGGGTAGGTGAGAATGGCACCGATAACACCTTCAACAGAATATATGACTCCCAAAGGAGTCAAAATCGTTGACCTGAAAAACAATCCGAGCATAACTTTCATCATCCACCTCGTCACAGCTGAACAATCCGTCTCACCGCGCTCCGGCCGAGATAGAATCACATAGGACCATGGTAGTCCCCAACCGCTCATTTCCAAATGTATGGTAGCACAAGACAAATCCAGCATGCCCAGACCGCACCTCTTCTAAATCGATCCTACCTCGAGATGATAGCTGGTACACGCGACCTTCGGAGAGGCGAGCACGTTGTGGAGGAGGGCCATGCACTACCAAACACGCCTCGAAGAAGTCATCTCGACTTGACAACCCTGTGAAGCTGCGCATAAGGCGTCCAAGGTTAGGCTTGGATGCTTGTTCCGGATACCCATATGCTACATAAGCCACCGATCCGGATCATCCCACTGGCAGAAAGCCAGAGCATCACACCGAGAGGCATACACAAGAACATCCAGCAAGAACCGCGTGGGATAAACAAGAGGGTCAAAACCACGCAAGGGACTTATGCCCCGCCAGTGCCGGTGGACTTTGTCTGACAATCTATGCAGATACAGGTGAGGGAGGAAGGGTGGAACTGACGGTGGGTAGGTTTCCACCGGGCAATCCCCATAGAGACGATGTGGGGGTGTGACCTCCTATGTGTAAATGTACATACATACAGGGCGTCTCTAGAAATTTGAGGCCCTTGTGCAAAATATGAAATGAGGCCGAAAAATTAGAAAATGTTGTCCACGTCCATTTGTCTAAGAAGATGAAGATCCATGTATCTTTCCTATATACATAGGTACTTTTAGGTAATTTTTCTCGTATACACAGAGAATTCATGTGTTTTTCAGAATGAACATGAAATAATGTAGTTGGGCAATATTTCTATATGGATTTTGTCAAACAACAAATAGATACAAGCCATATGATCAACTTAAACCACAATCATAAATAGCCGAAATGACTTGATTTATAAGGGGAAACAAGTATATTAGGAATAATATATATATACCTAAAACTAAAAGTTCTGACATTGATAGAAGTACCAATTTTATTCAAAACAAATCTTCCGTCGTTTTGGGCAAGTTGCATCCGGAAAACTAAAACAATGCATCTGCTCTTATGCAGTACGTGGTCTAAAGGTACAGTCTACGGCATCGATTGTACTAGTTCTTTTCCACACTGGTCTCAACTAGGCCCTGTTTAATTCGCAGGATATTTAGAATGTAGGAATGGAAAGAATACGTGATTTGACTGGTATGTCCACTTGAATCCTATATGATTGGCATAGACTGTTTGACGCCATAAGAAAAATAAATAAATTGTAAAAGAGGTAGGAGTGGATGCTTTATTTCCAACAAAATATAGTATACTTGATTTCATAGGAAAATACCTTAACATGTTAGTGCCTTTGAATCAAAAACTATGGAATTCCTTTGAATCAAAGGAGCCCTTAACATGTTAGTGCCTCCTAGTTTTTGATTGAAAGCATAGTTTACAAAATGAACCAGTGGTCGAAATGGTCAGGCCTTCGGTTCAGATATTTACTAGTCGGACCGCCCGTTCACTAGCTTGATTGCAGGTTTCTGACTATCAAATAGTATACTTAGAGTAATATAATATAAGAATTATTAGATTGCTGGCTTTTATCAAAAAAATGCTAATGTAGAATTAAAATAAGGTCAAATACCAATGATTTTCTTTATTAGACAATAAAGAAGGGTAGTTGAGGTGGTTATTAGCCTAAAGGCAGGAAAATTACCATGACTTGGGATCGAAACCCACTAGTTGCATCAATATTTCTGTGAATTTCTCTTTACACCGGTTCGACCACCTGGTTTATTAGCCGGTTCCAGGAAAAAACCACCCGGTCTAGCTTCAGGCCAGTCTTTTGTGCTTTAAAAATCGACAGGATTGCTGGTTCTAATTTTCTGGTTCTACCAACAGTTCGGTCCGACTTTTTAAACCATGATATAAGACAGAGAGCCTCTAATCTTCTCTATGTTTATGCGGTGGTGCCTAGCCGAGCGGTCAGTGTAGCAGCAGTTTCACAGTGGCTGCCCTATGGGCCTCCCTCACGTGGGATGCAACCCTACGGGAGTTCGATTAAATAAGACTACCTCCGTTCATAAATATAAATGATTTTAGATATTTTAATACATATTACGTATGAAGTGAGGACCATATTACATATAAATAAGACTACCTCCGTTCATAAAATATGAGGACCATGTTTATCTTGGTACTCATACTAAAATGGTCGTATGCATCCCTAGTTGGTGCAGAGACCGGGAAGTGAAAAACTCTCCCATTTTCAAGGTTTTGATTAGAAGCAAAGACAGGCGTAGGTGAGACCCAGGTGATGTCTGGAGACCCAGGTGATCCAGGTGATCCAGGACCTGGCGAGCCAGGGAGACAACCCTCCACCGACCGGAATTCGTCCAGCGGCGACCCAGGGGCTTGCTGTCATGAGGGAAACCGATTCTGAGCCCTTGCCGGATCTAAGGAGGAATCGGATGAAGACAATTTCACCGGCGAGGCACATGGCAGGGGTTCTTCCCCAACACCATCAGATCGCATTTGTGATCTCGTACAACAAGGCTACACGGAGGAGGCGATTGCGAGTGAAATCGACGGAGTTCTACCACAATCGGACAACGATTGGGAAGGTCTTGGACGCGACGAGGAGGACAAGTTAGAGGTATTCCGGCGGGTGATACATCGGCGCACGTCGTCTATAGCGGTGAAACCATGGAAAGGGCCATTACCAAAGGCACGTCTTCCAACACTAACATTAGCTGATTTCATCGGTGACTGGAAGAAAATCCCCATGCGTCGGAGAAAGCATCCGATGCCGGCGAGGTCGTCGCCGGCAGCGATGGATGCCGATCCAGATCTGGGAGTTCAGGCTACGAGACTTATTGGTTTGAATTATTTACTGGGCCAAGGAGAACAGCGGGCCGACGGTTCTGGGCTAGAGACAACTGGGTATATGGCCCGGTTGGACTCTGAGAATAGACCTACACAACTCGACGAGGAGGCTCGGTCGAGGGAAATTTTATCAGATCGGACACCAGATCAGGACAACAGGACGATCGGGGCTAGGGTTTTCTCGCGTGCTTCTCCTGGCTTTCCTTCACCGTTAGGCCGGGCACCGCGAGTCACAGGCCTCGTCATGGTTGGACGTGGAGATGGGGAACGGCAGGCTACGGTGCCGACCGCGAGTGGCGCGGTGGCGGATCAAGTGCCGGCAAGATGAGGCGCTGGAAGGACAGGCATTGTGTCTGACGATCAACACCGTCCTAACCTTGGGGTAGGCCGTGCCAATGGAGGCCGGGCAAACCCTGCAGCTGGACAAGGGGACGGGTAGACAGGCGGACGCGGTGGGTATCGCGGCGGACGCGATGGTGGCGACGCTGGGTACAAAGGCAAATGCCCCAATTGGAATCAATGTCGGAGGACCGAGCGGGGAGTTCACATGGCAGGTGGCATGCTGATAATCGGCCTTTTGGCAACAATCAGTGGCACCATGACTTTCATCCACCCATAGGTAATTTTGTGGAGGGTGCGTCGGGACCTCCTACCCGGTACTTTGGGAATCGGGGAGGTGGACGTCCGCTTGGCAGGAAGCCCCTTATGAGGCGGCAATGGCAGCAAACTGACAAACAGAATATTTCGGATGATTCAGCAAAAGCCGCTGCTCATGGGGCTGCAGCAACGACGGTGACTCTACCGGAGGCAGCGGCGGCGGTAGTCAAGACTCTCACATCCGTCTCTACTGGCAATCAAAATAGTGGGACACAACAGGAACAAAGCGTGTACAATAATGAGGCTGCTAGGGCGAATAAGGCAGCCCGTAAGAAAGAAAAGATGAGTTGTTTTCGATGCGGGAAGGCAGGACACTTTGTCATGGACTGCAAGGAGGTGCTATGTGACATTTGCCTGAAACAAGGACATACAGATTCTGCATGCCCTTTACTATTGGCACCGAAGCCGGTGGTCAATATATATGGAGTGTGTCATCACAAACTCATGTTCTTAGAGACACCACATTCAAATGTACCTCAACTCCCATCGCGGCTAGGAAGCACGAAGACGGGATTGGTTAAGGTGTCGCATGGCTCGCTGACTAAGGACCAGATATCTCAGCAACTGAGGAGGCTCGTGTCTGAGTCATATCAGTGGACACCGGTTAGAATTGACGAGCAGGTGTTTCGAGTTGAATTTCCACGGAGGGAGGATCTTGAGCGCCTTCTGAAGTTCGGTGTTAGCAAAGTACCGGGCACTAACTACATGCTTGAGTTCGAGGAGAGTAAAAAGATAGAACCCAAGGGATCACCTCTGGAGAAGGTGTGGATTAGGATCTTTGGTGTCCCGGAAAATCTTCTGAACGATTTTTTCATCGTATGGAGTCTTGGCTCGCTCATTGGAAAAATGGAGAAAGTGGACATGCCCTTCACACGGAAACAGGGGATTGCATGGGTACTTGTTGGGGTACTAGATGTGGAGCATGTGCCTGACTGTGTGCCTTGGGCGTACGACGATGTGCATTATGATCTCGACATGGAGGTAGAGGAGACCGTTTCACAGGACATAGTTAACGATCAAGATGTGGATATGACGGGAGACGGAGAGGGAGATGGTGAGCCCAAAGCTGATTTCGATGCTGCGGATAATAGATCCAGTGAAAAAAATCAGCCGGCAAAGTCTAGTACTACATCTAACAACGATGGAAAGACAACCACATCATCAAAAACATCAACACCAATGACTTCTTTGCGTTTTGGATCATTTCATATCCACTCAGCTCCGAGTTTTCTTAGCAATGATGTGTACATAAGGGAGGATATAAGGTCTTCACCTCACGTCATGCTTGAGGGCATTCAGGTTGGAAGGGACAATTCACAGCAAGAGAAGGAGCAGAATTCTATATATACGGGAGCTTTTGAACTAGAGGATGGCAATTCGAATGCATGCATTACGATGGCAGGCACACCGGAGCACTACACAAAATCTATCCTAGCGGGCACGGGGACTAGGGTGGGTAGCCACAACATCCGTAGCGTTGCGCCATCACGCACACCGATGGCTGGAAATGCTAGCCAGGAGGACTACGCCATAACCGCATATGCACATGTTCACAGAGCGGGAGTGAGCAGCCAGGAGGGCTTTGCCACATCTAGGGATGCTTTTTCTCATATCTGCCAGGAGGGCTGCACCACAGCTTGTGCCACACCTGCTCACGTGGCGGGGCTGGGCAGCCAGGAGGGTTGCACCACAGCTGGGGCTGCACATATTATCGCGGTGGGGCGGGACAGCCAGGAGAGTTGCATCATAGCCGGTGCTGCACCTGATCTCGTGGCGGGGATGGACAGTCAGGTGCGTTACACCGGCCAATCACCAGTCGTAAAAACATTAACAGTGGCTGCACCTATCATGAACTTTGAGCGGTCAGCGTCAAAGATATCACAGCTTATGGTAACGGTCAATGACGGCAAGGAGGCGCAACAGGCAAGGAGCCCGGAGAGACGTCCTTCTCCATCAAATGCTATGGCGTTGGACGCTTAACAACATGTCGTATCGTCTATTCCCGCTAAGGAATCGAGGTTAGTTGACATAACACCAATCTCTTCCACGTCGGTCGGAGATGTAATGGTGCAGGCAAACATATCTCAGCCCTCTTTGGATGATGTGATCAGTCTTGGTGGCATTCCGGATCCTATAACCTCTGAACGACGGTTCAGTGAGCGTATTCAAGGACAAGCAGATGTGGACGACATTCAGCTAGGTCGTGCTATGCGGACAGCCAAGCTTCGTGATGTCCAAGGAAGTACAGGTATGTCAATAAATACGAGTTGTTCTATTCTACACTTTTCTGAAAATGAAATTATAGAAAATGCAAGCAACCTAGGGATTTCACTTGGTACTAATGCAAAAGAGATCGCAAAATCTGTTAACGATATTCTTGATTTAGAAGCAGATAGAGCCATTGATATCATTAAAAACTTAGCTGCTATAAAACCTTTGAATGACACGGAAATTGAGGAATTAGCTTTCACATCTCTACAAAATTTATGTGAGGACTTAACTCCAGATGACGGGGTAGACAAAAATGAGAAGGAGGAGGATTTAGGGGGGGTATATGGCTCCTCCAAATGTCATCATCCTTACTCAAGAAACACAGAAAGCTGTCGTCTCTGACATGGTGCTAGAGAAGTCTAAAAGGCCATGGAAAAGGAAAATATACCCTACCTCTGCGGTAAGGCGGAGTGCGAGAGTGAAACACAAGAAAAAATTCCATGATCAAATATGAAAGGAATCTTTTGGAATAGCAGAGGTCTTGCGGACTTGGCTAAAATAAGGTTCCTTCAGGAAACTACACTTGAACAAAAACTAGATTTCATGGCCTTACAAGAAACGGGCAGAGATAATTTTCCTCCACAATTCCTAAACACCATCTCGGGTGGGGTGGATTTCGATTGGCATTGTCTACCCCGCGTGGTAGGTCTGGAGGAATCTTGCTAGGGGTCAAGTGTGAGTCCCTACAGGTCCTCAGTGTGGTATACGGTGAGTTTACTGTCAAATTTTGATTGAGATCGAGAGTTGAAGGGTTTAGATGGGTGTTGGTTGCTGTATATGGTGCGGCATAACCGGAGTTCAAGTCGGACTTCCTAACAGATCTGGTGAGAATATGTGGGGAAGAGACACTACCCATTCTAATTGGTGGCGATTTCAACATTATTAGGAGACGTGAAGAAAAAAATAATGACAACTTCGATGGAAGGTGGTCATTCATGTTTAATGCGATCATTGAGAGTTTGGATTTAAAAGAAATAGACCTCACCGGGAGGCAATTCACTTGGGCTAACTCACTACCAAATCCAACATATGAGAAGCTAGATCGGGTTCTTACCAACATTGATTGGGAACAGAAATTTCCGATGGTCACGGTAAGAGATTTACAAAGGGCCGTCTTCGATCACACACCACTATTGGTTGATTCAGGTGAACCGAACCATGTGGGTAATCGGAACACCTTTTCTTTCGAATTGAGTTGGTTCGAGAGAGAGGCTTTTTTGGACCTCATTGCTTCCCAGTGGCCAAAAGATACCGGGGGGCATACAAATATGGATAGGTGGCAGAATAAGATTAAACACCTACGCAAGTTTTTAAGAGGATGGGCCAAAAATCAAGCTGGAATTTAGAAAGTGGAGAATGAGAGGCTGCTTCATCTAATTAATGATTCAGATGTCAAAGCAGAATCCACATTACTACACACTACAGACAGAAATACTAAAATCGAAGCTGAAAAAAGCTACAAACTCTACTCAGAGAGGAAGAGATGAAGTGGGCACTTCGGGCAAAAGTGACGAAAGTGGTCCACGGTGATGATAATACTAAATTCTTTCACATGATTGCAAATGGCAAACATAGAAAGAAGAAAAAATTTCAGCTTGAACAAGATGATGGCACAATTGTTGGGCAAGATAATTATTCGGGGCACCTGAAGAGAATTATGTTTCTCTTGATGAAGTCATTACATATGATATTGCTCAATGTACACATGAGGAGAATGATGTTCTGGCTGCTCCGTTCACTGAAAAAGTGGTGTTTGACGCAATAGCACAAATGAAACAAAATAAGGCTCCGGGACCAGATGGGTTCCCTGGTGAGTTTTATAAGAAATGCTGGCACATAATCAAAGGGGATTTGTTGCCCTTGTTTCATGATTTGTTTAATGGACAATCACATCTTTTTCACCTAAACTTTGGAACGATAACGCTGTTACCAAAGAAGGGGGATGCTATGTGCATTGAACAATTTAGACCAATATGTCTACTTAATGTCAGCTTCAAAAAATTTACAAAGGTGGCTACGAATAGATTGACACAGATTGCTCACTCTGTTGTTCAACCATCTCAAACGGCATTTATGCCGGGAAGACACATTCTTGAAGGGGTGGTGGTCTTACACAAAACAATTCACGAAATGCACAAAAAGAAAATCGATGGGGTTATCTTCAAGGTGGATTTCGAAAAGGCTTATGACAAGGTCAAATGGCCTTTTTTACAACAAGCGTTACGAATGAAGGGATCCACGCAAAAGGGTAGTGTGGGAATTAAAGTTAACGATGACTTGGGTCATTACTTCCAGACACATAAAGGGTTAAGACAAGGGGATTCCATGTCTTCTATCTTGTTCAACATTGTTGCGGACATGTTGACGGTCCTCATTGCTCGGGCTAAGGACAACGGCCAAGTAGGTGGCTTAGTTCCCCACTTGGTGGAGGAGGGAGTATCCATACTACAGTATGCGGATGATACAATCCTTTTTAAGGAACATGACTTGGCAAAAGCTAGAAACATGAAGTTGGTTCTTTGCCTTTTTGAACAATTGTCTGGACTGAAGATTAACTTTAATAAAAGCGAATTGTTCTGCTTTGGAAGACCCAAGGAAGAACATGACTCATATAGGCAACTATTGGGATGTGAAATGGGGTCATTTCCGTTTAGCTACCTTGGGATTCCGATTCATCATAGACGACTGACGAACAAAGAGTGGAAATGCATAGAAGATAGATTCGAAAAAAAACTGGCTTGCTGGAAGGGTAAGCTTATGTCTTATGGGGGTCGACTAGTTCTCATCAATTCGGTATTGACGAGTCTACCGATGTTCCTTCTGTCTTTCTTTCACGTACCCATAGGGGTACGAAAGAGACAAGATTTTTATCGATCACGCTTCTTCTGGCAAAGTGATGAGAGTCGGCAGAAATATAGATTAACAAAATGGGATATTATATGCAGACCTAAAGATCGTGGGGGATTAGGAGTCGAAAACTTAGAAGTCAAAAATAGATGCCTGCTTAGCAAATGGCTATACAGGCTATCTATGGAAACAGATGGAATGTGGGTACAGATTTTGAGAAATAAATATCTACAGTCCAAGACTTTGGCACAGGTTTCAGCTAGACCAAATGACTCGCCATTCTGGAACGGTTTAATGAATGTGAAAACATCCTACTTTCCAGCGAGTTAAATTTCTGGTTGGTAACGGTACCTCGACTAGATTTTGGAAAGATACGTGGCTGGGGAGGCACCGCTGGCCATACAATATCCCACACTTTATAACATTGTTACACGTAAGGCAGACTATGTTGCTACGGTGCTACACTCCATACCCCTTAATGTTCAATTTAGACGAACCTTAGTGGGAGAGAGATGGAATTCATGGATACATCTGGTCAGGCGGTTGATGGATGTGCAACTCAATGATCAGCAAGATCGCATTCATTGGAAATTAACCACGAGTGCTTCTTTCTCGATGAAGTCAATGTATATGGATGTAATCAATAACGGAACCTTGTCAACGGCTCTGCATATATGGAAAATCAAAGTTCCACTACGTATTAGAATTTTTATGTGGTTTGTGCATAAAGGTGTCATATTAACAAAGGATAACCTCATAAAAAGAAACAGGAACGGAAATGTTAATTGCTGCTATTGTGGTCAACATGAAACAATTCAACACCTCTTTTTAGATTGTCCATTAGCCAAAATACTTTTGCGCACACTTCAGATTGCTTTCAATATTCAAGCACCAATGAATATCAATTTGTTATTTGGGGCATGGCTCGATGGAGTCGATGTAACAATAGCTACTTATATACGCATTGGCATAAGTGCATTATTTTGGGCTATATGGAATACTAGAAACGATATAATTTTTCAAGGCAAGAAACTTAACAATTTTTTGCAAGTCATATACAGAGCAACGTCATGGATCCATACGTGGTCATTACTCAATCATGTGGACAACAGGGAGCATATGGATATTAGGTGCAACCAATGAGAGATGGTCACACGGGATATCTTCAGCCGGTTTGGATGGCGAGCTGTTAATAGGCTAGGTGTGTAGGCATCGTAGTCTATTTGGTGACGCCGTTTATTGTTAGTCATTTTACTTGTTTGGCTCGATCCGTGAGACTTTTACAAACTTCAGACATTGAGACTTTATTTGAATTTCGATAAAATGGCCGTATGCATCACCCTTGATGCAGGCCGGGGGCATCGTTCCTCCTTCTCCAAAAAAATATATTACGTATGAAGTAAAATAAGTGAATCTAGATTATAAATATGTCTATATACATTCATACGTAGTTCGTATTGAAATCTCTAAAAATGCTTATACATTGAAACAAAGGGAGTACGTAATAACACCGCGGCGACTGCGTGCTTGCTTAGTATAGGTGATGCAGCTGTAGTATGTCGTAAACTTCAGCGACAGTTTTTGATGACATTGTTGATCCGGCCAGCCTTGAGGCGCTTGCTTGCAACGAGGCTTTGGCGGCAGCCCAAGATCTTCACATTGCCAGAGTACCCATTGCGTCTGATTGTTTGGAGGTGGTCAAAACATCACCAGCACCGTATAATGTTTGTATGCAGCCGTCCTTTCGTCACGAACACCGTGACGAAAATGTTGAGGCTCATGTGTTAGCGAAAGCTTCTTCTTCCGTTGATACTGGGCGCCATGTGTGGATTGGAAACCCTCCCGTGATTGTTTGTATCTCTATTGTTTTTAACTTTGATTAAAGCCCTTTCAGCACTAGAGAAAACAAAGTTGCAGTATATGTGAATGAGCCTCTTTCAAGCCAGCTAGGGATGCACGCCCTCGTGGGAACAGCTTTTTCAGACCTAACCGTGAGCCCAACCGGAACCCTGGAGTCCTGGACCGAGACGTGAGGGACTCGATAGTATAATAAGCGCGGAGATACGGTACGTATGTGCCGTCTCCTACCAAATCCAAAATTCCTTGGATCGATCGAGCGATGGCAGGTGCCGACGAGAAAATACCGTTCACGGCTGCGGAGGAGGACGAGGTGGCGACCGCGACCGCGCCGGAGGCTGAGAAGGGGACTTCCAGTCCCAAGATGGATTCAGAGCCAGTTCCCAACCCAGCGGCCTGTGGTGACCACGGCGAGGATGGGGCACCTGTTCCTCCGGCGGTGAACATGATGCGGCAAGAGGATGTCTTCTACTACCTGTCCTGGGAGAAGCCCGGCCCCCATGACCACCTGGAGCGGGACTCCGCCGACTTATTCAATCAACTGGACGATGCACGCGCCGTGCACCAGCAGCGGATCAGGAAGACAAGGGCTACGTCGTGGACAAGGACGACAAGGAAGTGGCCCGCATAAACCGACTCAACCTTAGATTTTTTTTCAAAACTATTACTAAATTTGTATCAAATTTGCAAACAGGTGATGCAGTTGAAAAAATGCCAAAAATAGTACCCGTTGGCCGCAGTTGGGCCGACCGGCCGCCCGTCGGCTTTTACCATGCCGAAATCGGCCCATCAGCCGAAGCCAGGCCGAACAGCCCGACCGTCGGCCCACTCCAAGCCGAGCGCCACCCGTCGGTCGCCAGGAGGCCGACCGGCCCCTGGATAAGGCCGATGCGGCCAGCGCCCTTCTTCCTCCTCCAGCTCTGTGTTTCTCTCATATTTCCGCCGAAATCCCCCCCCCCTGATCTCCCTTTCCCTCCACCCATTTTCCATTTCAATCCGATGAATCAATAGATCGTCTTCGTCTTCCCTGCCCTACGGTTTTATTTTTTGAAACGTGGTAGTGATTTGTTCGTGGGGAGGAGAAATGGTGTGATGGTGAATGTGTGAATGGTGAGAAGGTGGAGTGGTGAAGAGGAAGAACAAGGTGGAGAGAAAGAAGAAGGGCACTCATGCGTCAAAGTATAATTTTTTTCTATCAGTTTAGGTTAGTTTTTGGTAATTTTTTTGAATGTACATAAAATTAGTTTAGGTTATTTTTAGTAGTGTAGTTATTTTTGGTTACTTTTATTAGTATAGTTATTTTTATTAGTGTAATGATTTTAGTGTATGTTTTTCGAGCGTAGGTTTAGTTAGTGTAGTCATATTAGTGTCGGTTTATTTTTGTGAAGTTCATTTTAGTGTAGGTTTATTTAGAATACGTGGGTATATTTTAGTGTACGTTTTAATTTATTGTTGATTTATTCGTTGCGAATAATGAGAAGCTGGCAATGTCTGACAGGTTAAAATGTCTGAATCCGTAAATTTGATTGTGTTTTACGGCCCTGGTAATGTTCGATATAATGAGTTGGGGGTTGATCTTAGCGAGTTTAAAAGAGGCTAGATGACACTTTCAGACCCGGACAGACTGGACATTAGGCAGTTGAAGCACTGGTTGACAACTAGTTTTGGCTTGGATCCTGAAGTTTGTTCCGTCAGTATTCATGCCGTGTGGACCAAATCCTGTAAAAATGTGAAGTGGGATTTGATTCCCATAGATAGGAGCCAGCACTGGTTGTCTCTGTTAAGTCGTTGCAAAGACCGAAGAATCCATCCGTCTGCCCTAGTGCAACCAGTGGCGAAGGAGGAGAATATCGTACCACCCACCGTGGGGTATGAACCAGGCTAGAGTAGTCAAGTGGCTAACGAGATTTGTGTATCCGGCTCACAGCCACCGGATGTGAATGCTAGCCAAGCCGAGAAAGAGTCAGATTATGTGCCACATAATGTTAATGGTCATGTTGCTGGTCAGAGTATTCAGTCGATAGTATTAGCTGCCTCTGGTGTTGCTGATGGGGATGAGGAAGGCGATGAAATGTAGAGGGTGATGAAGGAAGATGATGAGGATGAGTTTGCAGAGGAACTTGATTCTGAAAATTCCGAGGATGAGGAAGAGGTACCAATTCCTGCTGCAAGGGAGCAGGACATATCCGCATGCTTTACTGTCAACGATGGCCATGAGATTCCATGGAAATATAATCTGAACCAAGTCCAGATCGGGGCTATGTTTTTGTAGGGGAACGTGACAGAAAACAAAATTTTCGGTATAGCGAGCACGCCCAGGACCACTATGGAGAATGCATACAAGGTTTGATCTGATCCGTACCGACTCGTAGCGCAGCGGAAGAAGAGTCGGTGGAGATCGTTGGTGCAGATCCCCGTAGCTAGGATTTACAACCTCCCAACCGCGAGGATGTACTCCCTCGTCGGACAGCCCTCCGGGAGGCGGTCGGACAGTCCCCCGGACGATGTCGCGGACAGCCCTTCGGGAGGACCCTCGAAACTCGAACGGAGACTTGGACAGCCCTTCGGGAGGACTCTCGAAACTCGACCCGAGACTCGGACAGCCCTTCGGGAGGACACTCGAACAGCCCCTCGGGCAAAAGATCGAAACTACGAACTCTCTACGGGGTTGCACACATACGGTGTCATCTATCCGGCAGGGCTTCGCCGTCCAGAACTAGTTCCTGCCGGAACCCAGACAGCCTTTCGGCTCTACGAAAAACTCTTTTCGTGGGAGGGAGAGAGAGAGCTTGCAAAGCAAAGCATGTGTATGAGAGCAAAGGATGAGTGTGGAGAGTGCATCTCCACCTCTATTTATAGGAAAACCCAAGGGGTAGGGTGGCACTTGAAATACCCAAAATGCCCATGAGGTGAGCACACCACAAGGGCATAAAGGGAAAGCCTCCAAATAGTGTTGCCTGCATCACCATGCCTGCATCACCATGCCTGCATCACCATGCCTGCATCATCCCCTAATAGTATTTCCACTATTCACAATAGTGTTTCCACTATTTACAATAGTGTTTCCACTATACATATATAGTGTTTCCACTATTTATATATATAGTGTTTCTACTATTCAAAATAGTGTTTTCACTATTCACGAAGACATTTTTCTGCGTCCGTTAAATCCCAAATTATTTCTGTGTGCCTAGAATAATTCCAGTACCCACTAAAACAATTTTGGACGCGTTTCGAAACAATTCCGGAACAATGTTTTTCTTCAGCGAAAAGCTACCATAGCGGTTCCGGCAGCTCCGGAACACTTCCGGTTTTTTCCTCCGAAAAATCCCAGAAGTCCCCAGAATCATTCTGGCACCCTCCAAGAATTTCCAGACGTGTGCCAAAACCATTTTGACTTAATGGTATACTCCGAAACAACTTTTCGGTTTTACCGGAACTATTCCAATGTTCTCTCTCCGGAACTCTTCCGTTGTCTCCGAAACTTTTTCGGTGATTTTCTCTCAGACTCCCTGTCTAGTATTCAGCAGATAGATGACCCTTAAGCGTGTGACCCTATAGGTTCGGTGAAGTATAGACATGACCCGGAACACCTTCCGATCAATGATCAGCATCGGAGCCGTGGACACCCATATCGATCCCTATACCCACACGAATAAATATTCGAGTGAACCTCCAGTTGCCGTGAGCTATTCCTGTTGCTTCGCGATATGTTACAATTACCCGAGGTGAGAAACATCGGCATCCTCGTGGATCAACACTTGTCCACAATGCTAGTTACCTCATTGCCGGTATTGTTCTCTTTTCTCGTTCCCATGTTTTGGCATCCCCGTGATCAAATCACAAAGTGTCTGGCCAGACGACGATGGATACCGTAACACCGAGAGGGCCCAGAGATATCTCTCCATCACCGAAGGAGCAAATCCCAATCTTGAGCTATCAAGTTACTTGACATACTTTTCCATGAACCCGTAAGCCGCCGTAATAGCCACCCATTTACGGATGACGTTTAACAAACCCCAAAGTTCATGAAGCAAGCATGAAGAAACTCGATACTCGCATGGTCTAAGGAATTATGCAAACATTAACTTCTCTGTGTTATTAACCATAAGCTTATGACGAATGTATCTCATAGCATAACATCAATTCGGATCGATTCAACACAAGTGTTCTACCAACATCGTGCCCTCAAAATTGCCGGCATGGCCATGCCCATGATCAGGAAAACAGGATCATCATGCAATACTTGAGCCAGTCTTAGAGGCAAGACTAGGAATACAATTTACCATTTATTATACCACACGTGCACATGAGTTTCCCTCCAAGCCTCGTTTTATTTGCAGACTCGAGAATCATTGCAGTTATAGCATGGACCATAAACATTCATTACAAACTTGGAGATACAAAAGTAACTGATATTACTGCCTCTAGGGCATATCTCCTACAGACTCCCACTTGCACTAGAGTCATAATCTAGTTACATGGCTTCCCTAACACCAATGGCAATCCGGTGTTGCTCATGCTTTGCTCATGGTAGAGGCTTCGTCATCGGGTCTGACACATTCAGATCCGTGTGAACTTTGCGTACTTTCACTAAACCTTCTTCGACATGATGTCGAATGAGTTTAAATTTGCGTTGAATATGCATTGTCTTATGGTGCGAACATGGCTCCCTTGCCTGAGCCACGGTGCCACTATTGTCACAATAGATCTCCACCGGGTCCAGAGCACTTGGAACCACACCAAGGTCTTCAAGGAATTGCTTGATACCGACAGCTTTCTTGGAGGCTTCTGAAGCAGCCACATATTCCGCCTCCGTTGTAGAATCCGCCACAGTCTTTTGTTTGGAACTTTTCCAATCAACTGCATCGCCGTTCAATAAGAAAACATAGCCCGATTGAGATTTGAAGTCATCTGGGTCAGTCATGAAGCCTGCATCAGTGTAACAACTTACAATGAGCTCTTCATCACCTCCGTACACAAGGAGTAAATCCTTGGTCCTCCTGAGGTACTTAAGAATACCCTTAACTGCGGCCCAGTGTTCCAATCCTGGATCACCTTGGTACCGGCTGCTAACACTTAGCGCATAGGAAACATCCGGTCTTGTACATAGCATGGCATACATAATAGAACCAACTGCCGAAGCATATGGAATATCATTCATTTGTACTCGCTCATCGAGGGTCCGAGGACACTGATTCTTGCAAAGCACTGTGCCAGGTGACATGGGGAGTAGGCCTTTCTTGGAGTTCTCCATGTTGAACCTTTTCAACACCTTGTCAATGTACGTGCTTTGGCTTAGCGCTATCAGGCATCTTGATCTATCTCTATAGATCCTGATGCCCAATACATATGCCGCTTCGCCTAAGTCTTTCATTGAAAAACTCTTCTTCAATGAGTCTTTTATTTCGCTAAGAAATTTCACATCATTTCCAATCAACAATATGTCATCCACATACAAGATTAGAAATGCTTTTGCGCTCCCACTAAACTTCTTGTAAACACAAGATTCTTCATCGTTCCTGATGAAGCCAAACTCTTTGACCATTTCATCAAAACGAATGTTCCAGCTCCTTGATGCTTGCTTCAGACCATAAATGTCTTTCTGAAGCTTGCATACCTTTCTAGCATTCTTAGGATCGACAAAACCTTCTGGCTGTATCATGTATACATCCTGTTCAAGGTTTCCATTTAGGAAAGCCGTTTTGACATCCATCTGCCATATTTCATAATCGAAATAAGCAGCAATTGCTAGTAATATCCGAACAGACCTGAGCATGGCTACGGGCGAGAAAGTCTCGTCGTAGTCAACTCCTAGAACTTGCGTGAACCCTTTCGCGACAAGTCTAGCTTTGTGGATAGTAATGTTACCATCCGCGTCCGTCTTTCTTTTGAAAATCCATTTACAACCAATGGGTTTTACGCCATCTGGAAGTTCTTCCAAGTTCCAAACTTGGTTTTCGTACATGGATTCCATCTCGGATCTCATGGCCTTGTGCCATTCCCTTGAGCTAGGCCCCGCCATCGCTTCCTTGTAGTGCGCAGGTTCATCGTCTTCAAGAAAGAAGATTTCGTTATGAAACCATTCAGGTGGCTGGATAGCCCTACCTGATCTGCGCGGTTCAGTTACAACATTGTCTAAAGTTTCCGCATCACATGCGACAACTTCCGGCTCGGTTGTAGGGATAATTTGCGGAATTACTTCCGGTTCCTTAGCCATATCAACGGTTGCCGAAGATTCACTAATCTCATTAAGCTGTACTGTCCTCCTACTCAATTCTTTAGAGAGAAACTCTTTCTCGAGAAAATGTGCAACCTTTGCGACAAACACTTTGCCCTCGGTTTGGTGGTAGAAGGAATATCCAATGGTGTTATTTGGATAACCTACAAAGTAACATTTGTCTGATCTAGGTTCTAGCTTGGTTGGCTGTAAACGTTTTACGTATGCCTCACAACCCCAAACCTTGAGATGTGACACACTAGGTATCTTCCCATACCACATCTCATGTGGTGTCGTCTCAACAGACTTAGATGGTGCTCTGTTTAATGTATAAGCAGCAGTTTCTAGTGCGTGACCCCAAAAAGATATCGGTAGATCTGTAAGAGACATCATCGACCTTACCATGTCTAACAGGGTTCGGTTACGTCGTTCCGACACTCCGTTTCGCTGTGGAGTTCCGGGAGGCGTAAGCTGTGAAACGATTCCACGATCACTCAGATGTTGGCCAAACTCGTGACTAAGATATTCGCCTCCGCGATCAGACCGCAGAAACTTAATCTTTTTGTTACGATGATTTTCTACCTCATTCTGAAATTCTTTGAACTTTTCAAAGGTTTCCACCTTATGCTTCATCAAGTAGATATAGCCATACCGACTCAAATCATCAGTAAAAGTCACGAAGTAAAAATACCCACCCCGTGCGGCCGTGTTCATTGGACCACATACATCACTATGTATTATTTCCAATAATTCACCCGCCCGTTCAGGATGACCCGTGAACGGCGTCTTGGTCATTTTTCCCATCAAGCAAGCTTCACATGTGTCAAATAATTCAAAATCAAGGGACGGTAAAACTCCATCTTTATGGAGTCTTTGCATGCGTTTCTTTCCGATGTGGCCAAGCCGACAGTGCCACAAGTAAGTGGCGGTGGTATCAGCCTTCTTAAGGCGTTTAGCATTCACGTTAAAGACATCATTTCCACATTCAAGATTTAGTATGAAAAGGCCCCCAACAATGGGTGCAAATCCATAAAACATATCCTTACAATAAAGTGAACAACCATTGTTCTCAGACTTGTAGGAGTACCCGTCGTGCACTAAACATGATCCAGAGATAATGTTTCTACACAACAACGGAACAAAATAACAGTTACTAAGTTCCAAAATAAATCCTGAAGGGAGACGTAGAGGCATAATGCCGACGGCTTGAGCGGCGATCCCAGCGCCATTCCCGACACGCATCACGACTTCATTCTTTGCGAGCTTGCGCACCTTCTGAAGCCCCTGTATCGAGTTGCAAATGTGAGCAACCGATCCGGTATCAAATACCCAAGACTTAGAATTTTCGCTAGCAAGCAAAACGTCAATGACATTAACTTGTATAACAATTATACCTTTTCCGGTTTTCCCGGATTTCTTATCTTCCAGATACTTCTTGCAGTTTCTCTTCCAGTGTCCTGTGCCCTTGCAGTAGAAGCACTCAGTTTCATTCTTGGCTCCGCCCTTAGATTTGCGTTGGAAGCCGGTCTTACCGGCGCCCTTGCCTTTCTTTGGCTTGCCTTTCTTTTTGAAACTGACAGTTTTATTCACAAGCAACACTTGCTTGCGATTTTTCTGCAGTCCTCCTTCAACAGTTTTCAGCATGGCAAGCACCTCATTAGGTGTTTTGTCCATCCCATTCATGTTGTAGTTCATGACAAAACCTTCGTAAGAAGGGGGGAGTGAACAGAGCAACATGTCCATTACATGCTCTTCTGGAAGTGGAAATTCCAGGGTTTTAAGCCTTTCAGCGTAGCCAATCATATTGACTACGTGCTCGCCAACTGAACTGCCCTCAGCCATCTTGGTCTCCGACATCATCTTCATGATATCAAAACGTTCAGACCTTGCATTAAACTTGTAAAGAGCATCCAGATCCTTGATCATATCAAAGGAGTTATGGAATTCAAAACGTTTTTGAAGCTCTGAACTCATGCAAGACAGCATGAGGCACTGCACTAAGTTGTAATCATCATCCTTAGTGGCCTAGACATTCTGTATGTCTACCGCGGCTGTTGCCGCCGGCTTTGGTGGAAGAGCTCCATCAAGCACGTACACTTTCTTAGCGCTCCTGAGGACAATCCTCAGGGTACGGACCCAGTCCGCATAGTTGTTTCCATTCGCAGCTAACTTCTCTTTCTCTAACATCGGGCCTAAGTTGAACGCGCTATTGCGAGCCATTTGATCTACAACGGAAAACACAAGTTCATTTTAGACATTGTTCATAATGATTTTTGGCACTAGTGAATAAACAATTTTATTCTAAAGTGCGCTCCCACTCAAATCAATATCTCTCATAATTGTTTGTGAGTGATGCAAGATCCAACTTTCAATTTTAGCGTCAAGGATGTAACCATCTCAAGTGACGAGAATTTCAATTGGTAGGCCAACTTGCCAATCACATCTCTATGTGACTCTTGTTCATCTTTCGATGCGTGTGTTCCGAGCTCATGACTTTCATGCCTGAACGTCAAGACAACCAAGTGATCTCGCTGCGAGGTCTCAACTCACCCGCCTCACACTTCTCTAATCGTTCGTATCCATGTAACCATGTGATACCCCGAAGAGATAGGTGCCGTGATGGTGCTACACTTGGGAGAACACTATCTACTTGATATTTTTGTGAGAGATCACCCTAATAAAAAGCGACTACCGCGCAATCAAGAAGGGTGCATCAAGAGGGATAAACATCTCAGGCAATTCATAATAGCATGATATGATATAGCCCCTTCTGACGGAGAAGTCAAGTATTTCTTCGTCTTCGGCATTCACGTCGGTGTTCACCTTTGCGAAGATTGCCACCACCTTGTCGATGCACCAAATAATATTGCTATCTCTATAGCTAATAAAATAAGTGCATTACATAAGGTTGACACGCAGGTCATTAAAGTGCAATCATATGGCTCCAGCCATCATGCCGAATCATGACACGCAGGTCATGTTAATTACATCATATAGCCATCTCATACATAATCAAATTGAATATGAGCATTGCTATACCACATCACATGCAAACCATCCTGCAAAACCAAGTTAGACGCCTCTAATCGGTTTATGCAAAATTTTATTTTACGTGGCTTCTAAGGTTTTGACTTAAACCGCAGCTACCAACGTTTATCATCAAGTATGATAATTCAAGTTGCTAGATTAACTTTCCAGGGTGTATGAAACACGAGATAGTAAAATCTCGAGCCCCATACTAAACTTCGTCATACGTGTGACCCCCGTGCAGATCATATCTGCATTGCCCTTCGTCTGCGAAACATCCATCTTTCTTTAACTATGGTGGAACCCAAAGACACTGAAGCACTTCGTTGATCTGTCAATCAGCATACTCAGGAGCAGCATGAAAGGATCGCGGATTGCTAGAACTTTGTAAGATTCCACCATTCCGTCAAGATCAGGAGTACGCAAATTCACGGGAAGCAACAAGAACATCGGGTAACAGATTTCATCTGCTACCCGCACAAATAATTTTCAGCAATAGATCTCATCTACTACAAAATTATACTATGCAATACTCATACATCTCATGTATTCTAGATCATACCATGCATCTACTCATAGCCTGGCTCTGATGCCACTGTAGGGGAACGCGACAGAAAACAAAATTTTCGGTATAGCGAGCATGCCCAGGACCACTATGGAGAATGCATACAAGGTTTGATCTGATCCGTACCGACTCGTAGCGCAGCGGAAGAAGAGTCGGTGGAGATCGTTGGTGCAGATCCCCGCAGCTAGGATTTACAACCTCCCAACCGCGAGGATGTACTCCCTCGTCGGACAGCCCTTCGGGAGGCGGTCAGACAGTCCCCCGGACGATGTCGCGGACAGCCCTTCGGGAGGACCCTCGAAACTCGAACGGAGACTCGGACAGCCCTTCGGGAGGACTCTCGAAACTCGACCCGAGACTCGGACAGCCCTTCGGGAGGACACTCGAACAGCCCCTCGGGCAAAAGATCGAAACTACGAACTCTCTACGGGGTTGCACACATACGGTGTCATCTATCCGGCAGGGCTTCGCCGTCCAGAACTAGTTCCTGCCGGAACCCAGACAGCCTTTCGGCTCTACGAAAAACTCTTTTCGTGGGAGGGAGAGAGAGAGCTTGCAAAGCAAAGCATGTGTATGAGAGAAAAGGATGAGTGTGGAGAGTGCATCTCCACCTCTATTTATAGGAAAACCCAAGGGGTAGGGTGGCACTTGAAATACCCAAAATGCCCATGAGGTGAGCACACCACAAGGGCATAAAGGGAAAGCCTCCAAATAGTGTTGCCTGCATCACCATGCCTGCATCACCATGCCTGCATCATCCCCTAATAGTATTTCCACTATTCACAATAGTGTTTCCACTATTTACAATAGTGTTTCCACTATACATATATAGTGTTTCCACTATTTATATATATAGTGTTTCTACTATTCAAAATAGTGTTTTCACTATTCACGAAGACATTTTTCTGCGTCCGTTAAATCCTAAATTATTTCTGTGTTCCTAGAATAATTCCAGTACCCACTAAAACAATTTTGGACGCGTTTCGAAACAATTCCGGAACAATGTTTTTCTTCAGCGAAAAGCTACCATAGCGGTTCCGGCAGCTCCGGAACACTTCCGGTTTTTTCCTCCGAAAAATCCCAGAAGTCCCCAGAATCATTCTGGCACCCTCCAAGAATTTCCAGACGTGTGCCAAAACCATTTTGACTTAATGGTATACTCCGAAACAACTTTTCGGTTTTACCGGAACTATTCCAATGTTCTCTCTCCGGAACTCTTCCGTTGTCTCCGAAACTTTTTCGGTGATTTTCTCTCAGACTCCCTGTCTAGTATTCAGCAGATAGATGACCCTTAAGCGTGTGACCCTATAGGTTCGGTGAAGTATAGACATGACCCGGAACACCTTCCGATCAATGATCAGCATCGGAGCCGTGGACACCCATATCGATCCCTATACCCACACGAATAAATATTCGAGTGAACCTCCAGTTGCCGTGAGCTATTCCTGTTGCTTCGCGATATGTTACAATTACCCGAGGTGAGAAACATCGGCATCCTCGTGGATCAACACTTGTCCACAATGCCAGTTACCTCGTTGCCGGTATTGTTCTCTTTTGTCGTTCCCATGTTTTGGCATCCCCGTGATCAAATCACAAAGTGTATGGCCAGACGACGATGGATACCGTAACACCGAGAGGGCCCAGAGATATCTCTCCATCACCGAAGGAGCAAATCCCAATCTTGAGCTATCAAGTTACTTGACATACTTTTCCATGAACCCGTAAGCCGCCGTAATAGCCACCCATTTACGGATGACGTTTAACAAACCCCAAAGTTCATGAAGCAAGCATGAAGAAACTCGATACTCGCATGGTCTAAGGAATTATGCAAACATTAACTTCTCTGTGTTATTAACCATAAACTTATGACGAATGTATCTCATAGCATAACATCAATTCGGATCGATTCAACACAAGTGTTCTACCAACATCGTGCCCTCAAAATTGCCGGCATGGCCATGCCCATGATCAGGAAAACAGGATCATCATGCAATACTTGAGCCAGTCTTAGAGGCAAGACTAGGAATACAATTTACCATTTATTATACCACACGTGCACATGAGTTTCCCTCCAAGCCTCGTTTTATTTGCAGACTCGAGAATCATTGCAGTTATAGCATGGACCATAAACATTCATTACAAACTTGGAGATACAAAAGTAACTGATATTACTGCCTCTAGGGCATATCTCCTACAGTTTTTGACGAAGAAGAAAATGAAGTATGCGGTGATAAAGTGAGCTATGTCTATCCAGAGGGTTTTCCGGACACACACATCCAGTCCAACGAAATATACCGTGAAGTGTGTTGAATCAGGTTGTCCTGCGAAGGTGCACGCCCACGTGCCAAAATATAACATCCACTGGGTTGTGACAAATGTTTTCCCACATAATTGTGTTAGGAAAAACATGTTGGTTCGTCATCCAAACCTTACTTCAACTCTCATAGCGCAACTCATGTATACTGAGATAGTGACGAAGAAAGATATGGAAGCAAAACACATCCAGACAGTAGTGAAGGTCAGATGGAAGTATGACATTCCATATGGGTAGGCTTGGAGGGCTAAGTAGAAGGCTATGGAGGAGAGGTTTGGGATGTTCTTTGACTACTATGATAATGTTGTCCGTCTCCTTGACATATTGAAGGAGAGAAATCCCAGCACTTATGTTAACATTCAGCACACGAGGTTGGATAGTATACCAGATTACAAGGTGATGAAACGAGTATTCTTCTCTTTCGGTATGTGCATCTAAGCTTTCAAGCATTGTCCTCCTGTGATGTTTGTGGATGGTACATTCCTGCCTGATCAGTACAAAGGGCAAATCCTGACTGCTATTGGTGTGGACGGGAACAACCAAATCATCCCACTAGCCATGGCATTTGTGGAGGGTGAGGACTTTTCGAGCTACGTATGGTTCTTCCGGCAAGTTAAAATTGCGATCGTGAAGGACCGACCAAATGTGTCTCATTCATGATAGACATCCCGGTATATTGAAGGTCGTGAAGACACTGAGTAATCCAACTGCTGACGAACCAACACCTTGGAAGGACTTGCAAAGTCGGTGGTGCATGCGCCATCTGGGTGCTATTTTTTTCTCGCAGTTCAAGAATAAATGGTTGATGAACTTGTTCAAGAAGTTATGCAAGCAGAACCAGCGGCGAAAATATGATTTTATTTGGTCAAAACTTGATGAGTTCACTAAGAAGCAGGTCCTTTCTAGGAAGAAAATGGAGAAAGACCAGGTTAAATTAACAACACTCATTGCGGAGCTTGAAGCGTTACACACAGAGCACGAGGATCTACTTTGTTCCATCATCTGCTCCGGATCAGATCCCAGTTCCTCTCGCTAGCGATCTGTTCCCAACTTCCTCAGTTGTGGGAACCAAACACCACGCGGTATGTCCTCAGTTTTTCTCACATGGTACATTTTCCCTATACATGAACATGTACAATTGGTTAACTTTCTGTGTACAGGGTGAATTGTCAACTCAGGCACTAGAGGAGGTTACCGCTTTGGTGGACCGCGTTGACAGAGGAGAATATATCCCGGAGCGAGAGCAAGCAACAAGGTTGAAGAGTCTTCAAGCAAAGATACGCGGGATCGTCGCAGCTGTTACATGTAGACGATCTTCCGATGTTGTTCACACTTGTGCAGCACATCGTCCGCCACGCCCCACTCTGAAGTGTTCAGAACCTCGACCTTCACAGCTAGGGAGCTCCTCCTGGCAGCAGGCACCTCTTTCGCAGCCAAGGAGCTCCTCCTGGCAGCAGGCACCTCCTTCACAGCCAGGGAGCTCCTCATGGCAGCAGTCACCTCTGTCATAGCCCAGGAGCTCCTCCTAGCAGCAGGCACCTCCTTCACAGCCAGGGAGCTCCTCCTGGCAGCAGGCACCTCCTTCGCAGCCCGGGGGTTATTTCTACCAGCAGCCACCTCCTTCACAGCCCGGGGGCTATTTTTACCAGCAGCCACCTCCTTCACAGCCCGGGGACTCTTCCTGGCTTCAGCAGATGGACCTAGGTAACTTAACTTTGTACATTCTTTTACAAAATTTAGCCTCGTAAGTCATTCTTTGCATGTTTTAATTTACCAGCAGGCGGCAGCCAGTCGCAACCGTTCATGACTTCAGTTCAGTCACCTGTGTTTATTGGTCATGGTTCGTACATGGTTGGCGACGGCGAGGACGATGACCGTGGTGCATACACCTATGGTATCTCGGAGACAGTTCTTGCCACTCCACCACCACCATCGACGCAGGAGACTCAGACACCGACGGATGAGGTGTTCTATGGTCGTGGTCATCGTGACACTCGTCCACCGCCTCAGCGTTTATCGCCTTCCGGTCCATGTCCGAGGAAGCCCAAGATTTGTCGCAAGCCCTAGTAGTGATATGGTCATCTACGTACGAGACATGACTATCTATTTATGTATGAGACATATGTAGCCTTTATGTATCGGACATATTCATGTATTTGACATATTTAGCCTCTATGTATTGGGTATATTCATGTATGCGACATATTTATGGTTGAGACTTATTTGGTTTGGAGGGAGAACAATAGTAACACAAACCAAATTAAAATGCACTACATAAAACACCACTACAGAAAAATAGTCACAACTTAATTAAACGTTACAACTGAATTAAACGTTACAACTTAATTAAAATGCACTACATCAAACACCACTGCAGAAAACTAGTACTACATGAAAAATGTATTACATGAATGCATCATCATCATCCTCCGTCGATGCAGATCTCTTCCCCTTTGTCCTTACAGAACTGTTGCCCATCGACTGTGCGGTCGTCTTCAGCTTGGTACTCGGCATGAAGACCTCGTCTTCGTCCTCTATCGATGAAGAACTCTTCCCCTTCGTTGATGTAGAACTCTTCCCCTTCGTCGATGCAGAACTCTTGCCCTTCGATGCAGAACTCTTCACCTTGTTGCTCGGCATGAAGAGATCGTCCTCGTCCTCACTTTCTGCTGACCATAAACCTGAATTTTTCACAGCAATCCTAAGGTAAGCATCACCCTTATGCAGTTGCTTTTGCCATCTAGCGTGCAACCTCAGAAGTTCTTTCCGTATCTCCTCAAAAGTCCTGGGAGGCCACCCACTCCTAGCTAATTGGTGAGCCAACTCATTCATTATGAAGTCACTACTAATGAGTTCCTCCCATGGAACTACTCTATCATTCATCTTGAAATTGGCAGCTAGACGAAGAAGACGGTCGGACATACCCTTGTGAAAACTACGATCAAAAGGATAGTGAGGATGAGGAGGACGAGACATCTCCACGAAAGGATGGCGAGAGCGAGAGCGGAAGGATGGAGGAGCGAAAGGGAAAGGAAGGGCCTGCTCACCCTCCTTGCTGCGAATGTGGTTATATAGGCAGGAGAGAAAGTGGCGGGAGAGAAAGGCGGGAAAGAGAATGGCGGGAACGAATGGCGGGAGAGAAAGTGGCAGGAGAGAAAGTGGCAGGAGAGAAAGTGGCGGGAAAGAACCAATGCAGTTGCACAAGAGGCAAGTATCACGCTTCTCACTGAAATTAAGATACAACTTGCTGAAATTAAGATACAACTTGCTGAAATTAAGATACAACTTGCTGAAATTGAGTTACACAAATATAAATCTATTGAGTCCAACGTGGATATTTTCCTTTTCCATCTGCAGCTTCTTCTGCTGCCTGGGCTGCACGAGCCCTTTCTTTCTTTCTCTGCCTCTCAGCCTCACGGGCCTCCTCTCGCTGCCGGTAGACCTCCGCCAGTCGAAGTTGGTTTTCTTGGTTTTTCTTCTTCATCTCAGCAAGAAAAGCCCTCTGCTCAACACAGTACTCTTGCCAAGCTCTCTCTTGCTCTGCTTTCTCCTCTGCTGCCGCCTTCTCGCAGTGCTCCTCCAAGTCCAAACTTGCCCATGCACAACGACTTCTTTCACGTATCTCAGTCACCGCCCAGTCCGGCTTTTTCGTGTCTATCCAAAGATAGTACTGGCACAGGGCGGAGGAGACTACAAAAGAAACAGAAATATAATAATCAAATTAACAGAAATATCAACAACGTGTTTATTTTGGGTGACTTAAACATACCGGAGGCGTGATGTACGGTGAAGGACCAACAGGTGGATCTTCCTCATAATTAGCGCACATGAAAAACTTCATACCTAACCAATCTGAAAATCCGTCACCTCCTTCATCTTGCAGAGATCCTCGCACCAGCAACGAACTGCTTCCACCCCCTAAGGCAACTTCGCACTCTTTCATTTGCTAGGCCTAATGCTTTGATCCAAACAAGGCAAACTCATAATGACTACCGCGCTGGTTTTTTCGAGTGTTGGTGGCCGATGGAGGAAGGCAGATACAATGCCTCCTTTTATAGGCAAATGACAATAGCAATGGCGGGAAATCGGGCGGGAAAATTTGGCGGGAATACTTGGTGGGAGAAAATCGCGGGAGAGAAAGGCGGGAGAGAAAGGCGGGAGAGAATGGCGGGAAGGAAAGTGGCGACACAGAATGGTGGGAAAAAGGTGGCGACACAGTATGGCAGAAAATAATAAGGGGAATAGTACGGCTTGCTGAAATTAATATACATCTTCCTGAAATTAAGATACAACTTGCTTAAATTAAGATATAACTTGCTTAAATTAAGATATAACTTGCTGGAATTAAGATACAACTTGCTGAAATTAAGACACAACATGGATATTTTCTTCTACCTGGGCTGCAAGAGCCCTTTCTTTCTTTCTCATTATGGTAGATAGCTGAAAACAACAGCTAGCTCCTGTTCATGCTGTTTGAATGTTACGAGCACCAAATTGTTGACTTCAATAGACGATGCCAGCAGAAAATTACCGAAACTTTCCTTCTTCAACACCATTCGATCACCCAAGCCAATGAAGTAGGAACAAGGAATGCTCACAAATATATCATCATCTTCTGAATCCAAAGTAATTTCAAGAGTTAAAGAACCAGTCCTAGGAATAGCCACAAATTCCATCAAACTCCTGACAACCATGGTAGGAATAACCTGACAAAAACAAGCAAGTAATATGATCCGTCCTATGAGCAGCAAAGAACAAACAAAGAAAAAACCCTGAAACCAAAGCTTACCATGTGTTGAGAAATAACATTCATATGATCCATCCTAACAACAAAAGGAGCACAAAGTATGTAGTTGTCATTAAAGAGCTGCCACGACATGACATACATTTGATGATAATTCAGAGTGACACCATGAGTATAAAAACAGTTGTCAACAAGTTCCCTCTGAGTTTCACTCAAATCCTCAAGAGCTACAAAAAAATGATTTCACTAACTGAGATGAACAGCAAAACATATAAGATGAAACAAATCTGAAAATCAGTCAAACAAATATCTTACCAACATGGGGTAAAGGAAACAACATAACACCATCCCGATGAAATTCGACACCAATATAAGGTCCATAGTGCTCAAGCATAATAGTCATCATGTCACTATGGCGGAGACCATAATCATTCACAAGTTCCACCCACGAAGGACCATGGAATTTACTTCTCATCCTATCATGTGTAAATATAACATGGTATAAGTTACCCTCACTGTTATGCAGAGCAAGATCAATATCTGTGTCACCTCTCCGAATAGCTAAAGCTCTGCACTCCTCAATGTATCGAGCAAGATGTGATCTAACACTGCACGAAATATACTACAACAAGAATGGAAGCAAACATCATAATCATATAAACAAAGGCATTCGAATATGCCACAGTGAGATAATCAGGACATAAAATCTTACAACACGTCTTGAACATCGACGATCCAGCACCACAGTAAATATAGACGCACCGGAATCAACAGCAACACAAGGGCCACCTGGAGCTCGGCAAAATGGGCAAGCCATTACCTGCAGACGGACGGTGGCCAATAAGAACTAAATCCACTACCGACATGAGAGTTCTCATTTGATTTAGTTGGAAGCCAAAAAAATACCGTAGGTCGGTGGAGAGCGCCCTGATCTATTGTTTACGCGGGTAGGATAACAAAATGGGTGGTCCAGCGAAGAGATCGGCGAGGCGGTGGAAGCACCGGAGAGCAACGGGAGTGAGAAGTGAAGAGGGGCAGGCTACTAGACAGGGGAGGGTGAAACGAGTGGTCATAGCAGGAAGAAAGAAGCCCCGGGCCTTATCCAGGGGCCCATCGGTCTCCCACTGGCCGACAGGTGGCTCTTCGCCCCCCCCCCTATGGCCGACAGGCCTCTCCCTTGCCTTTGATTGGCCGACAGGGTGCTCTTCGGCCTACTGGTGGCCGACGGGCCCCTCTTCGGTCTGGTGCTGGCCGACAGGTCCCTGTTCGGCCTCGTAGTGGCCGACGGGGTACTACTTTCGATATTTTTTCAACTGATACAACTGTTTTCAAATTTGATACAAAATCCGTAAGTTCTGAAAAAAATTCTCAACCTTACCTCGTACAAGGAGGCCTATCTCCTAGTCTTTGGCACCCTCCCACCGCTCGAACGGCTGAAGGGCCACGTGCCTCGTTGAGATCACCATGTATCTGCTTTCCTTTTCTTTGAGTGGAACACAAGGTCCATTGTTCTGTTGGCCATGGAGCTGTAACTATTTATGGGTCGAGATTTCAACCTATTACTGTAGCTTGTAGTAATATGTTTAGTCTCATCTATTTATATTAGTTTACGGAGGGAGTACGTAGCAAAATCGTTAGCAACACTTTACAATTTTGAAGGATTGTCGTGTGAGCATGTCTTTAATATGTGTGCACAATTTCATTCTATGGACACATCTTGTGCTCTAGAGATAGATAAAAGGATTAATAGAAACCATGGTTCTGAAAGACGATTTTGCATAATGTGGAATACAGACTCACATCTTCAGAACTATAGACTTGTTTCTTTTCGTTGCAATGCACTGCCATCTCCATTGTCATTGTCCACGAAGAAAGTTGCATCACACGTGGAGCAGGACCTACGTAGGGGCAATCTCATGTACATGAAGAGAACTTCCACATAAAAGTGGTTGCGGCAGTCACCGCTGATTCAGATGAATCGTTGCTTTCCTGGAAATGCCGTTACACGAATAGGAGAAGGATGAGGGTAAGAACCGATTCAGATGAAGAAGAGCAGATGCGACGACCCATGGAAGATGAATTTTGCCTGTTTATCAACTACTTCGTCCCAGGCATACATAGCACACGACGAGCCTCTATCATATTACTTTTGCGGAGCATCTATCATAGGTCCAAGATAGGCCATGGAAATTATCTAGTGTCCAGAAGTCGTCATTGGCTAGGTTGATAAAAGAAGAAGGAAGAAGAAGAGGGAGACAAAATTCTATGTGGGGTTTAGTTTGTTTCAAGAGATATGCCGGATATTTTGTTACATATGCATTTCATTAATTAGTCATATTTAACAAGTTGAGGTTTGAAGAGGTGTCTCAGGAATTAAATTTTGATTGTCTAACTACTGATACCCAACAGTTTGTGCGTGATTTCTCATGCATACATCGTTTGGCGGACCTCGTGTGCCGACGAAGAGGCGACCTAATCACATCGCCCCCAAGCACCCCTCCCTACTCTCCGCTCACCGCCGCCGCCGCCACAGGGCGTGGCCGAGAAAGCCTCGGTCAGCGTCGGCGATGGCGGGGATCCATTGTCCCCTTGCGCAAAGGGCCAGCGCATGCCAGTTCTTCAAATGAGGGCTTGATGCTACTGGGTATCAGGGCGTGTTCCTCAGCCAACGCTTTTAGTTTGGTGCGGTCGAAATATGGCGGACGGCATGGCATGAGGCCGGAGCCCGGCGGAGCGGCGATGTGGTGGTGGTGGGGCGTCGCCGATAGCCATTTGATTCTGGGCTAGGCTCCTAGCACGCGGAGCCGCTCGGGGCGATCTGGGCTTGGCTGCCCGATCTTGCCTTTGGGCTTAGATCTGGGTGTGTTGGGTGCAGCCAGGCCTTGCTATGGTGATCTGGCTGTGGCCTTCGGCTATGCCAGCGACTTAGAGTTGGGCACTGGTCTACCCCGCCATTGTTGTCGTTCCTGCTGAGAATTTTCTGATGGCGACACGGCCTGCAAGGCTTTTGAATAATGGTGGTGGTCCTAGGGTTCCTGTTACGTCAAGACGAAGATATGCCCGACGCCTATCCTCTTGATCCGGCCAGAGTGTCGGGTTGCGGAAGGCTCCCCTGGCGAACTCCTATGGGCGTGTTATGCCTGGAGATTGCTAGATCGAGTGGGATTCGGCCGTGCCCATTTCTCCTCCATTAAGGAGGGAGCGGCCCAAAGCTCTGCTATCGGTTGCCATCAGGAGCTATGATTTGCTCCATGGTGAAGTCAGAGGCAGAGAATGTCATCCGGACTTATGTATGTAAGTGGGGGCGACAACATAGTTGGAGTTCAAGTTCTTACCTTCCAGGGTGAAAATCCAAGGTCTGGCCTTAATTGGTTGTGCCTAGCAATGGACTTGTTGAATGCATTGTTTTGAGAGCGGGGACTATCTTTAGGGTGAAAACCAAGATCTACGACCAATGACGATGATGCTTGTGCAACGTTTCCTTCTTTGAGGCATCATTTTTGAAGAACTTGAACTTCATGTGTTATTTTGGTGGTGGTTGTACTGCTGCTGTAAGGACTGAAACTCTGTAGATGGGCTTTTCTTTCTTTTGCTTCTTTTTTGGACGTGTGAAACCATAATGCCACTATGGTATTGCGTTGTTGCAGAGGATAAGTCTAATTGGTATCTTCGTGATATTAATATATTCCCTTTATCAAAATAATAATAATACCCAAGCCCTTACTTCTCCAATACACTAGTAGAAAACAGGGCTTTGGTCCCAGGCCGGGCCAGCCCATTAGTCCCGGTTTACTCACGAACCGGGACCCATGGCGGCATTGGTCACGGTTCGTGAGGCCAGGGCGCCGGCCAGGCCTCGTGGGCCATTGGTCTCGGTTCGTAGGACCCCTTTGGTCCCGGTTCCAGACACCAACCGGGACCAATGGGCCTCACTGCTGGCCCACAACCATTGGTCCCGGTTTGTGGCTGGAACCGGGACCAAATGGGGTCCTTTACTTCCGGTTCCAGGCACGAATCCGGACCAATGAGATGCCTATATATACCCCCTCGCCAGCGAGCAGAGCACTCCATATTGCTCTGTTTTTCTAGCCGGCGAGGGGAGAGCTTTGTGGTGCTCTAGCTCACCTCCTATGCACATGAGGTGTTCGATGAAAGGCCATACCCACACTTAAGATTTCTCCTCCCGAAGCTCCATGTCCAAGCTCCATTTTCCTCAAGATTTGTCTAGGTTTGGCGGTCCACCCTGTCCCGTCCCCGTCCTCACCGCTGTCGATCGTCCGTGCCCATCTCGGTGCCGGCACCACCATGGTTAGCCTCTTCTTCAAATCTTCTTTCTAAAAAAACAGTTTTTACTTCTATGATTTAGATAGATACTTGTGTAATTTTCTTTCTTTTATTATTGTTTCTTATTATATAGTGCGATGGTTTTCCTATCCGCCTCCGTCGGCCCTCGTCCTATCAATGATTCGAATGTGGTATATATTATCTTTTATAACTATTTGTTTTATTTAGTGTTTATGACAATTATGCCGACCAACGTGACATAGATTTTTTAATCTAGGACGAGGTAGTTGAACCGGAAATTCCAACCCACATAGCAACTCTTGTCGAGAAGTTAAATTTGGTTGGAAAAGAAAACAAGGACTTAAAAGAAAAATTATAAAGAGTTGAAGAGGAGAAGATGAAGTTGGAGTTGCATGTTGCCGATGTCGACGACGATCACAAGACCAAGATGGATGCAATGCACTTGAAGATTAGAAAAATTAGAAAATATGCCATTCATACTGAGGCTTGGTATCATTATGCCGTTGAATCAATTGGTACCTTAGTAGCAGTTATGATTGCATTTGTTGTTGCATTTATTTTTTTACATAGTTTCGCTGTTTGTTTTCATTAAATGTTCTAGAGAGCTATATGTTGTTCAATAATGGGAAGTTTGTATGAACTGTATGTATTTATTTTGGTCACTATTGTACTTTGGCTTTAACGTGATGATGAATTTCTATTAATTTGGTCACTTCTCTATTCATGATATGTTGTAATGGTTTTTAATACACTTTATTATATAACGCACGAAGATGAACCGACAATGTTTGTACGGTAACCGACCCACTTCCGAGTATATTAAGGGCCTGCATAATTTTCTCGAAGCGGCTGAGGCAAACAAGCAAAATGGTTTTATTCATTATCCATGTACTATCTAGGAGAATACGAAGGCTTTCTCCAACTCTAAAAGCCTTCACTTCCACCTGCTTGAGAAGGGTTTTATGGCACACTATAATGTTTGGACCAAGCACGGAGAAAGAGGGGTTATGATGGAAGATAATGAAGAAGAAGAGGATGATGACAACTATGTGCCTCCTGAATACGGTGATGCTGCAACGGGGGAAGATGAAGATCATGAGGAACCAGACGATGTGCCCGATGATGATCTTCACCGGGTCATTGTTGATGCAAAGAGACAATGCGAAAGTGAAAAGGAGAAGTTGAAGTTCGATCGCATGCTAGAGGATCACAAAAAAGGGTTGTACCCCAATTACGAGGATGGCAACACAAAGCTTGGTATCACATTGGAATTGCTGCAGTGGAAGGTAGAGAATGGTGTACCTGCAAAGGATTTGAGAAGCTACTGAAAATATTGAAGAAGAAGCTTCCAAAGGATAACAAATTGCCCGATAGTACGTACGCAACAAAGAAGGTTGTATGCCCTCTAGGATTGGAGGTGCAGAAGATACATGCATGCCCTAATGACTGCATCCTCTATTGCGATGCGTACGAGGATTTGAACGCATGCTCGGTATGCGGTTCATTGCGGTATAAGATCGGACTAGATGACCCTGATGATGTTGACGACGAGCGCCCCAGGAAGAGGGTTCCTGCCAAGGTGATGTGGTATGCTTCTATAATACCACGGTTGAAACGTCTGTTCAAAAACAAAGAGCATGCCAAGTTGATGCGATGGCACAAAGAGGACCGTAAGAAAGACGAAAAGTTGAGAGCACCCGCTGACGGGTCACCGTGGAGAAAGATTGAGAGAAAGTGGAGCGACTTTACATGTGACCCAAGAAACATATGGTTTGTTTTAAGTGCAGATGGTGTTAATCTTTTCGGGGATCAATGCAGCAAGCATAGCATATGGCCTGTGACTCTATGTATGTATAACCTTCCTCCTTGGTTGTGCATGAAGCGGAAGTTCATTATGATGCCAGTGCTCATCCAAGTCCCTAAGCAACCCGGCAATGACATTGATGTGTACCTAAGGCCATTAGTTGATGAACTTGTACAGCCATGGAATGAAAGAGGTGTACGTGTGTGGGATGAGAATGAACAGGAGGAATTTGACCTACATGCGTTGTTGTTTGTAACCATCAACGATTGGCCTGCTCTCAATAACCTTTCAGGACACACAAACAAGGGATACCACGCATGCACACACTATTTAGATGACACTGACAGTATATATTTGGACAAATGCGGGAAGAATGTGTACCTGGGGCATCGTCGATTTCTTCCGACCAACCATCAATGTCGAAAGAAAGGAAAACATTTCAAAGGTGAGGTAGATCACCAGAAGAAGCCCGCCCGTGATCACATACTTGCACTACAAGAAATCTGTTAATACATGACGGTTCTTTTTCGTAATGGACCAGAGGAAAATAGTCATGGGTGCCCATCCACGACGGATTTGAAATCCGTCATGTATATCGCACCATAATTTGATATCATGCCACCCATGACAGTTCTTGGCCGTCAAGGATCTGCCCACGACCCGCCCAGCCAAAACCAGGCCCTAACCTTCACGACGAAAAAAACCCGTCATGGACCAACGACACGTAGAATTGTCACTGGACGACTTGGAATGATGTGGCTGCCTACATGGGCAATTTTTCTTCACTGAAATCGTCATGGGTTTAGGCACAATATAAATTTAGGCCATCCCATCAGCTTTTTCTTTCGTCCTACTTTTCTTTTCTTTCACACCACTTTTCACACGATACATTTTTTAGCATAATGCATTACAGAAAATCATATTGCCAATTTTGACAAGTATTTCAAAATTTTCATACATCCGCAAGTATCTACAACATTTCCTGTTCACAAAATCATCCATGAAAGGATAATTTACATCGTAGTTTGAAAAATATATCACAACAAGGTTAGGAAATAGTACAATCCATACATAAACGTAATATAAACTATTGAGGTCGTTATTCAAGTTCTTGTGGTCAGCCCTCCTAATGAAAACTATCACGTCGTCACGGATTGTGATGGGCAACACCAAGTAGCCCGCTACCCAATCATACCTAGCATATTTACAAGAACGTTAGATATTTGTAGACATGAATAGATAGTAGATATAAAAGAATTGTAACAACCATGAAAAATGAATTACATGCTGTCCAAAATTCTTAAATCTTATAGTGCCTACAACTGAGGATGACATAGTATCCACAACATATAAGTCATGTATATTCGAATTATTTAACACAGCCAAGTTGTAGGTAAAAAATGAAGTGTACTTCTGCATGTCATCCGAATAAGAAGCAAAAAAAGACGTGTCTGACAAAGGGGGACAATACATAAAGGAGTGCACAAGATTAATTCAATTATCATATGTCCAACATAAAGGAGTGCACAAGATTTATTCAATTACCATATGTCCAATGATCCTTGATGATAAGTTATGAAGATAAAAAGGGATAGTTTTGCGTTTAGAATACAAACATCTACATATTTCTATAGTTGTCCAATACTACATTATAAGTAGGCATGAATCAATTTCTCAATATTTGGCAGAATGGCAGCTCTGGGTACAACCATTTGCATAAATTAGCTCAACCAATTGTAGAACCTACCTAGTTAAAGAATTAAGAAATTGGATATACCCTGAAGAATAATATCCACATCTTGTTGACACTTGACAGTTGAAGCTTAGAACAAAAAATATATAGAGAAAACAAAATCGAAGGGCTAGCTATGAATAAGACAGTAATATACCCCAAACATCATCTCTTAGTATTTGACAGGAAGAACGATAAATTAACAAGTAGATATGCAAAATTACCAGCAGCGATGAGGTGACATGTTTCTCAACAGCCAAGACAACACCATCTTACTCTTGAACCTGATGGCAGTGGAGCCCAACTGCAATCCATAGTAGAAGGATCAGCATCAAAAGCATTACATACAGACTACAATAAGAACACCAAAGTTTTCAACTAAAAAGATTAAAAAAGGAAGACATCAAGCTTTGTCAGGAATACCATTAGGGAAAGCCTCATACCATTGGAAATTATGAATTAGTTCTCCAACAATTAAGAGATGATGTTTAGAACACCTGCCTCACATATTTGACTCATTTTATTTGGCGCAGAAAAAATAAAACTGCATTATCTATGTGTCCCTCTAAATCCCAAAGATGCAGATTGTTACAATATTTCATTATTTTATTTAGAGCTTCAATTATGTCTATTGGAGCAGTTTATTCAGTGGTAAATCTGGTGCCTCTCCCTCTCACCCAGGGAGCAGCTTATTCAATTGTAAACTTGTGTGCCTCTCCTTCTCCCTCTCAGCTTTTGTAGATGGAAGAAAGCTACTTCTAAAGCTTGTTGTGCTATGTCGATTGGCAGAAGTTTCAAACAACAAATATACAAACTTATATAGCAAAAATGTGACTTCAATGTGTGCACGCACACGCACGAACACACATCCAACATTAAATTAGATGAATAAAGTCATGAATATATGCAGCAAACAAATTTCATGAATAAAGTCCTTAAGCAAGGCATGGTCAGAATTAACAAGTATGTCTGAACTTATTAGAACCTTAACAATGGTCGATTTGCACTCCAATGAAAGCGAAGCAAAATTTTACTCAACGTCTTGCTGTCTGCTACAATAACACAGTCATGTCTTTCTACTAGAGAAGAGAACTTCTCCTCTGTTCTCCACAATACTTCCTGCACGCATAGACACTAAAAATATAGCGGTTGAACAATGTTTACTCATCGTCTTGCTATATTAGCAGTTGTGACAATCTTATCACAAAATGATAATTTTATCTGTGTAAATGAAAATCGATTTTACCCCCAATAATATTTGACCCTTGTACTATTCTTATAAACATCACTCATCCACTATCAAGTGCAGAACATTATGCGTCACACATTTGAAATTATAACTTGAAAACGCTACTCCAGTAATGAATATGCATGGATGAAACCAGTGTTAACTTATAAAGAAGTGACCTGAACAGCAGCTATGAAGCACCCTATAATTTTGGGGTTTTCAGATAACTAACCTATAAGACTAAGGGCAATTACAATTTTCAGAGGCCATAACAAGCATCACTGAATCTTTGCTTTGCTTGCTTGTTGAGGCAAAAAAATGGAGGTAATCAGAACAGAATCCGTGCATGCTTAAATGAAAGAAAAATTTATATTAATGGTATATATTTTCACTCAAAACTAAACCAAATTTACAACATAGAAGTTGGACCGAAGTATGGTGCTTATTCTATGCATCTACAGATGCAGGTGCCATCGCGATAGTTTCACTCAAAGTCTTACAAACTAGATACATACAGACTGAACCAAACAAGTGCTTATTCATACGTATGTACGTACAGATGCAAGTGCAATCCAGATTTAGGGATAAAGGGTTGGAGAGAGTAAGCTCACCACGAGTCCACGTCCATGTTGAAGTGTCGCGTCGAGGAGGAGGCGAATCCACGCGCGTGAAGACGAGCTTACATCACCTGATGGGTGGACATGGACGGGGTTCAGGAGCAGGGTGTGTGAGCTGTACCGGCGCCCGTGGAGAAGTGCGCCAACGTTTGCGGTCGCCATCTTGGAGTGGGAAGAGGTCGTCGCGCCCGCGCTTGTCTCAAGCATGCCGATGCAGGGTGCGCTGTGTCAGCACATCTTGCGAGAGGAGGAGGGCCTTCGCGACGTCCTGTTCCGTGAGCGCCATTCCGCAGGGCGGTAGGCGACGGAGAGGATCCGCTGGAGCCGCACCGTCACCGGCGTCATCGAAACCCTAACTGCGGCAAGGGATTGTGGGCTGGCGTTGGCGACCGGGAGCGGTGAATCTAGACGGTCGGGAGGACGGAGCGGGGCGACGGGAAGATATGGGTGTTCTGCGCACCGGCAATAGCTGGCGGAAGTTGCCAGAATCGGGCGGCAGCGGCGGCAAGGAGTTGAGTGGGGGAGAGAGAGGTGGCTAGCGAGAGAGAAGTTGGGCTGCGGGAAAGGGAGATAGGGGGTTGAGGAGGAGCCCTAGGGTTAGGATTTTATACGAGAATGGCAAGGTGGGCTTCAACGGACTTCAACGGACTTCAACGGGCTTGCGAGGCTATACCAGGCCATCCACGACGGTTTTCGAAAACGTCATCAGAAATTCGTCATGGATTAACCAATTTCTTATAGTGTTGCTATATATGGTCAATGATTTACAAGTAATCTTTGTAAAGGGTCCCGACAGACTATCTGTTCTGAATGACGCTCAGGGACGCGTACCCATGTGGAAGAAGAAATCTATATATTGGGACCTACCCTATTGGAAAGACCTAGAGGTCCACTCTGCAATCGACGTGATGCACGTGACGAAGAATCTTTGCGTGAACCTGCTAGGCTTCTTGAGAGTGTATGGGAAGACAAAAGATACACCAAAGGCATGCGAGGAACATCAACGTGTGCATGAAAAAGACGGCATGCATCCAGAGCAGTATGAAGGTCCGTATGAAGGTCCTACCAGCTACGCTCTTACCAAAGAAGAGAAAGAAATCTTCTTTGAATGCCTGCTTAGTATGAATGTCTAGTCTGACTTTTCGTCGAATATAAAGGGAATAATAAATATGACAGAGAAAAAGTTTTAGAACCTAAAGTCTCATGACTGCCACGTGATTATGACGCAACTGCTCCGGTTGCATTGAGAGGGCTTCTATCGAAAAATGTTCGATTAGCCATTATGAAGCTATGTGCATTCCTCAATGCAATCTCTCAAAAGGTGATCGATCCAAAAATCCTGTCAAGGTTAAGGAGTGATTTGGTGCAATGTCTTGTTACTTTTGAGTTGGTGTTCCCACCGTCATTCTTTTATATCATGACGCACATCCTAATTGATCTAGTCGACGAGATTGTCGTTCTGGGCCCTGTATTTCTACACAATATGTTCCCCTTTGAGAGGTTCATGGGAGTCTTAAAGAAATATGTTCGTAACCGCGCTAGGCCAGAAGGAAGCATCTCCATGGGCCATCAAACAGAGGATGTCATTGGGTTTTGTGTTGACTTCATTCCTGACCTTAAGAAGATTGGTCTCCCTCAATTGCGTTATGAGGGAAGACTGACTGGAAAAGGCACGCTAGGAGCGGACTCAATAATATGTAGGGACGGCCATTCTTGGTCTCAAGCACACTACACAGTTCTACAGACTTCTACCATGGTGACCCCGTACGTCGATGAACACAAGAATATTTTGTGCTCCAAACACCCGGAGTAGTGTGACGACTGGATTACATGTGAACACGTCAGGACTTTCGGCAGTTGGTTGCAAACACGTCTCATGCGTGATAACATTGTTTCTGATGAGCTATACTCGTTGGTGAGGGGACCATTTTCGACTGTAATGACTTACAAAGGGTTTGAGATAAATGGGAATACATTTTACACGATCGCCCAGGATCAAAAGAGCACCAACCAAAATAGCGGTATGCTCTTTGATGCAGCAACCAAGAGGGGATAGGACACATATTTGTTTGGAGACATAGTAGTAAATCAAAATTTTCCTACGTGTTCACCAAGATCTATCTATGGAGAAAGCAACAACGAGTAAGGGGAGAGTGCATCTTCATACCTTTGAAGATCGCTACGCGGAAACGTTACAAGAACGCGGCTGGTGGAGTCGTACTCGTAGCGATTCAGATCGCGGTGGACTCCGATCTTAGCACCGAACAGCGGCGCCTCCGCGTTCAACACACATGCAGCCCGGTGACGTCTCCTACGCCTTGATCCAGCAAGGAGGAAGGAGAGGTTGAGGGAGAGCTCCAGTAGCACGACGGCGTGGTGACGGTGGAGCTGCGTGGTACTCCGGTAGAGCTTCGCTAAGCACTACGGGGGACGAGGAGAGGGAGGAGTAGGGCTGCGCCGTGGGAGAGAGAACTCGTGTGTTGCAGCCCTCAAAAGCCCCACATATATATAGGGGGAAGGAGGAGGAGGCACCCCATCTAGGGTTCCCACCCTAGATGGTGCGGCAGCCCTAGATGGGAGGGCCGGCGGCCAAGGTGGGAGGAGTGGAAGCGCCCTAGGGTGGGCCTTCGGCCCATCCACGCCCTAGGGTTTGCCCCCTCCACCCCTTGCTGCGCCTTGGGCTGGGGTAGGAGGCGCACTAGCCCACCTAGGGGGCTGGTTCCCTCCCACTCTTGGCCCATGAAGCCTCCCGGAGCTGGTGGCCCCACTTGGTGGACCCTCGGAACCCTTCCGGTGGTCCCGATACGTTACCGGTGACGCCCGAAACTCTTTGTGCGGCCAAATCCTTACTTCCTATATATCAATCTTTGTATCCAGACCATTCCAGAACTCCTCGTGATGTCCGGGATCTCATCCGGGACTCCAAACAACCTTCGGTAACCACGTGCACTATTTCCCTATAACCCTAGCGTCATCGAACCTTAAGTGTGTAGACCCTACGGGTTCGGGAGACACGTAGACATGACCGAGACACCTGTCCGGTGAATAACCAACAATGGGATCTGGATACCCATGTTGGCTCCCACATGCTCCACGATGATCTTATCAGATGAACCACGATGTCGGGGACTCAATCAATCCCGTATACAATTCCCTTTGTCTACCGGTAGGATACTTGCCCGAGATTTGATCGTCGGTATCCCTATACCTTGTTCAATATCGTTGCCGAGAAGTCTCTTTACTCATTCCGCAACACATCATCCCGTGGCTAACTCCTTAGTAATATTGAGCTCATTATGATGATGTCTTACCGAGTGGTCCCAGAGATAGCTCTCTGTCATACAGTGACAAATCCCAGCCTCGATTCGTGCCAACCCAACAGACACTTTTGGAGTTACCCGTAGTGCACCTTTATAGCCACCCAGTTACGTTGTGACGTTTGGCACACCCAAAGCATTCTTACGGTATCCGGGAATTGCACAATCTTATGGTCTAAGGAAATGATACTTGACATTAGAAAAGCTTTAGCAGAGGAACTACACGATATTGTGCTATGCTTAGGATTGGGTCTTGTCCATCACATCATTCTCCTAATGATGTGATCACGTTATCAACGACATCCAATGTCCGTGGTCATGAAACCGTGACCATCTATTGATCAACGAGCTAGTCAACTAGAGGCTCACTAGGGACATGTTGTGGTCTATGTATTCACACATGTATTACAGTTTCCGGTTAACACAATTATAGCATGAACAATAGACAATTATCAAGAACAAGGAAACACAATAATAACCATTTTATTATTGCCTCTAGGGCATATTTCCAACAGTCTCCCACTTGCACTAGAGTCAATAATCTAGTTACATTGTGATGAATCGAACACCCATAGAGTTCTAGTGTTGATCATGTTTCGCTCGTGAGAGAGGTTTAGTCAACGGATCTGTGACATTCAGATCCGTATGTACTTTACAAATATCTATATCTCCCTCCTGAATGTAATCACGGATGGAGTTGAAGCGTCGCTTGATGTGCCTTGTGTTCTTGTGAAATCTGGAATCCTTCGCAAGGGCAATAGCTCCAATGTTGTCACAGAATAGAGTCATCGGGCCCAACGCATTTAGAATCACTCCTAGGTCGGTGATGAACTCCTTCATCCAGACTCCTTCCTTTGCTGCTTCCGAAGTAGCTATGTACTCCGCTTCACAAGTAGATGCCGCCACGACGCTTTGCTTGCTGCTGCACTAGCTGACTGCCCCTCTGTTCAAAATATACACGTATCTGGTTTGCGACTTGGAGTCGTCCAGATCTGTGTCGAAGCTAGCATCGATGTAACCTTTTACGACGATCTCTTCGGCACCTCCATATACGAGAAACATGCCCTTTGTCCTTTTCAGGTACTTCAGGATATTCTTGACCACTGTCCAGTCTTTCGCTCCAGGATCACTTTGGTACATCCCTACCAAACTTATTGCAAGGTTCACATCAGGTCTGATACACATCATGACATACATAATAGAGCCTATGGCTGAAGCATAGGGGATGACACTCATCTCTTCTCTATCCTTTGCCGTGGTCGGGCATTGAGTCGTACTCAATCTCACACCCTGTAACACAGGCAAGAACCCCTTCTTGGACTGATCCATATTGAACTTCTTCAATATCTTTTCAAGGTATGTGCTTTGTGAAAGACCTATGAGGCGTTTCGATCTATCTCTATAGATCTTAATACCTAATATGTAAGCAGCTTCTCAAAGGTCCTTCATTGAAAAACATTTATTCAAGTAGGCCTTTACACTTTCCCATCAACAATATGTCATCCACATATAATATGAGAAATGCTATATAGCTCCCACTCACTTTCTTGTAAATACAGGGTTCTCCATAAACCTATATAAATTCAAATGCTTTAATCACCTCATTAAAGCGAATGTTCCAACTCCGAGATGCTTGCACCAACCCATAGATGGAGTGCTAGAGCTTGCATACCTTGTTAGCATCTTTAGGATCGACAAAACCTTCTGGCTGCATCATATACAGTTCTTCCTTAAGGAAGCCATTAAGGAATGTACTTTTGACGTTCATTTGCCAGATCTCATAATCATAAAATGTGGCAATTGCTAACATGATTCGGACAGACTTCAGCATCGCTATGGGTGAGAAAGTCTCATCATAGTCAACTCATTGAACTTGTCGATAACCCTTAGCGACAAGCCGAGCCTTATAGACGGTCACATTACCATCCACGTCAGTCTTCTTCTTAAAGATCCATTTATTTTCAATGGCTCACTTATCATCACGCAAGTCCACCAAAGTCCACACTTTGTTCTCATACATGGATCCTATCTCGGATTTCATGGCTTCAAGCCATTTGTTGGAATCCGGGCCTGCCGTCGCTTCTTCATAGTTCGAAGGTTCACCGTTCTCCAACAACATGATCTCCAAGACAGGGTTGCTGTACCACTCCGGTGCGGAACGTTTCCTAGTGGACCTTCGACGTTCAACAGTAACTTGATCTGAAGTTTCATGATCATCATCATTAACTTCCTCTCTAGTCGGTGCAGGCTCCACAGAAACAACTTCATGTGCTATGCTACTCTCCGGTTGTGTGTTCCGAATGCACCATTAAAAGCCACATCATCAATTTTCAACTCCTTTTGACTTCATTTGGTATTTTTCATGCACTTACTGATTTTTTAGCTAAATAACTCTAAAGTTGAAAAGCACTTCAAATGAACTCTGAAAAGGTTGAAAGTTGGCATGGTATCATCATTTTACCCACATAGCATGTGCTAAAAAGTTGCGAGGGTTACGGCAAAAACTGGAGGTATTTCGTGTACAAAATGGACAATCTCTTTCGAAGTATCACGGTTTTGGACAAAAAACTCATCTGTTACAAAGGGATTTCATTTTCTTGAACTTTTTGGAACTCCATTCTTTTTGTGTGTTCAAAATGAACCATTCAAAGCCACATCATCAATTTTCAACCCTTTTTACTACCTTTGGTATTTTTCATGCACTTACTGATTTTTTTGAGCTAAACAACCCTGAAATTGAAAAGCACTTAAAATGACTCTGAAATGGTTCAAACTGGGCATGGTATCATCATTTCACCGACATAGCATGTGCTAAAAAGTTGATAGGGTTACTGCAAAAACTGGATGCATTTCGTGTAGAAAATGGACAATATCTTTCGAAGTATCACTGTTTCGGACGAAAACTCATCTGTTACAAAGGGATTTCATTTTCTTGAACTTTTTGGAACTCCATACTTTTTGTGTGTTCAAAATGCACCATTCAAAGCCACATCATCAATTTTCAACCCTTTTGGACTACCTTCGGTATTTTTCATGCACTTACTGATTTTTTTGAGCTAAATTACCTGAAATTGAAAAGCACGTCAAATGAACTCTGAAAAGGTTGAAAGTTGGTATGGTATCATCATTTCACCCACATAGTATGTGCTAAAAAATTCATAGGGTTACTGCAAAACCTGGATGCATTTCCTGTACAAAATGGACAATCTCTTTCGAAGTATCACTCTTTCGGACGAAAACTCATCTGTTACGAAGGGATTTCATTTTTTGAACTTTTTGGAACTCCAAACTTTTTGTGTGTTCAAAATGCACCGTTCAAAGCCACATCATCAAGTTTTAACCCTTTCTGACTACATTTGGTATTTTTCATTCACTTACTGATTTTTTTGAGCTAAACAACCCTGAAATTGAAAAGCACTTAAAATGACTGAAATGGTTGAAACTTGGCATGGTATCATCATTTCACCGACATAGGATGTGCTAAAAAGTTGATAGGGTTACTGCAAAAACTGGATACATTTCATGTAGAAAATGGACAATCTCTTTCCAAGTATCACGGTTTCGAACGAAAACTCATCTGTTACAAAGGGATTTCATTTTCTTGAACTTTTTGGAACTCCATACTTTTTGTGTGTTCAAAATGCACCATTCAAAGCCACATCATCATTTTTCAACCCTTTTGGACTACCTTCGGTATTTTTCACGCACTTATTGATTTTTTTTTGAGCTAAATAACCCTGAAATTGAAAAGCACTTCAAATTAACTTTGAAAAGGTTGAAAGTTGGCTTGGTATCAAAATTTTACCCACATAGAATGTGCTAAAAAGTTGAGAGGGTTATGGCAAAAACTAGAGGTATTTCGTGTACAAAATGGACAATCTCTTTCGAAGTATCACGGTTTTTGACAAAAACCTCATCTGTTACAAAGGGATTTCATTTTCTTGAACTTTTTGGAACTCCATTCTTTTTGTGTATTCAAAATGCACCATTCAAAGCCACAACATCAATTTTCAACCCTTTTTACTACCTTTGGTATTTTTCATGCACTTACTGAATATTTTGAGCTAAATAACCCTGAAATTGAAAAGCACTTCAAATGAACTCTGAAAAGGTTGAAAGTTGGCATGGTATCATCATTTCACCCACATAGAATGTGCTAAAAAGTTGAGAGGGTTACAACAAAAACTGGATGCACTTCCTGTACAAAATGGACAATCTCTTTCGAAGTATCACGGTTTCGAACGAAAACTCATTTGTTACAAAGGTATTTCATTTTCTTGAACTTTTTGGAACTCCATACTTTTTGTGTGTTCAAAATACACCATTCAAAGCCACATAATTAATTTTCAACCCTTTCTGACTACCTTTGGTATTTTTCATGCACATACTGATTTTTTTGGAGCTAAATAACCTGAAATTGAAAAGCACTTCAAATGAACTCTGAAAAGGTTGAAAGTTGGCATGGTATCATCATTTCACCCAGATAGCATGTGCTAAAAAATTCAGAGGGTTACTGCAAAAACTGGATGCACTTCGTGTACAAAATGGACAATCTCTTTCGTAGTATCACTGTTTCGGACGACAACTCATCTATTACGAAGGGATTTCATTTTTTGAACTTTTTGGAACTCCAAACTTTTTGTGTGTTCAAAATGCACCGTTCAAAGCCACATCATCAATTTTTAACCCTTTTTGACTACATTTGGTATTTTTCATTCCCTTACTGATTTTTTTGAGCTAAACAACCCTGAAATTAGAAAGCACTTCAAAAGACTCTGAAATGGTTGAAAGTTGGCATGGTATTATCATTTCACCGACATAGGATGTGCTAAAAAGTTGAGAGGGTTACGACAAAAACTGGATGCATTTCGTGTACAAAATGGACAATCTCTTTCGAAGTATCACGGTTTCGGACGAAAGCTCATCTGTTACACAGGGATTTCATTTCTTTGAACTTTTTGGAACTCCATACTTTTTTTATGTTGAAAATACACCATTCAAACCCACATCATCAATTTTCAACCCTTTTTGACTACCTTTGGTATTTTTCATGCAATTACTAATTTTTTTGAGCTAAATAACCCTGAAATTGAAAAGCACTTCAAATGAACTCGGAAAAGGTAGAAAGTTGCCATGGTATCATCATTTCACCCACATAGCATGTGCTTCAAAAATTTAGAGGGTTACTCCAAAAACTGGATGCACTTTGTGTACAAAATGGACAATCTCTTTCGATGTATCACGGTTTCGGATGAAAACTCATCTGTTACGAAGGGATTTCATTTTTTGAACTTTTTGGAACTCCAAAATTTTTGTGTGTTCAAAATGCACCTATCAAAGCCACATCGTCAATTTTTATCCCTTTCTCACTACATTTGGTATTTTTCATTCACTTACTGATTTTTTGAGCTAAATAACCCTGAAATTGAAAAGCACTCCAAATGAGTCTGAAATGGTTGAAAGTTGGCATGGTATCATCATTTCACCCACATAGGATGTGCTAAAAAGTAGAAAGGGTTACGACGAAAACTGGATGCATTTTGTGTACAAAATAGACAATCTCTTTCGAAGTATCACGGTTTCGGACGAGAACTCATCTGTTACAAAGGGATTTCATTTTCTTGAACTTTTTGGAACTCCATACTTTTTGTGTGTTCAAAATGCACCATTCAAAGCCACATCATCAATTTTCAACCCTTTTTGACTACCTTTGGTATTTTTCATGCACTTACTGATTTTTTTGAGCTAAATAACCCTGAAATTGAAAAGCACTTCAAATGAACTCGGAAAAGGTTGAAAGTTGGCATGGTATCATCATTTCACCTACATAGCATGTGCTAAAAAGTAGAGATGGTTACGACACAAACTGGATGCATTTCGTGTACAAAATGGACAATCTCTTTCGAAATATCACGGTTTCACACGAAAACTCATCTGTTACAAAGGGATTTCATTTTCTTGAACTTTTTGGAACTCCATACTTTTTTGTGTTAAACATACACCATTCAAAGCCACTTCATCAATTTTCAACCCTTTCTGACTACCTTTGGTATTTTTCATGCACTTACTGATTTGTTTTAGCTAAATAACCCGGAAATTGAAAAGCACTTAAAATGAACTCTGAAAAGGTTGAAAGTTGGCATGGTATCATCATTTCACCCACATAGCATGTGCTAAAAAATTTAGAGGGTTACTGCAAAAACTGGATGCACTTCGTGTACAAAATGGACAATCTCTTTTGAAGTATCACTGTTTCGGACGAAAACTCATCCGTTACGAATGGATTTCATTTTTTGAACTTTTTGGAAATCCAAACTTTTTGTGTGTTCAAAATGCACCGTTCAAAGCCACATCATCAATTTTTAACCCTTTCTGACTACATTTGGTATTTTTCATTCAATTACTGATTTTTTTGAGCTAAATAACCCTGAAATTGAAAAGCACTTCAAGTGACTCTGAAATGGATGAAACTTGGCATGGTATCATATTTTCACCCACATAGGATGTGCTAAAAAGGTGACAGGGTTACGGCAAAAACTGGATGCATTTCGTGTACAAAATGGACAATCTCTTTCGAAGTATCACGGTTTCGGACGAAAACTCATCTCTTACAAAGGTATTTCATTTTCTTGAACTTTTTGGAACTCCATACTTTTTGTGTGTTCAAAATGCACCATTCAAAGCCACATCATCAATTTGCAACTCTTTTTGACTTCATTTGGTATGTTTCATGCACTTCCTGATTTTTTTTGAGCTAAATAACCCTGAAATTAAAAAGCACTTCAAATGAACTCTGAAAAGGTTGAAAGTTGGCATGGTATCATCATTTTACCCACACAGGATGTGCTAAAAAGTTGAGAGGGTAACAGCAAAAACTGGAGGCATTTCGTGTACAAAATGGACAATCTCTTTCGAAGTATCACGGTTTCGAACAAAAAACTCATCTGTTACAAAGGGATTTTATTTTCATGAACTTTTTGGAGCTCCATACTTTTTGTGTGTTCAAAATGCACCATTGAAAGCCACATCATCAATTTTCAACCCTTTTTGACTACCTTTGGTATTTTTCATGCAGTTAGTAATTTTTTTGAGCTAAATAACCCTGAAATTGAAAAGCACTTCAAATGAACTCGGAAAAGGAAGAAAGTTGCCATGGTATCATAATTTCACCCAGATAGCATGTGCTAAAAAATTTTAGAGGGTTATTGCAAAAACCGGATGCACTTCATGTACAAAATGGACAATCTCTTTCGAAGTATCACGGTTTCGGATGAAAACTCATCTGTTACGAAGGGATTTCATTTTTTTGAACTTTTTGGAACTCCAAAATTTTTGTGTGTTCAAAATGCACCTATCAAAGCCACATCATCAATTTTTATCCCTTTCTCACTACATTTGGTATTTTTCATTCACTTACTGATTTTTTGAGCTAAATAACCCTAAAATTGAAAAGGACTTCAAATGACTCTGAAATGGTTGAAACTTGGCATGGTATCATCATTTCACCCACATAGGATGTGCTAAAAAGTAGATAGGGTTACGGCAAAAACTGGATGCATTTTGTGTACAAAATAGACAATCTCTTTCGAAGTATCAAAGTTTCGGACGAGAACTCATCTGTTACAAAGGGATTTCATTTTCTTGAACTTTTGGAACTCCATACTTTTGTGTGTTCAAAATGCACCATTCAAAGCCACATCATCAATTTTCAACCCTTTTTGACTATCTTTTGTATTTTTCATGCACTTACTGATTTTTTAGCTAAATAACCCTGAAATTGAAAAGCACTTCAACTGATCTCGGAAAAGGTTGAAAGTTGGCATTGTATCATCATTTCACCCACATAGCATGTGCTAAAAATTTTGGAGGGTTACAACAAAAACTCGATGCACTTCGTGTACAAAATGGACAATCTCTTTCGAAGTATCACGGTTTCGGACAAAAACTCATGTATTACGAATGGATTTAATTTTTTGAACTTTTTGGAACTCCAAAATTTTTGTTTGTTCAAAATGCACCGTTCAAAGCCACATCATCAATTTTTAACCCTTTCTGACTACATTTGGTATTTTTCATTCACTTGCTGATTTTTTAGCTAAATAACCCGAAAATTGAAAAGCACTTCAAATGAACTCTGAAAAGGTTGAAAGTTGGCATGGTATCATCATTTCACCCACATAGCATGTGCTAAAAAGTTGAGAGGGTTACAGCAAAAACTGGATGCACTTCCTGTACAAAATGGACAATCTCTTTCGAAGTATCACGGTTTCGAACGAAAACTCATTTGTTACAAAGGGATTTCATTTTCTTGAAATTTTTGGAACTCCATACTTTTTGTGTGTTCAAAATGCACCATTCAAAGCCACATCATCAATTTTCAACCCTTTCTCACCGCATTTGGTATTTTTCACGCACTTACTGATTTGTTTTGAGCTAAATAACCCTGATATTGAAAAGCACTTCAAATGAACTCTGAAACGGTGGAAAATTGTCATGGTATCATCATTTCGCCCGCATAGCACAAGCTAAATATTTGAGAGGGTTACGGCAAAAACTGGATGCACGTCGTGTACAAAATGGACAATCTCTTTTGAAGTATCACAGTTTCGGACGAAAACTCATCTGTTACAAAGGGAGTTCATGTTTTGAACTTTTTGGAACTCCGTACTTTTTGTGTGTTGAAAATGCACCATTCATAGCCACATAATAAATTTTCAACCCTTTCTGAGTTCATTTGGTATTTTTCATGCACTTACTGATTTTTTTGAGCTAAATAACCTTGAAATTGAAAAAAACTTCAAATGAACTCTAAAATGGTTCAAGTTGGCAAGGTATCATCATTTCACCCACATAGAATGTGCTAAAAAGTTGAGAGGGTTACGGCAAAAAGTGGATGCACTTCATGTACAAAATGGACAATCTCTTTCGAACTATCACGGTTTCGGACGAAAACTCATTTGTTACAACGGGATTTCATTTTTTGAACTTTTGGAACTCCATAATTTTTGGTTGTTCAAAATGCACCATTCAAAGCGACATCATGAATTTTCAACCCTTTTTGACTTCATTTGGTATTTTTCATGCACTTATTGATTTTCTTGAGCTAAATAACACGGAAATTGAAAAGCACTTCAAATGACTCTGAAATGGTTGAAACTTGGCATGGCATCATCATTTCACCAACATAGGATGTGCTAAAAAGTTGATAGGGTTACGGCAAAACCTAGATGAATTTCGTGTACAAAATGGACAATCTCTTTCGAAGTATCACGGTTTCGGACGAAAACTCATCTGTTACAAAGGGATTTCATTTTCTTGAACTTTTTGGAACTCCATACTTTTTGTGTGTTCAAAATGCGCCATTCAAAGCCACATCATCAATTTTCAACCCTTTCTCACTGCATTTGGTATTTTTCACGCACTTACTGATTTGTTTTGAGCTAAATAACCCTGATATTGAAAAGCACCTCAAATGAACTCTGAAACGGTGGAAAATTGGCATGGTATCCTCATTTCGCCCGCATAGCACAAGCTAAATATTTGAGAGGGTTATGGCAAAAACTGGATGCACGTCGTGTACAAAATGGACAATCTCTTTTGAAGTATCACAGTTTCGGACGAAAACTCATCTGTTACAAAGGGAGTTCATGTTTTGAACTTTTTGGAACTCCGTACTTTTTGTGTGTTGAAATTGCACCATTCATAGCCAGATAATAAATTTTAAACCCTTTCTGACTTCATTTGGTATTTTTCATGCACTTGCTGATTTTTTTGAGCTAAATAACCTTGAAATTGAAAAGAACTTCAAATGAACTCTAAAATGGTTCAAGTTGGCAAGGTATCATCATTTCACCCACATAGCATGTGCTAAAAAGTTGAGAGGGTTATGGCAAAAAGTGGATGCACTTCGTGTACAAAATGGACAATCTCTTTCGAACTATCACGGTTTCGGACGAAAACTCATTTGTTACAACGGGATTTCATTTTTTGAGATTTTGGAACTCCATACTTTTTGGGAGTTCAAAATGCATCATTCAAAGCCACATCATGAATTTTCAACCCTTTTTGACTTCATTTGGTATTTTTCATGCACTTATTGATTTTTTTTGAGCTAAATAACCCTGAAATTGAAAAGCACTTCAAATGAACTCTAAAAAGGTTGAAAGTTGGCATGGTATCATCATTTCATCATTTCACCCACACAGAAACTCGTGACTTAAATATTCTCTGCCACAATCAGATCATAGGCACTGTATTTTCCTGTCACGTTGATTCTCTACCCCACTCTAAAAGTCCTTGAACCTTTCAAAGGTTTCAGACTTGTGTTTCAATAATTAGACATACCCATATCTACTCAAGTCATCAATGAGGGCGACAACATGATAGTAGCCACCGCGAGCCTCGATGCTCATTGGACCGCATACATCGGTATGTATTATTTCCAACAAGTTAGTTGCTCGCTCCATTGTTCCGGAGAACGAAGTCTTGGTCATCTTGCCCATGAGGCATGGTTTGCACGTGTCCAATTATTCAAAATCAAGAGACTCCACAAGTCCATCAGCATGGAGTTTCTTCATGCGTTTGACACCAATATGACCAAGGCGGCAGTGCCACATGTAAGTGGCACTATCGTTATCAACCTTACACTTTTTGGTACTCACACTATGAACATGTGTAACATCACGTTCGAGATTCATCAATACTAAAGCATTGACCAGCGGGGCATGACCATAAAACAATTCTCTCATATAAATAGAACAACCATTATTCTCAGATTTAAATGAGTAGCCATCTCAAATCAAAGGAGATCTAGATACAATGTGCAGGCTCAAAGCTGGTACTAAATAACAATTATTGAGGTTTAAAACTAAACCCGAAGGTAGATGTAGAGGTAGCATGCCGACAACGATCACATCGACCTTGGAACCATTCCCAACGCGCATCGTCACCTCGTCCTTTGCGAGTCTCCGCTTATTCCACATCTTCTGCTTGGAGTTACAAATGTGAGTAACTTCACCGGTATCAAATACCCAGGAGCTACTATGAGCGCTGGTTAGGTACACATCAATAACAAGTATATCACATATACCTTGAATGTTGTCAGCCTTCTTATCCAGTAAGTACTTGGGGCAGTTCCGCTTTTAGTTACCGGTACCCTTGCAATAAAGGCACTCAGTCTCAGGCTTGGGTCCATGCTTGTTCTTCTTCCCGGCAACTTGCTTACCGGGCGCGGCAACAGCTTTGCCGTCCTTCTTGAAGTTCTTCTTACCCTTGCCTTTCTTGAAACTAGTGGTCTTATTCACCATCAACACTTGATGCTCCTTTTTGATCTCGACCTCCGCTGATTTCAACATCGAGTACAACTCAGGAATGGACTTCTCCAAACCCTGCATGTTGTAGTTCATCACAAAGCTCCTATAGCTAGGTGGAAGCGACTGGAGGATTCCGTCAAATACCGAGTCATACGGGAGATTAATTCCCAGCTGAGTCAAGCAGTTGTGCAACCCAGACATTTTGAGTATGTGCTCACTGATAGAACTATTCTCCTCCATCTTACAGCTGAAGAACTTGTCGGAGACATCATATCTCTCGACCCGGGCATGAGCTTGGAAAACCAGTTTCAGCTCTTGGAACATCACATATGCTCCGTGTTGCTCAAAACGCTTTTGGAGCCCTGGTTCTAAACTGTAAAGCATGATTCACTGAACTAGGGAGTAATCATCACAGCGTGACTGCCAAGCATTCGTAATGTCTTGGTCTGCTGGGAAAATGGGTGGGTCACCTAGCGGTGCATCAAGAACATACAATCTCTTGGAAGCTATGAGGATGATCCTCAAGCTATGAACCCAGTCCGCATAGTTGCTTCCATCATCTTTTAGCTTGGTTTTCTCTAGGAACGCGTTGAAGTTGAGGGTGACATTAGCGTTGGCCATTGGATCTACAATATAGATTGTAAAGACAATTTTAGACTAAGTTCATGATAATTAAGTTCACATAATCAAATTATTTAATGAACTCCCACTTAGATAGAAATCTCTCTAGTCATCCAAGTGACACATGATCCATCTCAACTAGCCCGTGTCCGATCATCACGTGAGATGGACAAGTCATCCATGGTGAACATCTCCATGTTGATGTATCTTCTATACGGCTCATGTTCGACCTTTCGGTCTTCCGTGTTCTGAGGCCATGTCTGTACATGCTAGGCACGTCAAGTCAACCTAAGTGTTTCATGTGTGTAAATGTGGCTGACACCCGTTCTTTGCGAATGTTAGATCGTATCACACCCGATCATCACGTGGTGCTTTGGAACAACAATCCTTAGCAATGGTGCACAGTTAGGGTGAACACATTTCTTGAAATTTTATTGAGAGATCATCTTATTTACTACCGTCGTTCTAAGCAAATCAGATGTAAACATGATAAACATCATATGCAATCAATATAGTGACATGATATGGCCAATATCATCTTGCTCCTTTGATCTCCATCTTCGGGGCACCATGATCATCACTGTCACCGGCACGACACCATGATCTCCATCATCATGATATTCATCATCGTGTCTTCATGAAGTTGTCTCACCAACTATTACTTCTACTACTATGGATAACGTTTAGCAATAAAGTAACGTAATTACATGGCGTTTATGATTGACACGCAGGTCATACAATAAAAGAACACAACTCCTATGGCTCCTTCCGGTTGTCATACTCATCGACATGCAAGTCGTGAATCCTATTAGAAGAACATGATCAATCTCATACATCACAATGCATCACATCACAACCTTTTGGCCATATCACATCACAAGGCATATGCTGCAAAAACAAGTTAGACGTCCTCTAATTTGTAGATGCAAGTTTTTACATGGCTGCTATAGGTTTCTAGCAAGAACGTTTCTTACCTATGCCAAAACTACAACGTGATATGCCAATTGCTATTTACCCTTCATAAGGACCCTTTTCATCGAATCCAATCCGACTAAGGTGGGAGAGATAGACACCCGCTAGCCACCTTATGCAACAAGTGCATGTCAGCCGATGGAACCAGTCTCACGTAAGCGTACGTGTAAAGTTGGTTCGGGCCGCTTCATCCCACAATACGCCGAATCAAGATAAGACTACTAGTGGTAAGCAAATTAACAAGATCGACGCCCACAACTACTTTGTTTTCTACTCGTGCATAGATTCTACGCATAGAGCTAGCTCATGATGCCACTGTTTGGAGACGTAGTAGTAAATCAAAATTTTCCTACGTGTTCACAAGGATCTATCTATGGAGAAACCAGCAACGAGTAAGGGGAGAGTGCATCTTCATACCTTTGAAGAACACTAAGCGGAAGCGTTACAAGAACGTGGTTGGTGGAGTCGTACTCGTAGCGATTCAGATCGCGGTGGACTCCAATCTTAGCGCCGAACAACGGCGCCTCCGCGTTCAACACATGTGCAGCCCGGTGACGTATCCTATGACTTGATCCAGCAAGGAGGAAGGAGAGGTTGAGGGAGAGCTCTGGCAGCACCACAACATGGTGACGGTGGAGCTGCGTGGTACTCCGGCAAAGCTTCGTTATGCACTACGGAGGACGAGGAGAGGGAGGAGCAGGGCTGCACCATGGGAGAGAGAACTCGCATGTTGTAGCTCTCAAAAACCCCACATATATATAGGTGGAAGGAGGAGGAGGCACCCCATCTAGGGTTCCCACACCCTAGGGTTTGCACCCTAAACTCTTGCTGCACCTTGGGCTGGGGTGGGAGGCGCACCAGCCCACCTAGGGGCTGGTTCGATCCCACTCTTGGCCCATGAAGCCTCCCGAAGCTGGTGGCCCCACTTGATGGACCCCCGGAACCCTTCCGGTGGTCTCGGTACATTACCGGTGATGCCCGAAACTCTTTTGGTGGCCAAATCCTTACTTACTATATATCAATCATTGTCTCTGGACCATTCCGGAACTCCTCGTGATGTCCGGGATCTCATCCTGGACTCCGAACAACCTTCAGTAACCACGTCCACTATTTCCCTGTAACCCTAGCATCATCGAACCTTAAGTGTGTAGACCCTACGGGTCCGGGAGACACGTAGACATGACCGAGACACCTCTCCGGTCAGTAACCAACAGCGGGATCTGGATACCCATGTTGTCTCCCACATGCTCCACGATGATCTCATCGGATGAACCACGATGTCGGGGATTCAATCAATCCCGTATACAATTCCCTTTGTCTACCAGGATGATACTTGCCTGAGATTCGATCGTCGGTATCCCTATACCTTATTCAATCTCATTACTGGCAAGTCTCTTTACTCGTTCCGCAACACATCATCCCGTTGCTAACTCCTTAGTCACGTTGAGCTCATTATGATGATGTCTTACCGAGTGGGCCCAGATATACCTCTTCATCATACGGAGTGGCAAATCCCAGTCTCGATTCGTGCTAACCCAACAGACACTTTTGGAGATACCCGTAGTTCACCTTTATAGCCACCCAGTTACGTTGTGACGTTTGGCACACCCAAAACATTCCTACGGTATCTGGGAATTGCACAATCTCATGGTCTAAGGAAATCATAGTAGACATTGGAAAAGCTTTAGCAGACGAACTACACGATATTATGCTATGCTTAGGATTGGGTCATGTCCATCACATCATTCTCCTAATGATGTGATCCCGTTATCAACGACATCGAATGTCCATGGTCATGAAACCGTGACCATCTATTGATCAACGAGCTAGTCAACTAGAGGCTCACTAGGGACACGGTGTGGTCTATGTATTCACACATGTATTACGGTTTCCGGTTAACACAATTATAGCATGAACAATAGACAATTATCATGAAAAAGGAAACATAGTAATAACCATTTTATTATTGCCTCTAGGGCATATTTCCAACATTATTATGGTTACGTAGTGGACATAGGGGAACTGGACTATGCACATGATTTCAAGGTCCCTTTGTTTAAGTGCAAATGGGTCAATCTGTCAAGAGGCGGGGTACAAGTAGATCCACAGTACGGAATGACAATAGTGGATCTGAACAATCTTGGGTACACAGATGAACCATTCATCCTAGCCAATGATGTGGCGTAGCTTTTCTATGTGAATGACATGTCTACCATACCGAGAAAAAGAAAAGATAAGGAAGCGAATACATCATACGATGAGCCAAAGCGCCACATAGTTCTTTCAGGAAAAAGAGACGTCATGGGATTTGAGGGCAAGACAGACATGTCTGAAGATTATGAAAAGATTCATGAAGTTCCTCCCTTCAAAGTCAAGGTTGACCAAAGCACCCTATTAAACGATGAAGATTATCCATGGTTACGGCGCAATAAGCAAAGGACACAAGCAAAGAAAAAGTGAAGATTTTCTCTCGTTTTCGTCAGAAACCCTTATACTTCAAAAGAGATTGTTCATTTTGTACATGTAGTGCAGCCAATTTTTTCCGTAACCCTCTCAACATTTTATAACATGCTCTGTGGGTGAAATGATGATACCATGCCAACTTTCAAGCTTTTCAGAGTTCATTTGAAGTGCTTTTCAATTTCAGGGTTATTTAGCTCAAAAAATTAGTAAGTGCATGAAAAATACCAAATACTCATGATGATATCCAGGCAATGATCATTACATAGGTATCAGATCCAAGATTAGTAGACCTACTCCTGCCTGCATCTACTACTATTACTCCACACATCGACCGCTATCCAGCATGCATCTAGTGTATTAAGTTCATGAAGAAACGGAGTAATGCAATAAGAACGATGACATGATGTAGACAATATCTATCTATCTAGAGATAGACCCCATCATTTTATCCTTAGTAGCAATGATTCATACGTGTCATTTCCCTTTGTGTCACTAGGATCAAGCACCGTAAGATCGAACCCACTACAAAGCACCTCTTCCCATTGCCAGATAAATAGCTCAAGTTGTCCAAACAAAACCCACATATCGGAGAAGAAATATGAGGCTATAAGCAATCATGCATATAAGAGATCAAAGAAACTCAAATAACTTTCATGGATATAAAAAGATAGATCTCATCATAAACTCAATGTTCATCGATCCCAACAAACACATCGCAAAAGAGTTACATCATATGGATCTCCAAGAGACCATTGTATTGAGAAGTCAGCGAAAGAGAGAAAGCCATCTAGCTACTAACTACGGACCCGAAGGTCTACAAAGAACTACTCACGCATCATCGGAGAGGCACCAATGGAGGTGGTGAACCCCATCCAAGATGGTGTCTAGATTGGATCTGGTGGTTTTGGACTCTGCGGCGGCTGGATGAATATTTCGTCTATTCCCCTAGGGTTTCTGGAATATTGTGGTATTTATAGAGCAAATAGGCGGTCCCGGGGCACCCGAGGTGGGCACAACCCACCAGGGCGCGCCTGGGCCTCCTGGCGCACCTTGGTGGGTTGTGCCCCCTCGAGGCACTCCCCAGGCGCAGCCAGGGATCGTTGTGTTCCTTCTAGCCCATAGATATCCATCATGAAGTTTAGTGGCATTTGGACTTCGTCTGGTATTGATTTTCTACGATGTAAAAAACATGAAAAAAACAGCAACTAACACCTGGCACTATGTCAATAGGTTAGTACCAAAAAATGGTATGAAATGACTGTAAAATGATTATAAAACATCTAAGATTGATAATATAACAACATGGAACAATCAAAAATTATAGATACGTTGGAGACGTACCATGCCCCCCTCTTCTCTTCTTGAGCATTATACCAACGAGTATATCGTAAAGAAGAGAAAAAACAGGAGGCGCCCCCCACGACAACAGTCAGGATTCGTCCATAAATAACACACATGAAAGTCACACAAGGAGCAACGACAGACCGAAAGTCACACATGCATTATACCTATAAAATAACACTAATACATTTATAATGAACTCAAATATAATTTCACTAATACATCATCTTGAATAATCCAGTTATTCATGCATCATCAAATATTAACTAATACATGTCGAATATTATCATATAAGGTCACTAATATTTTCTTCGATGGATTTTAAATATTTAAAGTCGATCGAAGGAAACTCCAGGAAACTTATCAACACACAGATCAGTATTACTCAATATGCAATGGGTTGACTTTAGGCATGCCGAGTCTTTCCTTCCTAAACACTCATCTCACGTATATGGTGGGCACTCCCTCTCATATTGCGACCGCCAGTGATGGTGGCGCCTCCATACGTCCCTGAGTTCATTACACCAAAATGTCTAGCACACGGGAACGAAGGAGAAGTGACCCCCATGACAACAGTTGGAATTCTTCCTCTCTCTCATATATATATATATGTATATTATATATATATATATATATGATGGACACTCTCCCTCAGTGAAAGACACACAAGGAGCTGAAACAAACCTAAAGTCAACCCGTTCCATATATCGAGCAATGACATAGAAAAAATTTCCTACGTTTTGCCAGAATGACTGGCAAATCACAAGTACTCGATATTAACTAATACATCATCCCGGATAATCCAATTAATGCATCATCAAATATTAACTAATACATCTCGAATATTATCATATAAGATCACTAATACAGATCAAATATCCTAGAATCCAAAGTGGAGGACGGTGAACACGGTTCACTAGCGGTCTCTGAGTCGCCTGCGGTGGACGCCATCAAGGGATCATAACTCGGGTGAGATCCCTGAAGAATCTGCCAGGTATTGTTGAACTTGGCGTCGAATGCCGCCATGTAGCGACAAACGTGATCATCCTCCTCCCTGACACGGTGACATACCACCTCCGAGGGGGCCCGCTCCCTCCACACCGAAAGTGGCCCATGTGACCGCCACCACAAAAGCTCTGGGTCGACGACGAAACCTAGATTCCTCACCAACCTCCGAGCCCGGGAAGGTAGCACCTTCCAGTGCCAGCCCGGCAGAGCCTAGTCCCGGACCTGGCGCCTATCAAGCAGGCTCACGAGGATGCGGGCCGGGCATCATCGACGTCGAGACAAATTCCAATGAGAACGTTTTCTTATCGTTTAATCACTATTTTTGCATAAAACCAAGAATTTTTCTGTAATCTAACATGCACATACTATTTTTTCCTAGGACTCCGAATAATTAAATAAAACATAAAACAACTAAAACATAAAAAGCATCATAAACAAAATCAACTAATCCGGCAGAACATATAGCCACATACATATATACATTATATATTATATAAAAAATACATATATACATTATATATGAACAAAAACAATCATCATGTAAAAAAATCAACATATATTTAAAAACAATTCCATAGAGCCAGGGTGGTGGCGGCTCATAGCAAGGGCGGTGATGGGGCCGGGGCGGCGACGGAGAGGCGATGGGGACGGGGCGGCGACGGGGGCGACGGGGGAGGGGCGGCGACGGGGGCGGGACGGCGACGGGGGTGGCGGGGGCAATGGGGGAGGGGCGGCGATGGGGGCGGGCGGCGACAGGAGCGGGGCGGCGACGGGGGCGACGGGGGTGACGAGGAGGCAACGGGGATGTGGCGGTGACAGGGGCAGCGGGGGAGGCGACGGGGCCGGCGGGGACGGTGACGGGGGCGGGGCAGCGACGGGGGCGACGGGGATGACGGGGGAGGCGACGGGGACGGGTTGGCGACGGGGGCGGTGATGGGGAAGGGGATGATGATGGTGGGGGCGGCGACGGGGAGGCGACGGGGGCGGCGACGGGGACGGGGACGGGGACGGGGAGGCGACGGGGGCGGCGACGGGGACGGGGACGGGGACGGCGGGCTTAGGGCGGCAAGCGGCGATGGGGGCGAGGACGGCGGGCTAGGCGAAGTGGCGATGAAACCTGCAAAATTTGCTAAGTGCTTCTTATATAGAAGAAGCATTGTTCCCGGTTCGTCGCACCAACCGAGACCAATGCCCACCTTTTGTCCCGGTTGGTGCCACCAACCGGGACCAAAGGTCTCTTTTCAGCAGCCCAAAGGGCGGGAAATAGGGACCTATGGTACCTGTTGGTGGCACCAACCGGGACGAAAAGGGCATGGGTCCCGGTTGGAGCCACCAACCGGGACCAAAGGTTCCTTTTCGTCAGCCCAAAGGGCGGGCAGCAAAGACCTTTGGTCCCGGTTGGTGCCACCAACCGAGACCAAAGGTAGGCATTGGTCCCGGTTGTTGGCACCAACCGGGACCAATGGCCTTGCACAACGGCGAAGGTTGCCCGAACCTGTTTATAAGCCCCGCCGCGGCTCCTACGTTGAGCTCCTCCCAAAGTGAAAATAGCTGCCCTTATACGGAAAATTTGACCTAAGTTCAAAATGCTAGTATGTGCTAGTATGCACTTACTAGCACTTTGAATTTAGGTTGAATTTTCCCTATAAGCGTATCTATTTTCACTTTTTTTTTGCATATTAGAAGTTCTTAACAAAAAATAATTTATGAATATTCGTTTCTCTATTAAAGTTTTTAACAAAAATAACTTTGATAGTTATAATATCGAGTTTAGTTATATAGCTTTTATCGAACGAAAACATCTGTGTTACAAAAGGATTTCAAATTTTTTATACATATTTGAACTCAAGAATTTTTCTGCATTCAATATGCACCATTCAAAGCGACATTATCCCTTTTCAACCCTTTTTTGACTTCATTTGCTATTTTTCATGCATTCATCATTTATTTTGAGCTAAAATGACCCAGAATTGAAAAGCACTGCAAATGAACACTGAAATGGTTGAAACTTAGCATGGTACCATCATTTCATCCACATAGCATTTGCTAAAAAGCTGAGAGGGTTACGGCAAAAACTGGATGCATTTCGTGTACAAAATGGACAATCTCTTTCGAAGTATCACGGTTTCGGACGAAAAATCATCTGTTACAAAGGGATTTCATTTTTTTGAACTTATTTGAACTCCATACTTTTTGTGTGTTCAAAATGCACCATTCAAAGCCACATCATCAATTTTCAACCGTTTCTAACTTGATCATTTGGTATTTTTCATGCACTTACTGATTTTTGTGAGCGAAATAACCCTGAAATTGAAAAGCACTTCAAAATGAACTCTGAAAAGGTTGAAAGTTGGCATGGTATAATCATTCGAACTGCAAGTGTTTTGGACAAAAACTCATGTGTTATGAAAGGCATTTCAAATTCTTCACATGTAACTGCAATGATATAGTTGTGGAGAGAAAGTCTTGGATAATCTTGGATAATCTTCATCGTTTAACAGGGTGCTTGGGTCAGGCTTGTGTCATTTGCTTATTGCGCTGTAACCTTGGATAATCTGCATCGTTTAACAGGGTGCTTGGGTCAGGCTTGACTTTGAAGGGAGGACTTTCATGAAACTTTTCGTAATCTTCAGACATATCTGTCTTGCCCTCCAATCCCACGATGTCTCTTTTTCCTGAAAGAACTATGTGACGCTTTGGCTCTTCGTATGATGTATTCACTTCCTTATATTTTCTTTTTCTAGGTTTGGCAGACATGTCAGGTACCCCATTCTTTGCCTTGCACTGCAGCAATTCCAGTGTGCTATCGAGTTTTGTGTTGCCATCTTCGCAATTGGGGTAAAACCTTTTTTTGTGATCCTCTAGCATGCGATCGAACTTCAACTTCTCCTTTTCACTTCCGCATTGTCTCTTTGCATCAACAATGACACGGCGAAGATCATCATTAGGCACATTGTCTGGTTCCTCTTGATCTTCATCTTCCCCCGTTGCAGCATCACCGTATTCAGGAGGCACATAGTTCTCATCATCCTATTCTTCTTCGTTATCTTCCATCATAACCCATCTTTCTCCATGCTTGGTCCAAACATTATAGTGTGGTATAAAACCCTTCTCAAACAGGTGGAAGTGAAGGGTTTTAGAGTTGGAGAAAGCCTTCGTATTCTCACAGACAATACATGGACAATGAATAAAACCATTCTGCTTGTTTGCCTTAGCTGCTTCGAGAAAATTATGCAGGCTCTTAATATACTCGGAGGTGCATCGGTCACCGTACATCCATTGCCGGTTCATTTGCGTGTGTTATATAATAAAGTGTATTAAAAACCATTACAACATATCATGAATACAAAAGTGAACAAATTAATAGAAATTCATCATCACAATAGAGTCAAATTACTATAGTGACAAAAATAAATACAATAATAAAAGTAAGAAAATTATGCAAGTATCTATCTAAATCATACAAGTAAAAACTTTTTTCTTTTAGAAAGAAGATAAGAAGAAAAGGCTAACCACAGTGGTGCCGGCACCGAGATGGGCGCGGGCGATCGAAGTCGGTGAGGACGGGAACGGGACAGGATGGACCGCCAAACCTAGACAAATCTTGAGTAAAATGGAGCTTGGACAAGGAACTTCGATAGGAGAAAGCTTAAATGTGGCTTTGGCATTTCATCGAACATCTCATTTGCATAGGAAGTGAGCTAGAGCACCACAAAGCTCTTCCCTCGCCGGCCAGAAAAACAGAGCAGTGTGGAGTGCTCTTCTCGTCGGTGAGGGGGTATATATAGGCATCTCATTGGTCCCAGTTCGTGGCTAGAACCGGGACTAAAGGACCCCCTTTGGTACCGGTTCCTAACACGAACCGAGACCAATGGGTGTGGGCCAGGAGCGAGGCACATTAGTCCCGGTTCGTGTCTAGGACCGGGACCAAAGGGGTCCGATGTACCGGGACCAATGCCCCACGTGGCCCGATCGGCCCCCTGGCCACACAAACTGGGACTGTTGCCCCCATTGGTTCCGGTTCGTGACTGAACCGGGACTAATGGGCTGACCCTGCCTGGACCAAAGCCCTGTTTTCTACTAGTGACCTGATCCTCCTCCTCTAACAACGATGATGAACAATTTGCATGAGTGGTACATGAAAACCTGCAGGGAGTCTGGGAGAGACACTATGTATGATGCCTATTCAATTTGAGGAGTTATTTCAGTTATACAATCAACAGGCCCTCGACAAACAACTCATGACTGCCTACTGTCTGTAAGTATATATATATATATATATATATATATATATATATATATATATATATATTATCATCACTATATTATGCAGATTGAAGATCGTCGAATGCAAAAAACAGGAATCTTTGACGTTGGGTTCCTTAGCCCAGATGCCGTAAATAAATGATCGATATGAAAGGAAACCGCAGCGACCGAGAAGAACTTGCTAAAGTCGTTTCTTGCACATCAAGAAAAAAGGAAAATACTCTTTACTTACAACTTCAAGTGAGTATTGCTGTTTTTTCTATATACTCGGTTTCGCTTACTCGAAGTTAATTAATGTAATTGATGAGTTATATATGCGTGCGCGGTTACCACTTTTTTCTGCTATCCATTAAGCTTGAAGGGGCATTAGTAACTATCTTAGACTCGAGACGTAAAGATCCAAAGAATTATGCGGACATGATTGCAATGCTCAAGAAATAAGTTCAGTCAATACTGGGACCATATCGGCATGCAACTTTCGTTAATTTCCTGATATCAAGTAATCATTTTCTTTGCCTGGCAGGGTTTGGAAGAAGTTCACCCGAAAGGTTTCCGGTCTAAAGAAAGAGTTACGATTTACGCACCCGAAAGTAAGTAGTACTAGCTAGTTCCACGTATCTCTAATTGATTCAAAATTTCATCAATATATTATTACCATGCTTGCTTGTTAGTTTGATTGAACTCTATTATCGTAAAGTGCTTGTAACAGAAATAAGGGACTGTTTTATATGGATACAACGTATGCGAGCTCATTCGCCACTCGATCTCTGAGCGAGGCTTCTCTGACAAACAATTTGAAGTACGTAAATAATATTCACTATTTTATTTTATATATTACCATCAATTGTGTTGATTTTTATTCATATATATGCATGTATTGACCCCCTTCTTCACATTAGATGTGACAGATGCGGGATGAACTCCTACCACATGATCGCATACGAGCAATTCAACAGGAATTGGTGTGATTCTTTCTTGATCACGTCATACCTAAAGACGAAGAATACTATGTGGATTTATGATTGGATCTTAGGAATTGTAAGAGATCTTATATTGTATATATGTAACTAGTAGTGTTAGATAGATATACAAAAACTTGTTTTCGACCAATCTATCAGAGAAAGAGAGGTCGATCACTTCTCTGTGTATATGTTCATGATGATTTTGTGTACTTAATGGTTTCTTCATTTGCTTACTAGCTAGCGTGTCGAGTTTTCTCTATAGTAGCTAGTGTCGACCAAGCACGTAGAAATAGAGGACACTTCTCTCTATTAATTAGCTAGCTAACACAATATGAAACCCCTAAATTAACCCTTCAAAACCCCCTAACCCCCCTCCCCCCTTCAACAAAAAAACCCTAGCAACTGCTAGATGCTGACGCGTGGATGCCTTTTGGTCCCGGTTGGTGTAAGGTCTTCCTGACTGGGCTCTCCGGAGAGACCACACATGGAGCCCCTTCTTTCCCGGTTTGTAAGCGAACCGGTACTAAAGGTTTAGGGCTTTAGTTCCGACCCTTTAGTCCCGGTTCCAGAACCGGGGCTAATGGGCTTCTGGAACCGGGACAAATGTGCCGTTTTCTACTAGTGATATGCAGTGACTGTAACCAAGAGTCCAACACTTGAGTATATAAGTGCTCCAGTTTTTCTCTCAAAAAAAACAAAGAAGGATCCATTTACTAGGAAATATTATGCTTGCAACACAGATAGACAGAGGGACTCTGGAGATTGTAGCAGTCCTCAGGCCTGTCTCGTGGCGAGACCGAAAGAGTACACGTCCCAGGATCCAAGCCCACCATCCTTTATGTAGCTTCATCTTCTCCCAACTCAATGCATCTAGTGATCATCATTCTGCTACGACCAACATTTTTTATCATGTGGAAATGAAGGTCTCCTTTGGTTCCGAGGATTTTTTTCGGAATTTCATAGGATAGCATTCCTATAGTAAAAATTCTTATAGAACCCTTAGGTTTGCAGGGATAGAATCCTATTCCTATAAAGGAATTAATCTTCTCTTTTATATTTTATAGAAAAATAAACATTGGCCTAGACTCAATGAAAATTAATACTATGATTTGAACCAAATGACATATTTTTTTCTTATTTCTATTCATGGAATTTAAGATACATGACATCTCATTTTGTAGAAGTTTCCTACTTATGTGATATTCTTATCCTAAGAATTAAAAGAGGCCAGATAATATTTTCTGCCAGAATGTGGAAATCAATACCTGCCCACTGTGACGTGGCACATTTCAATCAAACTCTAGTAGATCAATATCACATTTATCGAAATACTTTGGATACATAGTTAGTGCTCCTTGAAAAAAATTCGGAGAGTGCTTGTAAATTTTAATCACGTCATTTCAGGAAAAATTGTAATCATGGCTTAAATTAAGAATATCATAACTTGAGTACGAAAATAAATCAAAGAATATCATAACCAACGGCCTAAATAAGTATATTATAACTCGAGTACCAAAATAAATTGTAAGCCATCAATTAATGCGTCAATTGAATCACATCCCCGTCCTATATAACTGGGACAAACGCCACCGATAATTCCATCGAGAAATGTGACTAGTGACTAGTGATCTATCTAGTCAATCAATCTCCATCGAGAAAAAGTCTAGGTAAAAATGGCACTCGGCTCCAGCTGCCCTACCTCTGCCTGTGCACCTCCTTCCTCCTGGTCGTGGCCTTGGTCGGCCCACGGATGGTGGCCGCCGAATGTGACGAGACCTTGAAGGCGGTGCCGGACTGGTGCACGAAGCAATTCTTCAAGGCGGCCTCCTCGGGCACTAAGGGGGACGAATTCATCAGCCATGAATGTTGCCTGCTACTTGGCTGTGTCCATGAGTCAAACTGCGTCAGTATCCTCCGTGGCTTCTGCCCGGCCCCGGACGCCGATGAGTGCCCGGTGCCACCCGTTGCACCAGCTGTGTCCACGTGAGCGCCGAGCTAGCTAGATGTACGCATCTTATAGTGTCCGAGATGAATAACCGACCTGTGTACTTATGCCGCGTGCATGTTTGCAATGAAATGCTAAAAGAACAGTTTTAACAATGTCCCTCTCGATACACATTAACAAAAGTTGAATCCAAGGGAAGGATGGATATAAAATACAATTTTATTAAAGCACATCTGTGTCCTACCTCATTGATTTTACACGAAAATTAGTGTGCGTATTTTCCTTTTTAATATTTATTCTTTCGTTTTTTTATGTTTGATTAAGGCACATAGATGTGCAATAAGTAGATGTGTCCTAGATATACCTTATAGAAAACTAAAACATGGAAATCTCAGCATCATGTTTTAGAATATATTATTATACTTCATGGATATCAATATTTATTTCGAACATTGTTCCAGCTTATTTATACGGGAAAATGGTGCCCCGGATCCCAGCTCACCAATAGTGTAAATACCCAGGAGTGCCAGCCTGGTCAAAGAGCAAGAACACTTGTCCTCATACACGGCAAAAGACTGACTATGAGAGGTTGAGCCATGTAGACCTTACGAGATGATTCGTGTAACACGAAATCCTCGTCCATGTACGGCTAGCATATAACAAGATAATGGTGGGTGAAGAACCAGATGCAAGAGCAGCAGAGGCCAAATACGAATAGGATGAGCGTGCAGGGAAACGGATCAAGTAGCCTGTGAAAGGATTGAGGACACTTGTATTGTTGGGGTATGTTTTGTCTGTTAATTAAAATGAGGAGACCATCCGGGGTGTTACTGATAACGCGACAGTGGCGGAGTAGCGGGAGTTCGTTGCCAAGGAATCGGCCAGTGGCGGGGACGGAAACGAGGGTCGGAGGAATTCTTGGTGTCTTCGGTGGTGGAGCGCCAGCTATGGCAGACTGCACGGAAGTACGTGTAGTAGTCGAGGTCACTGATGACCAGGAACAGGAAGCGGTCGGCGATGCCGCTGATGATAAGGTCGGCCGGTAGCGAGGACCAGTCTGGAAATACCATGATGGTAAGCAGGAATGGAGGATGGCTGATTTTTCCTGTTGGCAACCAAAAGAAAGAACTAGGGAGCGGCGCCGCACCCACGTCTTCCCGTCCGGCGGCTAAACCAACGAAGGAAGGTCCCACTCCCATGTCGCGCAAAATGCGTTGTAAAAAAAGGATGAAGTAGAAATGTTGTTTGTACGGCGCGTGCATGCATTAGTGCTGCAGCACGAGCAGGAGCAGTGCAGCAGGGGAGAAAGAATCTTGTTGGGTTACAGGCACGACCGACTGTTCATGTCCATTACCGCTGGTAGCACGACCGACTGTTGGGTTACAGGCACGACCGACGGTAACGACAACATTTCAGGCACCGTGGGGATAGTGGGTGAGCATTAGTGCAGCCGACTGTAATTAAGGCATCAGACTACTATCCATGTCTTGTAAAACATCACGGCAATTTTGTTGAACATATCATTTTAATTAGGGTTACCATGGCTAATTTAGTTTACAAATACCCTGGCAATTGTGTTGTACATAAGCACGGAATTTTTGCTGAACTTACCATGCCATTTTCATAGAAATATACAAAACAATATTTTTTATACCTACAATACATGGCATGACAAACTATTTTGACACGATCACATGGGAATTAAGAACCTTTCACATGTCAAAAAATTTCTGTCATCTCAAAAGATTTTTATTTACATATTTTAAAGAACCTTATTAATTGGCATCTTCTGGTATATAGAGCATTGTATTTTGTTATATCTAAATAGTAAATTTATTGCAAACGACATGGAGATTTAACTTTTGGATAAAGGCAACTTTCGATTTATGATTGACAAGAGAAATATAAATCATGGGATTTTATTTTTTAAGATCATGACATGTTTAATTTTATAATCATGGCTTTTATTATATTGTCTTTGTGTGTTTAACACTTATTCAAAATTTGTACAGTGATGGCAAGGATCACACGAACTTTTTGTTTTGTAATTATTTTGAATTTTGTTCTACCTTATGACAAAATTTATGTGTTTTTCCATACTATCTTGGCAGTTATTTTGCTTTTTTTGTACTATCCTGGCACTTCCACAATTTTGTACATTTTTTCATTTTAAATCACCAACTAAAAATATTATTTTCTATTTTATAAGTTGATTAGAAAAAAGTGGCCAGGTTTATAATAAATGAATGCTTTTGAAAAATATTGAACTTTTTTATATAACTGCATAAACATTATTTGTTAAAATGTGTATTTTATATAAAAAATTATCATTTATTAAAAGAATGTGGACCATGTAATAAAAATGTTCTTCATACATTAAAAAATTATGAACCGCGTATACAGAAAGTCCACATGTATTTGCAAAATGTTCATCGTGTATTAGGAAAATAAATCATGTATGAAAAACTAAGTCGTGGCAAGTGTTTATATCAACTAACTGATTGCACGTGCATTATCTCGAACAATAAAATACATAATCAAAGTGTTGTTTATATTTTGAAGTGCATGCACGTTCCGGTTAAAATCATGTCTGTTATTTACGGTAGCAAATCCTTGTTTCCGTCTTACATCTCATCTTCGCCCATCACTTGACTAGGTTCCACATAAAATCCTTCCGCCATAGCATGCAATTTTTCATCACAACTTACATATCCCTAGCTATCCCGCTATGCCTGGCCTATACTGCTTTGTCTCATGCAATGTTTCGTCACATCCTATATATCCCCGTAAGTTGTGCAGGTCCTACTTTCTTCCCGACGTTTCTCTTCCTCACACTCACTTTATTTGCTTCGTTTGTCAAACTTAAAGTTCCTTTTCACACCGTCACTTTGATAAATATAATCGAAACATAAAGTAAAATGAGATGAGTAAAGGGATATACAGGAATCTATCTGTGCTTAGACCGGAAGGATGAACTTATGCGTGCAATATCGACAGCATAGTATACCAATAAGAACATACAAATGTGTTATTGCCAGTTAAGCCAAGGAAAAGGAGATCGTACCATTGGTTGATCTTTTTTCCAAATTGATGTCATATCCCAAGTTTTAAATTATCGAGGAGTAAAGGGATGATATGTTCACTAGTGCATAACAAACATCTAGCCGCGGTTGGTAAGGGTCTTTAGTGCCGGTTCTCGAACTGGCACTAAAGGGTAGGGACTAAAGCCTACCCTTTAGTCTCGGTTCAATACGGTCCGACATCAAAGCCCCTCCACGTGGCATCCGCTGGCGCCGTTGGCTAGGGGACATTTAGTCTCGGTTGGTAACACCAACCGGGACTAAAAGTATTTAGTTTTTTAATTTTGTTTTATTTTTACTTTTATTTCTTTAGGGGTTTATGAATTAATTATGGTTTAATTTTCCTTTCAATTTTGTGTTTTCCATTTAATTAATTTTCAATTCAAACATATCTTATGCTACTACATGTTGTACACACGTTGTGCATATATATATATATATATATATATATATATATCATCGAATTACTAGTACAAGGATCATTCACATACATATATACAATTTCTCCTACAATTTGAGGATCATTACGTATATATGCAGGAATTACTGCTTCTGGTTCTTGATCTTGTAATGGTATTCTCCTTTGTGAACTATGACCTGGTCGACCAGAAATCCAGCTAATTCCTCTTGAACTGCTTATACCCGAGCCTTTGGTATGAGCTGACCTCGCATCTCCGTCAGCTACAAGATGGAGATCAAGATGAATATATTAGTTGTGTGTATATATATTAGCTAGATCATGATAAAAAAATGGATAGTGTTCTGACAAACGTATCCAAAGATTTCTTTCGTTTCTGCTCCTTTCAGACGTGATCATGCAAATGTTCTCGCAAACGTAGTATGCGCAGCTCCTGCCTTGTGCACTTTACGAGAATAAATTCAATCAGGTAATAATTAATCAAGCATGATAATGGTATTGAAACTAGAATTAAAGAGATGCACGGATGTAGCTAGCTAGCTAGTAGTACATAATTACCTTGGGTCGCACCCATTTCAGTTGTTGTGCCTAGTCGCCTGGGACCTATTTGATGAACTTGGCCCAAGCCCTGCACGCAGGCAAAGAAAATAAATAAATAAGTTATTAACTAGTTGATATCAGGAAATAAAGTAATTAAAGAGGCCGACATAGTGCGATAAAGATTGAAATTACCTGCGAGCATCCCCCTCACGATTGTGTATTCGGATGGATCCTTTAATAGCGAGTCGAGTACTTCAACTTTTCTCTTGTCAACTTCAATGATTAACAAGATCCAATGATAACTGCATAACTCATCAACAACACTTATTAACATCTAGTAAGCAAAAAATAGAATTTGTAGTATATATATATATATATATATATATATATATATATATATATATGTACTAACACTCATCCGAAGTTGTAAGGAAGTAGTATTTCTGGTTGGGTGTTTAGATGCTTCAAAAAATCTAGCATGGCTTTCTGTGTGTCTTTTCTCGAATATGAAGTTTCTCATATCTTTTGATTAATTGTATTTGGGTCAATGAACCCAATGCCATAGCATCCATCTTTTTTCATTTCATACCACTAGTAGAAAACATGGCATTGGTTCAGGCCTCCTAAGCCCATTAATCCAGGTTCGCTCACGAACTGGGACCAAAGGTGGCAACTATCCCGGTTCTTGAGCCCAAGGGGCCGGCCATGCCACGTGGGCCATTGGTCCCGGTTCGTCTGGCCCCTTTGGTCCCGGTTCTAGGCACGAATCGACCAATGCGCCTCGCTCCTCACCCACGACCATTGGTCCCGGTTCGTGGCTAGAACCGAGACCAAAGGGAGACCTATTGTCCCGGTTCCAGCAACAAACCGGGACCAATGAGCTGCCTATATAAACCCTTGCCCGCCGCTAGCAGAGCCGTGGATTGCTCTGTTTTTTCAGGACAGCAGTGTTAGAGCTTTGTCGTGCTCTAGCTCACCTGCTATGCAAATGAGGTGTTCGATGAAATGCCCAAGCCACACTTAAGCTTTCTCCTCTTGAAGCTCCTTGTCCAAACTCCATTTTCGTCATGATTTGTCTAGGTTTGGCAGTCCGTCCTATCCTGTCCCCGTCCTGAAACCACTGTCGATCGCCCGCGCGTGGTGATCCTCTTGATCTGATCTTCTTTCTAAAATAAAATATACTTACTTGTATGATTTTCTTACTTGTATTATTGTTTGTTATTATCTAGTGCCATGGTTATGGTATTCGCCCACGTCGTCCCTTGTCCAGTCTATGATTCAGATGTGATATATTATCTTTTATAACTATTTCACACATCTAATGTTTATGACAATTAATTATGCAACCAACTTGATGTAGATGTTTTTATCTATAGGAAGTAGTTGAACCAGAAATGGATACCGACTATGCAATTCTGCTCGACAAGTTAACTAAAGCTGAAAAATAAATCGATCATTTGAAAGAAAAATTAAAAAGAACTGAAGATGAGAAGATGGGATTGGAGTTGCATGTTGCCGATATGGTCGATGATCACAGGACCAAGATGGCTGCAATACGCTTGAAGCTTAGAAAGATTAGAAAATATGTCATTGATAAAGAGGCTTGGTATCATTATGCCGTTGGATCAATTGTTACCTTAGTTGTGATTATGATCGCATTTCTTGTTGCATTGAAATTTTTAAATAGTTTCAATGTATAGTTAGATGCTCTGGAGAGCTATATGTTGGTCAATGAGAACTATGTATCTACTTTGGTTTTAATGTGATGATGAACTTCTATTAATTTGGTCACTTCTGTATTCCTGATGTTCTGTAATGGTTTTTGACACACTTAATTATATGTAATGCACGTAGATGAACTGACAATGAATGTATGGTAACAGATGCACCGAGGAGTACATTAAGGGGGTGAATCATTTTCTCAAAGTGGCCGAGGCAAACAAGCAGAATGGTTTTACGTGTTGTCCATGTCCTACATGTGGAAATTTGAAGTGTTACTCTGACCAGAAAATCATTCACAGCCACCTGTTTGTGAAGCGTTTCATGCCACACATAATGTTTGGACCAAGCACGGAGAAATAGGGGTTATGATGGAAGATGGCAAATAACAAGAGGATGATGACACCTATGTGCCCCCTGAATACGGTGATGCTGCAACCGGGGAAGCCGAAGATCAAGAGGAGCCAGACGATGTGCCCGATGATGATCTTCGCCGGGTCATTATTGATGCAAAGAGATAGTGCGATAGTGAAAAGGAGAAGCTGAAGTTCGATTGCATGTTAGAGGATCACAAAAAAGGGTTGTACCCCAATTGTGAAGATGGCAACACAAAGCTCGGTACCACACTGGAATTGGTGTAGTAGAAGGCAGAGAATGGTGTACCTGACAAAGTATTTGAGAAGCTACTGAAAATATTGAAGAAGAAGCTTCCAAAGGATAACAAATTGCCCGACAGTACGTACGCAACAAAGAACGTTGTATGCCCTTTAGGATTGGAGGTGCAGAAGATACATGCATGTCCTAATGACTGCATCTGTAACGACCCGACCTGGAAGGTCAAGTCTCCGGTGTTTCCGTACCATCCCAAGATCATGCTGGTACACACACGGTACATCAATGTATATATCAAAGGTAAATCACACAGCATTATATTAATCGAAATCTCATATCGAGTTCTTTATTACGATAAAAATTACAATAAAGTGGCCAAAGGCCAACTCATGAGAATATCTAAATCTTGCGGAAGCGTCGAAGGTAGATGAGTCCATCCGACTCCAAGGGCATCTCACTGAGCATAGAACGTGTCCTCACTCCTGGTCGGAAAAATACTCTGCAACATGATACGTTGCAGCCGTGTAGGTCAGCATATGGAGTATGCCGGCAAAGTCACAAGAGAGGGGTGAAAATAATCAGCTAGTCTATATGCTTATATGGCAGGTGGGGTGGTAAGTTTTGCGTAAAGCCAATTTTTCCTACATCAAGAAAAAGGGCTAAGCAAAGCATTACTAAGTTGGTTGATTAATGAGATGGTTCCATCAACCAATTCTCATACCCAAAATTATTAAATTCCCACATCATCATATTATTTGTGTTGAGAGTTCCGGAAGTTCCAATCCCTTTGGCTCAAGTCGTCCATAACCGTGGACACGGCTAATCGATTAGGTTTAAGTACTCTGCAGAGTTTTTGCACACGTTCCCCACAAGATTTGGTCGCCTCCGTTTGATTTCTCGCACTTCAGGGTGTTTGAGAAACGGATGACCAAAACATGGTCTTCCAAAGGGTTTCCCTGCGACTCTGACGATGCCCATCCTTTCCTACCGTTCTTCTACCTCTCGTAGCACCGCCTGTCCAGGGTCACCACGATATCCAACCAAGCCAGAGCCCATAATGACTTGTGGCTGTGCAGGTAAGCCTTGGGTCTTGAAGCACCCATCCATCCCTTTGTGCCTGGGTGGACCTTTCCGCGTGAATACTGGCCACCTCCAGCATCACCTAGGCTAACCACTGGTTTCTCCAGGGCGCCGTTCAACCATCATCCACCCAGAGGTATGTTGAAAACTTGGAGTATTGAAATCTTGATCATTATGTAGGTCTTGAAATTATTAACTCTCTCAACTCTCATGAATCACACAACCAACCCCGTCTACTAATAGCATAGCAAAAGGTAAAACAACGTTTCCCGGGGCCAATGTTGTCAAAGGGGTTGAGAGGGGTATCTACCACATGATACTACTACTATGTAACCAAGTTTCCAACTAACCTATCTTGCATGCAACTGGGGAGATGGTAGAACTAATGCATATAAAACATGGGTAAAACATGATCAAAGTGACTTGCCTGATTGATGATCTTCGTACTTGAGTAACTCTAGGTAACAAGTTTCGCACTCCGGATAATCTAACGAAACAAACAATGCACTCAAATAAGCATACAACCAAAATAAGTACTCATAACATTCAGCAAAGAAGTACTAAACAAACAAGGCAAACAATGCACAAAAGTCTCTAGCAAGTAAAACACACAAAGTTTTGTTTTTTCCAAAGGGGATGATGAAAACACTACTACATAATAAAACTATTTTGAAATAGCAAAACAATTGTTGACAACAAGGAAAACAATAGAATATTTTATTAATAAACAGAATAATCAATTTAAGCTTGTTGGGAAAAGTTTAGTGAAGTTTATACAAGTTTTGATAAACACTATATGAATCAACTATAGTTATATTAACAAAAGAATGTAAAACTAAACTTATAATTTGTTAACAAAACATGTTCTTGACAGAAAAAAAATAATTTACTATTAAATCTGTCTTAGAAAACAGAAACAAAATATAGAAAACTTTGTTTGAAAACAAACTATTACTAGTTAGTTGTTTTAGTCAAATTAAGCCTAATTGAAAAGAAATTTTGATTCCTATGTTAAATAAAATTAAACTAGGCAAATTTATATTTTTATTAACAGTAAGTGAAAACACTAAATGTTTACTAACAGAACCTAATAAACAAATAAAACCAAATTCTAAATCAAACTAATCAAAATTAAGTTTATAAAACTATATTATAATAATAAGCAGATTCTGTTTTTTTGGGTAAAACAGTAATCAAATATATCATGAAAATCCTCAAACTATACCTGAAGATAGTCCTAACTAATACCAAACAGTAGCAAAAAGATTCATATCAAAATCTATTTTCAAACTCTAGTTATTCAGATTTGAAGATTTTAAGCAAATTTGATTCAATTCAAATTTCATAGTTCAAATTTGAAATTTAAAAGTACAGGGTGAAACTACATGAAAATTGTGAGCTATTGCAAAAAGAATCAACTCAAAACTCTAAACAGATTAAAAGATATAAGCAAAACAAAATTGGAAAACATTCTGTTAATTAAAACAAAACAGAAAATGAAAAAAAGTTTGCGTCGGTCAGGGGGCTACGTGGCGCGATCCGATTGGCTAAGGGGGGCGTTCGGTAGGTGAATTAGAGCGGGCGACCGTTCGGTAGAAGAAAACGGTTCGGACTTAAGTTCGTTCTAATCTGGACCGTGGGATTTGGATCGGACGGTCGAGGGGGCTTACGGAGGGAGGTTGCCGGCGTCGGGGTACTCCGGCGAGTCCGGTAGCGGCGATTGCGACGGCGAGGTGTTCCGGTGGTCGGGGAGGACGGGGAAGTGGTCCTGGCGACGGGGACGGTCCTCCGGAGGCGATTGGTGGCGACGGCGTGGCGAATGATGGTCGGAGGTGGTGGCTACGATCGACGGCGACTTCCGGTGGTGGTGGAACTCCGACGAGCAATCGACGGCGTCTCGGCGAGAGAGAGAAGGGGGCTCGGGGGGGGAATGGATGCGGGGCCGTGGGGCTCTTATATAGGCGCTCGGGGGGGTGCGGGGAGGAGAGAGGGGAGAGATCCGGTGAGGGGGAGTAACGGCCGGCGTCGGATCCGGCGAGCGCGGGGAGTGAAGACGATGACCGTTCCGGGGCAACGGTCGGACGGGGTGGGACCCGGTGTCAGTGAGAGAGCGGGAGCATTACTGCGCTCGGTCGGCCGACCGGTAACGGTTTCGGCTTTTAAAGCCGGTGGGCCGGCCCGTTTAATACCGGAAACGGTTACCGTTTCTTTTTAATAATTTCCGGAGACATTCAAAAGCTTTTAAAGCATTCAAATCGTTTGTAAATATAGGGGTATTATATATCAAAATTAACAGAATAATAAATGCTATTTAATGAACATTTCTATTCTGTCATTTGAACACTTTGAAAAAAATATTATTTCAGAAATGTCCTAATTGTTTTTAAACCCTTTTTGCAAATATTTTCAAAATAACTCCTGGTTATTTTTGTTCAAATAATTCACCAATTAGACCCTGGTGTGGAGTGTCATGTTCCTCCTCTCTTATTTGAACTTTTAACCAAAAATTTTAAATAGAGGAAGCAACATAGGGAAAAGTAGAAGGGGACTTTCTGAAAACCAGAAGAGGCATTTCAACTAGTTCATACAATCAAGCAATGATGATAATAGATGCATAGCTATATTCATAACATTCCAAAATGGAATTTTGGGATGTTACAAACCTACCCACCTTAAGATGAATCTCGCCCTCGAGATTCGGGTTGGCTAGAAAATAGGTGCGGATGGTCTCTACGAAGATCTTCTTCGCGTTCCCAGGTGGCTTCTTCCTCAGTATGGTGACTCCACAAAACTTTGCAGAACTTGATAATCTTGCTGCGGGTAACTCTGTTGGATGTCTCGAGGATCTTGACAGGCTTCTCCTCATAAGTCAGATCACTTTCAAGCTGTATGGCCTCTAGGGGCACGGTGTCTCGCAAAGGGATGTCAACCATCTCAGCATGACATTTCTTCAGCTGGGAAACATGGAACACATCATGAACTTCGGATAATCCTTCCGGCAATTCCAGTTTGTATGCAACTTCACCTCTACGTTCAAGAATTTTGTAGGGGCCTATGAATCTGGGTGCTAATTTTCCTTTAACACCAAATCTCTTGGTTCCTCGAAGCGGGGACACACGAAGATATGCTCGGTCTCCCACTTCATACGTCACTTCCTTGCGCTTGTTGTCAGCATAGCTCTTCTGTCGAGATTGAGCTATTTTGAGTCTGTCACGTATCAACTTGACTTTCTCTTCAGAATCTCGGATAAGGTCGGGACCAAAAAGTTGTCGGTCTCCAACACCATCCCACGTCAGTGGTGTTCTACATCTTCTTCCGTATAAAGCTTCGAAAGGGGCCATCTTTAGACTGGTCTGATAACTGTTGTTGTATGAGAATTCTGCATAAGGCAAGTTTTCGTCCCAACTAGATCCATAATCTAGCGCACAAGCTCTCAACATGTCTTCCAGAATCTGATTGACTCTCTCAGTCTGGCCATCTGTCTGCGGATGAAAAGCTGTACTAAACTCCAGTCTCGTACCCAAAGTCTCATGTAACTGATGCCAAAACTTTGAAGTGAATTGTGTTCCTCTATCTGACACTATACTCCTCGGAACTCCATGCAGACATACGATCCTGGTCATGTATATCTTGGCTAGCTTAGCACTGGTATAGGTGGTCTTTACTGGAATGAAGTGTGCTACCTTGGTCAAGCGATCTACCACTACCCAGATGGAATCATAACCTGAACGGGTCCTGGGCAATCCTGTGATGAAATCCATACCAAGTTTTTCCCATTTCCACTCGGGTATCGGCAAAGGTTGGAGTAACCCTGCTGGTTTCTGATGTTCTGCCTTTACTCGCTGACAAACATCACATATCGCAACATGCTCTGCAATATCTTTCTTCATACCTGTCCACCAATAACTTTCCTTTAAATCCAGATACATCTTGGTATTGCCTGGGTGTATCGAGTAAGGTGAATCGTGGGCTTCCTGAAGTATCAACTTCCTGAGCTCTGGTTCATTGGGCACATAGATTCGGTTCTCAAACCACAAAGTTCCGTGTTCATCCTCACGAAAACCTTTAGCTTTACCATCTTTCATTCTCTGTTTAATCTCAGCTATCTCCTTGTCCGATTTCTGGGCTTCTCGAATTCTTTCGGTCAAGGTGGACTGAATTTCCAGTGTAGCAACATATCCTCTTGGAACTATCTCTAGCTTGAGCTCTCTGAGATCATCGACTAACTCTTGAGGTAATCCTCCAGCTGTGAGTGTGTTCACATAAGTTTTCCGACTCAAGGCATCGGCTACAACATTAGCCTTACCTGGATGGTAGTGTAATCTCATGTCATAGTCCTTGATTAACTCTAACCATCTCCTCTGTCTGAGGTTCAACTCTTTCTGCGTGAAGATATACTTCAGGCTCTTATGGTCGGTGTAAACATCACAACTATTTCCGATAAGGAAATGTCTCCAAGTCTTGAGTGCGTGCACTACGGCTGCTAGCTCCAAGTCATGCGTGGCATAATTCAACTCATGAGGTCGTAGCTGTCTGGAAGCATAGGCTACAACTTTTCCATCCTGCATAAGTACTCCTCCAAGTCCTTGACGTGAAGCATCACAATAAACCTGGAAATCCTTCCGAATATCGGGCAAGATCAACACTGGGGCTGTGACCAAACGTTCCTTCAACTCCCGGAAACTGGCTTCACATTCCACAGTCCAAACATACTTGGATTCTTTCTTCAACAACTCTGTCATGGGCTTGGCAACCTTGGAGAAATTTTCAATGAACCTCCGGTAATATCCAGCAAGTCCAAGGAAACTGCGGATCTCCTTAACTGAGGTGGGTGACTTCCACTCGGTGACGGCTTCAACCTTAGCGGGGTCTACGGCTATTCCTTCTCCGGAAATAACATGTCCCAGGAATCCGACTTCCGTCAACCAAAATTCACATTTGCTGAACTTGGCATATAACTGATGCTCTCTTAGCTTTTCCAGAACTAAACGCAAATGTTGCTTATGCTCTTCCTCGTTCTTGGAGAATATCAGAATGTCATCGATGAACACCACAACAAACTTGTCTAGGTATTCCATGAATACTTTGTTCATCAAATTCATGAAGTAGGCAGGAGCATTAGTCAATCCAAAAGACATGACCGTATACTCATACAAGCCATACCTCGTGGTGAAAGCTGTTTTGGGTATATCCTGTTCACGAATTTTCAACTGGTGATACCCTGATCGAAGATCGATCTTGGAGAATACTTTGGCTCCTACGAGCTGATCAAACAAATCATTAATCATCGGTAGAGGGTACTTGTTCTTGATAGTCACCTCGTTCAAGGCACGATAGTCCACTACCATTCTCAAAGATTTATCCTTCTTCTCCACCAAAAGAACTGGGGCTCCCCAAGGTGAAGAACTTGGGCGAATATAACCTTTGTCCAATAACTCCTTAATTTGCTTCTTGATTTCCAACAGATCATTTGCGGGCATCCGATAGGGTCTCTTGGAAATTGGGGCTGTCCCTGGCTGTAGCTCTATTAAGAACTCAATCTCCCTATCTGGTGGCATTCCTGGTAATTCTTCCGGAAATACATCTGGAAATTCTTTTACCACAGGTACTTCCTCCTGAACAACTCCTGTGAGAGAACTTAACCGAGCACTCATACGTGTGCGTCGGGATACATACTTAATCCTCTTGTTCTCCGGGGTGGTGAGTGAAACAGACTTGCTAGGGCAATCAAGATTTCCTTCATACTTGGTCATCCAATCCATGCCTAGGATTACATCCAATCCGTGTGACTCTAAGACGATGAGGTCGGTGGAAAAAACATGGTTCCCTATATTGAGTTTCAAGGCATGGCATCCTATCCCTGCCATCATCATACCTCCTGGAGAACTAACCTGAATTGGCTGACTAAGGGTTTTGGTGGGCAAACCATACTTATCCACAACTACCCTTGATATGAATGAATGAGTTGCACCCGAATCAAAAAGTACTGTAACAGGACGTGAATGCAATAAAAACTTACCAACCACAGTCTCGGGCTGATCATAGACTTCTTCCACGTTGATGTGATTCACGTGAGCACGGGGAAACGGATTGGGCTTCTTGGCTGTGGAGTTGCCGTTGTTAGTGCCGTTTCCAGTGCCTTGCTTACTCTGGGGACACTCAGTAGCATAGTGCCCTGTCTTCTGGCACTTGAAACAGGTAATGTGACTCAGATCCTTCTGAGCAGGAACTTGACGGTGCTGGTTGTTGTTCCCATTCCCATTGTCACTCTTGAAGTTACCATGGTTGAGACGGTTATTCCCATTTCCTCCATGATGGTGACCTCCATGGTTGTGCACAGTATGAGTGTGCTTTCCAAACTTACCATTTCCTGATCCGGTATTCCCGGAGTACGGGGAGTAACGAGGCTTCTGATGAGCTCCAGAGTTGAACTTCCCCTGAGTGTACTTCCGCTTGCGGTTCTCAATCTGCTGCTGTTTACCTTCCAGAATAAGTGCCTTATCCACCAGCTCTTGGTAGTTGTTGAAATTAGCCACTACCAGCTGTATGCTCAACTCATCATTGAGTCCTTCCAGAAACTTTTCTTGCTTGGCCGCATCATCGGCCACATCTCCTGGGGCATAACGTGACAATGTGTTGAAGTCGTCCACATATTGGGCCACGGAACGATTACCCTGGCGCAAGTTGCGAAACTCGCGCTTCTTTAAACTCATGGCTCCAGCTGAAACATGAGCGGTGCGGAAAGCAAGCTTGAACTGCTCCCAAGTCACATCTGCAATAGGATAAGTGGTGGTATAATTCTCCCACCATGATGCTGCTGGTCCTTCCAGTTGATGTGCGGCAAATCGCACTTTCTCAGCGTCAGTGCATCCAGCGGTGACAAGTTCTCTCTCCATCTTGCGGAGCCAGTCATCTGCCACAATGGGCTCAGTGCTGCTGGAGAAAGTTGGAGGGTTCAACCTCAGAAAACGGGTGAGATTGTCAGTCTGGGGTGGATGGTGGTTGTTGTTGTTGTTCTGGTTGTTGGTCTGATTCTGAATCAATAGTTGCATCAGTGCATTCTGTTGCTGAAGGAGTTGGGTGAGTTCCGGTGGAAAAGTGAAATCGGTCTCACGTCGTGGAGGCATCTTGCTGTTTTCAGAGGGATGAGAATTAGAATAGAACAAGGGTCTGGAAGAAATTCACTACCCATATGCAATGCAACAAACATATCACACGAAACACTCATTCATTTATTCAATCAATGTCAAACATCGGAAAATACAAATCTCAGACAACTAAACATCGACCTACGCTTTAACGACTAAAATAAAGATACATTGGAGGGCATAACTAATGTTCTCCTCAAAAGTGCATAGTCGTAGGTCCTCCGGTGGTGCTTTCCTCATAGTCTTCATCGTCGCTGATGAAGGGTGCCATGTCTCCTTCGGGGTGAAGGTTTTCTCCCATGTCTAGATGCTCCTCCAGAGTGGCGATGCGTGCATTCTGCTCATCAATCCTCTCTAAGAAGTCCTTCACTTCATGCTCGTGTTCATAGTTGGCCTCTCGCAGATCAGCTTCAAGGTCCAGCTCACGATTCATCAGATTCTTGATAGTCTTCGTGTCAGCACGAACTCGAAGCTCCAGAGTCCTGATGTGAGTCTCCAAGGTCTGGATATAGGAGATATTGGTGTCTGCAGTGGGATTGGTGATGATGTTGCCATGGGCATCTCTGCGGCAAACCATGCTGAGTCCTGGTGAAATGGTTCCACCTCTGTATTCCTCCTGGATACGTCCAAGGGCACGATGAATGGCCATGTCTCTTCCAAGTATCCAACTGGGTGCCACGAACTTGAGATCTATGGGTTCCTTCCGATTCCCAAAGGTCTTCCCTGGAATATGCACCTCGATCCTGTAGCGTCCATCTTGGGGAAATGACATGATAGGAATCCCGGTGATGCTCGGCAAAGCAATCCTTATGTCCTTGACGATCCTCATCAGCTCCTTACCAAAGGGCATCGTTGCGTCAGGCTGGCAAAACTCTGTGATCAACACTGGGATGAAGGTGGCCATCTATAAATTTTGAAATAATCGGAGAGGAGTCAGAAACGAATAGATGAGAGTATAAGATATTTAAAGACAAAGAGAAACAATCCTAAGGCTTTCCAATCCTAGAGGTTACGTCCTACGGTCAGCGTGTGCTCTGATACCATTTCTGTAACGACCCGACCTGGAAGGTCAAGTCTCCGGTGTTTCCGTACCATCCCAAGATCATGCTGGTACACACACGGTACATCAATGTATATATCAAAGGTAAATCACACAGCATTATATTAATCGAAATCTCATATCGAGTTCTTTATTACGATAAAAATTACAATAAAGTGGCCAAAGGCCAACTCATGAGAATATCTAAATCTTGCGGAAGCGTCGAAGGTAGATGAGTCCATCCGACTCCAAGGGCATCTCACTGAGCATAGAACGTGTCCTCACTCCTGGTCGGAAAAATACTCTGCAACATGATACGTTGCAGCCGTGTAGGTCAGCATATGGAGTATGCCGGCAAAGTCACAAGAGAGGGGTGAAAATAATCAGCTAGTCTATATGCTTATATGGCAGGTGGGGTGGTAAGTTTTGCGTAAAGCCAATTTTTCCTACATCAAGAAAAAGGGCTAAGCAAAGCATTACTAAGTTGGTTGATTAATGAGATGGTTCCATCAACCAATTCTCATACCCAAAATTATTAAATTCCCACATCATCATATTATTTGTGTTGAGAGTTCCGGAAGTTCCAATCCCTTTGGCTCAAGTCGTCCATAACCGTGGACACGGCTAATCGATTAGGTTTAAGTACTCTGCAGAGTTTTTGCACACGTTCCCCACAAGATTTGGTCGCCTCCGTTTGATTTCTCGCACTTCAGGGTGTTTGAGAAACGGATGACCAAAACATGGTCTTCCAAAGGGTTTCCCTGCGACTCTGACGATGCCCATCCTTTCCTACCGTTCTTCTACCTCTCGTAGCACCGCCTGTCCAGGGTCACCACGATATCCAACCAAGCCAGAGCCCATAATGACTTGTGGCTGTGCAGGTAAGCCTTGGGTCTTGAAGCACCCATCCATCCCTTTGTGCCTGGGTGGACCTTTCCGCGTGAATACTGGCCACCTCCAGCATCACCTAGGCTAACCACTGGTTTCTCCAGGGCGCCGTTCAACCATCATCCACCCAGAGGTATGTTGAAAACTTGGAGTATTGAAATCTTGATCATTATGTAGGTCTTGAAATTATTAACTCTCTCAACTCTCATGAATCACACAACCAACCCCGTCTACTAATAGCATAGCAAAAGGTAAAACAACGTTTCCCGGGGCCAATGTTGTCAAAGGGGTTGAGAGGGGTATCTACCACATGATACTACTACTATGTAACCAAGTTTCCAACTAACCTATCTTGCATGCAACTGGGGAGATGGTAGAACTAATGCATATAAAACATGGGTAAAACATGATCAAAGTGACTTGCCTGATTGATGATCTTCGTACTTGAGTAACTCTAGGTAACAAGTTTCGCACTCCGGATAATCTAACGAAACAAACAATGCACTCAAATAAGCATACAACCAAAATAAGTACTCATAACATTCAGCAAAGAAGTACTAAACAAACAAGGCAAACAATGCACAAAAGTCTCTAGCAAGTAAAACACACAAAGTTTTGTTTTTTCCAAAGGGGATGATGAAAACACTACTACATAATAAAACTATTTTGAAATAGCAAAACAATTGTTGACAACAAGGAAAACAATAGAATATTTTATTAATAAACAGAATAATCAATTTAAGCTTGTTGGGAAAAGTTTAGTGAAGTTTATACAAGTTTTGATAAACACTATATGAATCAACTATAGTTATATTAACAAAAGAATGTAAAACTAAACTTATAATTTGTTAACAAAACATGTTCTTGACAGAAAAAAAATAATTTACTATTAAATCTGTCTTAGAAAACAGAAACAAAATATAGAAAACTTTGTTTGAAAACAAACTATTACTAGTTAGTTGTTTTAGTCAAATTAAGCCTAATTGAAAAGAAATTTTGATTCCTATGTTAAATAAAATTAAACTAGGCAAATTTATATTTTTATTAACAGTAAGTGAAAACACTAAATGTTTACTAACAGAACCTAATAAACAAATAAAACCAAATTCTAAATCAAACTAATCAAAATTAAGTTTATAAAACTATATTATAATAATAAGCAGATTCTGTTTTTTTGGGTAAAACAGTAATCAAATATATCATGAAAATCCTCAAACTATACCTGAAGATAGTCCTAACTAATACCAAACAGTAGCAAAAAGATTCATATCAAAATCTATTTTCAAACTCTAGTTATTCAGATTTGAAGATTTTAAGCAAATTTGATTCAATTCAAATTTCATAGTTCAAATTTGAAATTTAAAAGTACAGGGTGAAACTACATGAAAATTGTGAGCTATTGCAAAAAGAATCAACTCAAAACTCTAAACAGATTAAAAGATATAAGCAAAACAAAATTGGAAAACATTCTGTTAATTAAAACAAAACAGAAAATGAAAAAAAGTTTGCGTCGGTCAGGGGGCTACGTGGCGCGATCCGATTGGCTAAGGGGGGCGTTCGGTAGGTGAATTAGAGCGGGCGACCGTTCGGTAGAAGAAAACGGTTCGGACTTAAGTTCGTTCTAATCTGGACCGTGGGATTTGGATCGGACGGTCGAGGGGGCTTACGGAGGGAGGTTGCCGGCGTCGGGGTACTCCGGCGAGTCCGGTAGCGGCGATTGCGACGGCGAGGTGTTCCGGTGGTCGGGGAGGACGGGGAAGTGGTCCTGGCGACGGGGACGGTCCTCCGGAGGCGATTGGTGGCGACGGCGTGGCGAATGATGGTCGGAGGTGGTGGCTACGATCGACGGCGACTTCCGGTGGTGGTGGAACTCCGACGAGCAATCGACGGCGTCTCGGCGAGAGAGAGAAGGGGGCTCGGGGGGGGAATGGATGCGGGGCCGTGGGGCTCTTATATAGGCGCTCGGGGGGGTGCGGGGAGGAGAGAGGGGAGAGATCCGGTGAGGGGGAGTAACGGCCGGCGTCGGATCCGGCGAGCGCGGGGAGTGAAGACGATGACCGTTCCGGGGCAACGGTCGGACGGGGTGGGACCCGGTGTCAGTGAGAGAGCGGGAGCATTACTGCGCTCGGTCGGCCGACCGGTAACGGTTTCGGCTTTTAAAGCCGGTGGGCCGGCCCGTTTAATACCGGAAACGGTTACCGTTTCTTTTTAATAATTTCCGGAGACATTCAAAAGCTTTTAAAGCATTCAAATCGTTTGTAAATATAGGGGTATTATATATCAAAATTAACAGAATAATAAATGCTATTTAATGAACATTTCTATTCTGTCATTTGAACACTTTGAAAAAAATATTATTTCAGAAATGTCCTAATTGTTTTTAAACCCTTTTTGCAAATATTTTCAAAATAACTCCTGGTTATTTTTGTTCAAATAATTCACCAATTAGACCCTGGTGTGGAGTGTCATGTTCCTCCTCTCTTATTTGAACTTTTAACCAAAAATTTTAAATAGAGGAAGCAACATAGGGAAAAGTAGAAGGGGACTTTCTGAAAACCAGAAGAGGCATTTCAACTAGTTCATACAATCAAGCAATGATGATAATAGATGCATAGCTATATTCATAACATTCCAAAATGGAATTTTGGGATGTTACAGCATCCTCTACCACGGTGAGTACGAGGAACGGAACGCATGCCCGGTATGCGGTGCATTGCACTATAAGATCAGACACGATGACCCTAGTGATGTTGAGGGCGAGCGCCCTCGAAAGAGGGTTGCTGCCAAGGTGATGTGGTATGCTCCTATAATACCACGGTTGAAACGTCTGTTTAGAAACAAAGAGCATGCCAAGAATATGCGATGGCACAGAGAGGACCGTAAGAAATACAGGAAGTTGAGAGCACCTGCTGACGGGTCGTAGTGCAGAAAAATCGAGAGAAAGTACTGGAAGGAGTTTGCAGGTGACGCAAGGAACGTATGGTTTGGTCTAAGCGCGGAAGGCATTAATCCTTTTGGGGACCAGAGAAGCAATCACAACACCTGGCCCGTGTCTCTATGTATTTATTGCTGGAAATTTGCCCTAGAGGCAATAATAAATTGGTTATTATCATATTTCCTTGTTCATGACAATCATTTATTATCCATGCTATAATTGTGTTGATCGGAAACTCAGATACATGTGTGGATACATAGACGACGCCATGTCCCTAGTATGCCTCTAATAGACTAGCTCATTGATGAAAGATGGCTATGGTTTCCTAGTCATGGACATCAGATGTCATTTCATAACAGGATCATGTCATTAGGAGAATGATGTGATGGACAAGACCCAAACTACAAACGTAGCATATGATCGTGTTAGTTTATTTCTACTGTTTTCTGCATGTCAAGTATTTGTTCCTATGACCATGAGACCATGCAACTCACTGACACCGAAGGAGTACCTTGTGTGTATCAAACGTCGCAACGTAACTGGGTGACTATAAAGTTGCTCTACAGGTATCTCCGAGGGTGTCTGTTGGGTTGGCATGGATCAAGACTAGGATTTGTTACTCCGTGTGACGGAGAGGTATCTCAGGGCCCACTCGGTAATACAACATCACAATAAGCCTTGCAAGCAATGTGAATGAGTGTTAGTCACGGGATCTTGTATTACGGAATGAGTAAAGAGACTTGCTGGTAACGAGGTTGAACTAGGCATGGAGATACCGACGATCGAATCTCGGGCAAGTAACATACCGAAGAACAAAGGGAACATCATACGGGATTAATTGAATCCTTGATATAGAGGTTCGACCGATAAAGATCTTCGTAGAATATGTAGGATCCAATATGGACATCTAGGTCCCACTATTGTTTACTGACCGTAGAGGTGTCTCGGTCATGTCTACATAGTTCTCGAACCCGCAGGGTCTACACAATTAAGGTTCGGTGACGTTTCAGTAGTATAGAGTTATGTATGGTGGTGACCGAAGGTTGTTAGGAGTTCCAGATGAGATCCTAGACGTCACGAGGATCTCTGAAATGGTCCGGAGGTAAATATTGATATATAGGAAGTCCTATTTTGGTCGCCGAAAAAGTTTCGGGCTCATCGGTAGTATACCGGGAGTGTCGGTAGTGTACTGGGAGACCATCGGGAGGGCTATTTCGACCCAAGAGGCTACATGGGCTGTGGGAGACGGAATACCTGTCCTTATTGGGCTGGTGGAAGTCCCACACAAGGCTCAAACAGCTCGGAGAAAAAATCCCAAAGGGAAAAGGTGGAAAAAAGGCAAAAATGGCAAAAAAGGATGGGCTGGACCCTTGAGGGCCAAGCCTCCTCCTCTCTTCCTCTTATATATACTAGAGGTTTTAGGGTTTTTGCACTAGTTTTTTCTGCCACGTGCTTCCCTCTCCTCTAGTGGATAGTTTCTCCTCTAGATCGGTTTTTCTGCAGTGCTTAGGTGAAGCCTTGCCGGAATAACTCCACCACCATCGCTGCAGCGCTATCGCGCTGCCGGAGAACTCTTCTACCTCTCCGCTCCCTTTTGCTGGATCAAGAAGGCGGAGATCATCATCGAGCTATACGTGTGCTGAACGCGGAGGTGCCGTCCGTTCGGCGCTAGATCAGACGGACCGTGATCAAGATCATGATATGGATCATGATGAGATCGCTGGACGAATCGTGATGAGTTCGCGGGACGGATTGTGATTGGATCGCGGGACGGATCGTGATGAGATCGCAGGACGCTTGGCGATTTGGATCGCGAAGACGTTCAACTACACCAACCGCGTTTCTTAACGCTTCCTGCTTAGCGATCTACAAGGGTATGTAGATCCACTATCCCTCTCGTAGATGCTCATCACCATGTATAGATCTTGCGTGTGCATAGGAAAATTTCAATTCCCATGCAACATTCCCCAACATCTATAACGTTCCACCTTGGCTGTGCATGAAGCGCAAGTTCATTATGATACCATTTCTCATCCAAGTCCCTAAGCAACCCGGCAATGAAATTGATGTGTACCTAAGGACATTAGTTGAAGAACTTTTATAGCTATGGAATGGAAACGGTGTACACGTGTGGGATGAGCACAAGCACGAGGATTTTGACCTGCATGCGTTGCTTTTTGTAACCATCAATTATTGGCCTGCTCTTAGTAACCTTTCAGGACAGACAATCAAGGGATACCATGCATGCACGCACTGTTTAGATGACACCGAAAGTATATACCTGGACAACTACGGGAAGAATGTGTACCTGGGGCATCGTCGATTTCTTCCGACCAACCATCAATGTCGAAAGAAAGGCAAGCATTTCAAAGGCGAGGCAGATCACCGGAAGAAGCCCGCCATCCGTACCGGTGATCACATACTTGCTATGGTCAATGATTTACAAGTAATCTTTGGAAAGGGTCCCGACGGACTATCTGTTCCGAATGACGCTGAGGGATGCGCACCCATGTGGAAGAAGAAATCTATATTTTGAGACCTACCCTACTGTAAAGACCTAGAGGTCCGCTCTGCAATCGACGTGATACACGTGACGAAGAATCTTTGTGTGAACCTCCTAGGCTTCTTGGGCATGTATGGGAAGACAAAATATACACCGGAGGCACGGGAGGACCAGCAACGTGTTCACGAAAAAGATAGCCTGCCTCCAAAGCAGTATGAAGGTCCTTCCAGCAACGCTCATACCAAAGAAGAGAAGGAAATCTTCTTTGAATGCCTGCTCAGTATGAAGGTCCCGTATGGCTTCTCATCGAATATAAAGGGAATAATAAATATGGTAGAGAAGAAGTTCCAGAACCTAAAGTCTCATGACTACCACGTGATTATGATGCAACTGCTTCCGGTTGCATTGAGGGGGCTTCTACCAGAAAATGTTCGATTAGCCATTGTGAAGCTATGTGCATTCCGCAATGCAATCTCTTAGAAAGGTGATCGATCCAGAAATCCTACCAAGGTTAAGGAGTGATGTGGCACAATGTCTTGTTAGTTTCGAGCTGGTGTTCCCACCATCCATGTTCAATATCATGACGAGATTGTCGACGATATTGTCGTTCTGGGCCCTGTATTTCTACACAATATGTTCCCCTTTGAGAGGTTCATGGGAGTCCTAAAGAAATATATCCGTAACCATGCTAGGCCAAAAGGAAGCATCTCCATGGGCCATCAAACAAAGGATGTCATTGGGTTTTCTGTTGACTTCATTCCTGAACTTAAGAAGATTGGTCTACCTCAATCGCAGTATGAGGGGAGACTGACTGGAAAAGGAACGCTAGGAGCAAAGTCAATAATATGTGGGGACGGGCATTCTTGGTCTCAAGCACACTATACAGTTCTACAGAATTCTACCTCAGTGACCCCGTATGTCGATGAACACAAGAACATTCTGCGCTCCAAACACCCAAAGCAGTGTCACAACTGGATTATATGTGAACACATCAAGACTTTCAGTAGTTGGTTGCAAACACGTCTCAAGTGTGACAACACTGTTTCTGATGAGCTGTACTCGTTGGCCTGGAGACCATCTTTGACTGTATTGACTTACAAAGGGTACGAGATAAATGAGAATATATTTTACACGATCGCCCAAGTTCAAAGGAGCACCAACCAAAACAGCGGTGTCCGCTTTGATGCAGCAATGACCAGTGGGAAGGTCGACACATATTATGGTTACAAAGAGGATATATGGGAACTTGACTATGGACATGTTTTGAAGGTCCCTTTGTTTTGATGCAAATGGGTCAATCTTACAAGAGGCGGGGTACAGGTAGAACCATATTATGGAATGACAACAGTGGATCTCAACAATCTTGGGTACATAGATGAACCATTCGTCCTAGCCAATGATGTGGCGCAGGTTTTCTATGTTAAGGACATGTCTACCAAACCGAGAAAAAGAAAATATAAGGAAGCGAATAGATCATACGATGAGCCAAAGCATCACATAGTTCTTTCAGGCACAAGAGACATCGTGCGATTGGAGGGCAAGACAGACATGTCTGAAGATTAGGAAAATTTTCAGGAAATTCGTCCCTTCAAAGTCAAGGATGACCCAAGCACCCTGTTAAACAATGAAGATTATCCATGGTTACGGCGCAATAAGCAAAGGACACAAGCGAATAAAAAGTGAAGACTTTCTCTCCACAACTATTATGATGATGCCTTTGATCTAGACTATCACTGAAGTTACATGTGAAGAAATGAAATGCCTTTTGTAACAAATGAGTTTTCGTCCAAAACCTGAGACTTCGAAAGAGACTGTTCGTTTTGTACACGAAGTGCATCCTGCTTTTCCCATAACCCTCTCAACTTTCTAGCACATGCTATGTGGTTGAAATGATGATACCATGCCAACTTTCAACCTTTTTAGAGTTAATTTGTAGTGCTTTTCAATTTCAGTGTCATTTAGCTCAACAAAATCAAGAACTGCATGAAAAATAACAAATGATGTCAGAAAGGGTTGAAAATCGACGATGTGGCTTTGAATGGTGCATTTTGAACACACAAAAAGTCTGGAGTTCAAATAAGTTCAAGAAAAGGAAACTTGTTTGTAACAGATGAGTTTTTGTCCGAAACCCTGATACTTCGAAAGAGATTGTCCATTTTGTTCACGAAGTGCATCCAGCTTTTGCCGTAACCCTCTCAACTTTTTAGCACAAGCTATGTGCGTGAAATGATGATACCATGCCAACTTTCAAACTTTTTCATAGTTCATTTGTAGTGTTTTTCAATTTCAGGGTCATTTAGCTCAAAGAATGAACTAATAGCAAAAAGAATCAACTAAAAAACTTTTCTGAAACCCTAATAGCAAGAATAACGAACTAAAAATAATCAATTTAAATATTATTTTATGAACTATAATATTCTTCAATAGAAAAAAAATCAGCTAAAAAGCTTTTATAAAACTCTAATTTAGATGTGGCAGATGCAGGATGAACTCCTACCACAAGATTGCATACGAGCATTTCAAGAGGAATTGGCGGGATTCTTTATTGACGAGGTCGTCAATAAAGCCGGTGAATACCATATGGAACTTGATATTAGATGTTAGGGATTGTAACATAGGATATATATACGAAAACTTGTTCTTTGACCAATCTGTCGGAGAAAGAGAAGGTCGATCACTTCTCTCTGTATATGTTCATGATGATCTTGTGTACTTAATGGTTTCCTTCAGTTGCTTACTAACTAGCGTGTCGCGAGTTCTCTCTATACGTATAGTACATAGCGTCGCAAGCAAGTACGGAGATAACAGAGGTCATTTCTCTCTAGTAGCTACCTAACAAAATATATGAAACCCCTAAATTAACCCTCAAACCCACCCTCTTTAAAAAAACAGATCCTAAGCTTCTGACGCGTGGATGCTCTTTGGTCCCGGTTGCTGTTACCAACCGGGACCAAAGGCCCTCCTGCCTGGGCTTGGCGGATCAGCCACGTGTAGCCCCATCTGTCCCGGTTCGTAAGCGAACCGAGACAAAAGGTCATGGGCTTTAGTTCCGGTCCTTTAGTCCTGGGTCCAGAACCGGGACAGATGGGCCTCTGGAACTGGGACAAATGGGCCTTTTTCCGATAGTGTACATCTTCATTCTGCACAATACCACAGAAACGAATATAGTGAGGATCATTACATATATATGCAGCCATTACTGCTTCTTGTTCTTGATCTTGTAATGGTATTCTCCTTTGTGATCTATGACCTGGTCGACCAGAAAGCCAGCTAATTCCTCTTGAATTGCTCGTAACCGAGCCTCTAGTTTGAGCTGGCCCCGCATCTCCGTCAGCTACAAGATGGAGATCAAGATGAATATATTAGCTGTGTGTATATATATTAGCTAGATCACGATAAAAAAATTATGGATAGTGTTCTGGCAAACGTACCCAGATATTTCTGTCGTTTCTGCTCCTTTCAGACGTGATCATGCGAATGTTCTCGCTAACATAGTATGCACTTCAACTAGTCCCCTGCTCCTGCCTGGTGCACTATACGAGAATAAAATTCAATCGGGTAATAATTAATCAAGCATGATAATGGTATTGAAACTAGAATTAAAGAGATGCACGTACGTAGCTAGCAAGCTAGTAGTACTTAATTACCTTGGGTCACACCCATTTCAGTTGTTGTGCTCAGTTGCCTGGGACCAGTTTGATGAACTTGGCCCAAGCCCTGCCCACCGGCAAAGAAAATGAATAAATGAGTTATTAACTAGTTGATATCGGTAAATGAAGTAATTAAAGAGGCCGACATAGTGCGACAATGATTGAAATGACCTATCAAGCAGCCCCCTCACGATTGCGTATTCGGATGGATCCTTTAATAGCGAGTCGAGTACTTCAACTTTTGCCTTGTCAACTTCCATGATTAGCAAGATCCAGTGGTAACTGCATAACTCATCAACAATACTTTTTAACATCTAGTAAGCAAAAATAGAATTTGTAGTACAAGATATATATATAGTAACACTCACCCGAAGTTGTAAGGAAGTAGTATTTCTGGTTAGGTGTTTAGTTGCTTCAAAACATCTAGCATGGCATTCTCTGTGTCTTTTCTAGAATATGAAGTTTCCCATATATTTTGATTAATCGTATTTCGGTCAATGAACCCAATGCCATAGCGTCCAGCTTGTTTCATTTCATACATCTTCATTCTGCACAATACCACAGAAACGAATATAGTGAGGATAATTCCAGGTAATGAACGAGAGCATTGCTGGCTAGAGACTTAAATTATGGCAAGAAATCAATTACATACAATAGCAACTGACTAAAGATTTGTCGAGCATGTCTAGATTGAAAAACTGAAACAACTCTGCATAATGAATCCACACATCTTTTTAATGGAAGTAATGCCTCTCTTTGACTCTCACCATGAGGGACTCTTCATTGGTATTTGCTGTTATTTGCATGTACAACGTATGAAAATCATACATTCTCGTTGGTAGAAGCTTTACATCTTTAGGCTTGACCAGAGGTTTGTCGTGGGCATATTGATATTTTACTTCTGACTCTTTAAGCACGGGGATTTCCTCAAGGCCTAGGTGATGTTCAACAGTGACACCGGCCTCTTTAGCCATCCTAATATGTTCTTCGGTTACTTCTGGCTGACTGGAGGTACTCACAGTTGTTTGTACAATGAGCGGGGGGATCGATTGCACTGCCTGTTCTCCCAGCTGGGTGATAGTTTTCCCGCTTTTTGCCAACTCCTTGGCTCGAGCTCGAGCTCGACGCCTTTTGTCCTGCAAGATATGACTTCTTGATAGACCGCACATAGTGGATGCCTTTCTAAGCCGGTCAAGCCATAGCAATGAAGTTTTGTGAGACATGCTCAGGTACTTTCTCCTTTGGCGGCTGGGGCGGTTTGGGTCCAAAATGGGCCTTCAAATTGGCATCCATTGCATTGCTGAGTTCCTCGTCGGTTAGGTGGTAAGGTAACTTCGAAAGAGGCTTGAGGCTTGGACCATATTTTTATTACTTGCTTGTTGTACAACTAGTCATTATAGTTGCGGCCTCTCTCTTCCATTGTTGCTTAGGCGATGGAGCATGCTGAGTCGACGAAGCACGCTGATGTTGTGCCGGACCTGCAGGAGTAGTCGGCTGACGCGGTGTCGGACTTGAAGGAGGAGGAGTTGGCTGACGTTGTGCCGGACTTGGAGGAGGAGTCGTCTGACACGGTGCCGGACTTGGAGGAGGAGGAGTCGGCTGACGTAGCGGCAGACTTGGAGGAGGAGGAGTCGGTGGCCTTGGAAAGACGATGTAATCCTTTTTCCATAGAATGATACGATGTATGGCCTCTCCCAGTGTTATCTCCTCGTCACCTCCAGGAATATCAAATTGTAGCTCGTGATATGCTGACATCACTTCATCAACCCCGACACGAGCATAGCCAGCTCGAATGGGATTGCAATGGAAAGTTGCTTCTGGGGGATTTGCTAACGCATAGTCGTTCGGCACCTTCATGGATAAGTACTTAACTTTCATGTGTAGCTCACAGTTAGTCCTGTCTTTGATATCATCCACAGGCTAGCTAGATAGCAGTGCATCGTCATCGATATCGGCCGGGGCGGAACCCACGCTGCTTCTCGGCATAGATGGGATGGTGGTATCCAATGCTGGATCGAACTGCTCATGCTGCCGCTGAGACGGCCTTTCCTGGCTGAGTGTGTCGATCTGCTGCTACAGTCGCCTGACTCTGGATTCCAACTCCAGGTGCTTTGATTCGAGGCCTTCAAGGCAGAGTGCTTCCTCCTTCTTCTTCTCCTCCTGCATCTTCTTTCTTGCATGACTTCTGTAGTCGTCGTTCCAACCCGCAAACCCCTCAAACCATGGAACAACGCCTTTGCCTCATGTTCTTCCCGGTTGTTCCGGATTCTTCAGGGCGCGCATAAGCTCGTCGTCCTCTCTGTTGGGCATGAACACCCGTGTTCGAGCTTCTTCGATTTTCATCTGAATTTCATGTGTCACTTTTTTAAGACTTGCCTTCACCATAATAGCCCCTGTCTTTGGGTCCAACTTCCCCCCATGCGCATAAAACCATGTCCTGCACCTCGAGGGCTTGGTCACTGTAACTGGAGTGACCCCTGCACTAATCATATCTTTTTCGGATTGATCCCACTTTGGCAGGGCCGTCTGGTAGCCACCTGGCCCCAGAGTATGGTGCCACTGCTTTTTCATAGCATTAATCTTGCGCTTTCTCGACTGTTCCTTAGCTAGTTCCGGTTCCTTCAACTTCACGAAATCGCCCCAGTGATCTTTTGCCTTCACGAGTGCTCCCTCGAATTTTGGAGTCATCTTGTTTGCTTTGACGTACGCAGCCCATGCATTTTTCTTGAAGGTGTTAAATGCGATCACCATATTTTTAAGAGCATAGTTTCTAACTTCATTCAGATTTGCATGTGTCAAATTATCTGTTAGTATGAAATGTGACATCAGCCCCGTCCAAAGCACCTCTTTTGCTCTTTCATCGACAAAAGTAACTCCTTCTCGATCTCCCTTTAATGGCTTTTTCCATTCTTGTGTGGAGATCGGGATTTGGTCCCTGACAATAACTCCGCATTGATTCTTGAACTTGGTAACATTTTTCTTAGGTTCAAGCGGTTCGCCAGTTGATGTATTGATGGAATCGATGCTAAACTTTATGCCAGGGTCCAACTTTCTGGCCGGGCCTCGAACTACCCTGTCGCTTGTAGAAGATTTGCTTGAACCAGAGGCCTAAAAGAAGAAAGATCGATTCGTTAATACATATACAACTAAATTAAGACATGTAATGATCACCGGATGGCTTATATGATAAATATATCCCGCCGGTCTTTGTTATTTGAAGAACATTTTCTTCGTCAACATCGTTGTCGAATTCATCTATTCTATTGTCTTCATCAAATATACAACCCTCACCGGAATTTTTCAGATATTGTGAGTCATCATCCTCTTCATGTTCATGCTTTGGGATCATGGACATAGCCTCTTCTCCTTCTCTGCCGGTATTGTCCGTAGCTTATATTTAACTAACTCAGAAGAAAGATAAAAGAATTTAGTATTCAAATTAGAATGCATGCAATCAATGAGGAAAAGTGAATCATAGTACATAATATGGATCATCGAATATAATCACGAATAAATCATCTTGAATATTATTGAATATAATCTCGAATACATCTCAAATATTATCACTAATACATCTCGAATATTATTAATTATATAATATCACTATTACAGATCCAGTTGACGTCTCGCACGGCAGGCATTGGACACCCAAAGAGAAGGAACTATGACAGGATCATAGCTCGGGTGAGATCCCTGAAGAACCTGCTAGGTATTAGAGAACCTGAAGTCCAATGCATCCATGTACCGATGGACGTTCTCGTCCTCCTCCCTCACACGGCGGCGTACCACCTCCGGCAGGTCCTGCTGCTTCCGCACCGAGAGTGGCCCACGCGAACGCTAGCAAAGAAGATCCAGGTCGACGACGGGACCCGGGTTCCTCACCAAGCTGGGCGCCCCTGAAGGTAGCACCTCCTAGTGCGAGCCCAGCGGGGCCCAATCCCGAACGTTGCCCCTCTGAAGCAGGACATCGTCGTGAACCAGTCGACGATGAGGATGGGGGCCAGACATTGTTGACTCCGAGAAAAAATCACATTAAACATTTTTAAATTCTTGATTGTGATTTCTTATATACGAGGAACCTTCAGAATCCAAACGGAATCTCTTAACCTTACGAACTGCGACTTTTGCAAAAACATAACAAATACTACTTGCAGATTAATACGTATATAACAAACTTTTGCAAATATAACATTAAAATATGAAACTTTTGCAAGTACTAATTGCTATACATTGGATCAAATGTCAAAATTCATCAACTTTTTTCTATACATATAGTGGATCAAAATGTAAAAATTCCTCACATGTCAAAATTCCTTCACTTCTTTGTATACATATAACTAATCATCTAGTGAAAAAATGTCAAAATTCATGCATCTATGTCAAAAATTGTCAAATGTCAAAAGTCCTTCAATTTTTCTATACATCAAAATTATTGCATCCAATCCTCTAATCATCTATACATGTAATCATATAATTAACAACATTATGTTTGTGTGTGTTCATCAAAATTGGGGGAGGGGCTGACGGCTGCCATGGTGGCACAAGGGGCGAGGGAGAGGGGGAAGCTCGCAGTAGGGAGACGGGGCGACGGCGAGGCGAGGCGAGTCAAGCGGGTGCGGGCGGCGTCCGGGCGGCGTCTGGCCGGGCTCGGTGAGGAACGGGTGCGGGCGGCGTCAGATATCGGCGCAAGGAGGCGAGATGGGGATGGCGCGGGCGACGTTGGGGAGGCGAGATGGCGATGGCACGGCGATGTCGTGAAGAGGAGAAGAATGCAGAGTAACTGTTTTTTTTTGAAGTGTTGTATATATAAGGAGGCCTTTAGTCACGGTTGGTGGCTCCAACCGCGACTAAAGGTGAATTTCACCATCCGAAGCAGCGGAAAGCAAAACCCTTTCGTCGTGGTTCGTGGCTCCAACCGCGACTAAAGGGGTGTCTTTAGTCGCGGTTGGATCCACCAACCGTGACTAAAGGTGTGTGCCTGGCACGGCGCACTGTAGTCCCACCTTGCTAGTTGAGGGGCGCCTCGACCAGTTTGTAAGCCCCGGCGCGGGCACTGCATTGAGCTCCTCTCTAATGCAGACCTTCCGGGCCTACCTCTGCAGCGATTCCCTATGTGCCTACTAGGCCTTGCGGGCCTACATCCTGGCCCAGGTTGGGTTTCTAGTCGTATGCAGGCCGTGGCGGCCCAGTAGGTGGGGTTTTTTAAATTTATTTTTCATTTTTTTCTTTATTTATTTTCTTTTGTTTCTAAGTTTTTTTGTGCTTTATTGAGAGTTAATGAGTGAATCTTTTTGCGTTAGGTCAAAAAACTTGTAAACTTTTTGTTAGTGGCAGTAGCTTGTAAATAAGTTTACATTAAAAATAGATTTTCCAGTGATTCTTTTTTCTACCGTTTAATATTATCGTGTTTTATCATTATATCCAATTTGGTAATTCTTAGGTTATTTAAAAATGAAATGCCTTTCTAACAGACGAGTTTCGTTTGAAACCCTAATACTTCGAAAGAGATTGTCCATTTTGTACACGAAGTGCATCCAGTTTTTGCCGTAACCCTCTCAACTTTTTAGCACATGCTATGTGGCTGAAATGATGATACCATGCAAACTTTCAACCTTTTCAGAGTTCATTTGTAGTGCTTATCAATTTCAAGGTCATTTAGCCCAAAAAAATCAGTAAATGCATGAAAAATAGCAAATGAAGTCAGAAAGGGTTAAAAATTGATGGCCTCCCTTCGAATGGTGCATACTGAATGCACAAAAAGTCTGGAGTTGAAATAAGTTGAAAAAATGAAATGCTTTTGTAAGAGGCGAGTTTTCGTCTGAAACCTTGATACTTCGAAAGAGATTGTCCATTTTGTACAGGAAGTGCATCCAGTTTTCGCCGTGACCCTCTAGACTTTTTAGCACATGCTATGTGGGTGAAATGATGATACCATGCCAAGTTTCAACCTTTTCAGAGTTCATTTGTAGTGCTTATCAATTTCAGGGTCATTTAGCTAAAAAAATCAGTTATGCATGAAAAATAGCAAATGAAGTCAGAAAGGGTTGAAAATTGATGGCCTCACTTCGAATGGTGCATACTGAACGCACAAAACACATAAGTACACTACTATTACTGAGATTCCCTTCGGTTTGTCCGAAGTGGGACTTTCTAGATATATAAATCCAAAAACTAACTAGAGAAGCCGGTCACATCCCAGAGTGGGATCTTTGGGTGTAAAACTTTTTCTTCGCGTATGTCTCTTTGCGTCGTAACCGTGGACAACCTTCATCGTTTAACTTGATGCTCAGGTCAACATTCACTGTGAAGGGAGCAATTTCATGAAACTTTTCATGATCTTCTGACATGTCTGTCTCGTCCTCCACTCCCACGATGTTTCTTTTCCCTGAAAAACTATGTGGTGCTTTGGCTCATTGCATGATGTATTTTCTTCCTTATCTTTTCTTTTTCTCGGCTTGGTAAACATGTCCTTCACATAGAAAACCTGCACCACATCATTGGCTAGGACGAATGGTTCGTCTACGTACCCAAGATTGTTGAGATCCACTATTGCCATTCCGTACTGCGGTCTTCCTTTACCCCGCCTCGTGTCAGATTGACCTATTTCTACCTAAACAAAGGGACCTTCAAATCAAGTCCATAGTCAAGTTCCCATATCTTCTCTATGTAACCATATTATGTCTCCTTTGGCCCATTGTTGTTTGGTGCATCAAAGCGGACACCACTGTTTTGGTTGGCGCTCTTTTTATCTTGGGCAATCGTGTAAAATGTATTCCCATTTATCTCGTACCCTTGCAAGTCAATATAGTCAAAGATGGTAACTTCGATAGCAAGTACAGGTCATCTTCAACAGTGTCGTCATGCATGAGACGTGTCTGCAACCAACCGGGGAAAGTCACCGTTTGTTCATGTGTAATCCAGTCGTCAGACTTCTCCGGGTGTTTGGAGCTTAGAATATTCTTGCATTGCTCGATATATGGAAACACCAAGGTGGAACATTTTGTAGAACTATGTAGTGTGCTTGTGCTAAAGAATGCCTGTCCCATCATATTAGTTAATTCTTTCCTAGCGTGCCTTTTCCACCCAGTCTGCCCTCATGTCGCGATTCAGGAACACCTATCGACTTAATGTCAGGAATAAAGTCAACACAAAACTAAATGACCTCCTCTATTTTATGGCCCTTGGAGATGCTTCTTTCTGGCCTAGCATGATTATGAACATATTTGTTTAAGACTCCCATGAACCTATCAGTGGGGAACATATTGTGTAGAAATACAGGACACAGAATGGCAATCTCCTTGACTAGGTGAACTAGGACATGCGTCATAATATTGAAGAAGGTTGGTGGGAACACCAACTCAAAACTGACAAGACATTGCACCAAATCATTCTCTAACCTTTGTATGATTTCTGGATCGATTACCTTATGAGGGATTGCATTTAGGAATGCACATAGCTTCACAATGGCTAATCAAACATTTTCCGGTAGAAGCCCCCTCAATGCAACCGGAAGCAGTCGTGTCATAATCATGTGGCAGTCATGAGACTTTAGGTCCTGGAGCTTTTTCTCTGCCATATTTATTAATCCCTTTATATTTGATGAAAAGCCAGACGGGAACTTCATATTGAGCAGGCATTCAAAGAAGATTTCCTTCTCTTCTTTGGTAAGAGCATAGCTGTCATGACCCTGAAACTGCTTTGGATCCATGTCATCTTTTACATGCATACGTTGCTGGTCCTCCCATGCCTCCGGCGTATCTTTTGTCTTCCCATACACGCCCAAGAATCCTAGCAGGATCACTCAAAAATTCTTCGTCACGTGCATCACATCGATTGCAGAGTGGACCTCAAGGTCTTTCCAATATGGTAGGTCCCAAAATATAGATTTCCTCTTCCACATGGGTGCGCGTTTGTCAGCGTCATTCATAACAGATTGCGCACCAGGACCCTTGCCAAAGATTACTTTTAAATCCTTGACCATATCAAGTATTTCATCACCCGTACGGCTTCGAGGCTTCTTCCGGTGATCTGCGTCACCTTTGAAATGCTTGCCTTCTTTCTTACAGGATGCCTGCTCTGAAGAAATCGATGATGCCCCAGATACACATTCTTCTTACATTTATCCAAATATATATTGTCGGTATCATCTAAACAGTGCGTGCATGCACTAGTAGAAAAAGGCCCATTTGTCTCGGTTCGTAAGGCCCATTTGTACCTTTAGTCCCAGTTCTCTTACAAACCGGGACAGAAGGGGCTCCACGTGGCCTCTGCGGGGAGCCCAGGTAGGAGGACCTTTAGTCCCGGTTGGTAACACCAACCGGGACAAAAGGCATCCACGCGTTAGCATCTAGCAGTTGCTGGGGTATTTTTTCAAAGGGAAGGGGGGTTTGGAGGGTTAATTTAGGGGTTTCATATTGTTTTAGCTAGCTAATTAATAGAGAGAATTGTCCTCTCTTTCTCCGTGCTTGGTCGATGCTAGCTATTATAGAGAGAACTCGACACGCTAGCTAGTAAGCAAATGAAGGAACCATTAAGTACAGAAGATCGTCATGAACATATAGAGATAGAAGTGATCAACCTCTCTTTCTCCGTGAGATTGGTCGTATAACAAGTTTTCGTATATATATCCGATGCTACTAGCTACATATATACAATATAAGATCTCTTACGATCCCTACCATCTAATGTCCAATTGCAGATGGTATTCTCCAGCTTTATTTATGACGTGTTCAAGAAAGGACCCCGCCAATTCTTCTTGAATTGCTCGTATGCGATCGTGTGGTAGGAGTTCATCCCGCATCTGCCACATCTAATTTGAAGAAGGAGGTAATACATATATATGGTAAGAAAATAAAATTGTGAATATTATTGCTTAGAAACTTGAAATGGTTTTTCAGAGTAGCCCCGCTTAGGGGTCGTCGCGTTGTAGATGAACTCGCAAACGTAGTATCCACAAAAATTATTCCCGGTTTCCTGCCACAAGCACTTTACAAGAAATAGAGTTCAATCAAACTGATAATCAAGCATGATAAATGGTATTGATGAAACTAGAATCAATGGGAGATGCGCGGAACTAGCTAGTAGTACTTACTTTTGGGTGTGTAAATCATAGCTCCCCCGGCAGTGCCGGAACAATTGTTGTGAACTCTTTCCAAACCCTGCCAGACAAAGAAAATAATTACTTGATATCAGGAAATGAACAAAGTTGCCGGTATGATGCGACAATGATCGATTGAACTTACTTCTGGAGCATTTCAGTCATGTCCGCATATTCCTGGGGATCTTTTCGTTTCGAGACTAAGACGGTTACTATTCCCTGCTCAAGCTTAATCTCTAGCAAATAAAGTGAAAACTGCACACGCATGCATAACTCATCAATTGCATTACTATAAACCTCGAGTAATCAGGGAAACCGAATATGCACAAGACAGTAACACTCACTTGAAGTTGTAAGGAAAGAGTATAGTCCCTTTGTTTTGATTTTTAAGCAACGATTGTAGCAAGTTGTCCTCGGTTTGTGTGGCATTCTTTTGAAGCTTATACTAATGTATGATATTTGGGTTAATGAACCCAATGTCATAGATTTGTGATTTTTTGCATTTGACCATCTTCAATCTGCATAATATAGTAAGGATAATTATATATTCATGCAATGAAAGAGCTGAGCTATATACAGAGAGAGACTTAATTACACAAGTAGTACTTACAGACAGTAGCAAGTCACGATTGTTTTGTCGAGGGCCTTTTGATTGTATAACTGGAATATCTCCTCAAATTAAACATTCAACAATTCCATTCCAACGAGGTCGTGCTCCTCTTTAACTGACAGTATCAAACAATCCTTCCCAGACTCGCGACAGGTTTTCATGTACCATTCATGGAATTTTCGCATCATCGTTGTTAGAGGAGGATGATAAGGTTTGACTAGAGGCCGCTCATGCCGGTAACGGAATTTGTCCTCCTCCAACGGATTAAACTGTACATCATCGCTCAGGTAATCACCAGGTTTGGTACCGGGCACCATCCCCAGATGATTAGTGACGATATCGCTAGACACCTTGAGCGGGGGGCACGATTGGTTTGCCTGTTCACCGAGCTGGGGATTTTTTTCCCACTTCTTCGTTTTGCTAACCTTGCATCACTATAAGTACTTCCCGACCGCCACGCATCTTGATATGTCTTTTTTATACAGCGGTCAAAGTTGGAATCCGGCGGAGGCGGTTGTGGTCGCTTGAGGGCATCGATAGTGCGCATCGCTTTCACCAGATCTATCTTCTCCTTCGGAGGTAGAGTTTTCTTTGCAAAATGGGCCCTCAATTTGGCCTGACATATCTCCTCGTTTTTAGACTCGGTCCTCTCATATGGTAACTTTTCCAGAGGCTTGAGAGATGGACCGTATCTGTAACCCCTCCTGCCTATGCTTGTACTGCTAGACGCCGGAGCGGCGGCGGCTCCCTTCCGTCGTTGCTTACTAGGCGCTGGAGGAGCTGGAGCGGTGGCGTCTATCCTCCGCTGTTGCCGACGAGGCTGAGGAGGAGGCGTACTGCTTCGACGTGCTGGTGTAGGCAAAGGAGGAGGCGGATGCCCCCACACGTCGGAGGAGCCAGAGAAGGAGGAGGTGTGCCCTGATCACACGCCGGAGGAGGAGGAGGAGGAGGAGGAGGAGGAGGAGTGCCCTGATTCTCCTGAGGAGAAGGAGGAGGCGGAGGCATCCAATTTGGAAGCTTGATGTACTCCTTCTTCCATAGACATGTACTCGTCAGGGCACGAACCAACTTATTCTCTCCTTCACCTGTACAGTGGTCAAGCTCGAGCTCCTCAAATTCCATCATTACTTCATCCACCATCACAACAGCATAGCCATGTGGAGTCGGACGACAATGAAAAGTTTCATTGGGTTGAGGAGGTGCAATAGAGCCGACAGCCGCCTTGAAAGTGAGGTTCCGGCATTTCGTCATAAGCTCGCAATGTTGAGCCTCCGTGATAGTATCCACGGGGTAGCTAGGAGACGTGAAGTCAGGCTAAACGAGATCCATGGAAGCGACGCCGCTTCTCCGCTGAGATGGCGAGGTAGCTTCTGGGGTAGCTTTGTGCCGCTGAGATGGTTGGCCAGCAGCTCGCTGGCTCTCAGCTTCCTCTCGCTTTTGTAGTCTTGCATTGAGCTTCTGAATTTCGCTCAGCTCCACTTTCCTCTTTCTCTCCCGGCTTCTATAACCGCCGGTGTCGGGAAACCCAACCTTCCATGGAACAGAGCCTGGTGTGCCTCGTGTTCGTCCAGGGTGCTCAGCATTCCCTAGGACCTCAGTCAGCTCGTCCTTCTCTCTATCGGGAATGAACGTCCCTTCCTGTGCTGCGGTGATATACTTCTGAAGCTTGTTCATTGGTATTGCAAGTTGCTCGTCCGTCCAACGGCACTTCCCTGTTTCAAGGTCCAAAGTTCCCCCACCGAAGAACCAAGTCCTTGAATGGTCTGGCCAGTTCGATGTCTGTGGTATGACCCCTTTAGCAATCAGGTCATTCTCAGCTTTGTCCCACAACGGCCGGGCTTTGAGGTAGCCACCTAACCCCATGTGATGGTGATACTGCTTCTTTGGATCATTGACCTTGTTTGTCTCTAACATTTTCTTACTCTTGTTCGATGTCTTGTAGTCCACAAATGCGGGCTAGTAATCTCTTATCTTCTCAAATCCGCCGATGAATTCTGGAGTCTTCCCTTTGTCGACAAACTTTGATTTCAACTCATTCTTCCACCTCCTGAATAGATCTGCCATCTTCTTAATAGCACAGACCTTGACCACTGGCTCTATAACTGGCTTATTCGGATCCTCCTCTGGCGGTAGGGTGAAATTTGCCTTCAGCGCGGTCCAAAGATCATCTTTCTGTCTATCGGTGACATAATCACCTTCAGGGGCGCCATCCTTAGGCTTATTCCATTGCTTGATGCTGACCGGGATGTTGTCCCTAAAAATAGCTCCGCACTGAGTAGAAAATGCGTTCTTGGTCCGTTTGTGTTCAATCGGATGGCCATCGTTCGCGACTGCTATGATCGTTAACTTTTCATCCTTGCGCAACCTCTTCTTCGGCCCTCGTCTCGTTACCGAAGTTCGGCTCGATCCAGAGGGCTATAAAATAAGAAAGAATAGTTAATTAATATATGTACATACCAAAACAATTAATGCATCAATTAGCTAGTCAGCACAGGCTTAATTAATATATATACCTCACCGGACTTTGCAACAGCTCCCTCCTCCGATCGGTCACTGGAGCCATCATCATGGTCTCCTTCTTCCTCCGGTATTCGGTCACCGGAGCCATCATGATCATGTCCTTCCTCCTCCATTGTTCGATCACCAGACCATCGGCATCGTTGAGAAACGACAAGATAACATGTCCACCGTGGATTATGTTCCCCAACAATTGTTCTTGTTCTTCGTCTCTTGGATCCATAGTTTCTGCAAATATTACAACATGGCAATTAATATACATACATGAATGTCCGACGTCCGGACCACCTCTCTCATGAATGTCCAATGTCCGGACAGTCTCTCTCATGAATGTCAATCAAGGGATTCTGTTAACCTTTAAGCGATTTAATTAGCAAAATGGCGCCATTCTGAATGTGCAGAAAATGGTCCATATTTTTCCTGATCTCATCTACCCTTCTATATGTCATGTTGTCTACTGTCAAAGGATTCAAGAAAACCAAGGCTTCATCATTAGCCGGAAGTAATGGGAGCATAATGGTACGAAGCTCTCCAAAATGGTTTTGTAACGGAGTCCCGGATAGGATAATTAATTAGCTTTTTGGTACGAAGTTTAGCAATAACATTCCGAATATCGCTATTTGGAAGGGCTTTGCTCAAATTCGGACCAAAAAGTGAATTATTCTATCCGGGACTCTGTTTCAAAACAACTTTGAAGAGCTTCGTAGCATCATAGGCATGTTACCTCCGGCTAATGATGAAGCCATGGATTTCTTCAATACTTTGACAGACAACATGACATATAGAAGAATATATATATATATATATAGATGAGATAAAAAAAAGAATCAACTTGTGCACATCCATAATGGGGGCTTTCTTGATAAATCTATGTTACCGGATTTTTCTTCATTTAACTTGGTAAATTTGGGTGGCCTCGACAACGCTTCTAGGGTTTGGGGTGGCCTTGACAACACTTATAGGGTTTGGGGTGGCCTCGACAACGCTTTTTTAGTCCCGGTTTGGGTGAGCGGACCGCCTCTCTCTCATGCATGTCCGACATCCCCTCTCATGTCGAATTTATCGTGGAGGGGGTATATCAACAACGACATACATTCCGGATCCGTTGGAAAGCTCTCGGGGAGGCGAGGCCAACATGTTGATAGGGGGCCGGGGTGCTCCTGTGGCCTTGTTGATAGATAGAGCCGATCCCAATGTGATGATAGAGACGATGCCAACATTTTCATTTTAAAAAAACTAACTTCAAAAAAGGACTTGCTTCGCCGCGGGTGCTCGGTGCGACGTGGACTCGGTGAAAAAACTTTATGAAAATGCGGTGGTGCCCGGGCCGGGCGGTTTTCTTTTCCTTCTTTAGTTTTTACTTTGTTTTTTCTTATATGTTTCTTTTCATTTTCACTCTACATGTTCATACATATGAAAAACAACGAAGACTTTTTACTTGAACATATACACACATATACATGAACATATATACATATACATGAAAAAAACATATACATGAACATATATATATATATATGAACATATACCCACATGACACATATACATGAACATCTATACATATACATGAAAAAAACATATACATGAAAATATACATGAAAAAATACAAGGGGCAGCGACGGCGGCTGACAGCGGGGGCAGCAAGCGAGGGCGACAGTGAGGGCGGCGAGAGCGACGCCGACGGTGGCGGCGGGCTGGGACAGGGCCGTGGCCGGGGCGATGACAGGGACGGCGATGGCAGGGGCGGTGCACGAGGGAGCCGGAGACGACAGCGACGGTGGGGGTGGCTGGGGTGTACAGGCGCGCTCAGGGGGGAGTGGACGGCGACGGCGTGGGCGGTGGACGGTTTCGGCTTGGGCTCGGGGGAAGGGCAGGGGCACGGGCGACGGCGATGGCGTGGGTGGTGGACGGTGACGGCGTGGGCGGCAGACGGTGTCGGCGTGGGCTCGGGGCCAGGGCACGGGCGACGGCAATGTCATCGGGGCAGCCTAGCGGCGTCGAGGAGGTCAGCGTCGTCGGGGGGAATTGCGAGATGAAAATGAAAATTTTCACGAGTGCTGCATATATACACACCATTGGTCCCGGTTGGTGCCACCAACCGGGACCAATGCCCACCTTTGGTCCCGTTTGGTGCCACCAACCGGGACCAAAGGTCTCTGCTTCCTTTGGTCCCGGTTGGTGGTACCAACCGATACTAAAGGTGGGCATTGGTCCTGGTTGGTGCCACCAACCGGGACTAAAGGTGGGTATTGGTCCTAGTTGGTTCCACCAACAGGAACCAATGGCCTTGCATAACGGCGTGGTGGCAGTTTTGTCCCACCTCGCTAGTGGAGACTGTGCTGCACCTGTTTATAAGGCGCCGTGCGCTTGATCCTTCGAGCTCCTCTCTAAAGAAGCCTTACGGGCCTAACCACTCTATATCTGCCTGTGGGCCTAGTGGGCCTTCTATGGGCCTGAATCCTGGACCAATTGGCTGGTTGGGTTTCTAGTTGTATTCAGGCCATGGTGGCCAAGTAGGCGGCATTTTTTTCAAGTATTTTTGTTTTATTTTTTTTGCTTTATTGTTTTTTTCCATTATTTTTCTTTTTTTATTTTAGTTCATTCTTTTTAACAAATAAATACTTTGATAATTTTCGTTGCATAATTTCCATTATTTTTGTTTTGTCTTTTTGCTTTATTTATTTTTTGCTTTACTTATTTTCCAGTCTGTTTTATCATTATATTCTTTTTGCTATTAATGTTTTGAGCAAAAAATACTATGATGATTTTAGTTACATATTTTTTATATAATTATAGTTTCAAAAATACTTGATGTTTACAAAATCTTTTTAGTTGATTATTTTTTGAAGTCCACTCCCATGATGTTTTGAAAGAAATTAAAAAGCACTTCAAATGAACTCTGACAAGGTTGAAAGTTGGCATGGTATCATCATTTCACCCACATAGCATGTCACAAAAAGTTGAGAGGGTTACGACAAAAACTGGATGCACTTCATGTACAAAACCGACAATCTCTTTCGAAGTATTAGGATTTCGGACGAAAACTCATGTGTTACAAAAGGCATTTCATTTCTTCACATGTCACTGCAATGATATAGTTGTGGAGAGAAAGTCTTAACTTTTTCTTCACTTGTGTCCTTTGCTTATTGCACCGTAACCATGGATAATCTTCATCATTTAGCATGGTGCTTGGGTCAGCCTTGACTTTGAAGGGAGGAATTTCATGAAACTTTTCATGATCTTCAGAAATGTCTGGCTTGCCCTCCAATCCCATGATGTCTCTTTTTCCTGAAAGAACTATGTGGCGCTTTGTCTCATCATATGATGTATTCGCTTTCTTATCTTTTCTTTTTCTCGGTATGGTAGACATGTTCTTCACATAGAAAACCCGCGCCACATCATTGGCTAGGACTAATTGTTTGTCTATGTACCCAAGATTGTTCAGATCCATTGTTGTCATTCCGTACTGTGGGTCTTCCTGTACCCTGCCTCTTGACAGATTGACCCATTTGCACTGAAACAAAGGGACCTTGAAATCATGTCCATAGTCAAGTTCCCATATGTTCGCAATGTAACCATAATATGTTTCCTTTCCCCTCTTGGTTGCTGCATCAAACCGAACCGTGTAAAATGTATTCCCATATATTTCATACCCTTTGTCACTCAATACAGTCGAAGACGGTCCCTTGGACAACGAGTACAACTCATAACAAACAGTGTTGTCACCCATGAGACGTGTTTGCAACCAACTGCCGAAAGTTCATATGTGTTCATATGTAATATAGTCATCACACTACTCCGGTTGTTTGGAGCATAGAATATTCTTGTGTTCATCGACATACGGGGTCACCAAGGTGGAATTCTGTAGAACTGTGTAGTGTGCTTGAGACCAAGAATGCCCGTCCCTATAGATTATTGAGTCCGCTCCTAGCGTGCCTTTTCCAGTCAGTCTCCCCTCATACCGCGATTGAGGGAGACCAATCTTCTTAAGGTCAGGAATGAAGTCGACACAAAACCAAAGACATCCTCTGTTTTATGGCCCATGGAGATGCTTGCTTCTGGCCTGGCGCGGTTACGAACACATTTCTTTAAGACTCCCATGAGCCTCTCAAAGGGGAACATATTGTGTAGAAATACAGGGCCCAGAATGACAATCTCGTCGACTAGATGAACTAGGACGTGCGTCATGATATTGAAGAAGGACGGTGGGAACACCAGCTCGAAACTAACAAGACATTGCACCAAATCACTCCCTAACCTTGGTAGGATTTCTGGATCGATCACCTTCTGAGAGATTGCATTGAGGAACGCACATAGCTTCACAATGGCTAATCAAACGTTTTCCGGTAGAAGCCCCCTCAATGCAACCGGCAGCAGTTGCGTCATAATCACGTGCCAGTCATGATACTTTAGGTTATGGAACTTTTTCTCTGGCATATTTATTATTCCCTTTATATTCGACGAGAATCTAGACGGGACCTTCATACTAAGCAGGCATTCAAAGATAGGGCCTCTAGGTCTTTACAATAGGGTAGGTACCAAAATATAGATTTCTTCTTCCACATGGGTGCACGTTTGTTAGCTTCATTCGGGATAGATAGTCCGCTAGGACCCTTTCCAAATATTACTTGTAAATCATTGACCATATCAAGTATGTGATCACCAGGATGGAGGGCGGGCTTCTTCCGGTGATCTGCCTCACCTTTGAAATGCTTTCCTTTTGTTCGACATTGATGGTTGGTCGGAAGAAATGGACGATGCCCCAGGTACACATTATTGCTGGATTTGTCCAAATATATATTGTCGGTGTCATCTAAACAGTGTGTGCATGCGTGGTACCCCTTGTTTGTGTGTCCTGAAAGGTTACTGAGAGCAGGCCAATCGTTGATGGTTACAAACCGCAATACATGTAGGTCAAACTCCTCCTATTCATTCTCATCCCACACACGTACACCTCTTCCATTCCATAGTTGTAAAATTTCATCAACTAATGGCCTTGGGTACACATCAATGTCATTGCCGGGTTGCTTAGGGCCTTGGATGAGCACTGACATCATAATGAACTTCCGCTTCATGCACAACCAAGGAGGAAGGTTATACATACATAGAGTCACAGGCCATGTGCTATGCTGGCTGCTCTGCTCCCGCAAAGGATTAAAACCATTTGCACTTAAACCAAACCATACATTCCTCCGGTCACGTGTAAAGTCGCTCCACTTTCTCTTGATCGTTCTCCACTACGACCCTTCAGCGGGTGCTCTCAACTTCTCGTCTTTCTTACGGTCTTTTTTGTGCCATTGCATCAACTGGGCATGCTTTTTTATTCTGAGTAGACATTTCAACCGTGGTATTATAGGAGCATACCACATCACCTTGGCAGGAACCCTCTTCCCAGTGTGCTGGCCCTTAACATCACTAGGGTCATCTCTTCTGATCTTATACCGCAATGCACCGCATACCGGGCATGTGTTCCGTTCCTCGTACTCACCGCGGTAGAGGATGCAGTCATTAGGGCCAGCATGTATCTTCTGCACCTCCAATCCTAGAGGGCATACAACCTTGTTTTCTGCGTACGTACTGTCGGGCAATTCGTTATCCTTTGGATGCTTCTTCTTCATTATTTTCATTAGCGATCTAAATCCCTTGTCAGATACACCATTGTCTACCTTCCATTGCAGCAATTCCAGTGTGGTACCGAGCTTTTTGTTGTCATCTTCGCAATTTGGGTACAACCCTTATTTTGATCCTCTAAGATGCGATCGAACTTCAACTTCTCCCTTTCACTTTCGCATTCTCCCTGTGCATCAACAATAGCCAGCGAAGATCATCATCGGGCACATTGTCTCGTTCCTCTTGATCTTCAGCTTCCCTCATTGCAGCATCACCGGATTCAGGGGAAGGGTAGGTGTCGTCATCCTCTTCTTCTTTGTTGTCTTCCATCATAACCCCTCCTTCTCCGTTCTTGGTCCAAACATTATAGTGTGGCATAAAACCCTTCTAAAGCAGGTGGATGTGAAGGGTTTTAGAGTTGGAGAAAGACTTCGTATTCTCACAGAAAGTACATGGACAAGGCATAAAACAATTCTGCTTGTTTTCCTCGGCGGCTTCGAGAAAATATGCAGGCCCTTAATATACTCGGAGGTGCATCAGTCACCATACATCCATTGCCGGTTCATCTGCGTGCGTTATATAATAAAGTGTATTAAAAACCATTACAACATATCATGAATAGAGAAGTGACCAAATTAATAGAAATTCATCATCACATTAAAGCCAAAGTACAATAATGACCAAAATAAATACGTACAGTTCATACATAGTTGTCATTATTGAACAACATATAGCTCTCTAGAGCATCTAATTAAAACATACATCGAAACTATGTAAAAAAAATTAAATGCAACAGCAAATGCAAACATAACCTCTACTAAGGTACCAATTGATACAACAACATAATGATACCAAGCCTCAGTATGAATTACATATTTTCTAATCTTTCTAAGATTCAAGCGCATTGCATCCATCTAGGTCTTGTGATCGTCGATGATATCGGCAACATGCAACTCCAATCCCATCTTGTCATCTTCAGTTCTTTTCAATTTTTCTTTCAAATGATCGATTTCTTTTTCAGCTTTAGTTAACTTGTCGAGCAGAATTGCATAGTCGGTATCCATTTCTGGTTCAACTACTTCCTGTAGATAAAAACATCTACGTCAAGTTGGTGGCATAACTAATTGTCATAGACATTAGATGTGTGAAGTATTTATATAAAAGACAATATACCACATCTGAATCATAGACTGGACGAGGGCCGACGTGGGCGGATACCATAACCATGGCACTATATAATAACAAACAATAATAAAAGTAAGAAAATCATATGAGTAGGTATATTTTCTTTTAGCAAGAAGATATTATCAAGAGGCTCACCATTCGCGGGCGATCGACGGTGGTTTCAGGACGGGGACGGGCCAGGACGGACCGCGAAACCTAGACAAATCTTGACAAAAATGGAGTTTGGACAAGGAGCTTCGAGAGGAGAAAGCTTAAGTTTGGCTTGGGAATTTCATCAAACACCTCATGTGCATAGGAGGTGAGCTAGAACACCACAAAGCCCTCCCCTCGCCGGCCAATAAAACAGAGCAGTGTGGAGTGCTCTGCTCGCTGGCGATTGGGTATATATAGGCATGTCATTGGTCCCGATTCGTGGTTGGAACCGGGAGTAAAGGACCCCCCTTGGTCTCGGATCTAGCCATGAACCAGGACCAATGGTTGTGGGCCAGGAGCGAGGCACATTGGTCCCGGTTCGTGTCTGGAAACGGGACCAAAGGTTCCAGACGAACCGGGACCAATGCCTCATGTGGCCCGCCCGGCTCCCTAGCCTCATGAACCGCGACCGTTGCCCCCATTGGTCCCGGTCGTGAGTGAACCTGGACTAATGGGCTGGCCCGGCCCGAACCAGTGCCCTATTTTCTACTAGTGATGCGTGGTATCCCTTGTTTGTCTTTCCTGAAAGGTTACTGAGAGCAGGCCAATCATTGATGGTTACAAACAGCAACGCATGTAGTCCAAATTCCTCCTGATCTTTCGCATCGCATGCACGTTCACCTTTTCCATTCCACATCTGTCAAAGTTCTTCAACCAATGGCCTTAGGTACACATGAATGTCATTGCTGGGTTGCTTGGGGCCTTGTACGAGCACTGGCATCATAATGAACTTCTGCTTCCTGCACAACCAAGGAGGAAGGTTATAGATACATAGAGGCATAGGCCATGTTCTATGATTGTTGTTCTTCTCCCAAAAGGTTTAATGCCATCAGCACTTAAACAAAACCATACATTCCTTGCATCCTTTGCAAAGTCCTTCCACTTTCTCTTAATTTTTCTCCACTGCAACCCGTCAGCGGGCACTCTCAACTTCCCGTCTTTCTTACGGTCTTTGCTGTGCCATCACATTAACTTGGCATGTTCTTTGTTTTGGAACAAACGTTTCAACCATGGTATTATAGGAGCATACCACATCACCTTGGCAGGAATCTTCTTCCTGGGGTGCTCGCCCTCAACATCACCAGGGTCATCATGGCCGATCTTATAGCGCAATGCACAACATACCAGGCATGCATTCAAATCCTTGTACTCACTGCGGTAGAGGATGCAGTTATTAGGGCATGCATGTATCTTCTCGACTTCTAATCCTAGAGGGCAAACAACTTTGTAGCAATTCGTACGTACTCTGTAGCAATTCGTTGTACTTTGGTAGCTTCTTCTTTAATATTATCAGCAACTTTTGAAATGCCTTGTCAGATACACCTTTTGCCTTCCATTGCAGCAATTCCAGTGTTGTACCTAGCTTCTTATTGTCATCTTCGCAATTTGAGTACAACCCTTTTTTGTGATCCTCTAACATGTGTCACAACTTCGGCTTCTCCTTTTCACTTGCGCAGTTTCTCTTTGCATCGGCAATGGCCCGACCAGGATCATCAGCGGGCTCATCTGATGCCTCTTCTTCAGCTCTTCCCGCATTGTCAACTCAGCTTGTTCCCCTATTGTTGTACCATCGTATTCATGGAACTCATGGCCATTATAGTTGTATTCATCCTTTTCTTATACATTCTCTTCCATCAGGACCCCTTTTCTCCATGCTTAGTCCAACAGTGATAGCCGGACATGGAACTGGACTCAAACAGGTGGACGTGAATGGTTCTTGAGTTAGAGTAATTTCGATCATTCTTATAGCCAGCACATGGACAATACATGAAACCATCCGGCCGCTTGTTTGCCTCTGCCACAACTAGAAAAATATGCACGCCATTAATGAACTAGGGAGAGCATCGGTCCACGTACATCCATTGCTGGCTCATCTTCATTACACAACACAGAAAAGACCAAATTAATACAAGTTCATAAATAAAGTTCATACACACTTTTTCTCTAAAAACAACATACAACCTCTCTAGCTAAATCATTTAGATGCAACAAGAAATGCGATCAGCATCGCAACTAAGGTAACAATTGATCCAACAACATAGTCATACCAAGCCTCACTATAAATGGCATATCTTTTAAATTTTCTAATCTTCAAGCGCATTGCACCCATCTTGATCTTGTGATCATCGATGACATCGGCAACATACAACTCCAGTTTCAGCTTCTCTTCTTCATCTCTTTTCAATTTTTCTTTCAAATACACGTTTTCTTTTTCATCTAAATTTAACTTCTTGACAAGAATATCTATGTCAGTTGGAATCTCCGGTTCACATACCTCCTAGATAAAAACATCTATGTCAACTTGATTGGCATAGTTGTCATGAACACGAAATGCAACAAAGAGTTCTAAAAGAGAGTATATACCACATCTGCATCATAAACCGGACGACGGCCGATGGGGACAGATTTCAAAACCATGCCATTATGTATAGCAAACAACCATATAGGTAAGAAAACTATACAAGTAACTAACTAAGTCTTACAAACATGTTTTTTTATTATGAAAAGGACAAGAACAAGAGGCTCACCAAGGTGGTGCCGGGTACGGGATGGTGCGGGCGATCGACAACAGTTATGACAGGGACAACAAGGCACTAAGTAGACCACACCTACAAAGGCAAAGTAAGATGTTAATTTGATCTCAAATTGCATAAATCAAATAAACTACCACATACAAACTAAAACCCACAAATTACTATACTTATAGAGCATTGCAAGAGTTAATCTAGCAATGAGAGATGAAAGGACAAAGTTGCTAACCTTTGTGAACACTTGGATGGACGGGATGCCTCCAAATATTGATTTTTTTTGGCAAAATGGAGGATGAGCTCGAGGAAGAGAGGAAGAACAGAGAGGAGAGGAAAGGGTAAGAACAGAGGACTCTGCTCGGGCTGGACCCGAAGTGTTTCAATATAGGGGGAACTTTAGTACCGGTTGGTGGCTCCAACCGTGACTAAAGGTTAGCCTATAGTCACGATTGGATCCACCAACAGGGACTAAAGGTTCCCGTGGGGCCCCAGGCCGACGCCAGCCTGCCACCACACCTTTAGTGTCGGTTCGTGGCACGAACAGGGACTAAAGGTCCATAACGAACCGACACTACTGAGCCCCGTCACGAACCGGCACTAATGATCACATTAGTGCCGGTTCAAAAGCCAACCGCGACTAATGAGGCGGACAAAAGGTCTACTTTCTACTATTGTTGATATTTTACTTCTGACTCTTTAGGCACGAGGATTTCCTCAAGGCCTAGGAGTTGTTCAACAGTGACACCGGCCTCTTTAGCCATCCTAATATGTTCTTCGGTTACTTCTGGCCGACCGGCAGTACTCATAGGTGTTTGTACAATGAGCGGGGGGATCGATTGCATCGCGTGTTCTCCCAGCTGGGGGATAGTTTTCCCGCTTTTTTTGCCAACTCCTTGGCTCGAGCTTGAGCTTGACTCCTTTTGTCCTGCAAGATATGACTTCTTGATAGACCACACATAGTCACTTTCCTTCTGAGCTGGTCGAGCCATATCAGTGAAGTGTTGTGAGACATGCTCAGGTACTTTCTCCTTTGGCGGCTGGGGCGGTTTCGGTCCAAAATGGGCCTTCAAATTGGCATCCACTGCACTGTCGAGTTCCTCGTCGGTCAGGTGGTAAGGCAACTTCGGAAGAGTCTTGTGGCTTGGACTATATTTGTATTTCTTGCCTGTTGTACCGCTAGTCGTCAAGTTGCAGCCTCTCTCTTCTCTAGTTGCTTACGCGACGGAACACGCTGAGTCGATGGAGCATGCTGACGCCGTGCCGGACCTAGAGGAGGAGTCAGCTGACGCGGTGCCGGACTTGGAGGAGGAGGAGGAGGAGTTGGCTGACGTCGTGTCAGAGTTGGAGGAGGAGTTGGCTGACGTCGTGTCAGACTTGGAGGAGGAGTCGGCTGACGTGGAGGCGGACAGGAGGAGTCGGTGGCCAAAAGAATGAGACGATGTATGGCCTCTCCCAGTGTTCCCTCCTCATCACCTCAGGAATGTCAAGTTGTAGCTCAAGATATGCTGACATCACTTCATCAACCGCGACACGAGCATAGCAAGATGGAGTGGGATTGCAATGGAAGGTTGCTTCTGGGGGATTTGCTAAAGCATAGCCGTCCGCCACCTTCGTGGATAAGTTCTTCACTTTCATGTGTAGCTCACAGTTAGTCCTGTCTTTGATATCATCCATAGGGTAGCTAGGTAGCAGTGCATCGTCATCGATATCGACCGGGGCGGAACCCACGCTGCTTCTCGGCATAGATGGGATGGTGGTATCAAATGCTAGATCGATCTGCTCATGCTGCCGCTGACACGCCCTTTCCTGGATGAGTGAGTCAATCTGCTCCTGCTGCCGCCTGACTCTGGGTTCTAGCTCCAGGTGCTTCGATTCGAGGCCTTCAAGGCGGAGTGCTTCTTCCTTCTTCTTCTGCTCGTCCTGCATCTTCTTTCTCGCACGACTTCTGTACTGGTCGTTCCAACCAGCAAACCCCTCAAACCACAGAACAACACCTTTCCCTCGTGTTCTTCCCGGGTGTTCAGGATCCTTCAGGGCGCGCGTAAGCTCGTCATCCTCTTTATTGGGCATGAACACCCCCATTGGAGCTTATTCGATTTTCATCAGGTTTTCATCTGTCACTTTTTTAAGACTTGCCTTCACCATAATAGCCCTTGTCTTTGGGTCCAACTTCCCCCCATGCGCATAAAACCATGCACTGCACCTCGAGGGCCAGTTCAGTGTAACTGGAGTGACCCCTGCACTAATCATATCATTTCGGATTGATCCCACTTAGGCAGGACCATCTGGTAGCCACCTGGCCCAGAGTATGGTGCCACTGCTCTTTCATAGCATTAATCTTGTTCTTTCTCAACCGTTCCTTAGCTAGTTCCGATTCCTTAAACTTGACGAATTCGTCCCGGTGATCTTTTTCCTTCACTAGTGCTCCCTCGAATTTTGGAGTTGTCTTGTTTGCTTTGACGTACGCAGCCCAAGCATTTTTCTTGAAGGTGTTGAATGTGATCATCATCTTTTTAAGAGCATAGTTTCTGAGTTTATTCAGATCTGCATCTGTCAAATTATCTGGTAGTGTGAAATGTGACATTAGCTTGGTCCAAAGCACATCTTTTTCTCTTTCATCGACAAAAGTAACACCTTCTTGACCTCCCTTTGTTGGCTTTTTCCATTCTTGTGTGGAGATCGGGATTTGGTCCCTGACAATAACTCCGCATTGATTCTTGAACTTGGTCGCATTTTTCTTAGGTTCAAGCGGTTCGCCAGTTGATGTATTGATGGAATCGATGCTGAACTTTACGTGAGGGTCCAACTTTTCGGCCTGGCCTCGAACTATCATGTCGCTTGTAGAAGATTTGCTTGATCTAGAGGCCTAAAAGAAGAAAGATTGATTCATGAATACATATACAACTCAATTAAGACGTGTAATGATCACTGGATGGCTTATATAATAACTATACCTCGCCGATCTTTGTTATTTGGAGAACATTTTCTTCGTCAACATCGTTGTCGAATTCATCTATTCTCTCGTCTTCATCAAACATAAAACCCTCACCGGAATTGTTCAGATATTGCGAGCCGTCACCCTCTTCATGTTCATGCTCTAGGCTCGTGGAGCGTATGATGTTGAACAGAATCTCTTCTCCTTCTCTGCCGGTTTTGTCCATAACTTATAAAACAATTTAGTATTCAAATTAGAATGCATGCAATCAATAAGGAAAAGTGAATCATAGTACATAATATGCATCATCTAATATAATCTCGAATAAATCATCTCGAATATTATCGAATATAATCTCGAATACATCTCGAATATTATCACTAATACATCTCGAATATTATTAATTATATAATATCACTACTACATATCCAGTTGACGTCTCGCGCGGCAGGTGGTCAACACCCAAAGATTAGGAACTATGACATGATCATAGCTCAGGTGAGATCCGTGAAGAACCTGCCAGGTATTGGAGAACCTGACGTCCAATGCATCCATGTACTGACGAACGTGCTCATCCTCCTCCCTGACATGGCGGCATACCACCTCCGGTGGGGCCGGCTGCCGCCGCACCGATAGTGCCCCGCGCGAACGACACCAAAGCAGATCCGGGTTGATGACGGGACTTGAGTTCCTCACCAACCTACGCGCCCCTGAAGGTAGCACCTCCCAGTGCCAGCCCGGTGGGGCCCAGTCCCGAACGTTGCCCCACTGAAGCAGACATCGTCACGAATGAGTCGACGACGAGGATGGGGGTCAGGCATCGTTGACTCCGAGAAAAAATTCTATGCAAATTAAAAAACATGCTTGATTGTGATTTCTTATATATGAGGAACCTTCAGAATCCTAACGGAATCTCTTAACCTTACGACCCGCGACTTTTGCAAATACATAACAAATACTACCACTAATAGAATGTCTGTCTGTAGTCCCGGGGTGGATGGGCCTTTAGTACCGGTTCCCCAACCGGTACTAAAGGGTCGGGACTAAAGGTCCAGACCTTCAGTACCGCTTGGCCCACGGACCGGTACTAAAGGCCCACCACGTCGCTGCTTGCATGGGTTGGTGGTGGAGGACCTTTAGTATCGGTTGGTTATACCAACCGGTACTAAGTGTTCTATTTTTTTAGCTTTTAATTAGGTTTTAATTTTCCTCTCTATTTTTCGTGTTTTCCATTCATTTCAAAGTTATTTTACGGTGCTACATACTGTAAACAGTACACAAGTTGGTGCATATATATATATATGTAATATAATATACAATATCTCATACATAGTATATATACAAATGGAATTACACATCCATATATATTCTGGAATTATAAATTAAGGCCCAAAACCCGGCAGGGACTAGCTAGCTAGTGCTCCGGATGAAATCTCAGTTTTCTACTACTGATTTGCTGACATTATTGAGGCGGCGGTAAGGAATAGTGCTCTCCGTTTACATCAATGACATGTCGAAGAAGAAATCCCGCAAATTCCTCTTGAAGTGCTACAAAGTGTTTCTCGGGTGAGATCTTCGGCATCATCTGCCAAACCTCGAGTTGTCTTTCACGTGCTCTTCTGTGATGTATACGACATTCGGACTGGATGCGAATGTTCTCACAGAGGAACTATCCACATAAATTTTTCTCGTGTGGCTGCTTCGCGCACTTTGCAAAATAATAGAATTCAATAAGATAATTAATAATCAAGCATGATAATGGCATTGACGACCGTGATGGGCAAAATAATCAAGCAAAATAATAGAATTAAAGAGATGCACGGACCTACTAGTAGTACTTAATTACCTGCATCTTTTTCCACTTCAGTTTTTGTTTCCATTGACGAGAAAAGGAACGAAAGAGTTATTATAATTACTTTTGATATCAGGAAATAATGAAAGAAAGCAAGGTCGATAAAGACTGAAATTATCGTTCTATCATAAAATACAAGTCCACATATTATGATTGTTCTAGTGTATCTAGTGAGTCGTACACTTGAAAAAGACCATCCGCGAGGATAATATTTAGGAGGATATAGTGGTCTCTGCTCAGAAGTTTATATAATGGCATGCATATAGGAGGATATAGTGGTATTCATATAACTCATCAACTACACTTGACAACGAGCTAGTAAGCAAAAATAGAATTTGTAGTATACAAGAGACTAAGCATTCATCCCATGTTGTAAGGAAATATTATAGTAGATTTGGTATTCATTAGTGCCTGTAGAAATTTTTCCAAGATATCTTGTGTGTCCTTGGCATAATGTTTTACCACATGGCCATGAACGGTATTTGGGTCGATGAACCCAATGTCATTGATTCCCTATTTTTTAAATTCCCACATCTTCAATCTGCATAATAGCGTAGAAAAGAACATATATAGTTATGATAAGCCAACGAACGATATATGAGCTAGAGACTTAAATTATTTAAGATATAACTCACTTACAGACAATAGCAACTGATGAGAGTTTTGTCAATACAGTCCATGTGGTATAACTGGAAAAGTTCTCAGAATTCAAGATATATGACACATCCATTGTCGTGATGTTCTTTCCTTACTTTGACCATGTCCGCCGTCTCCCCTTGCTTTGCTTCACGTAGGCACCAATCATGCAACCATCACATTGTAGTTGGTAGTTCCTTGTACTGCTCGGGTGTGACAAGTGGTTTTCTGACGGCATATTGCATTGCGTACTCAGCTGCACCCTACCCACGGATTTCCTCGGTGCCAAGGATTTGGCCAAGAGTGAGACTTGCAGCCTCTACTTCTTCAAGGTCGATTGGATTGCCAGCAACGTCGACTGCTTGGATCGACTTGCTTGGATTGGTACTCACCTTGAGCGGAGAGATCGATTGCTTGGATTGTTCTCCGAGCTGGGGAACTATTTTCCCGCTACTAGTACCCCCTGTCGTTGATGCCGTACTTCCCGACTTCTTCCTTGGGCTGGGACGACTTCTCTGCTCAATTGCCTTTTGAATCTGTCGCTCATAGTCTGTCGGCATACGCTCCACATATGTCGGGAGTCAATCAATAAAGTGTTCCCTAAAGTGCTCTTGGACTTCCTTGGGTTTTACCTCCTTTGGCGGCAGGGCCTTCTTCGCAAAAAAGGCTTTCACTTGGCGATCGCTTTCATTTTTGGTTTCCTCTGGTGTCATGTCGTAAGGTAGCTTCTTTTTGGCCGGAGGTTCAGGTTTCTTCTTTGCTTTCTTCCGAAGAGGACTGCTAATGGCCTTCCTCTTTTGGGAGCCCTGCTGGCGGGACCGCTGCTGGGGTGGAGTCGGCTCACGCGGCGGAGATCGATATTGATGATACGGACTCGCGTAGTGCTCTGTCCCGAGGTTGGGTGGACTCGCACTGGGTCCCTATCGAAGTGGGACACCTCTCGAGGTGGGGAGGACTGCTGCCGCTGTGATGCCTCTGGCTGGGATCCCTCGCGCTGGACATCGATACTCGGAGGAGCCGGTGGCCTTAGCGCCGAGTGTGGAAAGATGATGCAGTCCTTACTCCATAGAATGACACCATGACTGGCTTCTGCCAGTGTGGACTCCCCCTCACCTCCAGGGATGTCAAGCTATAGTTCACAATATCCTGAATCTATTGCGTCCACCGCGACACGAGCATACCCAACTGGAACCGGATTGAAATGCCAGAGAACATTAGGTGTATTTGGTAAAGCATAGCTCGTCGCAACCCGCACGGGTATGTTCTTCATTTTCTGGATTAACTCCCAAGATGTGTTCTCGGTGATATCATCCACGGGGGTGTGACCGAGTGGTGCCCCCGTGCAACCCATGCTGCTTTTCGGTAGTGTAGATGGGACGGGCTCTAATGCCTCCTGCCGTAGAGTTGCCCTTTGCTAGGTCAGTACCTGTATCTGTAGCTGCTGCTGCTTGTACTTCTGTTCCAACTTTGAAAGTCGGTCCGCTTCCACCTTCTTTTTTATCGAATGGCTTTTACAACTGTCCTTCCAGCCCGCAAACCCCTCATACCTCGGAGCAAGGCCCACGCCTCATGTTTGTCCTCCATGTTCGGGATTCCCGAGGGCGCGTGTAAGCTCGTTGTTCTCTTTATCGGGGTGAAACCGTCCTTCTTGGGCAGTTTTTATTGCTTCAATCAACTCATCTGATGCATGCTTTAGACTGTCCAGTGCAATAATCTTCCATGTTACTGGGTCCAACTTTCCCCCATGCGCAAAAAAACAATTCATGCACCTCCGGGGCCAGTTGAAGGTTACTGGAGTGATCCCTTCAGCATGCATCTTATTCTCTAATGCATCCCACTTAGGAATGGCTGACGTGTATCCACCTGTCCCTTGTTTATGGTGATACTTTTTTTCTTTGCATTTATCTTATTCTTTGCCGACTTGTTCATATCAGCTTTCGATGTCTTGTACTCGATAAAATGCGTCGTAGTGATTCCTTTCCTTCTCGTATATTCTTGTGAATTCGGGCGCCTTCTTGCCTCTAGCATTGTAATCGGTCCATAATATTTTCTTCCAAGTCTGGAATGCGCCGGCCATCTTATGGAGAGCAAACTCCTTGACTTTGTCCCTTTGGCGCTCCGAGAGAGAATTTGGTAGGATGAAATGCTCCATGAGATCTCGCCAAAGGGCATCTTTATTTCTTTTATCGACATAATTCACTCCTAGTTTTGGTTTGTTTGGCAGAATTCATTCTTGCATTGTGATCGGGACTCCCTCCGTAACAACCACTCTGCATTGATGCACAAATTTCTTGGCATTGGCTTTAGGGTGAGTCGGTGCGCCATCATGTTTGAAAGCATCAAGATTGAGCTTTACGTTGCCGTCCAATATTTTGGCACCGCCTCGTACCTTTCTACTAGATTGGCTCGATTCGGAGGGCTGATAATTCAAAGCAGAAAGCTTTGTTAATATATATATACAAATCAATTAATACACATGTAATGATCACCAGAGGCTAATATGTATATACCTCGTCGGACATTGTTAGTTGTTCCAGATTTTGGAACATAAGTTGTTCTTCCTCGTCCTCACATCCATCACCATAATCGTTCAGATATTGTGAGCTGTCATCATCATGTGATTCATCCAGAAGGTCTGCTGGGTTTTCGGAGGAGCGTATCATGTCAAAGATGTCCTCTTCATGAGCTCTACTGGTATTGTCCATAGCTTAATACCTAATCCGTAATAATATAGATAAAACAAATTAGTATTCAAATTAGCATGCATTCAAGAAGAAAAATAACTGATAGTTAATTAATAATGCATCATCGAATACATATATAGTAGTTCTTAGAAAAGATCTCATCATAATCTCGAATAATAGTTAATACATCGGCTAATCCATCGATCTAGCGAATACATCATAATAATACATATATAGTAGCTAATATATCGATCTAGCTAGAACCCTAGTGCCTGACAGATATCGGGGCGGGTGGTGGATACCTAAAGAGAAGGAACCATCACAAGAGCATAACTCCAGTGAGATCCCCGAAGAATCTACCAGGTATTGTCGGACCTGGCCTCCAAAGCTGCCATGTAGCGACGGATGTGCTTGTTCTCCTTGCTAACAGGATATTGTACCACCTCTGCGGGGGCCTCAAGCCTCCAAATCGTTAGTGGCCCATGCGGCCGCCACCATAGAACCTCCAGGTCGACGATGGGTTGGCTCCTCAACAAGCTGCGCCGCCCGGAAGGAATCACCTCCCAGTACCAGCCCAGTGGAGCCCAGTCCCGGACAGGGCCCGTCGGCTCAAGCAACAGACCTCCTCCGTCGACTCGACGATGAGTATGCGGGATCGTCATCATCGACGTCGAGAAGAATCACTTAATTATGAAAAATATAACACTTAGCAAAATTAAAACTTAGCATCCAACAAATTAAATAACACTTAGCAAAATTAGTGGATTAGGGGGCGGCCTCACTTGTCAGTGGATTAGGGGGCGGCCCCACTTGTCATAACCTGATAAACTAACTAATTAACTAATTAACTAACTAATAACCTAATACCCTAATAACCTAAGAACCTAACTACATAACTAACTAAACTAACCTAACTAACTAACTAACTAAACTAACCTGATAACCTAACTAAGTAACTAAACTAACCTAACTAACTAAAATAACCTAAGAACCTAACTAACTAACTAAACTAAACTAACTAATTAACTAATTAACTAACCTAACAATAACCTAATACCCTAATACCCTAATAACGTAAGAACCTAACTAACTAACCTAAGAACCTAACTAACCTAAGAACCTAACTAACCTAAGAATCTAATACCCAAATAAACTAACTAACTAAACTAACTAACTAATTAACTAACCTAATAATCTAATACAATAATAACCAAAGAAACAAACTAAATTAACAGAAAACTCAGGAAAAAAGGTTGGGGTGGCCGGGCACTCACCGGAGCCGGAGTTGGGTGGGGGCTGCCAGGGCGGCGGCGGGGCGGCGGGGCGGTAGGCGGCGCGGGGCGTTGGGGTGATGGGTGGCGGCGACATCGGATTTTGGTAGCCTGGCGGCGCAACTCTCGCTTCTCCCGGTGTGTGGCTCGGCCCGAGACGAGGCCCTAGAGGACCTTTAGTACCTGTGCGTGGCTCGCACTGGTACTAATGACCCTTTAGTACCAATGCCAGCCACGCACCGGTAACGGTGCGTGGACCTTTAGTACCGGTGCGTGGCTCGCACCGGTACAAAAGATTTTTATATTCATTATTAATTATTATTTTTAGAAAAACCCCTAAACATTAGCAAATCATAGGAAAAAAATCTATGACTCCAATGGAAATAAATAATATATGAAAAAATATCAGAAAAATATCAAGAATCTGTTTATCGCATTTCCATACAGGTTTGAACAACTTAAACTTCTATATAAGACAATTTGATTAAATGGCATTTGAAATGTCATATCTTGAGTTTGAAAAGCAGTACAAATGAACACTGAAAAGGTTGTAACTTGGCATCACATCATAATTTCAGCCACATAGCAACTTCTAAAGAGTTGAGAGGGTTAGGGGAAAAAGTGGATGCACTTCGTGTACAAACTGGACCATTTCTTTCGAAGTATGATGGTTTCAGACGAGAACTCATCTATTACAAAGGGATTTCATTTTTAATAACTTATTTTAACTCCATACTTTTTGTGTGTTCAATATGCAGCGTTCGAACGCACATCATCAATTTTCAACCCTTTCTGACTTAATTTGATATTTTTCATACATTTAATGATTTATTTTAAGCAAAATGACCCTTAATTTGAAAAGCAGTACAAATGAACACTAAAAAGGTTGTAACTTGGAATGACGTCGTAATTTCACCCACATAGCAATTTCAAAACAGTTGAGAGGGTTCAGCAAAAACTAGATGCACTTTGTGTACAAACTGGACAATCTGTTTCGAAGTATGACGGTTTCGGACGAAAACTCATCTATTACAAAGAGATTTCATTTTTAATAACTTATTTTGACTCCATATTGTTTGTGTGTTAGATATGCACGATTCAAAGGCACATCATCAATTTTCAACCCTTTCTAACGTCATTTGATATTTTTCATGCATTTAATGATTTATTTTGATCTAAATGACACTGAATTTGAAAACAACTAGAAAGCAACTTTGAAAAGGTTGTAACTTGGCATAACATCATAATTTCACCCACATAGCAACTTCTGAAGAGTTGAGAGGGTTACGGCAAAAACTGGATGCACATACTGGACAATCTCTTTCGAAGTATGATGGTTTCGGACCAAAACTCATCTATTACAAAGGGATTTCATTTTTAATAACTTATTTTAACTCCATACTTTTTGTGTGTTCAATATTGACCATTAAAAGGCACATCATCAATTTTCAACCCTTTCTCACTTCATTTGATGTTTTTCATGCATTTAATGATTTATTTTGAGCTAAATGACCCTGAATTTGAAAAGCGGTACAAATGAACTCTGAAACGGTTGTAACCTGGCATGACATAAAAATTTCACCCGCATAGCAACTTCTAAAGAGTTGAGAGGGTTACGACAAAAACTGGATGCACTTCATGTACAAATTGGACAATCTTTTTGGAAGTATGATTGTTTGGGACGAAAACTCATCTATTACAAAGGGGTTTCAATTTTAATAACTTATTTTAACTCCATACTTTTTGTGTGTTCAATATGCACCATTCAAAGTCACATCATCAATTTTCAACCCTTTCCGACTTCATTTGTTATTTTTCATGCATTTAATGATTTATTTTGAGCTAAATGACCTTGAAATTGAAAAGCGGTACAAATGAACTCTAAAAAGATTGAAACCTGGCATGACATAATAATTTCACACACATAGCAACTTCTAAAGAATTGAGAGGGTTATGGCAAAAACTGGATGCACTTCGTGTACAAACTAGACAATGTCTTTCGAAGTATGATGGTTTCGGAAGAAACCTAATCTATTACAAAGGCATTTCAATTTTAATAAGTTATTTTAACTCCATTCTTTTTGTGTGTTCAATATGCTACATTCAAAGGCACATCATCAATTTTCAACCCTTTCTGACTTCATTTGATATTTTTCATGCATTTAATGATTTATTTTGGCTAAATGAGCTTGAAATTGAAAAGCTGTACAAATGAACTCTGAAAAGGTTGAAGCGTGGCATGACATCATAATTTCACCCACATAGGAACTTCTAAATAGTTGAGAGGGTTACCGCAAAAACTGGATGCACTTCGTGTACAAACTGGACAATCTATTTCGAAGTATGAGGGTTTCAAACAAAAACTCGTCTATTACAAAGGGATTTCATTGTTAATAAATTATTATAACTCCAAAAATTTTGTGTGGTCAAAATACACCATTAAAAGGCACATCATCAATTTTCACCCCTTTCTTACTTCATTTGATATTTTTCAAGCATTTAATGATTTATTTTGAGCTAAATGACCCTGAATTTGAAAAGCAGCAGAAATGAACTCTAAAAGGTTGTAATTTGGCATGACATAAAAATTTCGCTCAGATAGCAACTTCTAAAGAGTTGAGAGGGTTGCGGCAAAAACTGGATGCACTTCATGTACAAACTAGACAATCTCTTTCGAAGTGTGATGGTTTCGGACGAAAACTCATCTATTAGTAAGGTATTTCAATTTTAATAACTTATTTCAACTCCATACTTTTTGTGTGTTCAATATGCACCACCAAAAAGCACAATATCAATTTTCAACCATTCCTGACTTCGTTTGATATTTTTCATGCATTTAATGATTTACTTTGAGCTAAATGACCCTGAATTTGAAAAGCAGTACAAATGAACACTAAGAAGGTTGTAACCTGGCATGACCTAAAAATTTTCACCCGCATAGCAACTTCTAAGTAGTTGAGAGGGTTACATCATTAATTTTCAACCCTTTCTGACTTCATTTGGTATTTTTCATCCATTTAATGATTTATTTTGAGCTAAATGACCATGAATTTGAAAAGCAGTACAAATGAACACTGAAAAGGTTGTGACCTGGCATGACCTAAAAATTTCAGCCACATAGCAACTTCTAAGTAGTTGAGAGGGTTACGACAAAAACTGGAAGCACTTCATGTACAAACTGAACAATCTCTGTCGAAGTATGATGGTTTTGGGACGAAAACTCATCTATTACAAAGGGATTTCAATTTTAATAACTTCTTTTAACTCCATACTTTTTGTGTGTTCAATATGCACCATTCAAAGGCACATCAGCAAATTTAAACCCTTTCTGACTTCATTTGATATTTTTCATGCATTTAATGATTTATTTTGAGCTAAATGACCTTGAAATTGAAAAGCAGTACAAATGAACTCTGAAAAGATTGAAACAGGGCATGACATCATAATTTCACCCACATAGCAACTTCTAAAGAGTTTAGAGGGTTACGGCAAAAACTGGATGCACTTTGTGTACAAACTGGACAATCTCTTTTGAAATATTCGGGTTTCGGACGAAAAAAAATCTATTAGGAAGGGATTTCATTTTTAATAACTACTTTTAACTCCATATTCTTAGTCTGTTCAATATGCACCATTAAAAGGGACATCATCAATTTTCAACCCTTTCTGACTTGATTTGATATTTTTCATGCATTTCATGATTTATTTTGAGCAAAATGACCCTGAATTTGAAAAGCAATACAAATGAACTCTGAAAAGGTTCTAACCAGACATAACATCAACATTTCACTCACCTAGCAACTTCCAAAGAGTTGAGTTGAGAGGGTTACGGCAAAAACTGGATGCACTTCGTGTACAAACTGGACAATCTCTTTTGAAGAATGATGGTTTCGAACGAAAAGTGATCTATTACAAAGGGATTTCAATTTTAATAACTTATTTTAACTCCATACTTTTTGTGTGTTCAGTATGCAGCATTGAAAGGCACATCATCAATTTTCAACCCTTTCTTACTTCATTCGATCTTTTTCACGCATTTACTGATTTATTTTGAGCTAAATGACCTTGAAGTTGAAAAGTTGTACCAATGAACTCTGAAAAGGTTGTAACCTGGCATGACATAAAAATTTCACCTGCATAGCAACTTCTAAAGGGTTGAGAGGGTTACGGCAAAAATTGGATGCACTTCATGTACAAACTAGACAATCTCTTTGAAGTATGATGGTTTCACACGAAAACTAATCTATTACAAAGGATTTCAATTTTAATAACTTATTTCAACTCCATAATTTTTGTTTGTTCAATATGCACCATTGAAAGGCACATCATCAATTTTCAACCTTTTTCGGCTTCATTTGATATTTTTCATTAATTTAGTGATTTATTTGAGCTAAATGACCCTGAATTTGAAAAGCAGTACAAATGAACTCTGAAAAGGTTGTAATTTGGCATGACATAAAAATTTCACTCACATAGCAACTTCTAAAGAGTTGAGAGGGTTACGGCAAAAACTGGATGCACTTCATGTACAAACTGGACAATCACTTTCGAAGTATGAGGGTTTCGGATGAAAACTCATCTAGTACAAAGGGATTTCGTTTTATTAACTTATTTTAACTCCATACTATTTTTGTGTTCAATATGCACCATTAAAAGGCACATCATCAATTTTCAACCCTTTCCGACTTCATTTGATATTTTTCATGCATTTAGTGATTTATTTTGAGCCAAATGACCCTGAATTATAAAAGCAGTAGAAATGAATTCTCAAAAGGTTGTAATTTTGCATGACATAAAAATTCCACTCACATAGCAACTTCTAAAGAGTTGAGAGTGTTACGGCAAAAACTGGATGCTCTTCGTGTACAAACTAGACAATGTCTTTCGAACTATGATGGTTTCGGCCGAAACCTCATCTATTACGAAGGGATTTCAATTTTAATAACTTATTTTAACTCCATACTTTTTGTGTGTTCAATATGCACCACTAAAGGCACATCATCAATATTCAACCCTTTCTGACTTCATTTGATATTTTTCAAGCATTTAATGATTTATTTTGAGCTAAATGACCATGAATTTGAAAAGCAATACAAATAAACTCTAAAAAGGTTGAAACGACGCATGACATCATAATTTCACCCACATAGGAAAGAGCTGAGAGGATTACCGCAAAAAATGGATGCACTTTGTGTACAAACTGGACAATCTCTTTCGCAGGATGAGGGTTTCAAACGAAAACTCATGTATTACAAAGGGATTTCATTTTCAATAAATTATTATAACTCCACAATTTTTGTGTGTTCAATATGCACCATTCAAAGGCACATCATCAATTTTCAACCCTTTCTGACTTCATTTGATATTTTGCATGCATTTAATGATTTAGTTTGAGCTAAATGACCCGGAAATTGAAAAGCAGTACAAATGAACTTTGAAAAGGTTGAAAGTTTGCATGACATCATAATTTCACCCACATAGAACCTTCTAAAGCATTGAGAGGGTTACGGCAAAAACTTGATGCACTTCATGTACAAACTAGACAATCACTTTCGAAGTATGAGGGTTTCGGACGAAAACTCATCTATTACAAAGAGATTTCATTTTAATAACTTATTTTAACTCCATACTGTTTTTGTGTTCAATATGCACCACTAAAAGGCACATCATCAATTTTCAACTGTTTCCGACTTCATTTGATATTTTTCATGCATTTAGTGATTTATTTTGAGCTAAATGACCCTGAATTTGAAAAGCAGTACAAATGAATTCTGGAAAGGTTGTAATTTGGCATGACATAAAATTTCACTCACCTAGCAACTTCTAAAGAGTTGCGAGAGTTACGGCAAAAACTGGATGCACTTCGTGTACAAACTAGACAATCTCTTTCGAATTATGATGGTTTCGGAAGAAACCTAATCTATTACAAAGGCATTTCCATTTTAATAACTTATTTAACTCCGTACTTTTTGTGTATTCAATATGCACCATTCGAAGGCACATCATCAATTCTCAACCCTTTTTGACTTCATTTGATATTTTTCATGCATTTAATGATTTATTTTGAGCTAAATGAGCCTTTGAAAAGCAGTACACATGAACTCTGAAAAGGTTGAAACTTGGCATGACATCATAATTTCACCCACATAGCAACTTCTAAAGAGTTAAGAGGGTTACCGCAAAAACTGGATGCACTTCGTGTACAAACTGGACAATCTCTTTCAAAGTATGAGGGTTTCAAACAAAAACTCGTCTATTACAAAGGGATTTCATTGTTAATAAATTATTATAACTCCAAAATTTTTGTGTGTTGAAAATACACCATTAAAAGGCACGTCATCATTTTTCACCCCTTACTGACTTCATTTGATATTTTTCAAGCATTTAATGATTTATTTTGAGCTAAATGACCCTGAATTTGAAAAGCAGCCCAAATGAACTCTGAAAAGGTTGTAATTTGGCATGACATAAAAATTTCGCTTAGATAGCAACTTCTAAAGAGTTGAGAGGATTACGGCAAAAACTGGATGCACTTCATGTACAAACTAGACAATCTCTTTCAAAGTATGATGGTTTCGGACGAAAACTCATCTATTAGAAAGGGATTTCAATTTTAATAACTTATTTCAACTCCCTACTTTCTGTCTGTTCAATATGCACCACTAAAAAGCACAATATCAATTTTCAACCATTCCTGACTTCATTTGATATTTTTCATGCATTTAATGATTTATTTTGAGCTAAATGACCCTGAATCTCTAAAGCTATACAAATGAACTCTGAAAAAGTTGTAACCTGGCCTGACATAAAAATCTCACCTGCATAGCTGCTTCTAAAGAGTTGAGAGGGTTACGACAAAAACGGGATGCACCTCATGTAGAAACTGGACAATCTCTTTCGAAGTACGATGGTTTCAGACGAAAACTCATCTATTACAAAGGGATTTCAATTTTAATAACTTATTTTAACTCCATACTTTTTGTGTGTTCAATATGCACCATTCAAAGTCACATCAGCAATTTTCAACCCTTTCTGACTTCATTTGATATTTTTTATGCATTTAATGATTTATTTTGAGCTAAATGACCTCGAAATTGAAAAGCAGTCCAAATGAACACTTGAAAGGTTGAAACTTGGCGTGACATCATAAGTGCACCCAAATAGCAACTTTTAAAGAGTTGAGAGGGTTACGGCAAAAACTGGATCCACTGTGTCAACAAAATAGACAATCTCTTTCGAACTGTGAGGGTTTCACACGAAAACTCATCTATTACGAAGGGATTTCATTTTTAATAACTTTTTTAACTCCATACTTTTGTGTGTCCAATATGCTGCATTCAAAGGCACATCATCAATTTTCAACCCTTTCTGACTTCATTTGATATTTTTCATGCATTTAATGATTTATTTTGACCTAAATGAGCCTGAAATTGAAAAGCAGTACAAATGAACTCTGAAAAGGTTGAAACTTGGCAGGACATCATAACTTCACCCACATAGGAACTTCTAAAGAGTTAAGAGGGTTACTGCAAAAACTGGATGCACTTCGTGTACAAACTGGACAATCTCTTTCGAAGTATGAGGGTTTCGCACGAAAACTCGTCTATTACAAAGGGATTTCATTTTTAATAAATTATTATAACTCCATAATTTCTGTGTCTTCAATATACACCATTAAAAGGCACATCATCAACTTTCACCCCCTTCTGACTTCATTTGATGTTTTTCATGCATTTAATGATTTATTTTGAGCTAAATGAGCCTGAAATTGAAAAGCAGTAGAAGTGAACTCTGAAAAGGTGGAAACCTGGCATGACATCATAATTTCACCCACATAGGAACTTCTAAAGAGTTGCGAGAGTTACGGCAAAAACTGGATGCACTTCGTGTACAAACTAGACAATCTCTTTCGAATTATGATGGTTTCGGAAGAAACCTAATCTATTACAAAGGCATTTCAATTTTAATAACTTATTTAACTCCGTACTTTTTGTGTATTCAATATGCACCATTCAAAGGCACATCATCAATTCTCAACCCTTTCTGACTTCATTTGATATTTTTCATGCATTTAATGATTTATTTTGAGCTAAATGAGCCTTTGAAAAGCAGTACACATGAACTCTGAAAAGGTTGAAACTTGGCATGACATCATAATTTCACCCACATAGCAACTTCTAAAGAGTTAAGAGGGTTACCGCAAAAACTGGATGCACTTCGTGTACAAACTAGACAATCTCTTTCAAAGTATGAGGGTTTCAAACAAAAACTCGTCTATTACAAAGGGATTTCATTGTTAATAAATTATTATAACTCCAAAATTTTTGTGTGTTGAAAATACACCATTAAAAGGCACGTCATCATTTTTCACCCCTTACTGACTTCATTTGATATTTTTCAAGCATTTAATGATTTATTTTGAGCTAAATGACCCTGAATTTGAAAAGCAGCCCAAATGAACTCTGAAAAGGTTGTAATTTGGCATGACATAAAAATTTCGCTTAGATAGCAACTTCTAAAGAGTTGAGAGGGTTACGGCAAAAACTGGATGCACTTCATGTACAAACTAGACAATCTCTTTCAAAGTATGATGGTTTCGGAAGAAAACTCATCTATTAGAAAGGGATTTCAATTTTAATAACTTATTTCAACTCCCTACTTTTTGTCAGTTCAATATGCACCACTAAAAAGCACAATATCAATTTTCAACCATTCCTGACTTCATTTGATATTTTTCATGCATTTAATGATTTATTTTGAGCTAAATGACCCTGAATCTCTAAAGCTATACAAATGAACTCTGAAAAAGTTGTAACCTGGCCTGACATAAAAATCTCACCTGCATAGCTGCTTCTAAAGAGTTGAGAGGGTTACGACAAAAACGGGATGCACCTCATGTAGAAATTGGACAATCTCTTTCGAAGTACGATGGTTTCAGACGAAAACTCATCTATTACAATGGGATTTCAATTTTAATAACTTATTTTAACTCCATACTTTTTGTGTGTTCAATATGCACCATTCAAAGTCACATCAGCAATTTTCAACCCTTTCTGACTTCATTTGATATTTTTTATGCATTTAATGATTTATTTTGAGCTAAATGACCTCGAAATTGAAAAGCAGTCCAAATGAACACTTGAAAGGTTGAAACTTGGCATGACATCATAAGTGCACCCAAATAGCAACTTTTAAAGAGTTGAGAGGGTTACGGCAAAAACTGGATCCACTGTGTCAACAAAATAGACAATCTCTTTCGAACTGTGAGGGTTTCACACGAAAACTCATCTATTACGAAGGGATTTCATTTTTAATAACTTTTTTAACTCCATACTTTTGTGTGTCCAATATGCTGCATTCAAAGGCACATCATCAATTTTCAACCCTTTCTGACTTCATTTGATATTTTTCATGCATTTAATGATTTATTTTGAGCTAAATGAGCCTGAAATTGAAAAGCAGTACAAATGAACTCTGAAAAGGTTGAAACTTGGCAGGACATCATAACTTCACCCACATAGGAACTTCTAAAGAGTTAAGAGGGTTACTGCAAAAACTGGATGCACTTCGTGTACAAACTGGACAATCTCTTTCGAAGTATGAGGGTTTCGCACGAAAACTCGTCTATTACAAAAGGATTTCATTTTTAATAAATTATTATAACTCCATAATTTCTGTGTCTTCAATATACACCATTAAAAGGCACATCATCAACTTTCACCCCTTTCTGACTTCATTTGATGTTTTTCATGCATTTAATGATTTATTTTGAGCTAAATGAGCCTGAAATTGAAAAGCAGTAGAAGTGAACTCTGAAAAGGTGGAAACCTGGCATGACATCATAATTTCACCCACATAGGAACTTCTAAAGAGTTGCGAGAGTTACGGCAAAAACTGGATGCACTTCGTGTACAAACTAGACAATCTCTTTTGAATTATGATGGTTTCGGAAGAAACCTAATCTATTACAAAGGCATTTCAATTTTAATAACTTATTTAACTCCGTACTTTTTGTGTATTCAATATGAACCATTCAAAGGCACATCATCAATTCTCAACCCTTTCTGACTTCATTTGATATTTTTCATGCATTTAATGATTTATTTTGAGCTAAATGAGCCTTTGAAAAGCAGTACACATGAACTCTGAAAAGGTTGAAACTTGGCATGACATCATAATTTCACCCACATAGCAACTTCTAAAGAGTTAAGAGGGTTACCGCAAAAACTGGATGCACTTCGTGTACAAACTGGACAATCTCTTTCAAAGTATGAGGGTTTCAAACAAAAACTCGTCTATTACAAAGGGATTCCATTGTTAATAAATTATTATAACTCCAAAATTTTTGTGTGTTGAAAATACACCATTAAAAGGCACGTCATCATTTTTCACCCCTTACTGACTTCATTTGATATTTTTCAAGCATTTAATGATTTATTTTGAGCTAAATGACCCCGAATTTGAAAAGCAGCCCAAATGAACTCTGAAAAGGTTGTAATTTGGCATGACATAAAAATTTCGCTTAGATAGCAACTTCTAAAGAGTTGAGAGGGTTACGGCAAAAACTGGATGCACTTCATGTACAAACTAGACAATCTCTTTCAAAGTATGATGGTTTCGGACGAAAACTCATCTATTAGAAAGGGATTTCAATTTTAATAACTTATTTCAACTCCATAATTTTTGTTTGTTCAATATGCACCATTGAAAGGCACATCATCAATTTTCAACCTTTTTCGACTTCATTTGATATTTTTCATTAATTTAGTGATTTATTTGAGCTAAATGACCCTGAATTTGAAAAGCAGTACAAATGAACTCTGAAAAGGTTGTAATTTGGCATGACATAAAAATTTCACTCACATAGCAACTTCTAAAGAGTTGAGAGGGTTACGGCAAAAACTGGATGCACTTCATGTACAAACTGGACAATCACTTTCAAAGTATGAGGGTTTCGGATGAAAACTCATCTAGTACAAAGGGATTTCGTTTTATTAACTTATTTTAACTCCATACTATTTTTGTGTTCAATATGCACCATTAAAAGGCACATCATCAATTTTCAACCCTTTCCGACTTCATTTGATATTTTTCATGCATTTAGTGATTTATTTTGAGCCAAATGACCCTGAATTATAAAAGTAGTAGAAATGAATTCTCAAAAGGTTGTAATTTTGCATGACATAAAAATTCCACTCACATAGCAACTTCTAAAGAGTTGAGAGTGTTACGGCAAAAACTGGATGCTCTTCGTGTACAAACTAGACAATGTCTTTCGAACTATGATGGTTTCGGCCGAAACCTCATCTATTACGAAGGGATTTCAATTTTAATAACTTATTTTAACTCCATACTTTTTGTGTGTTCAATATGCACCACTAAAGGCACATCATCAATATTCAACCCTTTCTGACTTCATTTGATATTTTTCAAGCATTTAATGATTTATTTTGAGCTAAATGACCATGAATTTGAAAAGCAATACAAATAAACTCTAAAAAGGTTGAAACGACGCATGACATCATAATTTCACCCACATAGGAAAGAGCTGAGAGGATTACCGCAAAAAATGGATGCACTTTGTGTACAAACTGGACAATCTCTTTCGCAGGATGAGGGTTTCAAACGAAAACTCATATATTACAAAGGGATTTCATTTTCAATAAATTATTATAACTCCACAATTTTTGTGTGTTCAATATGCACCATTCAAAGGCACATCATCAATTTTCAACCCTTTCTGACTTCATTTGATATTTTGCATGCATTTAATGATTTAGTTTGAGCTAAATGACCCGGAAATTGAAAAGCAGTACAAATGAACTTTGAAAAGGTTGAAAGTTTGCATGACATCATAATTTCACCCACATAGAACCTTCTAAAGCATTGAGAGGGTTACGGCAAAAACTTGATGCACTTCATGTACAAACTAGACAATCACTTTCGAAGTATGAGGGTTTCGGACGAAAACTCATCTATTACAAAGAGATTTCATTTTAATAACTTATTGTAACTCCATACTATTTTTGTGTTCAATATGCACCACTAAAAGGCACATCATCAATTTTCAACTGTTTCCGACTTCATTTGATATTTTTCATGCATTTAGTGATTTATTTTGAGCTAAATGACCCTGAATTTGAAAAGCAGTACAAATGAATTCTGGAAAGGTTGTAATTTGGCATGACATAAAATTTCACTCACCTAGCAACTTCTAAAGAGTTGCGAGAGTTACGGCAAAAACTGGATGCACTTCGTGTACAAACTAGACAATCTCTTTCGAATTATGATGGTTTCGGAAGAAACCTAATCTATTACAAAGGCATTTCAATTTTAATAACCTATTTAACTCCGTACTTTTTGTGTATTCAATATGCACCATTCAAAGGCACATCATCAATTCTCAACCCTTTCTGACTTCATTTGATATTTTTCATGCATTTAATGATTTATTTTGAGCTAAATGAGCCTTTGAAAAGCAGTACACATGAACTCTGAAAAGGTTGAAACTTGGCATGACATCATAATTTCACCCACATAGCAACTTCTAACGAGTTAAGAGGGTTACCGCAAAAACTGGATGCACTTCGTGTACAAACTGGACAATCTCTTTCAAAGTATGAGGGTTTCAAACAAAAACTCGTCTATTACAAAGGGATTTCATTGTTAATAAATTATTATAACGCCAAAAATTTTGTGTGTTGAAAATACACCATTAAAAGGCACGTCATCATTTTTCACCCCTTACTGACTTCATTTGATATTTTTCTAGCATTTAATGATTTATTTTGAGCTAAATGACCCTGAATTTGAAAAGCAGCCCAAATGAACTCTGAAAAGGTTGTAATTTGGCATGACATAAAAATTTCGCTTAGATAGCAACTTCTAAAGAGTTGAGAGGGTTACGGCAAAAACTGGATGCACTTCATGTACAAACTAGACAATCTCTTTCAAAGTATGATGGTTTCGGACGAGAACTCATCTATTAGAAAGGGATTTCAATTTTAATAACTTATTTCAACTCCCTACTTCTTGTCTGTTCAATATGCACCACTAAAAAGCACAATATCAATTTTCAACCATTCCTGACTTCATTTGATATTTTTCATGCATTTAATGATTTATTTTGAGCTAAATGACCCTGAATCTCTAAAGCTATACAAATGAACTCTGAAAAAGTTGTAACCTGGCCTGACATAAAAATCTCACCTGCATAGCTGCTTCTAAAGAGTTGAGAGGGTTACGACAAAAACGGGATGCACCTCATGTAGAAACTGGACAATCTCTTTCGAAGTACGATGGTTTCAGACGAAAAATCATCTATTACAAAGGGATTTCAATTTTAATAACTTATTTTAACTCCATACTTTTTGTGTGTTCAATATGCACCATTCAAAGGCACATCAGCGATTTTCAACCTTTTCTGACTTCATTTGATATTTTTTATGCATTTAATGATTTATTTTGAGCTAAATGATCTCGAAATTGAAAAGCAGTCCAAATGAACACTTGAAAGGTTGAAACTTGGCATGACATCATAAGTTCACCCAAATAGCAACTTTTAAAGAGTTGAGAGGGTTACGGCAAAAACTGGATCCACTGTGTTAACAAAATAGACAATCTCTTTCGAACTGTGAGGGTTTCACACGAAAACTCATCTATTACGAAGGGATTTCATTTTTAATAACTTTTTTAACTCCATACTTTTGTGTGTCCAATATGCTGCATTCAAAGGCACATCATCAATTTTCAACCCTTTCTGACTTCATTTGATATTTTTCATGCATTTAATGATTTATTTTGACCTAAATGAGCCTGAAATTGAAAAGCAGTACAAATGAACTCTGAAAAGGTTGAAACTTGGCAGGACATCATAACTTCACCCACATAGGAACTTCTAAAGAGTTAAGAGGGTTACTGCAAAAACTGGATGCACTTCGTGTACAAACTGGACAATCTCTTTCGAAGTATGAGGGTTTCGCACGAAAACTCGTCTATTACAAAGGGATTTCATTTTTAATAAATTATTATAACTCCATAATTTCTGTGTCTTCAATATACACCATTAAAAGGCACATCATCGACTTTCACCCCTTTCTGACTTCATTTGATGTTTTTCATGCATTTAATGATTTATTTTGAGCTAAATGAGCCTGAAATTGAAAAGCAGTACAAGTGAACTCTGAAAAGGTGGAAACCTGGCATGACATCATAATTTCACCCACATAGGAACTTCTAAAGAGTTGCGAGAGTTACGGCAAAAACTGGATGCACTTCGTGTACAAACTAGACAATCTCTTTCGAATTATGATGGTTTCGGAAGAAACCTAATCTATTACAAAGGCATTTCAATTTTAATAACTTATTTAACTCCGTACTTTTTGTGTATTCAATATGCACCATTCAAAGGCACATCATCAATTCTCAACCCTTTCTGACTTCATTTGATATTTTTCATGCATTTAATGATTTATTTTGAGCTAAATGAGCCTTTGAAAAGCAGTACACATGAACTCTGAAAAGGTTGAAACTTGGCATGACATCATAATTTCACCCACATGGCAACTTCTAAAGAGTTAAGAGGGTTACCGCAAAAACTGGATGCACTTCGTGTACAAACTGGACAATCTCTTTCAAAGTATGAGGGTTTCAAACAAAAACTCGTCTATTACAAAGGGATTTCATTGTTAATAAATTATTATAACTCCAAAAATTTTGTGTGTTGAAAATACACCATTAAAAGGCACGTCATCATTTTTCACCCCTTACTGACTTCATTTGATATTTTTCAAGCATTTAATGATTTATTTTGAGCTAAATGACCCTGAATTTGAAAAGCAGCCCAAATGAACTCTGAAAAGGTTGTAATTTGGCATGACATAAAAATTTCGCTTAGATAGCAACTTCTAAAGAGTTGAGAGGGTTACGGCAAAAACTGGATGCACTTCATGTACAAACTAGACAATCTCTTTCAAAGTATGATGGTTTCGGACGAAAACTCATCTATTAGAAAGGGATTTCAATTTTAATAACTTATTTCAACTCCCTACTTTTTGTCTGTTCAATATGCACCACTAAAAAGCACAATATCAATTTTCAACCATTCCTGACTTCATTTGATATTTTTCATGCATTTAATGATTTATTTTGAGCTAAATGACCCTGAATCTCTAAAGCTATACAAATGAACTCTGAAAAAGTTGTAACCTGGCCTGACATAAAAATCTCACCTGCATAGCTGCTTCTAAAGAGTTGAGAGGGTTACGACAAAAACGGGATGCACATCATGTAGAAACTGGACAATCTCTTTCGAAGTACGATGGTTTGAGACGAAAAATCATCTATTACAAAGGGATTTCAATTTTAATAACTTATTTTAACTCCATACTTTTTGTGTGTTCAATATGCACCATTCAAAGGCACATCAGCAATTTTCAACCCTTTTTGACTTCATTTGATATTTTTTATGCATTTAATGATTTATTTTGAGCTAAATGACCTCGAAATTGAAAAGTAGTCCAAATGAACACTTGAAAGGTTGAAACTTGGCATGACATCATAAGTTCACCCAAATAGCAACTTTTAAAGAGTTGAGAGGGTTACGGCAAAAACTGGATCCACTGTGTCAACAAAATAGACAATCTCTTTCGAACTGTGAGGGTTTCACACGAAAACTCATCTATTACGAAGGGATTTCATTTTTAATAACTTTTTTAACTCCATACTTTTGTGTGTCCAATATGCTGCATTCAAAGGCACATCATCAATTTTCAACCCTTTCTGACTTCATTTGATATTTTTCATGCATTTAATGATTTATTTTGAGCTAAATGAGCCTGAAATTGAAAAGCAGTACAAATGAACTCTGAAAAGGTTGAAACTTGGCAGGACATCATAACTTCACCCACATAGGAACTTCTAAAGAGTTAAGAGGGTTACTGCAAAAACTGGATGCACTTCGTGTACAAACTGGACAATATCTTTCGAAGTATGAGGATTTCGCACGAAAACTCGTCTATTACAAAGGGATTTCATTTTTAATAAATTATTATAACTCCATAATTTCTGTGTCTTCAATATACACCATTAAAAGGCACATCATCAACTTTCACCCCTTTCTGACTTCATTTGATGTTTTTCATGCATTTAATGATTTATTTTGAGCTAAATGAGCCTGAAATTGAAAAGCAGTACAAGTGAACTCTGAAAAGGTGGAAACCTGGCATGACATCATAATTTCACCCACATAGGAACTTCTAACGAGTTGAGAGGATTACCGCAAAAACTGGATGCACTTCGTGTACAAACTAGACAATCTCTTTCGTAGGATGAGGGTTTCGAACGAAAAGTCGTCTATTACAAAAGGATTTTATTTTCAATAAATTATTATAACTCCACAATTTTTGTGAGTTCAATATACACCATTAAAAGGCACATCATCAATTTTCAATCCTTTCTGGCTTCATTTGATATTTTTCAAGCAGTTAATGATTTATTTTCAGCTAAATGACCCTGAATTTGAACAGTAGTACAAATGAACTTTGAAAAGGTCGAAACTTGGCATGATATCATAATTTCTCCCACATAGCAACTTCTAAAGAGTTGAGAGGGTTACGGCAAAAACAGGATGCACTTCATGTACAAACTAGACAATCTCTTTCGAAGTATGATGGTTTCGGACGAAACCTCATCTATTACAAAGGGATTTCAATTTTACTAACTTATTTTAACTCCATACTTTTTGTGTGTTCAATATGCACCATTCAATGGCACATCATCAATTTTCAACCCTTTATGACTTCATTTGATATTTTTCATGCATTTAATGATTTATTTTGAGCTAAATGAGACTTAAATTGAAAAGCAGTACAAATGTACTCTGAAAAGGTTGAAACATGGCATGACATCATCATTTCACCCGTATAGGAACTCCTAAAGAGTTGAGAGGGTTACCGCAAAAACTGGATGGACTTCGTGTACAAACTGGACAATCTCTTTCGAAGTATGATGGTTTCGGACGAAACCTCATCTATTACAAAGGGATTTCATTTTTAATAACTTATCTTAACTCCATACATTTTGTGTGTTGAATATGCACCATTCGAAGGCACATCATCAATTTTCAACCGTTTCTCACTTCATTTGATGTTTTTCATGCATTTAATGATTTATTTTGAGCTAAATGACCCTGAATTTGAAAAGCACTACAAATGAACACTGAAAAGGTTGTAACTTGGCTTGACGCCATAATTTCACCCACATAGAAATCCTAAAGAGTTGAGAGGGTTACGGAAAAAACTGGATGCACTTCATGTACAAACTGGACAATCTCTTTCGAAGTCTGAGGTTTCGGACGAAAAGTCATCTGTTACAAAGAGATTTCATTTTTAATAAAATATTTTGACTCCATACTTTTTGTGTGCTCAATATGCACCATTTAAAGGCACATAATAAATTTTGAACCTTTTGTGAATTCATTTGATATTTTTCATTCATTTCATGATTTATTTTGAGCTAAATGACCCTTAATTAGAGAAGCACTACAAATGAACTCTGAAAAGGTTGTGACTTGGCATGAAATCATAATTTCACCCACATAGAAACTTCCAAAGAGTTGAGAGGGTTAGGGGAAAAACTGGATGCACTTCGTGTACATACTGGAGAATCTGTTTCGAAGTATGAGGGTTTCAGACGAAAACTCATCTATTACAAAGGGATTTCATTTTTCATAACTTATTGTAACTCCATACTTTTTGTGTGTTCAATATGCACCATGAAAAGGAACATCATCAATTTTCAATCCTTTCTGACTTCATTTGATATTTTTCAAGCATTTAATGATTTATTTTCAGCTAAATGACCCTGAATTTGAAAAGCAGTTCAAATGAACTCTCAAAAGGTTGTAACCTGGCATGACATAAAACTTTCATCCACATTTCAACTTCTAAAGGGTTCAGAGGGTTACGGCAAAAACTCGATTCACTTCATGTACAAACTGGACAATCTCTTTCGAAGTATCATGGTTTCGGACGAAAACTCATCTATTACAAAGGGATTTCAATTTTAGTAACTTATTTTAACTCCATAATTTTTGTGCGTTCAATATGCACCATTGAACAGCACATCATCAATTTTCAACCCTTTTTGACTTCATTTGATATTTTTCATGCATTTATTGATTTATTTTGAGCTAAATGACCCTAAATTTGAAAAGCAATACAAATGAACTGTGAAAAGGTTCTAGTTTAGCATGAGACAAAAATTTCATTCAACATAGCAACTTCTAAAGAGTTGAGAGGGTTACGGCAAAAACTGGATGCACTTCATGTACAAACTAGACAATCTCTTTCGAAGTGTGATGGTTTCGGACGAAAACTTATCTATTAGAAAGGGAGTTCAATTTTAATAACTTATTTTAACTACATACTTTTTGTGTGTTAAATATGCACCATTAAAAGGCACATCATGAATTTTCAACCCTTTCTGACTTCATTTGATATTTTTCATGCATTTAATGATTTATTTTGAGCTAAATGACCCTGAATTTGGAAAGCTGTACAAATGAACTCTGAAAAGGTTGTAACCTGGCATGACATAAGAATTTCACCTACAGAGCAACTTCTAAAGAGTTGAGAGGGTTACGGCAAAAACTCGATGCACTTCATGTACAAACTGGACAATCTTTTTCGAAGTATGATGGTTTCGCACGAAAACTCATCTATTACAAAGGGATTTCAATTTTCATAACTTATTTTAGCTCCATATTTTGTGGTTGTTCAATATGCACCATCAAAAGGCACATCATTAATTTTCAACCCTTTCCGACTTCATTTGATATTTTTCACGCATTTAGTGTTTTATTTTGAGCTAAATGACCATGAATTTGAAAAGCGGTACAAATGAACTCTGAAAAGGTTGTAATTTGGCATGACATCAAAATTTCACTCACATAGCATCTTATAAAGAGTTGAGAGGGTGACGGCAAAAACTGGATGCACTTCATGTACAAACTAGACAATCTCTTTCGAAGTATGATGGTTTCGGAGGAAACTCATCCATTACAAAGGGATTTCAATTTTAATAGATTATTTTAACTCCATACTTTTTGTGTGTTCAATATGCACCACTAAAAAGCACAATATCAATTTTCAACCATTCCTGACTACATTTGACATTTTTCATGCATTTAATGATTTATTTTGAACTAAATGACCCTGAATTTGAAAAGCTATACAAATGAACTCTGAAAAATTTGTAACCTGGCATGACATAAAAATCTGACCTGCATAGCAGCTTCTAAAGAGTTGAAGGGGTTACGGCAAAAACTGGATGCACTTCATGTACAAACTGGACAATCTCTTTTGAAGTATGATGGTTTCAGACGAAAACTCATCTATTACAAAGGGATTTCAATTTTAATAACTTATTTTAACTCCATAATTTTTGTGCGTTCAATATGCACCATTGAAAGGCACATCATCAATTTTCAACCCTTTTTGACTTCATTTGATATTTTTCATGCATTTATTGATTTATTTTGAGCTAAATGACCCTAAATTTGAAAAGCTATACAAATGAACTGTGAAAAGGTTCTAGTTTAGCATGAGATAAAAATTTCATTCAACATCGCAACTTCTAAAGAGTTGAGAGGGTTACGCCAAAAACTGGATGCACTTCATGTACAAACTAGACAATCTCTTTCGAAGTGTGATGGTTTCAGACGAAAACTTATCTATTAGAAAGGGAGTTCAATTTTAATAACTTATTTTAACTGCATACTTTTTGTGTGTTAAATATGCACCATTAAAAGGCACATCATGAATTTTCAACCCTTTCTGATTTCATTTGATATTTTTCATGCATTTAATGATTTATTTTGAGCTAAATGACCCTGAAGTTGAAAAGCTGTACAAATGAACTCTGAAAAGGTTGTAACCTGGCATGACATAAGAATTTCACCTACACAGCAACTTCTAAAGAGTTGAGAGGGTTACGGCAAAAACTCGATGCACTTCATGTACAAACTGGACAATCTTTTTCGAAGTATGATGGTTTCGGACGAAAACTCATCTATTACAAAGGGATTTCAATTTTAATAACTTATTTTAACTCCATATTTTGTGTGTGCTCAATATGCACCATCAAAAGGCACATCATTAATTTTCAACCCTTTCCGACTTCATTTGATATTTTTCATGCATTTAGTGTTTTATTTTGAGCTAAATGACCATGAATTTGAAAAGCGGAACAAATGAACTCTGAAAAGGTTGTAATTTGGCATGACATAAAAATTTCACTCACATAGCATCTTATAAAGAGTTGAGAGGGTTACGGCAAAAACTGGATGCACTTCATGTACAAACTAGACAATCTCTTTCGAAGTATGATGGTTTCGGACGAAACTCATCTATTACAAAGGGATTTCAATTTTAATAGCTTGTTTTAACTCCATACTTTTTGTGTGTTCAATATGCACCACTAAAAAGCACAATCTCAATTTTCAACCATTCGTGACTACATTTGACATTTTTCATGCATTTAATGATTTATTTTGAGCTAAATGACCTTGAATTAGAAAAGCTATACAAATAAACTCTGAAAAATTTGTAACCTGGCATGACATAAAAATGTGACCTGCATAGCAGCTTCTAAAGAGTTGAAAGGGTTACGGCAAAAACTGGATGCACTTCATGTACAAACTGGACAATCTCTTTTGAAGTATGATGGTTTCAGACGAAAACTCATCTATTACAAAGGGATTCCAATTTTAATAACTTATTTTAACTCCATACTTTTTGTGTTTTCAATATGCACCATTCAAAGGCACATCGGCAATTTTCAACCCTTTCTGACTTCATTTGATATTTTTTATGCATTTAATGATTTATTTTGAGCTAAATGACCTTGAAATTGAAAAGCAGTACAAATGAACTCTGACAGGTTGAAACTTGGCATGACATCATAATTTAGCCCACATAGCAACTTCTAAAGAGTTGAGAGCGTTACGGCAAAAACTGGATCCACTTTTTCAACAAACTAGACAATCTCTTTCGAACTGTGAGGGTTTCGCACGAAAACTCATCTATTACGAAGGGATTTCATTTTTAATAACTTTTTTTAACTCCATATTTTTGTGTGTCCAATATGCTGCATTCAAAGGCACTTCATCAATTTTCAACCCTTTCTGACATCATTTGATATTTTTCATAAATTTAATGATTTATTTTGAGCTAAATGAGCCTGAAATTGAAAAGCAGTACAAATGAACTCTGAAAAGGTTGAAACTTGGCATGGCATCTTAACTTCACCCAGATAGGAACATCTAAAGAGTTAAGAGGGTTACCGCAAAAACTGGATGCACTTCGTGTACAAATTGGACAATCTCTTTCGAAGTATGAGGGTTTTGTACGAAAACTCGTCTATTACAAAGGGATTTCATTTTTAATAAATTATTATAACTTCACAAATTTTGCGTGTTCAATATACACCATTAAAAGGCACATCATCAATTTTCAACCTTTTCTAACTTCATTTGATGTTTTTCATGCATTTAATGATTTATTTTGGGCTAAATGAGCCTGAAATTGAAAAGCAGTAGAAATGAACTCTGAAATGGTTGAAACTTGGCATGACATCATAATTTCACCCACATACGAACTTCTAAAGAGTTGAGAGGATTACCGCAAAAACTGGATGCACTTCGTGTACAAACTGGACAATCTTTTTCGAAGGATGAGGGTTTCGAACGAAAACTCGTCTATTACAAAGGGATTTCATTTTCAATAAATTATTATAACTCCAAAAATTTTGTGAGTTCAACATACACCATTAAAAGGCACATCATCAATTTTCAACCCTTTCTGACTTCATTTCATATTTTTATGCATTTAATGATTTAGTTTGATTTAAATGACCCAAAAATTTAAAACCAGTACAAATGAACTTTGAAATGGTTGAAACTTGGCATGACATCATAATTTCCCCCACATAGCAATTTCTAAAGAGTTGAGAGGGTTACGGCAAAAACTGGATGCACTTCATGTACAAACTAGACAATATCTTTCGAAGTATGATTGTTTCGGACGAAACCTCATCTATTACAAAGGGATTTCAATTTTAATAAGTTATTTTAACTCCATACTTTTTGTGTGTTCAATATGTACCATTCAATGGCACATCATCAATTTTCAACCCTTTATGACTTCATTTGATATTTTTCATGCATTTAATGATTTATTTTGAGCTAAATGAGCCTTAAATTGAAAAGCAGTACAAATGAACTCTAAAAAGGTTAAAACTTGGCATGGCATCATCATTTCACCCACATAGGAACTTCTAAAGAGTTGAGAGGGTTACTGCAAAAACTGGATGCACTTCGTGTACAAACTGGACAATCTCTTTCGAAGTATGAGGGTTTCGGACGAAAACTCGTCTATTACAAAGGTATTTCATTTCTAATAAATTATTATAACTCCACAATTTTTGTATGTTCAATATACACCATTAAAAGGCACATCATCAATTTTCAAGCCTTTGTGACTTCATTTGATATTTTTCACGCATTTAATGATTTGTTTTTGGCTAAATGACCCTGAATTTGAAAAGCAGTACAAATGAACTTTGAAAAGGTTGAAACTTGGCATGACATATAAATTTCACCCACATAGCAACTTCTAAAGAGTTGAGAGGGTTACGGCAAAAACTGGATGCACTTCATGTACAAACTAGACAATCTCTTTCGAAGTATGATGGTTTCGGACGAAAACTCATCTATTAGAAAGGGATTTCAATTTTAATAACTTATTTCAACTCCATACTTTTTGTGTGTTCAATATGCACCACTAAAAAGCAAAATATCAATTTTCAACCATTCTTGAGTTCATTTGACGTTTTTCATGCATTTAATGATTTATTTTGAGCTAAATGACCCTGAATTTGAAAAGCTATACAAATGAACTCTGAAAAAGTCGTAACCTGGCATGACATAAAAATCTCACCTGCATAGGAGCTTGTAAAGAGTTGAAAGGGTTACGGCAAAAACTGGATGCACTTCATGTACAAACTGGACAATCTCTTTTGAAGTATGATGGTTTCAGACGAAAACTCATCTATTACAAAGGGATTCCAATTTTAATAACTTATTTTAACTCCATACTTTTTGTGTGTTCAATATGCACCATTCAAAGGCACATCAGCAATTTCAACCCTTTCTGAATTCATTTGATATTTTTTATGCATTTAATGATTTGTGTTGAGCTAAATGACCTTGAAATTGAAAAGCAGTAAAAAAGAACTCTGAAAGGTTGAAACTTGGCATGACATCATAATTTAACCCACATAGCAACTTCTAAAGAGTTCAGAAGGTTACGGCAAAAACTGGATCCACTTTGTCAACAAACTAGACAATCTCTTTCGAACTATGAGGGTTTCGCACGAAAACTCATCAATTACGAAGGGATTTCATTTTTAATAACTTTTTTTAACTCCATATTTTTGTGTGTCCAAAATGCTGCATTCAAAGGCACATCATCCATTTTCAACCCTTTCTGACTTCACTTCATATTTTTCATGCATTTAATGATATATTTTGAGCTAAATGAGCCTGAAATTGAAAAGCAGTACAAATGAACTCTGAAAAGGTTGAAACTTGGCATGACGTCTTAACTTCACCCACATAGGAACTTCTAAAGAGTTAAGAGGGTTACCGCAAAAACTGGATGCACTTCGTGTACAAATTGGACAATCTCTTTCGAAGTATGAGGGTTTCGCACGAAAACTCGTCTATTACAAAGGGATTTCATTTTTAATAAATTATTATAACTCCACAAATTTTGTGTGTTCAATATACACCATTAAAAGGCACATCATCAATTTTCAACCTTTTCTGACTTCATTTGATGTTTTTCATGCATTTAATGATTTATTTTGAGCTAAATGAGCCTGAAATTGAAAAGCAGTAGAAATGAACTCTGAAAAGGTTGTGACTTGGCATGAAATCATAATTTCATCCACATAGAAACTTCTAAAGAGTTGAGTGGGTTACGGGAAAAACTGGATGCACTTCGTGTACATACTGGACAATCTCTTTCGAAGTATGAGGGTTTCGGACGAAAACTCATCTATTACAAAGGGATTTCAATTTTAATAACTTATTGTAACTCCATACTTTTTGTGTGTTCAATATGCACCATTGAAAGGAACATCATAAATTTTCAATCCTTTCTGACTTCATTTGATATTTTTCAAGCATTTAATGATTTATTTTCAGCTAAATGACCCTGAATTTGAAAAGCAGTACAAATGAACTTTGAAAAGGTTGAAACTTGGCATGACATCATAATTTCGGCCACCTAGCAAATTCTAAAGAGTTGAGAGAGTTACGGCAAAAACTGGATGCACTTCATGTACAAACTAGACAATCTCTTTCGAAGTATGATTGTTTCGGACGAAGACTCATCTTTTAGAAAGGGATTTCAATTTTAATAACTTATTACAACTCCATACTTTTTGTCTGTTCAATATGCACCACTAAAAACCACAATATCAATTTTCAACCATTCCTGACTTCATTTGACATTTTTCATGCATTTAATGATTTATTTTGAGCTAAATGATCCTGAATTTGAAAAGGTATACAAATGAACTCTTAAAAAGTTGTAACCTGGCATGACATAACAATCTCACCTGCATAGCAGCTTCTAAAGAGTTGAAAGGGTTACGGCAAAAACTGGATGCACTTCATGTACAAACTGGACAATCTCTTTTGAAGCATGATGGTTTCAGACGAAAACTCATCTATTACAAAGGGATTTCAATTTTAATAACTTATTACAACTCCATACTTTTTGTGTGTTCAATATGCACCACTAAAAAGCACAACATCAATTTTCAACCATTCCTGACTTCATTTGACATTTTTCATGCATTTAATGATTTATTTTCAGCTAAATGACCCTGAATTTGAAAAGCAGTACAAATGAACTTTGAAAAGGTTGAAACCTGGGATGACATAAAAATCTCACCTTCATAGCAGCTTCTAAAGAGTTGAAAGCGTTACGGCAAAAACTGGATGCACTTCATGTACAAAGTGGACAATCTCTTTTGAAGTATGATGGTTTCAGACGAAAACTCATCTATTACAAAGGGATTCCAATTTTAATAACTTATTTTAACTCCATACTTTTTGTGTGTTCAATATGCACCATTCAAAGGCACATCAGCAATTTCAACCCTTTCTGACTTCATTTGATATTTTTTATGCATTTAATGATTTATTTTGAGCTAAATGACCTTGAAATTGAAAAGCAGTACAAATGAACTCTGAAAGGTTGAAACTTGGCATGACATCATAATTAAACCCACATAGCAACTTCTAAAGAGTTCAGAGGGTTACGGCAAAAACTGCATCCACTTTGTCAACAAACTAGACAATCTCTTTCGAACTGTGAGGGTTTCGTACGAAAACTCATCTATTACGAAGGGATTTCATTTTTAATAACTTTTTTAACTCCATATTTTCGTGTGTCCAATATGCTGCATTCAAAGGCACATCATCAATTTTCAACCCTTTCTGACTTCATTTGATATTTTTCATGCATTTAATGATTTATTTTGAGCTAAATGAGCCTGAAATTGAAAAGGAGTACAAATGAACTCTGAAAAGGTTGAAACTTGGCATGACATCTTAACTTCACCCACATAGGAACTTCTAAAGAGTTAAGAGGGTTACCGCAAAAACTGGATGCACTTCGTGTACAAATTGGACAATCTCTTTCGAAGTATGAGGGTTTCGCACGAAAACTCGTCTATTACAAAGGGATTTCATTTTTAATAAATTATTATAACTCCACAAATTTTGTGTGTTCAATATACACCATTAAAAGGCACATCATCAATTTTCAACCTTTTCTGACTTCATTTGATATTTTTCATGCATTTAATGATTTATTTTGAGCTAAATGACCCTGAATTCGAAAAGCAGTACAAATGATCTCTGAAAAGGTTGTGACTTGGCATGAAATCATAATTTCACCCACATAGAAACTTCTAAAGAGTTGAGAGGGTTAGGAAAAAACTGGATGCACTTCGTGTACATACTGGACAATCTCTTTCGAAGTATGAGGGTTTCGGACGAAAACTCATCAATTACAAAGGGATTTTATTTTTAATAACTTATTGTAACACCATACTTTTTGTGTGTTCAATATGCACCATTAAAAGGAACATCATCAATTGTCAATCCTTTCTGACTTCATTTGATATTTTTCAAGCATTTAATGATTTATTTTCAGCTAAATGACCCTCAATTTGAAAAGCAGTACAAATGAACTCTGAAAAGGTTGTAACCTGGCATGACATAAAACTTTCACCCACATTTCAACTTCTAATGGATTGAGAGGGTTACGGCAAAAACTCGATGCACTTGATGTACAAACTGGACAATCTCTTTGTTTCCCATGCACCATTAAAAGGCACATCATCAATTTTCAACCCTTTCTGACTTCATTTGATATTTTTCATGCATTTAATGATTTATTTTGAGCTAAATGACCATGAATTTGAAAAGCCGTACAAATGAACTCTGAAAAGGTTGTAATTTGTCATGACATAAAAATTTCACCTACAGAGCAACTTCGAAAGAGTTGAGAGGGTTACGGCAAAAACTCGATGCACTTCATGTACAAACTAGACAATCTCTTTCGAAGTATAATGGTTTCGGACGAAAACTCATCTATTACAAAGTGATTTCAATTTTAATAACTTATTTTAACTCCATATTTTTTGTGTGTTCAATATGCACCATTGAAAGGCACATCATTAATTTTCAACCCTTTCCGACATCATTTGATATTTTTCATGCATTTAGTGTTTTATTTTGAGCTAAATGACCATGAATTTGAAAAGCGGTACAAATGAACTCTGAAAAGGTTGTAATTTGGCATGACATAAAAAATTCACTCACATAGCAACTTATAAAGAGTTGAGAAGGTTACGGCAAGAACTGGATGCACTTGATGTACAAACTAGACAATCTCTTTCGAAGTATGAGGGTTTCGGACGAAACTCATCTATTACAAAGGGATTTCAATTTTAATAGCTTATTTGAACTCCATACTTTTTGTGTGTTCAATATGCACCATTAAAAGGCACATCATCAATTTTCATGCCTTTCTGAGTTCATTTGATATTTTTCATGCATTTAATGATTTATTTTGAGCTAAATGACCCTAAATTTCAAAAGCTGTACAAATGAACTCTGAAAAGGTTGTAACCTGGCATGACATAAAAATTTCACCCACATAGAAACTTCTAAAGAGTTGAGAGTGTTACGGCAAAAACTGGATGCACTTCATGAACAAACTGGACAATCTCTTTCGAGGTATGATGGTTTCGGACGAAAACTCATCTATTACAAAGGGATTTCAATTTTAATAACTTATTTTAACTCCGTACTTTTCGTGTGTTCAATATGCACCATGGAAAGGCACATCATCAATTTTCAACCCTTTTTGACTTCATTTGATATTTTTCATGCATTTAGTTATTTATTTTGAGCTAAATGACCCTGAATTTGAAAAGCAATACAAATGAACTCTGAAAAGGTTCTAGTTTGGCATGAGAGAAAAATTTCATTCAACATAGCAACTTCTAAAGAGTTGAGAGGGCTACGGCAAAAACTGGATGCACTTCATGTACAAACGAGACAATCTCTTTCGAAGTGTGATGGTTTCGGACGAAAACTTATCTATTAGAAAGGGACTTCAATTTTCATCACAGATTTTAACTCCACACTTTTTGTGTGTTCAATATGCACCATTAAAAGGCACATCATCAATTTTCAACCCTTTCTGACTTCATTTGATATTTTTCATGCATTTAATGATTTATTTTGAGCTAAATGACCATGAATTTGGAAAGCCGTACAAATGAACTCTGAAAAGGTTGTAATTTGGCATGACATAAAAAAGTCACTCACATAGCAACTTATAAAGAGTTGAGAGGGTTACGGCAAAAACTGGATGCACTTCATGTACAAACTAGACAATCTCTTTCGAAGTGTGATTGTTTCGGACGAAAACTTATCTATTAGAAAGGGACTTCAATTTTCATAACTGATTTTAACTCCATACTTTTTGTGTGTTCAATATGCACCATTAAAAGGCACATCATCAATTTTCAACCCTTTCTGACTTCATTTGATATTTTTCATGCATTTAATGATTTATTTTGAGCTAAATGACCATGAATTTGCAAAGCCGTACAAATGAACTCTGAAAAGGTTGTAATTTGGCATGACATAAAAATTTCACCTACAGAGCAACTTCGAAAGAGTTGAGAGGGTTACGGCAAAAACTCGATGCACTTCATGTACAAACTAGACAATCTCTTTCGAAGTATAATGGTTTCGGACGAAAACTCATCTATTACAAAGTGATTTCAATTTTAATAACTTATTTTAACTCCATATTTTTCGTGTGTTCAATATGCACCATTGAAAGGCACATCATTAATTTTCAACCCTTTCCGACATCATTTGATATTTTTCATGCATTTAGTGTTTTATTTTGAGCTAAATGACCATGAATTTGAAAAGCGGTACAAATGAACTCTAAAAAGGTTGTAATTTGGCATGACATAAAAAATTCACTCACATAGCAACTTATAAAGAGTTGAGAGGGTTACGGCAAAAACTGCATGCACTTCATGTACAAACTAGACAATCTCTTTCGAAGTATGAGGGTTTCGGACGAAACTCATCTATTACAAAGGGATTTCAATTTTAATAGCTTATTTGAACTCCATACTTTTTGTGTGTTCAATATGCACCATTAAAAGGCACATCATCAATTTTCATGCCTTTCTGAGTTCATTTGATATTTTTCATGCATTTAATGATTTATTTTGAGCTAAATGACCCTAAATTTCAAAAGCTGTACAAATGAACTCTGAAAAGGTTGTAACCTGGCATGACATAAAAATTTCACCCACATAGCAACTTCTAAAGAGTTGAGAGGGTTACGGCAAAAACTGGATGCACTTCATGAACAAACTGGACAATCTCTTTCGAGGTATGATGGTTTCGGACGAAAAGTCATCTATTACAAAGGGATTTCAATTTTAATAACTTATTTTAACTCCGTACTTTTCGTGTGTTCAATATGCACCATGGAAAGGCACATCATCAATTTTCAACCCTTTTTGACTTCATTTGATATTTTTCATGCATTTAGTGATTTATTTTGAGCTAAATGACCCTGAATTTAAAAAGCAATACAAATAAACTCTGAAAAGGTTCTAGTTTGGCATGAGAGAAAAATTTCATTCAACATAGCAACTTCTAAAGAGTTGAGAGGGTTACGGCAAAAACTGGATGCACTTCATGTACAAACTAGACAATCTCTTTCGAAGTGTGATGGTTTCGAACGAAAACTTATCTATTAGAAAGGGACTTCAATTTTCATCACTGATTTTAACTCCACACTTTTTGTGTGTTCAATATGCACCATTAAAAGGCACATCATCAATTTTCAACCCTTTCTGACTTCATTTGATATTTTTCATGCATTTAATGATTTATTTTGAGCTAAATGACCATGAATTTGGAAAGCCGTACAAATGAACTCTGAAAAGGTTGTAATTTGGCATGACATAAAAAAGTCACTCACATAGCAACTTATAAAGAGTTGAGAGGGTTACGGCAAAAACTGGATGCACTTCATGTACAAACTAGACAATCTCTTTCGAAGTGTGATTGTTTCGGACGAAAACTTATCTATTAGAAAGGGACTTCAATTTTCATAACTGATTTTAACTCCATACATTTTGTTTGTTCAATATGCACCATTAAAAGGCACATCATCAATTTTCAACCCTTTCTGACTTCATTTGATATTTTTCATGCATTTAATGATTTATTTTGAGCTAAATGACCATGAATTTGCAAAGCCGTACAAATGAACTCTGAAAAGGTTGTAATTTGGCATGACATAAAAATTTCACCTACAGAGCAACTTCGAAAGAGTTGAGAGGGTTACGGCAAAAACTCGATGCACTTCATGTACAAACTAGACAATCTCTTTCGAAGTATAATGGTTTCGGACGAAAACTCATCTATTACAAAGTGATTTCAATTTTAATAACTTATTTTAACTCCATATTTTTTGTGTGTTCAATATGCACCATTGAAAGGCACATCATTAATTTTCAACCCTTTCCGACATCATTTGATATTTTTCATGCATTTAGTGTTTTATTTTGAGCTAAATGACCATGAATTTGAAAAGCGGTACGAATGAACTCTGAAAAGGTTGTAATTTGGCATGACATAAAAAATTCACTCACATAGCAACTTATAAAGAGTTGAGAGGGTTACGGCAAAAACTGCATGCACTTCATGTACAAACTAGACAATCTCTTTCGAAGTATGAGGGTTTCGGACGAAACTCATCTATTACAAAGGGATTTCAATTTTAATAGCTTATTTGAACTCCATACTTTTTGTGTGTTCAATATGCACCATTAAAAGGCACATCATCAATTTTCATGCCTTTCTGAGTTCATTTGATATTTTTCATGCATTTAATGATTTATTTTGAGCTAAATGACCCTAAATTTCAAAAGTTGTACAAATGAACTCTGAAAAGGTTGTAACCTGGCATGACATAAAAATTTCACCCACATAGCAACTTCTAAAGAGTTGAGAGGGTTACGGCAAAAACTGGATGCACTTCATGAACAAACTGGACAATCTCTTTCGAGGTATGATGGTTTCGGACGAAAAGTCATCTATTACAAAGGGATTTCAATTTTAATAACTTATTTTAACTCCGTACTTTTCGTGTGTTCAATATGCACCATGGAAAGGCACATCATCAATTTTCAACCCTTTTTGACTTCATTTGATATTTTTCATGCATTTAGTGATTTATTTTGAGCTAAATGACCCTGAATTTGAAAAGCAATACAAATGAACTCTGAAAAGGTTCTAGTTTGGCATGAGAGAAAAATTTCATTCAACATAGCAACTTCTAAAGAGTTGAGAGGGTTACGGCAAAAACTGGATGCACTTCATGTACAAACTAGACAATCTCTTTCGAAGTGTGATGGTTTCGGACGAAAACTTATCTATTAGAAAGGGACTTCAATTTTCATCACTGATTTTAACTCCACACTTTTTGTGTGTTCAATATGCACCATTAAAAGGCACATCATCAATTTTCAACCCTTTCTGACTTCATTTGATATTTTTCATGCATTTAATGATTTATTTTGAGCTAAATGACCATGAATTTGAAAAGCCGTACAAATGAACTCTGAAAAGGTTGTAATTTGGCATGACATAAAAAAGTCACTCACATAGCAACTTATAAAGAGTTGAGAGGGTTACGGCAAAAACTGGATGCACTTCATGTACAAACTAGACAATCTCTTTCGAAGTGTGATGGTTTCGGACGAAAACTTATCTATTAGAAAGGGACTTCAATTTTCATAACTGATTTTAACTCCATACTTTTTGTGTGTTCAATATGCATCATTAAAAGGCACATCATCAATTTTCAACCCTTTCTGACTTCATTTGATATTTTTCATGCATTTAATGATTTATTTTGAGCTAAATGACCATGAATTTGAAAAGCCGTACAAATGAACTCTGAAAAGGTTGTAATTTGGCATGACATAAAAATTTCACCTACAGAGCAACTTCGAAAGAGTTGAGAGGGTTACGGCAAAAACTCGATGCACTTCATGTACAAACTAGACAATCTCTTTCGAAGTATAATGGTTTCGGACGAAAACTCATCTATTACAAAGTGATTTCAATTTTAATAACTTATTTTAACTCCATATTTTTTGTGTGTTCAATATGCACCATTGAAAGGCACATCATTAATTTTCAACCCTTTCCGACATCATTTGATATTTTTCATGCATTTAGTGTTTTATTTTGAGCTAAATGACCATGAATTTCAAAAGCGGTACAAATGAACTCTGAAAAGGTTGTAATTTGGCATGACATAAAAAATTCACTCACATAGCAACTTATAAAGAGTTGAGAGGGTTACGGCAAAAACTGCATGCACTTCATGTACAAACTAGACAATCTCTTTCGAAGTATGAGGGTTTCGGACGAAACTCATCTATTACAAAGGGATTTCAATTTTAATAGCTTATTTGAACTCCATACTTTTTGTGTGTTCAATATGCACCATTAAAAGGCACATCATCAATTTTCATGCCTTTCTGAGTTCATTTGATATTTTTCATGCATTTAATGATTTATTTTGAGCTAAATGACCCTAAATTTCAAAAGCTGTACAAATGAACTCTGAAAAGGTTGTAACCTGGCATGACATAAAAATTTCACCTACAGAGCAACTTCTAAAGAGTTGAGAGGGTTACGGCAAAAACTGGATGCACTTCATGTACAAATTGGACAATCTCTTTCGTAGTATGATGGTTTCGGATGAAAACTCATCTATTACAAAAGGATTTCAATTTTAATAACTTATTTTAACTCCATACTTTTTGTGTGTTCAATATGCACCATTCAAAGGCACATCGCCAATTTTCAACCCTTTCTGACTTCATTTGATTTTTTTATGCTTTTAATGATTTATTTTGAGCTAAATGACCTTGAAATTGAAAAGCAGTACAAATGTACTCTCAAAAGGTTGAAACTTGGCATGGCATCATAATTTCACCCATATGGCAACTTCTAAAGAGTTGAGAGGGTTACGACAAAAACTGGATGCACTTTGTCTACAAACTGGACAATCTCTTTCAAACTATGAGGGTTTCGGATGAAAACTCATCTATTACGAAGGGATTTCATTTTTCATAACTTATTTTAAATCCATACTGTTTTTGTGTTTAATATGCACCATTAAAAGGCACATCATCAATTTTCAACCCTTTCCGACTTCATTTGATATTTTTCATGCATTTTGTGATTTGTTTTGAGCTAAATGACCCTGAATTTGAAAAGAAGTACAAATAAATTCTGAAAAGGTTGTAATTTGGCATGACATAAAAATTTCACTCATATAGCAACTTCTAAAGAGTTGAGAGGGTTACGGCAAAAACTGGATGCACTTCGTGTACAAACTAGACAATCTCTTTCGAAGTATGATGGTTTTGGACGAAACCTCATGTATTACAATGGGATTTCAATTGTAATAACTTACTTTAACTGCATACTTTTTGTGTGTTCATGCAGCATTCAAAGGCACATCATCAATTTTCAACCCTTTCTGACTTCATTTCATATTTTCATGCATTTAATGATTTATTTTGAGCTAAATCAGCTTGATATTGAAAAGAAGTACAAATGAACTCTGAAAAGGTTGAAACTTGGCATGACATCATAATTTCACCCACATAGCAACTTATAAAGAGTTGATAGGGTTACCCCAAAAACTGGATGCACTTCGTGTACAAATTGGACAATCTCTTCCGAAGTATGAGGGTTTCGGACGAAAAAATCATCTATTACAAAAGGGATTTCATTTTTAATAAATTATTATAACTCCAAATTTTTTGTGTGTTCAATATGCACTGTTAAAAGGCACATCATCAATTTTCAACCCTTTCTGACTTCATTTGATATTTTTCACGCATTTAATGATTTATTTTGAGCTAAATGATCCTTAATTTGAAAAGCAGTACAAATGAACTCTGAAAAGTTAATAACCTGGCATGACATAAAAATTTCACCCACATAGCAACTTCTAAAGAGTTGAGTGGGTTACCGCAAAAATTGGATGCACTTCATGTACAAACTGGACAATCTCTTTCGAAGTGTGATGGTTTCGGATGAAACCTCATCTATTACAAAGGGATTTCATTTTTAATAAATTATTTTAACTCCATATTTTTTGTGTGTTCAATATGCACCATCCGAAGGCACATCATCAATTTTCAACCGTTTCTGACTTCATTTGATATTTTTTATGCATTTAATGATTTCTTTTGAGCTAAATGACCCTGAATTTAAAAAGCAGGACAAATGAACACGAAAAAGGTTGTAACTTGGCATGACGTCATAATTTCACCCACGTAGCAACTTCTAAAGAGTTGAGAGGGTTACGGCAAAAACTGGATACATTTCATGTACAAACTGGACAATCCCTTTCGAAGTTTGAGTGTTTCGGACAAAAACTCATCTGTTACAAAGCGATTTCATTTTTGATAAATTATTTTGACTCCATAATTTTTGTGTGTTCAATATGCACCATTTAAAGGCACATAATCAATTTTCAACCCTTTCTGACTTCATTTGATATTTTTCCTGCATTTAATGATTTATTTTGAGCTAAATGAGCTTGATATTGAAAAGAAGTACAAATGAACTCTGAAAAGGTTGAAACTTGGCATGACATCATAATTTCACCCACATAGCAACTTATAAAGAGTTGATAGGGTTACCCCAAAAACTGGATGCACTTCGTGTACAAATTGGACAATCTCTTCCGAAGTATGAGGGTTTCGGACAAAAACTTGTCTATTACAAAGGGATTTCATTTTTAATAAATAATTATAACTCCAAATTTTGTGTGTGTTCAATATACACTATTAAAAGGCACATCATCAATTTTCAACCCTTTCTGACTTCATTTGATATTTTTCACGCATTTAATGATTTATTTTGAGCTAAATGATCCTTAATTTGAAAAGCAGTACAAATGAACTCTGAAAAGTTGATAACCTGGCATGAAATAAAAATTTCACCCACATAGCAACTTCTAAAGAGTTGAGAGGGTTACCGCAAAAATTGCATGCACTTCATGTACAAACTGGACAATCTTTTTCGAAGTGTGATGGTTTCGGACGAAACCTCATCTATTACAAAGGGATTTCATTTTTAATAACTTATTTTAACTCCATATTTTTTGTGTGTTCAATATGCACCATTGAAAGGCACATCATTAATTTTCAACCCTTTCCGACATCATTTGATATTTTTCATGCATTTAGTGTTTTATTTTGAGCTAAATGACCATGAATTTCAAAAGCGGTACAAATGAACTCTGAAAAGGTTGTAATTTGGCATGACATAAAAAATTCACTCACATAGCAACTTATAAAGAGTTGAGAGGGTTACAACAAAAACTGGATGCACTTCATGTACAAACTAGACAATCTCTTTCGAAGTATGAGGGTTTCGGACGAAACTCATCTATTACAAAGGGATTTCAATTTTAATAGCTTATTTGAACTCCATACTTTTTGTGTGTTCAATATGCACCATTAAAAGGCACATCATCAATTTTCATGCCTTTCTGAGTTCATTTGATATTTTTCATGCATTTAATGATTTATTTTGAGCTAAATGACCCTAAATTTCAAAAGCTGTACAAATGAACTCTGAAAAGGTTGTAACCTGGCATGACATAAAAATTTCACCTACAGAGACTCTTCTAAAGAGTTGAGAGGGTTACGGCAAAAACTGGATGCACTTCATGTACAAATTGGACAATCTCTTTCGTAGTATGATGGTTTCGGATGAAAACTCATCTATTACAAAAGGATTTCAATTTTAATAACTTATTTTAACTCCATACTTTTTGTGTGTTCAATATGCACCATTCAAAGGCACATCGGCAATTTTCAACCCTTTCTGACTTCATTTGATTTTTTTTATGCTTTTAATGATTTATTTTGAGCTAAATGACCTTGAAATTGAAAAGCAGTACAAATGTACTCTCAAAAGGTTGAAACTTGGCATGGCATCATAATTTCACCCATATGGCAACTTCTAAAGAGTTGAGAGGGTTACGACAAAAACTGGATGCACTTTGTCTACAAACTGGACAATCTCTTTCGAACTATGAGGGTTTCGGATGAAAACTCATCTATTACGAAGGGATTTCATTTTTCATAACTTATTTTAAATCCATACTGTTTTTGTGTTTAATATGCACCATTAAAAGGCACATCATCAATTTTCAACCCTTTCCGACTTCATTTGATATTTTTCATGCATTTTGTGATTTGTTTTGAGCTAAATGACCCTGAATTTGAAAAGAAGTACAAATAAATTCTGAAAAGGTTGTAATTTGGCATGACATAAAAATTTCACTCATATAGCAACTTCTAAAGAGTTGAGAGGGTTACGGCAAAAACTGGATGCACTTCGTGTACAAACTAGACAATCTCTTTCGAAGTATGATGGTTTTGGACGAAACCTCATGTATTACAATGGGATTTCAATTGTAATAACTTACTTTAACTGCATACTTTTTGTGTGTTCAATATGCAGCATTCAAAGGCACATCATCAATTTTCAACCCTTTCTGACTTCATTTCATATTTTCATGCATTTAATGATTTATTTTGAGCTAAATCAGCTTGATATTGAAAAGAAGTACAAATGAACTCTGAAAAGGTTGAAACTTGGCATGACATCATAATTTCACCCACATAGCAACTTATAAAGAGTTGATAGGGTTACCCCAAAAACTGGATGCACTTCGTGTACAAATTGGACAATCTCTTCCGAAGTATGAGGGTTTCGGACGAAAACTCATCTATTACAAAAGGGATTTCATTTTTAATAAATTATTATAACTCCAAATTTTTTGTGTGTTCAATATACACTGTTAAAAGGCACATCATCAATTTTCAACCCTTTCTGACTTCATTTGATATTTTTCGAGCATTTAATGATTTATTTTGAGCGAAATGATCCTTAATTTGAAAAGCAGTACAAATGAACTCTGAAAAGTTTATAACCTGGCATGACATAAAAATTTCACCCACATAGCAACTTCTAAAGAGTTGAGTGGGTTACCGCAAAAATTGGATGCACTTCATGTACAAACTGGACAATCTCTTTCGAAGTGTGATGGTTTCGGATGAAACCTCATCTATTACAAAGGGATTTCATTTTTAATAACTTATTTTAACTCCATATTTTTTGTGTGTTCAATATGCACCATCCGAAGGCACATCATCAATTTTCAACCGTTTCTAACTTCATTTGCTATTTTTCATGCATTTAATGATTTCTTTTGAGCTAAATGACCCTGAATTTAAAAAGCAGGACAAATGAACACGAAAAAGGTTGTAACTTGGCATGACGTCATAATTTCAGCCACGTAGCAACTTCTAAAGAGTTGAGAGGGTTACGGCAAAAACTGGATACATTTCATGTACAAACTGGACAATCTCTTTCGAAGTTTGAGTGTTTCGGACAAAAACTCATCAGTTACAAAGCGATTTCATTTTTGATAAATTATTTTGACTCCATAATTTTTGTGTGTTCAATATGCACCATTTAAAGGCACATCATCAATTTTCAACCCTTTCTGACTTCATTTCATATTTTTCCTGCATTTAATGATTTATTTTGAGCTAAATGAGCTTGATATTGAAAAGAAGTACAAATGAACTCTGAAAAGGTTGAAACTTGGCATGACATCATAATTTCACCCACATAGCAACTTATAAAGAGTTGATAGGGTTACCCCAAAAACTGGATGCACTTCGTGTACAAATTGGACAATCTCTTCCGAAGTATGAGGGTTTCGGACAAAAACTTGTCTATTACAAAGGGATTTCATTTTTAATAAATTATTATAACTCCAAATTTTGTGTGTGTTCAATATACACTGTTAAAAGGCACATCATCAATTTTCAACCCTTTCTGACTTCATTTGATATTTTTCACGCATTTAATGATTTATTTTGAGCTAAATGATCCTTAATTTGAAAAGCAGTACAAATAAACTCTGAAAAGTTGATAACCTGGCATGACATAAAAATTTCACCCACATAGCAACTTCTAAAGAGTTGAGAGGGTTACCGCAAAAATTGCATGCACTTCATGTACAAACTGGACAATCTTTTTCGAAGTGTGATGGTTTCGGACGAAACCTCATCTATTACAAAGGGATTTCATTTTTAATAACTTATTTTAACTCCATATTTTTTGTGTGTTCAATATGCACCATCCGAAGGCACATCATCAATTTTCAACCGTTTCTGACTTCATTTGCTATTTTTCATGCATTTAATGATTTCTTTTGAGCTAAATGACCCTGAATTTAAAAAGCAGGACAAATGAACACGAAAAAGGTTGTAACTTGGCATGACGTCATAATTTCAGCCACGTAGCAACTTCTAAAGAGTTGAGAGGGTTACGGCAAAAACTGGATACATTTCATGTACAAACTGGACAATCTCTTTCGAAGTTTGAGTGTTTCGGACAAAAACTCATCTGTTACAAAGCGATTTCATTTTTGATAAATTATTTTGACTCCATAATTTTTGTGTGTTCAATATGCACCATTTAAAGGCACATAATCAATTTTCAACCCTTTCTGACTTCATTTGATATTTTTCCTGCATTTAATGATTTATTTTGAGCTAAATGAGCTTGATATTGAAAAGAAGTACAAATGAACTCTGAAAAGGTTGAAACTTGGCATGACATCATAATTTCACCCACATAGCAACTTATAAAGAGTTGATAGGGTTACCCCAAAAACTGGATGCACTTCGTGTACAAATTGGACAATCTCTTCCGAAGTATGAGGGTTTCGGACGAAAACTTGTCTATTACAAAGGGATTTCATTTTTAATAAATTATTATAACTCCAAATTTTGTGTGTGTTCAATATACACTGTTAAAAGGCACATCATCAATTTTCAACCCTTTCTGACTTCATTTGATATTTTTCACGCATTTAATGATTTATTTTGAGCTAAATGATCCTTAATTTGAAAAGCAGTACAAATGAACTCTGAAAAGTTGATAACCTGGCATGACATAAAAATTTCACCCACATAGCAACTTCTAAAGAGTTGAGAGGGTTACCGCAAAAATTGCATGCACTTCATGTACAAACTGGACAATCTTTTTCGAAGTGTGATGGTTTCGGACGAAACCTCATCTATTACAAAGGGATTTCATTTTTAATAACTCATTTTAACTCCATATTTTTTGTGTGTTCAATATGCACCATCCGAAGGCACATCATCAATTTTCAACCGTTTCTGACTTCATTTGCTATTTTTATGCATTTAATGATTTCTTTTGAGCTAAATGACCCTGAATTTAAAAAGCAGGACAAATGAACACGAAAAAGGTTGTAACTTGGCATGACGTCATAATTTCACCCACGTAGCAACTTCTAAAGAGTTGAGAGGGTTACGGCAAAAACTGGATACATTTCATGTACAAACTGGACAATCTCTTTCGAAGTTTGAGTGTTTCGGACAAAAACTCATCTGTTACAAAGCGATTTCATTTTTGATAAATTATTTTGACTCCATAATTTTTGTGTGTTCAATATGCACCATTTAAAGGCACATAATCAATTTTCAACCCTTTCTGACTTCATTTGATATTTTTCCTGCATTTAATGATTTATTTTGAGCTAAATGAGCTTGATATTGAAAAGAAGTACAAATGAACTCTGAAAAGGTTGAAACTTGGCATGACATCATAATTTCACCCACATAGCAACTTATAAAGAGTTGATAGGGTTACCCCAAAAACTGGATGCACTTCGTGTACAAATTGGACAATCTCTTCCGAAGTATGAGGGTTTCGGACGAAAACTTGTCTATTACAAAGGGATTTCATTTTTAATAAATTATTATAACTCCAAATTTTGTGTGTGTTCAATATACACTGTTAAAAGGCACATCATCAATTTTCAACCCTTTCTGACTTCATTTGATATTTTTCACGCATTTAATGATTTATTTTGAGCTAAATGATCCTTAATTTGAAAAGCAGTACAAATGAACTCTGAAAAGTTGATAACCTGGCATGACATAAAAATTTCACCCACATAGCAACTTCTAAAGAGTTGAGAGGGTTACCGCAAAAATTGCATGCACTTCATGTACAAACTGGACAATCTTTTTCGAAGTGTGATGGTTTCGGACGAAACCTCATCTATTACAAAGGGATTTCATTTTTAATAACTCATTTTAACTCCATATTTTTTGTGTGTTCAATATGCACCATCCGAAGGCACATCATCAATTTTCAACCGTTTCTGACTTCATTTGCTATTTTTATGCATTTAATGATTTCTTTTGAGCTAAATGACCCTGAATTTAAAAAGCAGGACAAATGAACACGAAAAAGGTTGTAACTTGGCATGACGTCATAATTTCACCCACGTAGCAACTTCTAAAGAGTTGAGAGGGTTACGGCAAAAACTGGATACATTTCATGTACAAACTGGACAATCTCTTTCGAAGTTTGAGTGTTTCGGACAAAAACTCATCTGTTACAAAGCGATTTCATTTTTGATAAATTATTTTGACTCCATAATTTTTGTGTGTTCAATATGCACCATTTAAAGGCACATAATCAATTTTCAACCCTTTCTGACTTCATTTGATATTTTTCCTGCATTTAATGATTTATTTTGAGCTAAATGAGCTTGATATTGAAAAGAAGTACAAATGAACTCTGAAAAGGTTGAAACTTGGCATGACATCATAATTTCACCCACATAGCAACTTATAAAGAGTTGATAGGGTTACCCCAAAAACTGGATGCACTTCGTGTACAAATTGGACAATCTCTTCCGAAGTATGAGGGTTTCGGACGAAAACTTGTCTATTACAAAGGGATTTCATTTTTAATAAATTATTATAACTCCAAATTTTGTGTGTGTTCAATATACACTGTTAAAAGGCACATCATCAATTTTCAACCCTTTCTGACTTCATTTGATATTTTTCACGCATTTAATGATTTATTTTGAGCTAAATGATCCTTAATTTGAAAAGCAGTACAAATGAACTCTGAAAAGTTGATAACCTGGCATGACATAAAAATTTCACCCACATAGCAACTTCTAAAGAGTTGAGAGGGTTACCGCAAAAATTGCATGCACTTCATGTACAAACTGGACAATCTTTTTCGAAGTGTGATGGTTTCGGACGAAACCTCATCTATTACAAAGGGATTTCATTTTTAATAACTCATTTTAACTCCATATTTTTGTGTGTTCAATATGCACCATCCGAAGGCACATCATCAATTTTCAACCGTTTCTGACTTCATTTGATATTTTTCATGCATTTAATGATTTCTTTTGAGCTAAATGACCCTGAATTTAAAAAGCAGGACAAATGAACACGAAAAAGGTTGTAACTTGGCATGACGTCATAATTTCACCCACGTAGCAACTTCTAAAGAGTTGAGAGGGTTACGGACAAAAACTGGATACATTTCATGTACAAACTGGACAATCTCTTTCGAAGTTTGAGTGTTTCGGACAAAAACTCATCTGTTACAAAGCGATTTCATTTTTGATAAATTATTTTGACTCCATAATTTTTGTGTGTTCAATATGCACCATTTAAAGGCACATAATCAATTTTCAACCCTTTCTGACTTCATTTGATATTTTTCCTGCATTTAATGATTTATTTTGAGCTAAATGAGCTTGATATTGAAAAGAAGTACAAATGAACTCTGAAAAGGTTGAAACTTGGCATGACATCATAATTTCACCCACATAGCAACTTATAAAGAGTTGATAGGGTTACCCCAAAAACTGGATGCACTTCGTGTACAAATTGGACAATCTCTTCCGAAGTATGAGGGTTTCGGACGAAAACTTGTCTATTACAAAGGGATTTCATTTTTAATAAATTATTATAACTCCAAATTTTGTGTGTGTTCAATATACACTGTTAAAAGGCACATCATCAATTTTCAACCCTTTCTGACTTCATTTGATATTTTTCACGCATTTAATGATTTATTTTGAGCTAAATGATCCTTAATTTGAAAAGCAGTACAAATGAACTCTGAAAAGTTGATAACCTGGCATGACATAAAAATTTCACCCACATAGCAACTTCTAAAGAGTTGAGAGGGTTACCGCAAAAATTGCATGCACTTCATGTACAAACTGGACAATCTTTTTCGAAGTGTGATGGTTTCGGACGAAACCTCATCTATTACAAAGGGATTTCATTTTTAATAACTCATTTTAACTCCATATTTTTTGTGTGTTCAATATGCACCATCCGAAGGCACATCATCAATTTTCAACCGTTTCTGACTTCATTTGATATTTTTCATGCATTTAATGATTTCTTTTGAGCTAAATGACCCTGAATTTAAAAAGCAGGACAAATGAACACGAAAAAGGTTGTAACTTGGCATGACGTCATAATTTCACCCACGTAGCAACTTCTAAAGAGTTGAGAGGGTTACGACAAAAACTGGATACATTTCATGTACAAACTGGACAATCTCTTTCGAAGTTTGAGTGTTTCGGACAAAAACTCATCTGTTACAAAGCGATTTCATTTTTGATAAATTATTTTGACTCCATAATTTTTGTGTGTTCAATATGCACCATTTAAAGGCACATAATCAATTTTCAACCCTTTCTGACTTCATTTGATATTTTTCCTGCATTTAATGATTTATTTTGAGCTAAATGAGCTTGATATTGAAAAGAAGTACAAATGAACTCTGAAAAGGTTGAAACTTGGCATGACATCATAATTTCACCCACATAGCAACTTATAAAGAGTTGATAGGGTTACCCCAAAAACTGGATGCACTTCGTGTACAAATTGGACAATCTCTTCCGAAGTATGAGGGTTTCGGACGAAAACTTGTCTATTACAAAGGGATTTCATTTTTAATAAATTATTATAACTCCAAATTTTGTGTGTGTTCAATATACACTGTTAAAAGGCACATCATCAATTTTCAACCCTTTCTGACTTCATTTGATATTTTTCACGCATTTAATGATTTATTTTGAGCTAAATGATCCTTAATTTGAAAAGCAGTACAAATGAACTCTGAAAAGTTGATAACCTGGCATGACATAAAAATTTCACCCACATAGCAACTTCTAAAGAGTTGAGAGGGTTACCGCAAAAATTGCATGCACTTCATGTACAAACTGGACAATCTCTTTCGAAGTGTGATGGTTTCGGACGAAACCTCATCTATTACAAAGGGATTTCATTTTTAATAACTCATTTTAACTCCATATTTTTTGTGTGTTCAATATGCACCATCCGAAGGCACATCATCAATTTTCAACCGTTTCTGACTTCATTTGATATTTTTCATGCATTTAATGATTTCTTTTGAGCTAAATGACCCTGAATTTAAAAAGCAGGACAAATGAACACGAAAAAGGTTGTAACTTGGCATGACGTCATAATTTCACCCACGTAGCAACTTCTAAAGAGTTGAGAGGGTTACGACAAAAACTGGATACATTTCATGTACAAACTGGACAATCTCTTTCGAAGTTTGAGTGTTTCGGACAAAAACTCATCTGTTACAAAGCGATTTCATTTTTGATAAATTATTTTGACTCCATAATTTTTGTGTGTTCAATATGCACCATTTAAAGGCACATAATCAATTTTCAACCCTTTCTGACTTCATTTGATATTTTTCCTGCATTTAATGATTTATTTTGAGCTAAATGAGCTTGATATTGAAAAGAAGTACAAATGAACTCTGAAAAGGTTGAAACTTGGCATGACATCATAATTTCACCCACATAGCAACTTATAAAGAGTTGATAGGGTTACCCCAAAAACTGGATGCACTTCGTGTACAAATTGGACAATCTCTTCCGAAGTATGAGGGTTTCGGACGAAAACTTGTCTATTACAAAGGGATTTCATTTTTAATAAATTATTATAACTCCAAATTTTGTGTGTGTTCAATATACACTGTTAAAAGGCACATCATCAATTTTCAACCCTTTCTGACTTCATTTGATATTTTTCACGCATTTAATGATTTATTTTGAGCTAAATGATCCTTAATTTGAAAAGCAGTACAAATGAACTCTGAAAAGTTGATAACCTGGCATGACATAAAAATTTCACCCACATAGCAACTTCTAAAGAGTTGAGAGGGTTACCGCAAAAATTGCATGCACTTCATGTACAAACTGGACAATCTCTTTCGAAGTGTGATGGTTTCGGACGAAACCTCATCTATTACAAAGGGATTTCATTTTTAATAACTCATTTTAACTCCATATTTTTTGTGTGTTCAATATGCACCATCCGAAGGCACATCATCAATTTTCAACCGTTTCTGACTTCATTTGATATTTTTCATGCATTTAATGATTTCTTTTGAGCTAAATGACCCTGAATTTAAAAAGCAGGACAAATGAACACGAAAAAGGTTGTAACTTGGCATGACGTCATAATTTCACCCACGTAGCAACTTCTAAAGAGTTGAGAGGGTTACGACAAAAACTGGATACATTTCATGTACAAACTGGACAATCTCTTTCGAAGTTTGAGTGTTTCGGACAAAAACTCATCTGTTACAAAGCGATTTCATTTTTGATAAATTATTTTGACTCCATAATTTTTGTGTGTTCAATATGCACCATTTAAAGGCACATAATCAATTTTCAACCCTTTCTGACTTCATTTGATATTTTTCCTGCATTTAATGATTTATTTTGAGCTAAATGAGCTTGATATTGAAAAGAAGTACAAATGAACTCTGAAAAGGTTGAAACTTGGCATGACATCATAATTTCACCCACATAGCAACTTATAAAGAGTTGATAGGGTTACCCCAAAAACTGGATGCACTTCGTGTACAAATTGGACAATCTCTTCCGAAGTATGAGGGTTTCGGACGAAAACTTGTCTATTACAAAGGGATTTCATTTTTAATAAATTATTATAACTCCAAATTTTGTGTGTGTTCAATATACACTGTTAAAAGGCACATCATCAATTTTCAACCCTTTCTGACTTCATTTGATATTTTTCACGCATTTAATGATTTATTTTGAGCTAAATGATCCTTAATTTGAAAAGCAGTACAAATGAACTCTGAAAAGTTGATAACCTGGCATGACATAAAAATTTCACCCACATAGCAACTTCTAAAGAGTTGAGAGGGTTACCGCAAAAATTGCATGCACTTCATGTACAAACTGGACAATCTCTTTCGAAGTGTGATGGTTTCGGACGAAACCTCATCTATTACAAAGGGATTTCATTTTTAATAACTCATTTTAACTCCATATTTTTTGTGTGTTCAATATGCACCATCCGAAGGCACATCATCAATTTTCAACCGTTTCTGACTTCATTTGATATTTTTCATGCATTTAATGATTTCTTTTGAGCTAAATGACCCTGAATTTAAAAAGCAGGACAAATGAACACGAAAAAGGTTGTAACTTGGCATGACGTCATAATTTCACCCACGTAGCAACTTCTAAAGAGTTGAGAGGGTTACGACAAAAACTGGATACATTTCATGTACAAACTGGACAATCTCTTTCGAAGTTTGAGTGTTTCGGACAAAAACTCATCTGTTACAAAGCGATTTCATTTTTGATAAATTATTTTGACTCCATAATTTTTGTGTGTTCAATATGCACCATTTAAAGGCACATAATCAATTTTCAACCCTTTCTGACTTCATTTGATATTTTTCCTGCATTTAATGATTTATTTTGAGCTAAATGAGCTTGATATTGAAAAGAAGTACAAATGAACTCTGAAAAGGTTGAAACTTGGCATGACATCATAATTTCACCCACATAGCAACTTATAAAGAGTTGATAGGGTTACCCCAAAAACTGGATGCACTTCGTGTACAAATTGGACAATCTCTTCCGAAGTATGAGGGTTTCGGACGAAAACTTGTCTATTACAAAGGGATTTCATTTTTAATAAATTATTATAACTCCAAATTTTGTGTGTGTTCAATATACACTGTTAAAAGGCACATCATCAATTTTCAACCCTTTCTGACTTCATTTGATATTTTTCACGCATTTAATGATTTATTTTGAGCTAAATGATCCTTAATTTGAAAAGCAGTACAAATGAACTCTGAAAAGTTGATAACCTGGCATGACATAAAAATTTCACCCACATAGCAACTTCTAAAGAGTTGAGAGGGTTACCGCAAAAATTGCATGCACTTCATGTACAAACTGGACAATCTCTTTCGAAGTGTGATGGTTTCGGACGAAACCTCATCTATTACAAAGGGATTTCATTTTTAATAACTCATTTTAACTCCATATTTTTTGTGTGTTCAATATGCACCATCCGAAGGCACATCATCAATTTTCAACCGTTTCTGACTTCATTTGATATTTTTCATGCATTTAATGATTTCTTTTGAGCTAAATGACCCTGAATTTAAAAAGCAGGACAAATGAACACGAAAAAGGTTGTAACTTGGCATGACGTCATAATTTCACCCACGTAGCAACTTCTAAAGAGTTGAGAGGGTTACGACAAAAACTGGATACATTTCATGTACAAACTGGACAATCTCTTTCGAAGTTTGAGTGTTTCGGACAAAAACTCATCTGTTACAAAGCGATTTCATTTTTGATAAATTATTTTGACTCCATAATTTTTGTGTGTTCAATATGCACCATTTAAAGGCACATAATCAATTTTCAACCCTTTCTGACTTCATTTGATATTTTTCCTGCATTTAATGATTTATTTTGAGCTAAATGAGCTTGATATTGAAAAGAAGTACAAATGAACTCTGAAAAGGTTGAAACTTGGCATGACATCATAATTTCACCCACATAGCAACTTATAAAGAGTTGATAGGGTTACCCCAAAAACTGGATGCACTTCGTGTACAAATTGGACAATCTCTTCCGAAGTATGAGGGTTTCGGACGAAAACTTGTCTATTACAAAGGGATTTCATTTTTAATAAATTATTATAACTCCAAATTTTGTGTGTGTTCAATATACACTGTTAAAAGGCACATCATCAATTTTCAACCCTTTCTGACTTCATTTGATATTTTTCACGCATTTAATGATTTATTTTGAGCTAAATGATCCTTAATTTGAAAAGCAGTACAAATGAACTCTGAAAAGTTGATAACCTGGCATGACATAAAAATTTCACCCACATAGCAACTTCTAAAGAGTTGAGAGGGTTACCGCAAAAATTGCATGCACTTCATGTACAAACTGGACAATCTTTTTCGAAGTGTGATGGTTTCGGACGAAACCTCATCTATTACAAAGGGATTTCATTTTTAATAACTCATTTTAACTCCATATTTTTTGTGTGTTCAATATGCACCATCCGACGGCACATCATCAATTTTCAACCGTTTCTGACTTCATTTGATATTTTTCATGCATTTAATGATTTCTTTTGAGCTAAATGACCCTGAATTTAAAAAGCAGGACAAATGAACACGAAAAAGGTTGTAACTTGGCATGACGTCATAATTTCACCCACGTAGCAACTTCTAAAGAGTTGAGAGGGTTACGACAAAAACTGGATACATTTCATGTACAAACTGGACAATCTCTTTCGAAGTTTGAGTGTTTCGGACAAAAACTCATCTGTTACAAAGCGATTTCATTTTTGATAAATTATTTTGACTCCATAATTTTTGTGTGTTCAATATGCACCATTTAAAGGCACATAATCAATTTTCAACCCTTTCTGACTTCATTTGATATTTTTCCTGCATTTAATGATTTATTTTGAGCTAAATGAGCTTGATATTGAAAAGAAGTACAAATGAACTCTGAAAAGGTTGAAACTTGGCATGACATCATAATTTCACCCACATAGCAACTTATAAAGAGTTGATAGGGTTACCCCAAAAACTGGATGCACTTCGTGTACAAATTGGACAATCTCTTCCGAAGTATGAGGGTTTCGGACGAAAACTTGTCTATTACAAAGGGATTTCATTTTTAATAAATTATTATAACTCCAAATTTTGTGTGTGTTCAATATACACTGTTAAAAGGCACATCATCAATTTTCAACCCTTTCTGACTTCATTTGATATTTTTCACGCATTTAATGATTTATTTTGAGCTAAATGATCCTTAATTTGAAAAGCAGTACAAATGAACTCTGAAAAGTTGATAACCTGGCATGACATAAAAATTTCACCCACATAGCAACTTCTAAAGAGTTGAGAGGGTTACCGCAAAAATTGCATGCACTTCATGTACAAACTGGACAATCTTTTTCGAAGTGTGATGGTTTCGGACGAAACCTCATCTATTACAAAGGGATTTCATTTTTAATAACTCATTTTAACTCCATATTTTTTGTGTGTTCAATATGCACCATCCGAAGGCACATCATCAATTTTCAACCGTTTCTGACTTCATTTGATATTTTTCATGCATTTAATGATTTCTTTTGAGCTAAATGACCCTGAATTTAAAAAGCAGGACAAATGAACACGAAAAAGGTTGTAACTTGGCATGACGTCATAATTTCACCCACGTAGCAACTTCTAAAGAGTTGAGAGGGTTACGACAAAAACTGGATACATTTCATGTACAAACTGGACAATCTCTTTCGAAGTTTGAGTGTTTCGGACAAAAACTCATCTGTTACAAAGCGATTTCATTTTTGATAAATTATTTTGACTCCATAATTTTTGTGTGTTCAATATGCACCATTTAAAGGCACATAATCAATTTTCAACCCTTTCTGACTTCATTTGATATTTTTCCTGCATTTAATGATTTATTTTGAGCTAAATGAGCTTGATATTGAAAAGAAGTACAAATGAACTCTGAAAAGGTTGAAACTTGGCATGACATCATAATTTCACCCACATAGCAACTTATAAAGAGTTGATAGGGTTACCCCAAAAACTGGATGCACTTCGTGTACAAATTGGACAATCTCTTCCGAAGTATGAGGGTTTCGGACGAAAACTTGTCTATTACAAAGGGATTTCATTTTTAATAAATTATTATAACTCCAAATTTTGTGTGTGTTCAATATACACTGTTAAAAGGCACATCATCAATTTTCAACCCTTTCTGACTTCATTTGATATTTTTCACGCATTTAATGATTTATTTTGAGCTAAATGATCCTTAATTTGAAAAGCAGTACAAATGAACTCTGAAAAGTTGATAACCTGGCATGACATAAAAATTTCACCCACATAGCAACTTCTAAAGAGTTGAGGGGTTACCGCAAAAATTGCATGCACTTCATGTACAAACTGGACAATCTCTTTCGAAGTGTGATGGTTTCGGACGAAACCTCATCTATTACAAAGGGATTTCATTTTTAATAACTCATTTTAACTCCATATTTTTTGTGTGTTCAATATGCACCATCCGAAGGCACATCATCAATTTTCAACCGTTTCTGACTTCATTTGATATTTTTCATGCATTTAATGATTTCTTTTGAGCTAAATGACCCTGAATTTAAAAAGCAGGACAAATGAACACGAAAAAGGTTGTAACTTGGCATGACGTCATAATTTCACCCACGTAGCAACTTCTAAAGAGTTGAGAGGGTTACGACAAAAACTGGATACATTTCATGTACAAACTGGACAATCTCTTTCGAAGTTTGAGTGTTTCGGACAAAAACTCATCTGTTACAAAGCGATTTCATTTTTGATAAATTATTTTGACTCCATAATTTTTGTGTGTTCAATATGCACCATTTAAAGGCACATAATCAATTTTCAACCCTTTCTGACTTCATTTGATATTTTTCCTGCATTTAATGATTTATTTTGAGCTAAATGAGCTTGATATTGAAAAGAAGTACAAATGAACTCTGAAAAGGTTGAAACTTGGCATGACATCATAATTTCACCCACATAGCAACTTATAAAGAGTTGATAGGGTTACCCCAAAAACTGGATGCACTTCGTGTACAAATTGGACAATCTCTTCCGAAGTATGAGGGTTTCGGACGAAAACTTGTCTATTACAAAGGGATTTCATTTTTAATAAATTATTATAACTCCAAATTTTGTGTGTGTTCAATATACACTGTTAAAAGGCACATCATCAATTTTCAACCCTTTCTGACTTCACTTGATATTTTTCACGCATTTAATGATTTATTTTGAGCTAAATGATCCTTAATTTGAAAAGCAGTACAAATGAACTCTGAAAAGTTGATAACCTGGCATGACATAAAAATTTCACCCACATAGCAACTTCTAAAGAGTTGAGAGGGTTACCGCAAAAATTGCATGCACTTCATGTACAAACTGGACAATCTTTTTCGAAGTGTGATGGTTTCGGACGAAACCTCATCTATTACAAAGGGATTTCATTTTTAATAACTCATTTTAACTCCATATTTTTTGTGTGTTCAATATGCACCATCCGAAGGCACATCATCAATTTTCAACCGTTTCTGACTTCATTTGATATTTTTCATGCATTTAATGATTTCTTTTGAGCTAAATGACCCTGAATTTAAAAAGCAGGACAAATGAACACGAAAAAGGTTGTAACTTGGCATGACGTCATAATTTCACCCACGTAGCAACTTCTAAAGAGTTGAGAGGGTTACGACAAAAACTGGATACATTTCATGTACAAACTGGACAATCTCTTTCGAAGTTTGAGTGTTTCGGACAAAAACTCATCTGTTACAAAGCGATTTCATTTTTGATAAATTATTTTGACTCCATAATTTTTGTGTGTTCAATATGCACCATTTAAAGGCACATAATCAATTTTCAACCCTTTCTGACTTCATTTGATATTTTTCCTGCATTTAATGATTTATTTTGAGCTAAATGAGCTTGATATTGAAAAGAAGTACAAATGAACTCTGAAAAGGTTGAAACTTGGCATGACATCATAATTTCACCCACATAGCAACTTATAAAGAGTTGATAGGGTTACCCCAAAAACTGGATGCACTTCGTGTACAAATTGGACAATCTCTTCCGAAGTATGAGGGTTTCGGACGAAAACTTGTCTATTACAAAGGGATTTCATTTTTAATAAATTATTATAACTCCAAATTTTGTGTGTGTTCAATATACACTGTTAAAAGGCACATCATCAATTTTCAACCCTTTCTGACTTCATTTGATATTTTTCACGCATTTAATGATTTATTTTGAGCTAAATGATCCTTAATTTGAAAAGCAGTACAAATGAACTCTGAAAAGTTGATAACCTGGCATGACATAAAAATTTCACCCACATAGCAACTTCTAAAGAGTTGAGGGGTTACCGCAAAAATTGCATGCACTTCATGTACAAACTGGACAATCTCTTTCGAAGTGTGATGGTTTCGGACGAAACCTCATCTATTACAAAGGGATTTCATTTTTAATAACTCATTTTAACTCCATATTTTTTGTGTGTTCAATATGCACCATCCGAAGGCACATCATCAATTTTCAACCGTTTCTGACTTCATTTCATATTTTTCATGCATTTAATGATTTCTTTTGAGCTAAATGACCCTGAATTTAAAAAGCAGGACAAATGAACACGAAAAAGGTTGTAACTTGGCATGACGTCATAATTTCACCCACGTAGCAACTTCTAAAGAGTTGAGAGGGTTACGACAAAAACTGGATACATTTCATGTACAAACTGGACAATCTCTTTCGAAGTTTGAGTGTTTCGGACAAAAACTCATCTGTTACAAAGCCATTTCATTTTTGATAAATTATTTTGACTCCATAATTTTTGTGTGTTCAATATGCACCATTTAAAGGCACATAATCAATTTTCAACCCTTTCTGACTTCATTTGATATTTTTCCTGCATTTAATGATTTATTTTGAGCTAAATGAGCTTGATATTGAAAAGAAGTACAAATGAACTCTGAAAAGGTTGAAACTTGGCATGACATCATAATTTCACCCACATAGCAACTTATAAAGAGTTGATAGGGTTACCCCAAAAACTGGATGCACTTCGTGTACAAATTGGACAATCTCTTCCGAAGTATGAGGGTTTCGGACGAAAACTTGTCTATTACAAAGGGATTTCATTTTTAATAAATTATTATAACTCCAAATTTTGTGTGTGTTCAATATACACTGTTAAAAGGCACATCATCAATTTTCAACCCTTTCTGACTTCACTTGATATTTTTCACGCATTTAATGATTTATTTTGAGCTAAATGATCCTTAATTTGAAAAGCAGTACAAATGAACTCTGAAAAGTTGATAACCTGGCATGACATAAAAATTTCACCCACATAGCAACTTCTAAAGAGTTGAGAGGGTTACCGCAAAAATTGCATGCACTTCATGTACAAACTGGACAATCTTTTTCGAAGTGTGATGGTTTCGGACGAAACCTCATCTATTACAAAGGGATTTCATTTTTAATAACTCATTTTAACTCCATATTTTTTGTGTGTTCAATATGCACCATCCGAAGGCACATCATCAATTTTCAACCGTTTCTGACTTCATTTGATATTTTTCATGCATTTAATGATTTCTTTTGAGCTAAATGACCCTGAATTTAAAAAGCAGGACAAATGAACACGAAAAAGGTTGTAACTTGGCATGACGTCATAATTTCACCCACGTAGCAACTTCTAAAGAGTTGAGAGGGTTACGACAAAAACTGGATACATTTCATGTACAAACTGGACAATCTCTTTCGAAGTTTGAGTGTTTCGGACAAAAACTCATCTGTTACAAAGCGATTTCATTTTTGATAAATTATTTTGACTCCATAATTTTTGTGTGTTCAATATGCACCATTTAAAGGCACATAATCAATTTTCAACCCTTTCTGACTTCATTTGATATTTTTCCTGCATTTAATGATTTATTTTGAGCTAAATGAGCTTGATATTGAAAAGAAGTACAAATGAACTCTGAAAAGGTTGAAACTTGGCATGACATCATAATTTCACCCACATAGCAACTTATAAAGAGTTGATAGGGTTACCCCAAAAACTGGATGCACTTCGTGTACAAATTGGACAATCTCTTCCGAAGTATGAGGGTTTCGGACGAAAACTTGTCTATTACAAAGGGATTTCATTTTTAATAAATTATTATAACTCCAAATTTTGTGTGTGTTCAATATACACTGTTAAAAGGCACATCATCAATTTTCAACCCTTTCTGACTTCATTTGATATTTTTCACGCATTTAATGATTTATTTTGAGCTAAATGATCCTTAATTTGAAAAGCAGTACAAATGAACTCTGAAAAGTTGATAACCTGGCATGACATAAAAATTTCACCCACATAGCAACTTCTAAAGAGTTGAGAGGGTTACCGCAAAAATTGCATGCACTTCATGTACAAACTGGACAATCTCTTTCGAAGTGTGATGGTTTCGGACGAAACCTCATCTATTACAAAGGGATTTCATTTTTAATAACTCATTTTAACTCCATATTTTTTGTGTGTTCAATATGCACCATCCGAAGGCACATCATCAATTTTCAACCGTTTCTGACTTCATTTCATATTTTTCATGCATTTAATGATTTCTTTTGAGCTAAATGACCCTGAATTTAAAAAGCAGGACAAATGAACACGAAAAAGGTTGTAACTTGGCATGACGTCATAATTTCACCCACGTAGCAACTTCTAAAGAGTTGAGAGGGTTACGACAAAAACTGGATACATTTCATGTACAAACTGGACAATCTCTTTCGAAGTTTGAGTGTTTCGGACAAAAACTCATCTGTTACAAAGCGATTTCATTTTTGATAAATTATTTTGACTCCATAATTTTTGTGTGTTCAATATGCACCATTTAAAGGCACATAATCAATTTTCAACCCTTTCTGACTTCATTTGATATTTTTCCTGCATTTAATGATTTATTTTGAGCTAAATGAGCTTGATATTGAAAAGAAGTACAAATGAACTCTGAAAAGGTTGAAACTTGGCATGACATCATAATTTCACCCACATAGCAACTTATAAAGAGTTGATAGGGTTACCCCAAAAACTGGATGCACTTCGTGTACAAATTGGACAATCTCTTCCGAAGTATGAGGGTTTCGGACGAAAACTTGTCTATTACAAAGGGATTTCATTTTTAATAAATTATTATAACTCCAAATTTTGTGTGTGTTCAATATACACTGTTAAAAGGCACATCATCAATTTTCAACCCTTTCTGACTTCACTTGATATTTTTCACGCATTTAATGATTTATTTTGAGCTAAATGATCCTTAATTTGAAAAGCAGTACAAATGAACTCTGAAAAGTTGATAACCTGGCATGACATAAAAATTTCACCCACATAGCAACTTCTAAAGAGTTGAGGGGTTACCGCAAAAATTGCATGCACTTCATGTACAAACTGGACAATCTCTTTCGAAGTGTGATGGTTTCGGACGAAACCTCATCTATTACAAAGGGATTTCATTTTTAATAACTCATTTTAACTCCATATTTTTTGTGTGTTCAATATGCACCATCCGAAGGCACATCATCAATTTTCAACCGTTTCTGACTTCATTTGCTATTTTTATGCATTTAATGATTTCTTTTGAGCTAAATGACCCTGAATTTAAAAAGCAGGACAAATGAACACGAAAAAGGTTGTAACTTGGCATGACGTCATAATTTCACCCACGTAGCAACTTCTAAAGAGTTGAGAGGGTTACGGCAAAAACTGGATACATTTCATGTACAAACTGGACAATCTCTTTCGAAGTTTGAGTGTTTCGGACAAAAACTCATCTGTTACAAAGCGATTTCATTTTTGATAAATTATTTTGACTCCATAATTTTTGTGTGTTCAATATGCACCATTTAAAGGCACATAATCAATTTTCAACCCTTTCTGACTTCATTTGATATTTTTCCTGCATTTAATGATTTATTTTGAGCTAAATGAGCTTGATATTGAAAAGAAGTACAAATGAACTCTGAAAAGGTTGAAACTTGGCATGACATCATAATTTCACCCACATAGCAACTTATAAAGAGTTGATAGGGTTACCCCAAAAACTGGATGCACTTCGTGTACAAATTGGACAATCTCTTCCGAAGTATGAGGGTTTCGGACGAAAACTTGTCTATTACAAAGGGATTTCATTTTTAATAAATTATTATAACTCCAAATTTTGTGTGTGTTCAATATACACTGTTAAAAGGCACATCATCAATTTTCAACCCTTTCTGACTTCATTTGATATTTTTCACGCATTTAATGATTTATTTTGAGCTAAATGATCCTTAATTTGAAAAGCAGTACAAATGAACTCTGAAAAGTTGATAACCTGGCATGACATAAAAATTTCACCCACATAGCAACTTCTAAAGAGTTGAGAGGGTTACCGCAAAAATTGCATGCACTTCATGTACAAACTGGACAATCTTTTTCGAAGTGTGATGGTTTCGGACGAAACCTCATCTATTACAAAGGGATTTCATTTTTAATAACTCATTTTAACTCCATATTTTTTGTGTGTTCAATATGCACCATCCGAAGGCACATCATCAATTTTCAACCGTTTCTGACTTCATTTGATATTTTTCATGCATTTAATGATTTCTTTTGAGCTAAATGACCCTGAATTTAAAAAGCAGGACAAATGAACACGAAAAAGGTTGTAACTTGGCATGACGTCATAATTTCACCCACGTAGCAACTTCTAAAGAGTTGAGAGGGTTACGACAAAAACTGGATACATTTCATGTACAAACTGGACAATCTCTTTCGAAGTTTGAGTGTTTCGGACAAAAACTCATCTGTTACAAAGCGATTTCATTTTTGATAAATTATTTTGACTCCATAATTTTTGTGTGTTCAATATGCACCATTTAAAGGCACATAATCAATTTTCAACCCTTTCTGACTTCATTTGATATTTTTCCTGCATTTAATGATTTATTTTGAGCTAAATGAGCTTGATATTGAAAAGAAGTACAAATGAACTCTGAAAAGGTTGAAACTTGGCATGACATCATAATTTCACCCACATAGCAACTTATAAAGAGTTGATAGGGTTACCCCAAAAACTGGATGCACTTCGTGTACAAATTGGACAATCTCTTCCGAAGTATGAGGGTTTCGGACGAAAACTTGTCTATTACAAAGGGATTTCATTTTTAATAAATTATTATAACTCCAAATTTTGTGTGTGTTCAATATACACTGTTAAAAGGCACATCATCAATTTTCAACCCTTTCTGACTTCATTTGATATTTTTCACGCATTTAATGATTTATTTTGAGCTAAATGATCCTTAATTTGAAAAGCAGTACAAATGAACTCTGAAAAGTTGATAACCTGGCATGACATAAAAATTTCACCCACATAGCAACTTCTAAAGAGTTGAGAGGGTTACCGCAAAAATTGCATGCACTTCATGTACAAACTGGACAATCTTTTTCGAAGTGTGATGGTTTCGGACGAAACCTCATCTATTACAAAGGGATTTCATTTTTAATAACTCATTTTAACTCCATATTTTTTGTGTGTTCAATATGCACCATCCGAAGGCACATCATCAATTTTCAACCGTTTCTGACTTCATTTGATATTTTTCATGCATTTAATGATTTCTTTTGAGCTAAATGACCCTGAATTTAAAAAGCAGGACAAATGAACACGAAAAAGGTTGTAACTTGGCATGACGTCATAATTTCACCCACGTAGCAACTTCTAAAGAGTTGAGAGGGTTACGACAAAAACTGGATACATTTCATGTACAAACTGGACAATCTCTTTCGAAGTTTGAGTGTTTCGGACAAAAACTCATCTGTTACAAAGCGATTTCATTTTTGATAAATTATTTTGACTCCATAATTTTTGTGTGTTCAATATGCACCATTTAAAGGCACATAATCAATTTTCAAACCTTTCTGACTTCATTTGATATTTTTCCTGCATTTAATGATTTATTTTGAGCTAAATGAGCTTGATATTGAAAATAAGTACAAATGAACTCTGAAAAGGTTGAAACTTGGCATGACATCATAATTTCACCCACATAGCAACTTATAAAGAGTTGATAGGGTTACCCCAAAAACTGGATGCACTTCGTGTACAAATTGGACAATCTCTTCCGAAGTATGAGGGTTTCGGACGAAAACTTGTCTATTACAAAGGGATTTCATTTTTAATAAATTATTATAACTCCAAATTTTGTGTGTGTTCAATATACACTGTTAAAAGGCACATCATCAATTTTCAACCCTTTCTGACTTCATTTGATATTTTTCACGCAATTAATGATTTATTTTGAGCTAAATGATCCTTAATTTGAAAAGCAGTACAAATGAACTCTGAAAAGTTTATAACCTGGCATGACATAAAAATTTCACCCACATAGCAACTTCTAAAGAGTTGAGAGGGTTACCTCATTAATTGCATGCACTTCATGTACAAACTGCACAATCTTTTTCGAAGTGTGATGGTTTCGGACGAAACCTCATCTATTACAATGGATTTCATTTTTAATAACTTATTTGAACTCCATATTTTTTGTGTGTTCAATATGCAGTATCCGAAGGCACATCATCAATTTTCAACCGTTTCTGACTTCATTTGATATTTTTCATGCATTTAATGATTTCTTTTGAGCTAAATGACCCTGAATTGAAAAAGCAGGACAAATGAACACGAAAAAGGTTGTAACTTGGCATGACGTCATAATTTCACCCACGTAGCAACTTCTAAAGACTTGAGAGGGTTACGGCAAAAACTGGATACATTTCATGTACAAACTGGACAATCTCTTTCGAAGTTTGAGTGTTTCGGACAAAAACTCATCTGTTACAAAACGATTTCATTTTTGATAAATTATTTTGACTCCATAATTTTTGTGTGTTCAATACGCACCATTTAAAGGCACATAATCAATTTTCAACCCTTTCTGGCTTCATTTGATATTTTTCCTGCATTTAATGATTTATTTTGAGCTAAATGACCCTGAATTTGAAAAGTAGTACAAATAAACTCTGAAAAGGTTGTAACTTGGAATGACACCATAATTTCACCCACATAGGATGTTCCAAAGAGTTGACACGGTTACGGGAAAAACTGGATGCACTTCGTGTACACACTCGACAATCTCTTTCGAAGTATGAGGGTTTCGGACGAAAACTCATCTATTACAAAGGGATTTCATTTTTAATAACTTATTGTAACTCCATATTTTTTTTGTGTTCAATATGCCCCATTAAAAGGCACATCATCAATTTTCAACCCTTTCCGACTTCATTTGATATTTTTCACGCATTTAATGATTTATTTTGAACTAAATGACCCTGAATTTGAAAAGCGGTACAAATGAACTCCGAAAAGGTTGTAACCTGGCAAGATTTAACCCACATTGTAACTTCTAAAGGGTTGAGAGGGTTACGGCAAAAACTGGATGCACTTCATGTACAAATTGAACAATCTCTTTCGAAGTATGATGGTTTCGCACGAAAACTCAGCTATTACAAAGGGATTTCAATTTTAATAACTTATTTTAACTCCGTACTTTTTGTGTGTTCAATATGCAGCATTCAAAGGCACATCATCAATTTTGAAGCCTTTCTGACTTCATTTGATATTTTTCATGCATTTAATGATTTATTTTGATCTAAATGAGCCTGAAATTGAAAAGCAGTACAAATGAACTCTCAAAAGGTTGAAACTTGGCATGACATCATAATTTCATCCACATACCAACTTCTAAAGAGTTGAGAGGGTTACGGCAAAAACTTGATGCACTTCGTGTACAAATTGGACAATCTCTTTCGAAGTATGAGGGTTTCGGATGAAAACTCGTCTATTACGAAGGGATTTCATTTTCAATAAATTATTTTAACTCCATACTGTTTTTGTGTTCAATATGCACCATTAAAAGGCACATTATCAATTTTCAACCCTTTCTGACTTCATTTGATATTTTTCATGCATCTAATGATTTATTTTGAGCTAAATGATCCTGAATTTGAAAAGCAGTACAAATGAGCTCTGAAAAGGTTGTAACCTGGCATGACATAAAAATTGTACCCACATCGCAACTTCTAAAGAGTTGAGAGGGTTACGGCAAAAACTGGATGTACTTCGTGTACATACTGGACAATCTCTTTCCAAGTATGAGGGTTTCGCACGAAAACACATCTATTACAAAGGGATTTGATTTTTAATAACTTATTGTAACTCCATACGTTTTGTGTGTTCAATATGCAGCATTCAAAGGCACATCATCAATTTTCAAGCCTTTCTGACTTCATTTGATATTTTTCATGCATTTAATGATTTATTTTGATCTAAATGAGCCTGAAATTGAAAAGCAGTACAAATGAACTCTCAAAAGGTTGAAACGTGGCATGACAACAAAATTTCATCCACATACGAACTTCTAAAGAGTTGAGAGGGTTACGGCAAAAACTTTATGCACTTCGGGTACAAATTGGACACTCTCTTTCGAAGTATGAGGGTTTCGGACGAAAACTCGTCTATTACAAAGGAATTTCATTTTTAATAAATTATTTTAACTCCATACTGTTTTTGTGTTCAATATGCACCATTAAAAGGCACATCATCAATTTTCAACCCTTTCTGACTTCATTTGATATTTTTCATGCATTTAATGATTTTTTTGAGCAAACTGATCCCGAATTTGAAAAGCAATACAAATGAACTCTGAAAAGGTTATAACCTGGCATGACAGAAAAATTCTACCCACATCGCAACTTCTAAAGAGTTATGAGGGCTATGGCAAAAACTGGATGCACTTCGTGTACATACTGGACAATCTCTTTCCAAGTATGAGGGTTTCGCACGAAAACACATCTATTACAAAGGGATTTTATTTTTAATAACTTATTGTAACTCCATGCGTTTTGTGTGTTCAATATGCAGCATTCAAAGGCACATCATCAATTTTCAAGCCTTTCTGACTTCATTTGATATTTTTCATGCATTTAATGATTTATTTTGATCTAAATGAGCCTGAAATTGAAAAGCACTACAAATGAATTCTCAAAAGGTTGAAACTTGGCATGACATCATAATTTCATCCACATACCAACTTCTAAAGAGTTGAGTGGGTTACGGCAAAAACTTGATGCACTTCGTGTACAAATTGGACAATCTCTTTCGAAGTATGAGGGTTTCAGACGAAAACTCGTCTATTACAAAGGGATTTCATTTTTAATAAATAGTTTTAACTCCATACTGTTTTTGTTTTCAATATGCACCATTAAAAGGCACATCATCAATTTTCAACCCTTTCTAACTTAATTTGATATTTTTCATGCATTTAATGATTTATTTTGAGCTAAATGACCATGAATTTTTAAGGCAATACAAATGAACTCTTAAAAGGTTGTAACCTGGCATGACATAAAAATTTCACCCACATAGCAACTTCTAAAGAGTTGAGAGGGTTACGACAAAAACTAGATGCACTTCGTGTACAAACTGGACAATCTCTTTCGAAGTAAGATGGTTTGGGACGAAAACTAATCTATTCCAAAGTGATTTGAATTTTAATAAAATATTTTAACTCCATACTTTTTGTGTATTCAATATGCACCATTCAAAGGCACACCATCAATTTCCTACCCTTTCTGACTTCATTTGATATGTTTCATGCATTTAATGATTTATTTTGAGCTAAATGACCCTGAATTTGAAAAGCAGTACAAATGAACTCTGAAAAGGTTGTAACCTGGCATGACATAAAATTTCACCAACATAGCAACTTCTAAAGAGTTGAGAGGGTTACGGCAAAAACTGGATGCACTTCATGAACAAACTGGACAATCTCTTTCGAGGTATGATGGTTTCGGACGAAAACTCATCTATTACAAAGGGATTTCAATTTTAATAACTTATTTTAACTCCTTACTTTTCGTGTGTTCAATATGCACCATTAAAAGGCACATCATTAATTTTCAACCCTTTCTGAGTTTATTTGATATTTTTCATGCATTTAATGATTTATTTTGAGGAAAACGACGCTAAAATTGAAAACCAATACCAACGAACTCTAAAATGGTTGAAACCTGGCATGAAATAATAATTTCACCCACATAGAAACTTCTAAAGAGTTGAGAGGGTTACGGCAAAAACTGGATGCACTTCGTGTACAAACTGGACAAATTCTTTCGAAGTATGAGGGCTTCACACAAAACTCATCTATTACAAAGGGATTTCATTTTTAATAACTTATTGTAACTCCATACTTTTTGTGTGTTCAATATGCACCATTAAAAGGCACATCGTCAATTTTCAACCCTTTCTGAGTTCATTTGATATTTTTAATGCATTTAATGATTTATTTTTAGCTAAATGACCCTGAAATTGAAAAGAAGTACAAATGGACTCTGAAATGGTTGAAACTTGGCATGACATCATAATTTCACCCACATAGAAACTTATAAAGAGTTGACAGGGTTACGACAAAAACTGGATGCACTTCGTGTACAAACTGGACAATCTTTTTCGAAGTATGAGGGTTTCCGACAAAAACTCATCTATTACAAAGGGATTTCATTTTTAATAACTTATTTTACCTCCATAGTTTTTGTGTATTCAATATGCACCATTCAAAGGCGCATCATCAATTTTCAACCCTTTCTAACTTCATTCGATATTTTTCATGCATTTAATGATTTATTTTGAGCTAAATTACCCTGAATTTGAAAAGCAGTACAAATGAACTCTGAAAAGGTTGTAACCTGGCATGACATAAAAAATTCACCCACATAGCAACTTCTAAAGAGTTGAGAGGGTTACGGTAAAAACTGGATGCGCTTCGTGTACATACTGGACAATCTCTTTTGAAGTATGAGGGTTTCGGACGAAAACTCATCTTTTACAAAGGGATTTCATTTTTAATAACTTATTGTAACTCCATACTTTTTGTGTGTTCAATATGCACCATTAAAAGGCACATTGTCAATTTTCAACCCTTTCTGAGTTCATTTGATATTTTTAATGCATTTAATGATTTATTTTGAGCTAAATGACCCTGAAATTGAAAAGCAGTACAAATGAACTCTGAAATGGTTGAAACTTGGCAAGACATCATAATTTCACCCACATAGAAACTTATAAAGAGTTGAGAGGGTTACGACAAAAACTGGATGCACTTCGTGTACAAACTGGACAATCTTTTTCGAAGTATGAGGGTTTCCGACAAAAACTCATCTATTACAAAGGGATTTCATTTTTAATAACTTATTTGAACTCATACTTTTTGTGTGTTCAATATGTACCATTGAAAGGCACATCATCAATTTTCAACCCTTGCTGACTTCATTTGATATTTTTCATGCATTTAATGATTTATTTGAGCTAAATGACCCTAAATTTGAAAAACAATACAAATAAACTCTGAAAAGGTTGTAATGTGGCATGACATAAAAATTTCACCCACGAGTTGATAGGGTTACGGGAAAAACTGGATGCACTTCGTGTACACACTGGACAATCTCTTTCGAAGTATGAGGGTTCCGGACGAAAACTCATCTATTACAAAGGGATTTCAATTTTAATAACTTATTTTAACTCCATACTTTTTGTGTATTCAATATGCACCATTCAAAGGCACACCATCAATTTTCAACCCTTTCTGACTTCATTTGATATTTTTCATGCATTTCATGATTTATTTCTGCTAAATGACCCTGAATTTGAAAAGCAGTATAAATGAACTCTGAAAAGGTTGTGACCTGGCATGACATAAAAATTTCACCCACGTAGCAATTTCTAAAGAGTTGAGAGGGTTAAGGCAAAAACTGGATGCACTTCATGTACAAACAGGATAATCTCTTTCGAAGTATGATGGTTTCGGACGAAAACTCATCTATCACAAAGGCATTTCAATTTTAATAACTTATTTTAACTCCGTACCTTTTGTGTGTTCAATATGCACCATTAAAAGGCACATCATCAATTTTCAACCCTTTCTGAGTTCATTTGATATTTTTCATGCATATAATGATTTATTTTGAGGTAAATGACCCTAAAATTGAAAACCAGTAGAAATGAACTCTGGAATGGTTGAAACTTGGCATGCCATCATGACTTCACCCACCTAGAAACTTCTAAAGAGTTGAGACGGTTACGGCAAAAACTGGATGCACTTCGTGTACAAACTGGACAATCTCTTTCGAAGTACCTGGGTTTCGGACAAAAACTCATCTATTACAAAGGGATTTCATTTTTAATAACTTATTTTAACTCCAAACTTTTTTTGTTTCCAATATGCACCATTAAAAGGCTCAACATCAATTTTCAACCCTTTCTGACTTCATTTGATATTTTTCATGCTTTTAATGAGTTATTTTGAGCTAAATTACCCTGAATTTGAATAGCAGTATAGATGAACTCTGAAAAGGTTGTAACCTGGCATGACATAAAAATTTCACCCACATAGCAACTTCTAAAGAGTTGAGAGGGTTACGGCAAAAACTGGATGCACTTCGTGTACAAACTTGACAATCGAAGTATGATGGTTTCGGACGAAAACTCATCTATTACAAAGGGATTTCAATTTTAATAACTTATTTTAAATCCATACCTTTTGTGTATTCAACATGCACCATTCAACAAAATCAATTTTCAACCCTTTCTAAGTTCATTTGATATTTTTCATGCATTTAATGATTTATTTTGAGGTAAATGACCCTAAAATTGAAAACCAGTACAAATGAACTCTAAATAGTTTGAACTTGGCATGACATCATAATTTCACCCACATAGAAACTTCTAAAGAGTTGAGTGGGTTACGGCAAAAACTGGATGCACTTCATGTACAAACTAGACAATCTCTTTCGAGGTATGAGGGTTTCGGACGAAGCTCATCTGTTACAAAGGGATTTCAATTTTAATAGCTTATTTGAACTCCATACTTTTTGTGTGTTCAATATGCACCATTAAAAGGTACATCATCAATTTTCATGCCTTTCTGAGTTCATTTGATATTTTTCATCCATTTAATGATTTATTTTGAGCTAAATGACCCTAAATTTCAAAAGTTGTACAAATGAACTCTGAAAAGGTTGTAACCTGGCATGACATAAAAAATTCACCTACAGAGCAACTTCTAAAGAGTTGAGAGGGTTACGGCAAAAACTGGATGCACTTCATGTACAAATTGGACAATCTCTTTCGGAGTATGATGGTTTCGGATGAAAACTCATCTATTACAAAAGGATTTCAATTTTAATAACTTATTTTAACTCCATACTTTTTGTGTGTTCAATATGCACCATTCAAAGGCACATCGGCAATTTTCAACCCTTTCTGACTTCATTTGATATTTTTATGCTTTTAATGATTTATTTTGAGCTAAATGACCTTGAAATTGAAAAGCAGTACAAATGTACTCTCAAAAGGTTGAAACTTGGCATGACATCATAATTTCACCCATATGGCAACTTCTAAAGAGTTGAGAGGGTTACGACAAAAACTGGATGCACTTTGTCTACAAACTGGACAATCTCTTTCGAACTATGAGGGTTTCGGATGAAAACTCATCTATTACGAAGGGATTTCATTTTTAATAACTTATTTTAAATCCATACTGTTTTTGTGTTTAATATGCACCATTAAAAGGCACATCATCAATTTTCAACGCTTTCCGACTTCATTTGATATTTTTCATCCATTTTGTGATGTGTTTTGAGCTAAATGACCCTGAATTTAAAAAGAGGTACAAATAAATTCTTAAAAGGTTGTAATTTGGCATGACATAAAAATTTCACTCATCTAGCAACTTCTAAAGAGTTGAGAGGGTTACGGCAAAAACTGGATGCACTTTGTGTACAAACTAGACAATCTCTTTCGAAGTATGATGGTTTTGGACGAAACTTCATGTATTACAATGGGATTTCAATTGTAATAACTTACTTTAAATCCATACTTTTTGTGTGTTCAATATGCAGCATTCAAAGGCCCATCATCAATTTTCAACCCTTTCTGACTTCATTTGATATTTTCATGCATTTAATGATTTATTTTGAGCTAAATCAGCTTGATATTGAAAAGAAGTACAAATGAACTTTGAAAAGGTTGAAACTTGGCATGACATCATAATTTCACCCACATAGCAACTTATAAAGAGTTGATAGGGTTACCCCAAAAACTGGATGCACCTCGTGTACAAATTGGACAATCTCTTCCGAAGTATGATGGTTTCGGACGAAAACTCGTCTATTACAAAGGGATTTCATTTTTAATAAATTATTATAACTCCAAATTTTTTGTGTGTTCAATATACACTCTTAAAAGGCACATCATCAATTTTCAACCCTTTCTGATTTCATTTGATATTTTTCACGCATTTAATGATTTCTTTTGAGCTAAATGATCCTTAATTTGAAAAGCAGTACAAATGAACTCTGAAAAGTTTATAACCTGGCATGACATAAAAATTTCACCCACATAGCAACTTCTAAAGAGTTGAGAGGGTTACCGCAAAAATTGGATGCACTTCATGTACAAACTGGACAATCTCTTTCGAAGTGTGATGGTTTCGGACGAAACCTCATCTATTACAAAGGGATTTCATTTTTAATAACTTATTTTAACTCCATATTTTTTGTGTGTTCAATATGCACCATCCGAAGGCACATCATCAATTTTCAACCGTTTCTGACTTCATTTGATATTTTTCATGCATTTAATCATTTCTTTTGAGCTAAATGACCCTGAATTTAAAAAGCAGGACAAATGAACACGGAAAAGGTTGTAACTTGGCATGACGTCATAATTTCACCCACGTAGCAACTTCTAAAGAGTTGAGAGGGTTACGGGAAAAATTGGATACATTTCATGTACAAACTAGACAATCTCTTTCGAAGTTTGAGTGTTTCGGACAAAAACTCATCTGTTACAAAGCGATTTCATTTTTAATAAATTATTTTGACTCCATAATTTTTGTGTGTTCAATATGCACCATTTAAAGGCACATAATCAATTTTCAACCCTTTCTGACATCATTTGATATTTTTCCTGCATTTAATGATTTATTTTGAGCTAAATGACCCTGAATTTGAAAAGTAGTACAAATGAACTCTAAATAGTTTAAACTTGGAATGACATCATAATTTCACCCACATAGGAAGTTCCAAAGAGTTGACACGGTTACGGGAAAAATTGGATGCACTTCGTGTACACACTGGACAATCTCTTTCGAAGTATGAGGGTTTCGGACGAAAACTCATCTATTAAAAAGGGATTTCATTTTTAATAACTTATTGTAACTCCATATTTTTTTTTGTGTTCAATATGCACCATTAAAAGGCACATCATCAATTTTCAACCCTTTCCGACTTCATTTGATATTTTTCACGCATTTAATGATTTATTTTGAACTAAATGACCCTGAATTTGAAAAGCGGTACGAATGAACTCTGAAAAGGTTGTAACCTGGCAAAATTTAACCCACATTGTAACTTCTAAAGGGTTGAGAGGGTTACGGCAAAAACTGGATGCACTTCATGTACAAATTGGACAATCTCTTTCGAAGTATGATGGTTCCGCACGAAAACTCAGCTATTACAAAGGGATTTCAATTTTAATAACTTATTTTAAGTCCGTACTTTTTGTGTGTTCAATATGCAGCATTCAAAGGCACATCATCAATTTTCAAGCCTTTCTGACTTCATTTGATATTTTTCATGCATTTAATGATTTATTTTGATCTAAATGAGCCTGAAATTGAAAAGCAGTACAAATGAACTCTCAAAAGGTTGAAACTTGGCATGACATCATAATTTCATCCACATACCAACTTCTAAAGAGTTGAGAGGGTTACGGCAAAAACTTGATGCACTTCGTGTACAAATTGGACAATCTCTTTCGAAGTATGAGGGTTTCGGATGAAAACTCGTCTATTACAAAGGGATTTCATTTTCAATAAATTATTTTAACTCCATACTGTTTTTGTGTTCAATATGCACCATTAAAAGGCACATCATCAATTTTCAACCCTTTCTGACTTCATTTGATATTTTTCATGCATCTAATGATTTTTATTGAGCTAAATGATCCTGAATTTGAAAAGCAGTACAAATGAACTCTGAAAAGGTTGTAACCTGGCATGACATAAAAATTGTACCCACATCGCAACTTCTAAAGAGTTGAGAGGGTGACGGCAAAAACTGGATGTACTTCGTGTACATACTGGAGAATCTCTTTCCAAGTATGAGGGTCTCGCACGAAAACACATCTATTATAAAGGGATTTGATTTTAATAACTTATTGTCACTCCATACGTTTTTTGTGTTCAATATGCAGCATTCAAAGGCACATCATCAATTTTCAAGCCTTTCTGACTTCATTTGATATTTTTCATGCATTTCATGATTTATTTTGATCTAAATGAGCCTGAAATTGAAATGCAGTACAAATGAACTCTCAAAAGGTTGAAACTTGGCATGACAACAAAATTTCATCCACATACCAACTTCTAAAGTGTTGAGAGGGTTACGGCAAAAACTTTATGCACTTCGTGTACAAATTGGACAATCTCTTTCGAAGTATGAGGGTTTGAGACGAAAACTCGTCTATTACAAAGGGATTTCATTTTTAATAAATAATTTTAACTCCATACTGTTTTTGTGTTCAATATGCACCATTAAAAGGCACATCATCAATTTTCAACCCTTTCTGACTTCATTTGATATTTTTCATGCATTTAATGATTTTTTTGAGAAAACTGATCCCGAATTTGAAAAGCAATACAAATGAACTCTGAAAAGGTTATAACCTGGCATGACATAAAAATTGTACCCACATCGCAACTTCTAAAGAGTTGAGAGGGCTACGGCAAAAACTGGATGCACTTCGTGTACATACTGGACAATCTCTTTCCAATTATGAGGGTTTCGCACGAAAACACATCTATTACAAAGGGATTTTATTTTTAATAACTTATTGTAACTCCATGCGTTTTGTGTGTTCAATATGCAGCATTCAAAGGCACATCATCAATTTTCAAGCCTTTCTGACTTCATTTGATATTTTTCATGCATTTAATGATTTATTTTGATCTAAATGAGCCTGAAATTGAAAAGCACTACAAATGAACTCTCAAAAGGTTGCAACTTCGCATGACATCATAATTTCATCCACATACCAACTTCTAAAGAGTTGAGAGGGTTACGGCAAAAACTTGATGCACTTCGTGTACAAATTGGACAATCTCTTTCGAAGTATGAGGGTTTCGGACGAAAACTCATCTATTACAAAAGGATTTCATTTTTAATAAATTATTTTAACTCCATACTGTTTTTGTGTTCAATATGCACCATTAAAAGGCACATCATCAATTTTCAACCCTTTCTGACTTAATTTGATATTTTTCGTGCATTTAATGATTTATTTTGAGCTAAATGAACTCTTAAAAGGTTGTAACCTGGCATGACATAAAAAATTTCACCCACATAGCAACTTCTAAAGAGTTGAGAGGGTTACGACAAAAACTAGATGCACTTCATGTACAAACTGGACAATCTCTTTCGAAGTAACATGGTTTTGGACGAAAACTCATCTATTCCAAAGTGATTTGAATTTTAATAACTTATTTTAACTCCATACTTTTTGTGTATTCAATATGCACCATTCAAAGGCACACCATCAATTTCCTACCCTTTCTGACTTCATTTGATATTTTTCATGCATTTAATGATTTATTTTGAGCTAAAGGACCCTGAATTTGAAAAGCAGTACAAATGAACTCTGAAAAGGTTGTAACCTGGCATGACATAAAAATTTCACCCACACAGCAACTTCTAAAGAGTTGAGAGGGTTACGGCAAAAACTGGATGCACTTCATGAACAAACTAGACAATCTCTTTCGAGGTATGATGGTTTCGGACGAAAACTCATCTATTACAAAGGGATTTCAGTTTTTATAACTTATTTTAACTCCGTACTTTTCGTGTGTTCAATATGCACCATTAAAAGGCACGTCATTAATTTTCAACCCTTTCTGAGTTTATTTGATATTTTTCATGCATTTAATGATTTATTTTGAGGTAAACGACGCTAAAATTGAAAACCAATACAAACAAACTCTGAAATGGTTGAAACTTGGCATGACATAATAATTTCACCCACATAGAAACTTCTAAAGAGTTGAGAGGGTTACGGCAAAAACTGGATGCACTTCGTGTACAAACTGGACAAACTCTTTCGAAGTATGAGGGCTTCACAAAAAAACTCATCTATTACAAAGGGATTTCATTTTTAATAACTTATTGTAACTCCATACTTTTTGTGTGTTCAATATGCACTATTAAAAGGCACATCGTCAATTTTCAACCCTTTCTGAGTTCATTTGATATTTTTAATGCATTTAATGATTTATTTTTAGCTAAATGACCCTGAAATTGAAAAGAAGTACAAATGAACTCTGAAATGGTTGAAACTTGGCATGACATCCTAATTTCACCCACATAGAAACTTATAAAGAGTTGAGAGGGTTACGACAAAAACTGGATGCACTTCGTGTACAAACTGGACAATCTTTTTTGAAGTATGAGGGTTTCCGACAAAAACTCATCTATTACAAAGGGATTTCATTTTTAATAACTTATTTTACCTCCATACTTTTTGTGTGTTCAATATGCACCATTAAAAGGCACATCATCAATTTTCAACCCTTTCTAACTTCATTTGATATTTTCCATTAAACGTTCGTAGTCGGATCGTCAAAGTCTACTCCACCAAAAATGATAGCCACCATCTCATCGAAAGATAGGGACAACCTCGCCTCTATCAAGTGGTATCAGATTTCCAGGTTGCTCGGTGAGATTTTACTAGTTTTCGTAGTTTAGACCACATCTGTTCTTCATACCTTTAGTCCACAAAAAAGCCACAAAAAATTAGGGTTAGATCATCATATCCGAACCAATCTGAGCCTTTGCATAGTCTTTTCAGTAGTTTGCATTGTTGAATTTGCGGTTACATCGTCGTGTCGAGTTGCTTGTCTTAGTGTCTATTCCTTTAGACTTTCGAGTTCTATTCACAGGTTGTCACGCCGCCACCACATCATCTTCATTGTTGCCATATACCACCACCATCATCACCGCTGCCATATACCACCACCATCATCACCGTTGCCATATATCACCACCCACCATCACTATCCATTGGTGTCCATATATACCACCACAAATCCGCCACCAATCCGAGTCCAGCTAGTTTTAGGTTTAGTTTCGAGATCCTTTTGATTTCGGAATCGTGTTTTGCTACCTACGTAGGTGTCGGAAAAACAGAGTCTGGCATGCTTTGCAGAGCATGTTTTGGCCCCAAAAAAATTCGGCTGAAAATACTTTTTCCCTATCTTGGTTTTAGGTTTTTCGGAGCGTTTTGAGACACTTGCCATCATAGTGATTTTTGTCAAAAAATTTGGTTGTCGTAGCCCCCAAATTGCTCCAGAAAAAGAAAAAAAATAGTCCAACAAATTTCGTGCCCATCTTGCTTATACGACGTGGGAAGAGTTTTGAGACACTCGCCATTGTAGTGATTTTTTTAGCAAAAATAATAGAGCACAAAAAAACGAGGCGCCAAAAAAACAAAAAAAAATTAGAGTGTGCTTTTCCCTTGATTACGTGTAGCGTCGTGATTTGGTTGGTGTTTTAGGCTCGCGTCTCTAGTATGGTCCAGCCTAGGACCAGCACAATACCGTCGTTGAGTGTTTATTCAACCTTGCATCTCTGAATTGATTATTGCTAACCCTTTTTGCTACCATATTATAAGCCATCCCAGCTCCACATACATCTACGTCGTGTGTTTGACACCACCTCGCAATCGCTCTATCCAAGCTTTGAGAGTTTGACTACAACGGTTGCCGACACCGCCTGCTGCTGGGTAGGAACTGGTAAGAATTTGAGATTCGCTTAAAGGATTTGTGACACACCACCACCACCACGTCCCAGTAGTCTATAGGTTTCATATTCTTGTGTGTTTCCTATTTCTGCTAACCATGTCAGGATCACACGACGATGGGAGCGACCGGGAGAGCATGACCAACAAAGCGCTCTATGATAAATTTCAGCAAATGATGGCTGACCAGGTACAAGACTTCGTGACCAACTTTGGAGAGGCCATGGAGAAGCTCGATGGTTTGGAGAAGACATTCGACACCAAGATGGATGCCAAGCTCAATGAGGTGCTTGCCCGTCTACCACCACCAACTGCAGCTCCTATCCCTTTCGAATGACGAGCGCGACGTGTGCCTCTCGGACAATGCCAACATACTGGTACTGTTGATACTGCTTCTACTTCTGTGGCTCCTGCTGATATTGTCGTTGAGCAGGTTGAAGATTATGATGGTGATTACGATGATGAGGGAGAGGTTGCTCCAGATCAGCCGTAGAGACAACCACCATGATACACACCAGGTTGACCACATGGCTACAACCGTAACGGTAGGGCTGCACCACCCCCTCAGGTACGGGATCATGACCATCTCCCTAAACTTAAATTGAATATTCTGACGTTTGAGGGTAGATATGTTCCTGATATATATCTTACATGGGAGTTAGAAACAGAACAATGTTTTACATGCTTACAATTTCCTGAGGATAGACATGTTGCTGTTGTTGTTTGTTCATTCACTAGTTTTAGTTGTGTTTGGTGGTCAGAACATTGTAGAATACACCATGCTAATATTCCAACTACTTGGGCTGCTTTGAAAACGGCTATGCATAATCGTTGAGTGCCACCTTATTATCAACGTGAATTGCTTCACAATTTGCAGTGTTTAAGACAAGGAATTTTTTTGTGGAAGAATATTATCAGGAATAACAAACTGGCATGATTAGATGTGGTATTGTTGAGGAGAGTGAAGCTATGCTTGCACGTTTTATGGGTGGATTAAATAGAGAGATTCAGACTATTCTAGAGTAGAAGGAGTATAACACTATCACTCGTTTATTTCATCTTTCTTGCAAAGCTGAACGTGAAGTGCAGGATCGACAGGCAATGGCGAGAACTACTTTTTCTGCAGGTCGCACTTCATCATGGACGCCACGTACCTCCTCTACTTCCGCACGTCCTGCCGCAACACCACCTACTTCCACCTCCAACTCCAACCGCGATACCAGGAAACAGGCTCCTACTCCACCCTCTGCGAAGAGCACACCTTCCGGGACTGCATAGAGCTCTTCTTCATCTATTGCATCCATATGGCAAACACATGTTGTTATATGCCGTCGTTGCAAGGGTGGAGGTCACTTTGTGAGAGAATGCCCTTCCAAGCGTGTAATGATTGTTACTGAGGATGGTGGATATGCGACCTCTAGTGATTATGATGAGGAGACTTTGGCTCTCATTGCAAGTGAAGAACAGGATGGCGAGGATGCAGAACCAGAGACACACTACATGGCTGCTGATTACGCTGACTGGTATGAAAGTTTAATTGCTCAACATGTTCTTAGTGTGCAGGTTACACAAGCTGAGCACAATAAGAGGCACAACTTGTTCCACACAAAGGGAGTTGTGAAGGAGCGTTCTATTCGCGTCATCATCGATGGAGGGAGTTGTAATAACTTGGCTAGCATGGAGATGGTGGAGAAGCTGTCTCTAACCACCAGACTACATCCTCATACTTATTACATCCAATGGTTCAACAATAGTGGCAAGGTTAAGGTAACACGTACTGTTCGTGTGCATTTTAGCATTGCTACATATTCTGATTATGTGGATTGTAATGTGGTACCCACGCAAGGATGTTCTGTTCTACTTGGTAGGCCATGGCAGTTTGATAAAAAATGTGTACACCATGGTAGGACAAATCAGTATACTCTTGTTCATAAGGATCAAAATATCACTTTGCTTCCTATGTCTCCGGAACATATAATGAAAGATGACATTGCTAGAGCTAGTAAAGCTAAACAGGAGAAAAATAAGAGTGAAAATCAGATTGTAGCACAGGAATTTGAGCAACACCATAAGCATAATAAACCATCATCTAATGTTGCATCCGAAATAAAATTGAAGAGTGGATGTTTACTTGCTACTATATCTGATATTAATGATTTGGATGTTGCTACATCTGTTTGCTATGCTTTTGTATGCAAAGAGGTATTATTTTCATTTGAGGACATGCCTCCTTCTTTGCCTCCTGCTGTCATTAACATTTTGCAGGAGTTCGCTGATGTCTTCCCACAAGACGTGCCACCAGGATTACCACCTATTCGCGGGATTGAGCATCACATTGACTTAATTTCCGGTGCATCCCTACCCAACCGTGCACCATACCGTACCAATCCAGCAGAGACAAAGGAGATTATGCGTCAAGTACAGGAGCTGCTTAACAAAGGTTATATACGTGAATCCCTTAGTCCTTGTGTTGTTCCTATTATTCTAGTGCCTGAAAAGGATGGTACATCGCGCATGTGTGTGGATTGTAGAGGCATTAATAATATTACTATTCGTTATCGTCATCCTATTCCTATACTAGATGATATGCTTGATGAATTAAGTGGTTCTACAATTTTCTCCAAAGTTGATTTGCGTAGTGGATACCATCAAATTCGTATGAAATTGGGAGATGAATGGAAAACAACATTTAAAACTAAGTTTGGATTATATGAGTGGTTAGTCATGCCTTTTGGGTTAACTAATGCACCTAGCACTTTCATGAGATTAATGAACGAGGTTTTACGTGCTTTCGTTGGATGATTTGTGGTAGTCTATTTTGATGATATATTGATTTTTAGTAGATCTTTGGAGGAGCATTTGGAACATCTACGTGTTGTTTTTATTGCTCTATGTGATGCACGTTTGTTTGGTAGGGAAGTGCACCTTTTGCATCGACTGAGTATCTTTTCTTGGCTATGTTGTTACTCCACAAGGAATTGAAGTTGATAAAGCCAAGATTGAAGCTATTGAGAGTTGGCCGCAGCCCAAAATGGTCACACAAGTGAGGAGTTTTCTTCACCTTGCTGGTTTCTATAGGCGTTTTGTGAGAGATTTCAGCACCATTGCGGCGCCTCTCAATGAGCTTACAAAGAAGGACGTGCATTTTTCTTGGGGTACCGCACTGGAAGAAGTCTTCACGGTCTTTAAAGATCAGTTAACACATGCTCCTTTACTCCAACTTCCTGATTTTAATAAGACTTTTGAGCTTGAATGTGATGCTAGTGGAATTGGGTTAGGAGGTGTGTTATTACAAGATGGTAAACCTATTGCGTACTTTTCTAAAAAATTGAGTGGGCCTAGTCTGAATTATTCTACTTATGATAAGGAATTATATGCTCTTGTTCGGACTTTGGAAACATGGCAACATTATTTATGGCCCAAAGAATTTGTTATACATTATGATCATGAATCTTCGAAACATATTAAAAGTCAAGCAAAACTGAACCGTAGACATGCTAAATGGGTTGAATTCATTGAGACTTTCCCTTATGTCATTAAACACAAGAAGGGTAAAGAAAATGTTATTGCTGATGCTTTGTCTCATCGTTATACTAAGCTTTCACAACTTGACTTTAAAATATTTGGTTTGGAGACCATCAAAGATCAATATGTGCATGATGCTGAATTTAGAGATGTGTTGCAGCATTGTAAAGAAGGGAGAACACGGAACAAGTTCGTTATTAATGATGGATTTGTGTTCCGTGCTAACAAGCTATGCATTCCAGCTAGCTCCATTCGTCTTTTGTTGTTACAGGAGGCACACGGAGGAGGATTAATGGGACACTTTGGTGTGAAGAAGATGGAGGACATACTTTCTACACATTTCTTTTGGCTAAAGATGAGACGGGATGTTGAGCGTTTTGTTGCTCGCTGCATTACATGTCAAAAAGCTAAGTCACGACTCAATCCTCTTGGTTTATATATGCCTTTGCCTATACCTAGTGTTCCCTGGGAGGATATATCTATGGACATTGTTTTAGGTTTACCTCGAACTAAGAAGGGGAGGGATAGCATATTTGTTGTCGTGGATAGATTTTCCAAAATGGCACACTTTATACCATGTCATAAAAGTGATGATGCTGCTCATGTTGCTGATTTGTTCTTTCGTGAAATTATTCAGTTGCATGGTGTGCCAAATACATTTGTTTCAGATCGTAATGCTAAATTTCTTAGCCACTTTTGGAGATGTTTATGGGCTAAGTTGGGGACTAAACTACTTTTTAGTACTACATGCCATCCTCAAACTGATGGCCAAACTGAAGTAGTCAATAGATCGTTGTCTACTATGCTTAGGGCTGTTTGGAACAATAAACTGAATTTGCTTATAATCGGTCGCTACATTCTACCACTAAGATGTGCCCTTTTGAAGTTGTGTATATGGTTTCTTACCTCGTGCACCTATTGATTTGTTGCCTCTTCCATCTCGGAGCAGGTTAATTTTGATGCTAAAGAACATGCTGAATTGATATTAAAGATGCATGAGTTAACGAAGGAAAACATTGAGCGTATGAATGCTAAATACAAAATTGCTAGAGATAAGGGTAGAAAACATGTTGTCTTTGCACCTGGAGATCTTGTTTGGTTACATTTGCGTAAGGATAGATTTCCTGATTTGCGCAGGTCAAAGCTAATTCCACATGCTGATGGTCCTTTAAGGTGTTAGAGAAAATAAATGATAATGCATATACACTTGAGCTGCCTGTAGCGTTTTGGGTTAGCCCCACTTTTAACATTGCAGATTTGAAGCCTTATTTGGGTGAGGAACATGACCTTCCGTCGAGGGCGACTTCAGTTCAAGAAGGGGAGGATGATGAGGACATCCCTGCTAATGCTACACCCACAACTCCGACTGCTATACATACAAGACAAATTACTAGAGCTCACGCACGTCAATTGAATTACCAGGTACTTTCGTTTCTTGCAAATCCTTCTAACGTTCATGAACATATGATGCTACCTAAATTAGATACTTCTGTTTTACTTATGAATGAAGGACCTGGCTTGGACAAGAAGGATGACCATGGGAGCGGGATCAAGCATGGATAAGAAGGTGCGCGTGCGGGAAAGAACAATGGAGTTTCTAGTGATGATTTTTCGCACTTTGAAGCCACCATAATGGGAGCAAGAAGCCTTGGACGAAATATGCATGATGCTACTTTATAAAATTCGTCCCTAGGCTAATATAGGTGCTGCGCCACCTTATTGTTGGGCCAAGCCCATGTAATTTGGAATTACCATATAATAGGTTGTTTTTAGAGTCCGTATGTATGGGGAAACTGAGTTAAGGTCGGTTCAGGACCCCTCTGTTGGAAATATGCCCTAAAGGCAATAAGTAAAGTGTTTATTATTGTATTTCCTTGTTCATGATAATCGTTTATTATCCATGCTATAATTGTATTAATTGGAAACATTGATACATGTGTGGATACATAGACAAACACAATGTCCCTAGTATGCCTCTAGTGAACTAGCTCGTTGATTGAAATATGGTTAAGGTTATCTTGCCATGGACATGAGATGTCATTTGATGACGGGATCACATCATTAGGAGAATTATGTGATGGACAAGACCCAAACTACAAACGTAGCTTATGATCGTGTCAATTTATTGCTACTGTTTTCTGCATGTCAAGTATATGTTCCTATGACCATGAGATCATGCAACTCACAGATATCGGAGGAGTACCTTGTGTGTATCAAACGCCGCAATGTAACTGGGTGACTATAAAGGTGCTCTACAGGTGTCTCCGAGGGTGTCTGTTGAGTTGGCATGGATCAAGACTGGGATTTGTTACTACGTGTGACGGAGAGGTATCTCAGGGCCCACTCAGTAATACAACATCACAATAAGCCTTGCAAGCAAAGTGTTAGTTACGGGATCTTGTATTACGGAACTACTAAAGAGACTTGCCAATAACGAGGTTGAACTAGGTATGCAGATACCGACGATCGAATCTTGGGCAAGTGACATAACAAAGAACAAAGGGAACATCCTACAGGATTAACTGAATCCTTGACATAGAGGTTTGACCGATAAAGATCTTCGTAGAACATGTAGGAACCAATGTGGACATCTAGGTCCCGCCATTGGTTATTCACCGTAGAGGTGTCTCGGTCATGTCTACATAGTTCTCGAACCCGTAGGGTCTGCACACTTAAGGTTTGGTGAACTTTTGGTAGTATAGAGTTATGTATGGTGGTTACCGAAGTTTTTTCGGAGTCCCGGATGAGATCCTAGACATCACGAGGAGCTCCGGAATGGTCCGGAGGTAAAGATTCATATATAGGAAGTCCTGTTTTGGTCGCCGGAAAAGTTCCGGGCTTATCGGTAGTGTACCGGGAGTGCCGGTAGTGTCCGGGAGGGGTATTTCGACCCAAGAGGCTTCATGGGCTATGGGAGAGTGAATATCAGCCCTTAGTGGGCTGGTGGAAACTCCCATACAAGGCCCATGTAGCTGGAGAAGAAAACCCAAAAGGAAAAAGGTAGAAAAAGGCAAAAAGGGAAAAAAAAGATGAATCCTAATCCTACTAGGAGTGGAGGAGGTGGACTCCTCCTCTCCTAGTTCGGCCGAAGCCCAGGAGGCTTGGAGACCAAGCTGCCTCCTCTCCTCCTCTCCTCCTATATATACTGGTGGTATTGAGGGTTTTTGCACTAGATTTTCAGCCACGTGCTACCCGTTCCTCCAGTGCATAGTTTCTCCTCTAGATCGGTTTTCTACAGTGCTTAGGCGAAGCCCTACCGGAATTGCTCCACCACCATTGCCGGAGCGCCGTCAGGCTGCCAGAGAACTCTTCTTCCTCTCCACTCCTTCTTGCTGGATCAAGACGGTGGAGATAGTCATCAAGTTGTACGTGTGCTGAACGCGTAGGTGCCGTCCGTTCGGTGCTAGATCGGAAGGATCGTGATCAAGTTCGTGAGACGGATCGTGATCAAGTTCGTGGGACGGATCGTGATTGGATCGCGGGACGCACGGCGATTTGGATCGCGAAAACGTTCGACAACACCAACCGTGTTTCTTGACGCTTCCCGCTTAGCGATCTACAAGGGTATGTGGATCCACTCTCCCTCTCGTAGATGCTCATCACCATGGGTAGATCTTCGTGTGCGTAGGAAATTTTTTGTTTCCCATGCAACGTTCCCCAATAGTGGCATCATGAGCTAGGTCTATGTGTAGATGAGATGTCGAGTAGAAAACAAAAGGTTTGTGGGCGTTGATGCTTAGGTTGCTTCCTCCCTTGGTCGGATTTTGGTTCAGCGGTATTGTGAGATGAAGCGGCCCGAACCAACATTACTCGTACACTTATGAGAGACCGGTTCCCTCGACACAACTTGTTGCTTAGATGGCTTGCGGGTGGCAGTTTCTCTCACTTTAGTTGGATCAGATTCGACCAAGGCGGTACTTGAGAAGGTTGAAAAGCAAATTATGTATCACCGTTGTGGTTTATGCGTAGGTGAGAATCGTTCCTGCTAGAAACCCGTAGCAGCCACGCAAAACATGCAACAACAATTAGAGGATGTCTAACTTGTTTTTGCAGGATATGTTGTGATGTGATATGGCCAATTACGTGATGTGATATATGTGATGTATGAGATGATCATGTGATGTATAGAATTTCACGACTTGCATGTCGATGAGTATGGCAACCGGCAGGAGCCATAGGGTTGTCTTTAATTATTGTATGACATGTGTGTCAATCATTAAGCGCTATGTAATGTTTTACATTATTGCTAAATGGTAGCAATGGTAGTAGAAGCATGCAGGGCGTGACAACCTCGATGGCGAGACGTTGATGGAGATCAAGATGATGGAGATCATGGTGTCGTGCCGGTGACGATGAAGATCATGCCGGTGCTTTCAAGATGGAGATCTAAAGCACAAGTTCATGGCCGTATCATGTCACTTATGAATTGCATGTGATGTTAATCCTTTTATGCACCTTGTTATGCTTAGTACGACAGTAGCATTATAAGGTGATCCCTCACTTAAATTTCAAGATAAAATTGTGTTCAACCCGAGTGTGCACCGTTGCGAAAGTTCGTCGTGTTGAGACACCACGTGATGATCGAGTGTGATAGACTCTACGTTCTCATACAATGGGTGCAAGCCAGTGTTGCACACGCAGAACACTCGAGTTAGACTTGACGAGCCTAGCATGTACAGACATGGCCTCGGAACACAAGAGACCGAAAGGTCGAACATGAGTCATATAGTAGATATGATCAACATAATGATGTTCACCATTGAAGCCACCTCAACTCACGTGATGATCGGACTTGAGTTGGTGGATTTGGATCATGTGACACTCAGATGACCTGAGGGATGTCAATTTGAGTGGGAGCTTTTGTAATTTGATTAACTAAACTCATTATCTTGAACAATAGTCTAAGTGAACTTTCATATTTATGCTGTAGATCAATGGCTCGCGCAGTAGCACCCCTGAATTTTAATGCGTTCCTAGAGAAAGCTAAACTGAAAGATGATGGAAGTAACTTTGTTGACTGGGCCCGTAACCTGAGCATTATCCTCACGGCTTGCCAGAAATCATATGTCCTTGATGCACCGCTTGGTGACCAACTAGAAGACATGACCTCCGAAGACGTTAAGAATGCTTGGGAGGCACATACTGGAGATTACTCAATAGTTCGGTGTCCAATATTGTATGGCTTAGAAACGGGACTTCAAAGACGTTTTGAACGTCATGGAGCATACGAGATGTTCCAGGAGTTTAAGTTTATCTTTCAGAAGAACGCCCGGATCGAGAGGTATGAAACCTCCGACAAGTTCTATGCTTGCAAGATGGAGGAGAACGGGTCTATCAATGAACATATACTCAGAATGTCTTGGTATTCAACTCGTCTAGCGGAGTTGGGAATTGCCCTTCCACTAGAGGCGATCACTGACAGAGTTCTTCAATCACTGCCACCTAGTTACAAGAGCTTTGTGATGAACTATAACATGCACGGGATGAACAAGTCAGTCGCTGAGCTGTTTGCGATGCTAAAAGTCGCTGAGTCTGAAATCCAGAAAGAACATCAAGTGTTGATGGTCAATAAAACCACTATTTTGAAGAAAAATGGAAAATTCAAGGGCAAGGGCAAGAAGGGTAAAACCAAGGGGGATGGCAAAGCAGTTGCTACTCCTGCAATGAAGCCCAAGCATGGACCCAAGCCAGAAACTGAGTGCTTTCATTGCAAAGGAAGTGGTCAGTGGAAGCGGAACTGCCCCAAGTACCTGGCTGACAAGAAGGCGGCAAACGACAACCAAGGTATATATGATATACATGTTATTGATGTGTACCTTACTAGCTCTCGTAGTAGTGCCTGGGTATTCGATACCGGTTCGGTTGCTCACATTTGCAACTCAAAGCAGGAACTACGGAATAAACGAAGGCTGGCAAGGACGAAGTGACGATGCGCGTGGGAAATGGTTCAAAGGTTGATGTGATCGCCGTCGGCACGCTCTCTCTTCGATTACCATCTGGATTAGTGATGAACCTGAATAATTGTTATTTAGTGCCTGCGTTAAGCATGAACATTATATCTGGATCTTGTTTATTGCGAGACGGTTACTCATTTAAATCAGAGAATAAAGGTTGTTCTATTTATATGAGTAATATCTTTTATGGTCATGCACCCAATGTTAGGGGTTTATTCATATTGAATCTTGATAGTGATGATACACATGTTCATAACATTGATGCCAAAAGATGTAGAATTGATAATGATAGTACCACTTTCTTGTGGCACTACCGTTTAGGTCATATTGGTGTAAAACGCATGAGGAAGCTCCATGCTGATGGACTTTTGGAGTCACTTGATTTTGAATCACTTGACACATGTGAACCATGCCTCATGGGCAAGATGACTAAAACGCCGTTCTCTGGAACAATGGAACGGGCGAGTGACTTATTGGAAATCATACACACTGATGTGTGCGATCCAATGAATGTTACAACGCGTGGTGGATATCGTTATTTTCTCACCTTCACTGAAGACTTAAGTAGATATGGGTATATTTACTTAATGAAACACAAGTCTGAACCGTTTGAAAAGTTCAAGGAATTTCAGAGTGAAGTTGAGAAGATCAAGTTCATGCAATCTGATCGAGGAGGTGAATATCTGAGTTATGAGTTTGGCAGTCACTTAAGACAGTGTGGAATTGTTTCACAGTTGACACAACCCGGAACACCACAGCGTAATGGTGTGTCCGAACGTCGTAATCGAACCTTATTAGATATGGTGCGTTCTATGATGTCTCTTGCTAATTTGCCACTGTCATTTTGGGGTTATGCATTAGAGACTGCTGCATTCACTTTAAATAGGGCACCATCAAAATCCGTTGAGATGACGCCATATGAACTGTGGTTTGGCAAGAAGCCAAAGTTGTCGTTTCTTAAAGTTTGGGGATGTGATGCTTATGTCAAAAAGCTTCAGCCTGAAAAGCTAGAACCCAAAGCGGAGAAATGCGTCTTCATAGGATACCCGAAAGAGACAGTAGGATATACCTTCTATCTCAGATCTGAAGGCAAAGTGTTTGTCGCTAAAAACGGAACATTTCTTGAGAAAGAGTTTCTCTCGAAAGAATTGAGTGGGAGGAAAATAGAGCTTGTTGAGGTTATTGAACCTTTACTTCAACCAGAAAGTAGCGCAACGCAGAAAGATGTTTCTGTGGAACCTACGACGGTAGAAGAGGAAGTTAATGATGATGACCATGAAGCTTCGGATCAAGCAGCTATTGAACTTCGTAGGTCGACAAGGCCGCGTACTACCCCTGAGTGGTACGGCAACCCTGTCTTGGAGGTCATGTTGTTGGACAACAATGAACCTACGAGCTATGGAGGAGCAGTGATGGGCCCGGATTCCAAGAAATGGTGAGAGGCCATGAAATCCGAGATGGGATCCATGTATGAAAACAAAGTATGGACATTGGCAGTATTACCTGAAGGGCGAAAGGCCATTCAGAACAAATGGATCTTTAAGAAGAAAACAGACGCGGACGGTAATGTCACCGTCTATAAAGCTCGACTTGTGGCAAAGGGTTTTTCACAAGTTCAAGGAGTTGACTACAATGAGACTTTCTCAGCCGTAGTGATGCTTAAGTCTATCAGAATCATGTTAGCAATAGCTGCCTATTTCGACTATGAAATTTGGCAGATGGATGTAAAAACAGCGTTCCTCAATGGGTTCCATGAGGAAGAGTTGTATATGATGCAACCCAAAGGTTTTGTCGATCCAGAGAATGCTGACAAAGTTTGCAAACTCCAGCGATCCATTTATGGACTGGTGCAAGCATCTCGGAGTTGGAATAAGCGCTTTGATGAGGTTATCAAAGCGTTTGAGTTTATACAAGTTTACGGAGAAGCTTGTATTTACAAGAAAGTGAGTGGGAGCTCTATAGCATTTCTAGTATTATATGTGGATGACATATTGCTGATTGGAAACAATATAGAAATGCTGGAAAGCGTGAAGGAATATTTGAACAAAGAGTTTTTCAATGAAGGACCTAAGAGAAGCTGCTTTCATATTAGGCATTAATATCTATAGAGATAGATCGAGACGCTTAATAGCACTTTCACAGAGCACATACCTTGATAAAGTTTTGAAGAAGTTCAAAATGGAATAGTCCAAGAAGGGGTTCTTGCCTGTATTACAAGGTGTGAAGTTGAGTAAGACTCAATGCCTAGTAACGGCAGAAGATAGAGAAAAGATGAGTGTCATCCCATATGCTTCAGCCATAGGCTCTATCATGTATGCAATGCTATGCACAAGACCCGATGTCAGCCTTGCCATAAGTATGGCCGGAAGGTTTCAAAGCGATCCTGGAATGGAGCACTGGCAAGCGGTCAAGAATATCCTGAAGTACCTGAAAAGGACTAAGGAAATGTTTCTCATTTATGGAGGTGATGAAGAGCTCGTCGTAAATGGTTACGTCGATGCAAGCTTTGACACTGATCCGGATGACTCTAAGTCGCAAACGGATACGTATTCATTCTTAACGGGGGAGCGGTAAGCTAGTGCAGTTCCAAGCAAAGCGTGGTAGCTGATTCTACGTGCGAAGCGGAATACATCGCAGCCTCGGAGGCGGCGAAGGAAGGTGTCTGGATGAAGCAGTTCATGACAGATCTTGGAGTAGTGCCCAGTGCACTGAATCAAATGAACCTGTTCTGTGACAACACTGGTGCCATTGCTCTGGCCAAGGAACCAAGGTTTCACAAGAGGACCAGACACATAAAGCGATGCTTCAACTCCATCCGCGATTACATCTTGGAGAAAGACATAAATATTTTCAAAGTGCACACGCATCTGAATGTTGCAGACCCGTTGACTAAACCTCTTCCAAGGGCTAAACATGATCAACACCAGAACTGTATGGGTGTTCGATTCATTACAATGTAAATCACATAGTGATGTGAACTAGATTATTGACTCTAGTGCAAGTGGGAGACTCAATAAATAAAGTGTTTATTATTGTATTTCCTTGTTCACGATAATCGTTTATTATCAATGCTATAATTGTATTAATTGGAAACATTGATACATGTGTGGATACATAGACAAACACAATGTCCCTAGTATGCCTCTAGTGAACTAGCTCGTTGATTGAAAGATGGTTAAGGTTTCCTAGCCATGGACATGAGGTGTCATTTGATGACGGGATCACATCATTAGGAGAATGATGTGATGGACAAGACCCAAACTACAAATGTAGCTTATGATCGTGTCAGTTTATTGCTACTGTTTTCTGCATGTCAAGTATATGTTCCTATGACCATGAGATCATGCAACTCACAGATATCGGAGGAGTACCTTGTGTGTATCAAACGTCGCAACGTAACTGGGTGACTATAAAGGTGCTCTACAGGTGTCTTCGAGGGTGTCTGTTGAGTTGGCATGGATCAAGACTGGATTTGTTACTCCGTGTGATGGAGAGGTATCTCAGGGCCCACTCAGTAATACAACATCACAATAAGCCTTGCAAGCAATGTGACTAAGTGTTGGTCACGGGATCTTGTATTACGGAACGAGTAAAGAGACTTGCTAGTAACGAGGTTGAACTAGGTATGGAGATAACGACGATCGAATCTCGGGCAAGTAACATACCGAAGAACAAAGGGAACATCATACAGGATTAACTGAATCCTTAACATAGAGGTTCGACCGATAAAGATCTTCGTAGAATATGTAGGAACCAATGTGGACATCCAGGTCCCGCCATTGGTTATTGACCGTAGAGGTGTCTTGGTCATGTCTACATAGTTCTCGAACCCGTAGGGTCTGCACACTTAAGGTTTGGTGACGTTTCGGTAGTATAGAGTTATGTATGGTGGTGACCGAAGTTTGTTCGGAGTCCCGGATGAGATCCTGGACGTCACGAAGAGCTCCGGAATGGTCCAGAGTTAAAGATTCATATATAGGAAGTCCTGTTTTGGTCGCCGGAAAAGTTTCAGGCTTATCGGTAGTGTACCGGGAGTGCCGGTAGTGTACTGGGAGACCTCCGGGAGGGGTATTTCGACACAAGAGGCTTCACGGGCTGTGGGAGAGTGAATATCAGCCCTTAGTGGGCTGGTGGAAACTCCCACACAAGGCCCATGTAGCTGGAGAAGAAAACCCAAAAGGAAAAAGGTGGAAAAAGGCAAAAAGGGAAAAAAAAAGGATGAATCCTAATCCTACTAGGAATGGAGGAAGTGGACTCCTCCTCTCCTAGTTCGGCCGAAGCCTAGCAGGCTTGGAGGCCAAGATGTCTCCTCTCTTCCTCTCCTCCTATATATACTGGTGGTATTGAGGGTTTTTGCACTAGATTTTCAGCCACGTGCTACCCGTTCCTCCAGTGCATAGTTTCTCCTCTAGATCGGTTTTCTGCAGTGCTTAGGCGAAGCCCTGCCGGAATTGCTCCACCACCATTGCCAGAGCGCCTTCAGGCTGCCGGAGAACTCTTCTTCCTATCTACTCCTTCTTGCTGGATCAAGACAGTCGAGATCGTCATCAAGCTGTACGTGTGCTGAACGCGGAGGTGTCGTCCGTTCGGTGCTAGATCGGAAGGATCGTGATCAAGTTCGTGAGACGGATCGTGATCAAGTTCGTGGGACGGATCATGATTGGATCGCGGGACGGATCGTGATTGGATCATGGGACGCACGGCGATTTGGATCGCGAAAATGTTCAACTACACCAACTGCGTTTCTTAACGCTTCCCGCTTAGCGATCTACAAGGGTATGTATATCCACTCTCCCTCTCATAGATGTTCATCACCATGGATAGATCTTCGTGTGCGTAGGAAAATTTTTGTTTCCCATGCAACGTTCCCCAACACCCTCCTCCAAGGGGCCACAAAATTCCCCTCTATTCCCCCATATATACAGCCCTTAGGGCGTCGTTTTAGGGTGGGGTTTTGTTTAGATTACAGGTTCGCCATAGATGCAACTCCGTGTTCTTCGTTTGTGTTCCACAACCAGACAAAGGCGTCATAGAATCCTACTTCATCAATAAAGCTTTCCTCTTATATTCACAATATCCAGATTGCAATCTTAGTTTCTTGCTTGTTCTTCGTTTGCGTGCAGGAAATAGACCCTCCTTGTCAGGTTGATCGTGCTCCGGTGTGGTCAATAACCTCTCGGAGTTGGTTTAGCGATTGCTAAGGCGCGGCGTCATCACACGTTCGTAGTCGGATCGTCAAAGTCTACTCCACCAAAAATGATATCCACCATCTCGTCGAAAGACATTGACAACCTCGCCTCTATCACGAGGCTTCTTCCAGTGATCTACCTCACCTTTGAAATGCTTGCCTTTCTTTCTGACGGGATGCCTGCTATGAAGAAATCGAGGATGCCCCATATACACATTCTTCTTACATTTATCCAAATATATACTGGCAGTATTATCTAAACAGTGCGTGCATGCGTGGTATCCCTTGTTTGTCTGTCCTGAAAGGTAACTGAGAGCAGGCCAATCATTGATGGTTACAAACAGCAACGCATGTAGGTCAAATTCCTCCTGATCTTTCGCATCCCACGCACGTACACCTTTTCCATTCTACAATTGTAAAACCTCTTCAACCAATGGCCTTAGGTACACATCAATGTCGTTGTCGGGTTGCTTGAGGCCTTGTATGAGCACTGGCATCATAATGAACTTCCGCTTCATGCACAACCAAGGAGGAAGGTTATAGATACATAGAGTCACAGGCCATGTGCTATGATTGTTGTTATGCTCCCCAAAAGGATTAATGCCATCTCCACTTAAACCAAACCATACGTTCCTTGCATCCTTTGCAAAGTCCTTCCAGTTTCTCTCGATTTTTCTCCACTGCGAGCCATCAGCGGGCACTCCCAACTTCCCGTCTTTCTTAAGGTCTTCGTTGTGCCATCACATCAACTTTGCATGCTCTTTGTTTTGGAACAAACATTTCAACCTTGGTATTATAGGAGTATACCACATCACCTTGGCAGGAATCTTCTTCCTTGGGCGCTCGCCCTCAACATCACCAAGGTCATCGTGGCCGATCTTATAGCGCAATGCATAGCATACTGGGCCTGCATTCAAATCCTCATACTCACCGCGGTGAGGATGCAGTCATTAGGGCATGCATGTATCTTCTCGACCTCTAATCCTAGAGGGCAGACAACCTTCTTTGCTTTGTACGTACTCTCTGGCAATTCGTTGTCCTTTGGTAGCTTCTTCTTTAACATTATCAGCAACTTTTGAAATGCCTTGTCAGATAAACCATTCTTTGCCTTCCATTGCAGCAATTCCAGTGTGGTACGCACCTTTTTATTGTCATCTTTGCAATTTGGGTATAACCCTTTTTTGTGATCCTCTAACATGCGCTACAACTTCAGCTTCTCCTTTTCACTTGCGCAGTTTCTCTTTGCATCGGCAATGGCCCAACCAGGATCATCAGCGGGCTCATCTGATGCCTCTTCTTCAGCTCCTTCACGCATTGTCGGCTCAGCTTCTTCCCCCATTGTTGTACTATCGTATTCATGGAACCCATGGCCAGGATAGCTTTCGTCATCCTCTTATTCTTCATTCTCTTCCATTGGGACCCCTCTTTCTCCGTACTTGGTCCAACAGTTATAGCCAGACATGCAACCGGACTCAAACAGGTGGATGCGAATGGTTCTTGAGTTAGAGTAATTTTGATCATTCTTATAGCCAGCACATGGACAGTACATAAAACCATCCGGCCGCTTGTTTGCCTCAGCCGCAACCAGAAAAGTATGCACGCCATTAATGAAGTGGGGACAACATCGGTCGTCGTACATCCATTGTCGGCTCATCTTCATTACACAACACCGAAAAGACCAAATTAATACAAGTTCGTACATAAAGTTCATACACACTTGTTCTCCTAAAACAACATACAAACTCTCTAGCTAAAACATTTAAATGCAACAACAAATGCGATAAACATCGCAACTAAGGTAACAATTGATCCAACAACATAGTGATACCAAGCCTCACTATCAATGACATATCTTTTAAATTTTCTAATCTTCAAGCGCACTGCACCTATCTTGATCTTGTGATCATCGACGACATCAACAACATACAACTCCAGTTTCATCTTCTCTTCTTCAACTCTTTTCAATTTTTCTTTCAAGTACTCGTTTTATTTTTCAACTAAATCTAACTTCTTGACAAGAATATCTATGTCGGTTGGAATCTCCGGTTCACATACCTCCTAGATAAAAACATCTATGTCAACTTGATTGGCATAATTGTCATGAACATGAAATGTAACAAAGGGTTATAAAAGAGAGTATATACCACATCCGCATCATAAACTGGACGAGGGCCGACGGGGTATCAAAACCATGCCACTATGTATAACAAACAACCATATAGGTAAGAAAACTATACAAGTAACTAACTAAATTTTACAAACATGGTTTTTTATTATAAAAAGGATAAGAACAAGAGGCTCACCAAGGTGGTGCCGGCGACGGGACGGTGCGGGTGATCGATGGTGGTTAGGACAGCGACAGGAAGGCACTAAGTAAACCACACCTACAAATGCAAAGTAAGAAGCTAATTTGAGCTCAAATTGCATAAATCAAATAAACTACCACATACAAACTAAAACCCACAAATTACTATACTTATAGAGCATTGCAAGAGCTAATCTAGCAATGAGAGATGAAAGGACAAAGTTGCAAACCTTTGTGAACACTTGGATGGATGGGATGCCTCCAAATCTTGACAAATTTTGGCAAAAATGGAGGATGAGCTCGAGGAAGAGAGGAAGAACAGAGAGGAGAGGAAAGGGGAAGAACAGAGGACTCTACTCGGGTTGGCGCCGAAGGGTTTCAATATAGGTGAACCTTTAGTCTCGGTTGGTGGCTCCAACCGTGACTAAAGGTTAGCCTATAGTCGCGGTTAGAGCCACCAGCCGAGACTAAAGGTTCCCGTGGGGCCCAGGCTGACGCCAGCCTGCCACCACACCTTTAGTGCCGGTTCCTGGCATGAACCAGAACTAATGGTCCATAACGAACCGGCACTAATGATGTCCATCACGAACCGGCACTAATGATCACATTAGTGTCGGTTCAAAAGCCAACCGCGACTAATGAGGCGTACGAAAGGTCTGCTTTCTACGAGTGGATCTAGTTAGAATAAGGATAAAAAAGGGCAGCCTAGTGCATGTAGATCCTGCTTGCGCAGGGTCAGAGAAAAAGTTTGAAACTGCATCAAAATCCGTAAACATTTTTAAGGGGTGTACTAAACCAAAACTCATTAAGAAAAAAGATAACCTCAGTGCAACTGTTATGCTATTTTGTTTTCTCTCTTCAACTACAAATTTCCTGTGGAACATAAGAAGTGAATGGCAGAGACACCCAGTATTGCATGATGATGTACATCAAACTGATCACCTTTTTCTTGATTTAAGGGCATCACCTTATCATTATCTCTCTGAGCCACACCCTAAGTTTAGATTACATGAATGCTATTATACTTGATTGAACTAGTGCCAAAAAGACGACATGTTTACAGAGCAAGGAGCAAACCTCATCTTAAGTATAATGAAACCATTACAGTGTCATTACAAAAGTGATACAAATATAAAAGAATGGATGTACAATGGAAGCCTATACTCACTTTAAGCTCTGGCAAAGTTGCTGAATAACTGTGTAAGGGGGATTTCCTTAATAATTATGTAAAGGGGAGAACCACAGACTCTTTCTTCTATCCGATACTTGAGGTTATACATGTAGATGTAATCACAAGAAAAACGATGGCGTCAATAGCAACCGTTAGACTTTTCTAAGGGGTTGTACCGATGCAAAACTCATTGAGAAAACAAAAATGTAAAAACAACTATTATACCATTTTGTTTTCTCTCATCAACTAGAAATTTCTTGTGGAACATAAGCAGTGAATGGCATGCAAACACAGTATGCCATGATGATTGACATCAAAGTGATCACATTCTTCTTATTAGCATCTGCAACTTGTTCAAAAATGGATGCTCTATTTACTTACAGTAATTTATGAATACAGTAGCTAGGTACTAAATAGGTAAATAGAGAAAAAATATCTATAAGAATTTACAATATTATTTTCAGATATGACACATATGTACACTGTCTAGGTAATTAAAAATAGGACATGCGACCGAGGAAAACAACTTCAAGGAAACTGGCCGTGGGAAGATCTTATCTGCCTATACAATGCATACAATCGCTAGATGGATCCATGAGATGACGATGTGGGCATTAGAAACTTGAAATTTTAATTTTGAAAAAGGAGACACTGCTGAGGGCCTACATTCTGCATTCTCTCATAAGTACTTATACATAATTGGTGACGGCTTGATGTCTCTTAGTAAAGCTAGCTATCGTGTTCTGCGTTAATTTATTATTTTTTGAAGTTCACTTTTCAGGTCCCCACACTTGGTTTTTCAAAGTTTGAAATAAGAAAACATAGTGCATATTGAGCACTTTTGTGGCCAATTTGTTTAGTTTTATTTTGAAAGTACAAGATTTTGTAGGAACTGAAAGCACAGAACGTCAAGTTTCTACAATAGGAAAAAAATCAATAGTAAAATGTTCCACACAAAATTATAAAAATAAAAGTCTTACATGAATTGGAACAACATGAAAGCAAATTGTTTAAAACCAAACTGATAAAACGATACAGCGTAATGTCTAGACACTTGACGTCTCCAAGCATTAGGCAATGGCTGTGTTGACCCTTGACATCATGTGCGATGTCAACCATCAACATGTACGGGGCGATCATTGCCGTCGGCCAAGTCCTGTTGCTGCGCAAGGGTAAGGCTCCCATCTTTGACGTCCACCCAGAACTGCTCGACGTCCGTGTCCACATGTTCGCTAGGGAACACGATACCGATGTCACGCACGAGCTGCATTCTCATCGTCCCGTCGCGGCGGCGGGCCAGTTGCAAGTAGGATCTCATGACCGAGCTGTTACTACGCCTGTGGCGAGGGTGCTGCCTAGCCACGCACACGAAGTCAGGTGGCAGCCGAAGCACATATCTGAGCACGTCCCCTTCGAGGGTTGGCAGGTAGAAGCGGCCGCGAACGGAGAGCCCGGTCTTGACAGCGCCGGCCAGGGATCCCCGATCTGCCACAGGGCGTCGCCGGGCTTGGCATGCATGATCACTTCCCGGGGTGGCCCCACCGTCACATACAACACCACGGCTGGATCAACCTCGCCGTCATCGTAGACCAGTCCTGCCGCGTTCCACTGGATCGGCCAGGGTGGGTTCTCGAGGAAGACGTCGGGCAGGTCGGCGACGGCGCCGGTCACCGGGTTGAACAGACGCATCTTCCAACCCGAGGCTAAGAGCACCAAGAGGCCCTCGGCCGTGGCGACGACGTCTCCGTACTCCGGAGGGATGTGCAACTTGATGGATGCGCCGGTGAGATTGTTTACGAATCTGGCCTTCTCGTCGATTCGTGTATCGCCTTTGGCCATCTCCCAGTGCCGCAGGAAGAAGCGCGGGTCCATGCCCATCAGCTTAGGGTCGGCGGTGGCGGTCCTCCACGGCTTGCACACGCCTCTCAGTGCCATGTAGTCCTTGACGTCGGACAGCAACACCAGGTCCGCCACCTTGGGTAGCTGGTCGGCGAAGACTATTTCCCAGTTCCGCTCCTCCTCCGTACAGATGCGTACGCTGCAAATCAAGAGAAGAGAGATTCATTCCATCTATGCGGATTCTTTTTAACTTGGAATTGTGAAGCATTTGAACTTAGGAAATTAATCTTGCAACAACAAAATATACAAACTAGATCTAATCCGTAAGAGATATAGCTATATGCATGCGAATAGTGTACCGACCGTTTACGGCCGCGTCCCTCGGCGTCGGTGTCAGCGATGAACGGCCGGCCAATCACTGGCGCTGGCGCGGCTGCAGGGGCGTTGGTGGCGGCGGCGGCCACAGGGAGCTGCGGTTCCATTGCGCCTAGGGTTGTGTCGAAGGCAGGCTGGCCTAAGGCCGTGGTGGATTGGGGTTTTAAATGGCTGGCGGACAGCTACAAGTGGAAAGAAACGCTGTACGCAGTGGTATCGATGGAACGGAAATGGAAAGCTGCTAGGCGGGGAGGCTGTCACAGGTGAGGAGATTAATTATATTACCAGGTGTAATCTCTCGCCATAAATTAATAGGGCACCGTTGGATGCCAGTATGCCACCGTCTGACAGTTAGCTGTTTACTTGATTGAATCGGAGGAATAAAGGAGTCGCGGACGTGCATACATCCAGTGCACTTCTAACGTAACAACAAAATCTATACACAAGATCTAATAATCGGTAAAAGATAGCTATATGCATTTGTATATGTATGTTAGATGTGTATAGGTCCCTTTTATGTATATCCCGTTGTATAAGGGGCTTCATACATTTTACGTCACATGTATTCCCTTCGTTCATAAATATAAGTTTTTTCGGAGATTTTACTAAAGACTATATACGGATGAATATATGTTAGCTTTAGAGCGTAGATTCACTCATTTTGCTTCGCATATAGTTTATTGTGGAATCTCTAAAAAGATTTATATTTAGGAAAAGAGGGAGTACATGTATTGGCCTTTGGCCCGAGTGAATGTAGTTGTTCATTCCTCAACATGGTATCAAATATTAGGTTAGCCTCTCTTTCTCACGTTGCAACTCTGTGCCTGCTCCCCTCCCGCTATCACCGCTGCTAGGCCCTGCCCTGCTTCCCCGGCCGCTGCCCCCTTGCCGCCCCTCCGGCTAGGTGCTGCTCTCTTCTGGCTGGGTGCTGCTGGTGCTGCTCCTCGATCTGGCTGGCCGCCGTCTGCCCTGGCATCCGCCGCCCACCTTCTGATCACTGCCATCCCGGACCGATTGCTATTACCGCCCCCCGTCCAGCCATGACCGCCCTTGTCTGTCTGCCGCCATCGCAACCGCCCCCCCTCCCCGCATCTGCGCCGCTCCTGGGTAGGCGCTACCACCACCCCAGGCTGCTAACGCCACCACCCCAGGCTGTCGTGCCCCTTCCCGCTCGTGAGCAGCCTCTAGTGTGCCCCTGCTTCATGTGTCTGCTCCTCAACAATGTGTACCCAGCGTTTATGGCAGCCATCATTGGGGCCGGAGATGAACTGTTGGCCAATCGCCGATGCGGCTGCACGAGTGATGTTGGAGGCGGGTGATACATGGTATTGTGGTTCCATTTGGTGGCTAGTGTTGTTGGAGGGTAGGTTGGCTTCCGGAGGCTTGTATGGGTTGGGTTTAAATGCTGGCCAGGAACGTTGCGTCGATCAAACAAAAATGGGAAGGTAGTAGAGGGACAGGAGGTTACAGCTATGAGACAAGATTAACTATAAGACCAGTTGTATTTATTCATCATAAATTAAAAGTCCCGGGTTCTTTGATGTGTGAATGACCGCGACATGTTCATATCCGTGAGCCAAAAGGCACAAACGGTCCCGATCAAGGTAAGGCGTCAGGCGTGGGTTACCGTGCGTGAGATCGCAAAGTGGTCTCATGTGTTACATGCTGGATTCATATGTCTTAGGATTGGGGTCCCGACAGCGTTGTTATGAGAGCTGAACTGCATGTAGGTTTACGAAGCCAAACTGGTCGATGTTGAATCTAGTAATGCTCTAGTTATATAAGGGAATTGATTGTGGAAGGGAACGTAAGGCTCTTTTTACTCCTTTCCTCAAGTTATTCTATTCTGGGTCACTCTCTTCTCTTTCTACGGGGATTAAGAACTAGGCTTCTTATCTATCTGTTAGGATGACGAGTTACTAGATCACAGACTCATATAATGGTTGTTTGTGACAAGTCTTGTTCTCATCAGAGTCGTGAGAAGTGATGCCTATGTTCTCTCTGTGCCTTGAACCATGATGTTGAGTGGTTCTACTGCCAAATCTTGTACAGGTTGCCTCACATCTCATGCCCGTACAGCCGTATGCTATCTGAGTTATCCTAGGAATCATTGTATGTTAGTGTTCTCCCTTGATTCTGAATCCTGGTTGGTCCTTCAGGATGTCGCCAGTTAATCGGAGATCTGCTGGTTGTAGTCAAAATCATGGAGGTGGTAGGAATGAACAAGATCTTCCTGACCAACCCTCGTTGGCAAAGATTATGCTAGAAATTGAGAGGAACAAGCGTGCCACCAACCGTTGGTTGGAGCACATCGAACAGAATACAACCCATCAACGCAATGAGCTAGTATCCATCAGAGACTTCATCAAATTGCAACCTCCTACCTTCCAGAACTCCATTGAGACACTAGATACAGATGATTGGCTCCATAACTTCAACAACAAGCTGCGTTATGCAAACGTGGCTGAAGGAGACAAGGTCACCTATGCAGCATATCACCTTCAAGGTTCCGCTAGCATATGGTGGGAGAACTTCATGGCCATGCGACCGACCGGCCAAGTTACTTCATGGGAAGAATTCTGTGAGGCTTTTCGTGAGCATCATATTCCACAGGCCTTGATAGATCATAAGCAAGAAGAGTTTTGCAACCTGACCCAAGGCAAGATGGATGTGGATGCCAATAGCCGTGAATTTGAACGCGTTGCGCATTATGCCCTGGAAAAAGTATCCACAGATGCCAAGAAGCAACCAAGGTTTAGGAAAGGCCCTAACCCGAAGCTTCGTCATGATCTTAGTCTGCATGAGTTCATCAGTTTCCAGGGTCTTGTGAACAAAGCAATCCAAGCAGAAACAAGACGGATGACCTACGAGGAATCCCACAAGCATACCCGTGATGTTGGACCATCTTCAACATCTACATCCCAGAAGCGTAGGATATGGATCCCGAATGTTGCTCTTCCTCCGAGATATGCACCGAGGCCATCCTATGTCCCTCCTCGTCTACCGATGCCATGTGCTCCCCAAAAGAACCTCATCAACCGAGTGCTCAACTCGGATCCACGTCTCATTCATGGGGCATGCTTCAAGTGCAGTCGTCCCGGACATTATTCGAAGAATTGCCCTTTGTGAGCAAATGTTGCCAACCAATTAATATTTTGTTTTTGAATTGTAGATACTGTAATATAACTTTTCCATGGCTTATACCACCAAGACAATCGATAGTTTCATCAAAACGAGCAAAACAATGCATCAAAAACAGAATTGTCAAAAACAGGACAGTCTCTAGTAATCTGAACATTCACCATACTTATATAATCCAAACAATTATGAAAAAAATAGGAAGTGGTCAATAATTTGTATAAAATTATTGTGTAAAAATTACAGAATATTTTCACATTCCAGTAAAATATAGAAATTCAAACATTGCAGCAACAGTTTCTGTTTTTACACAGCACATATCAAACAAGCAATTTAAACATCCTAAAGGTAATTCTTGGCACATTATTTTTATAATAAAATGGATTTTTACAAGGGGATAATTATTTTTGTTGAAAATTTTCTGTAATCAAGATTCACAAAGTTTTCATGGGCATGAACAAAGTTTAAGGCTAGCCCCCACTTCAATGTTGCTCGTCTTTCTCACTTTCACTTTTCTTTTTGAAAAGGTTTAAAGTTCCCCACTTTATTTTTTTGTTTTTAAACTAAATAAAAACACACAACAGAATAAAATGACTCTCTAAAACTTCCGGGTTGTCTACCTGGCAGCGCTTTCTTTAAAGCCATTAAGCTAGGCATAAAGTACCCAAGTAGTGGATCCACACAGATCCAAAGGTATATCAAAGCCAATTTTAATTAGCAATGATTTGTAATTAACTAGTGAGCACAAAGTGATATAAATCATGTGAAAATGAAGTCTAACTCTCTTCCTATGAATTCGCATGTCATAGAAGAACGATTCATGCACACAAAGTAAAGACCAATGCATAGTATAAAAAGTTTCGTGCAATTTTATCGTATTGAAAACATAGAGAGGTGGAGATGTAGTTCCTCTCTCATAATAATTGCAAGTAGAAGCAGAAAGCACATGCATATTATATTCATTAAAAAACTCACGTGCAATAGGAAAACGCAACCCATCAATATAATCCTTAATAAGTGCCAACTTCTCCGATATAGTGTAGTATGGAGAATTCAAAAAGATAATAGGACTATCATGTGTGGGTGCAATAGCAACAATTTCATTCTGAACATAGGGAACTACAGAAATTTCATCTCCATAAGCATAATTCATATTGGCATCATGGCCACAAGAATAGCTAGCATCAAGTTCATCAAAAAGGGATATTTCAAACGAATCCAAGGGATCATAGATATCATCATAGCATTCATCCATCGGTAGTGTGAAGGGGGATTAAACAATGTATGATTTTAATAGTTCCTCTCATTAGAAGGTGGTCACGGGTAGCTAGTCCGTTCTTCCTCCTTTTTTTCTTCGCTCTCCTCCTCATCTTTTTCATCCAATGAGCTCATAGTGTCATCAATTTCCTCTTCCATAGATTCCTGCAAAATATTAGTCTCTTCTTGGATAGCAGAGACTTTCTCAATAAATTGATCAATATGGGCATTATATCCATAATTGTCATAATAATAACGAAGTATAGCCATATTTTGGGATCGGTAAGCATCATCATCATAATCTTCATACTTTTTAAACAAAGGTTCAATTTCATAAGCACCCTTAAAAGCAACAAACTCTTCTATTTGTTCCACATCATAGTAATCATATATACCATTATAATAATAAGCCAAGGTTTCATTATCATGAAATTTACATGAAAAGGGAAGGTCTTTAGCCTTCATCCTAGAGCAACAAGTAATATCATATCTTAAGCATAGATTCCAAGAATACCGTTTCAACATATAAATTTGATTCCAAAACAGTTTCCCTTTTTGAGTCAAGCGATAATCCCTAAAGTATTCACATTGATCCAATGTGTATCCCATTATATAATTGAATGAGGTTTTCTCACGATTATTAAATTATTGCATAATATCTTTCACATAACGAGCATCGAGCGTTTTAGGAGGTTCCTTATCTCCATGAGTAGCAAGTACACCTAATTTTTTTTGGTGTTTCATGTTCCATATCCATAGCTAAATATAGAGAACAACTTAGAACAGCAAATAAAGTCTACTTAGTGATAAAGCAAACAAGCACACACAAGAATATGCACCCCATGCTATTGCTCCCTGGCAACGGCGCCAGAAAAAGGTCTTGATGACCCACAAGTGTAGGGGGTCGGTTGTAGCCTCTTTCGATAAGTAAGAGTGTTGAACCCAATGAGGAGCTAAAGATAGAACAATTATTCCCTCAAGTTATATCGACCACCGACACAACTCTACGCACACTCAACGTCCGCTTTACCTAAACAAGTATAAAACTAGAAGTAGTTTGTAGGTGTAACGGGATAGGTTTGCAAGATAATAAAGAGCACGTAAATAAAATATAGGGGCTGCTAAGATAAAGTAACAATTAAGTTAGGTAAATGGGTGTATAAAAGTAGTCTTAGGAGTTGCGGAATTGTCCCTATGAAATCGATAACTAGACCGGTAACCATTATTGCAATTTTATATGAGGGAGAGGCATAAGCTAACGTACTATCTCTACTTGGATCATATTCACTTATGATTGGAACTCTAACAAGCATTCGCAACTACTAAAGATCATTAAGGTAAAACTCAACCATAGCATTATAAGGTATCAAGTCCTCTTTACTCCCATATGCAACAACCCACCTACTCCGATTTATGATTCTGTCACTCAAGCAACCCATCATAGGCAAATCATGAACACATTGAAACACTCTACAACGAGGATCCCTCACGCTTGCGCGACACAGAGAGCACCATATGACAGCACCAATAATAAAACATGCAACTCAAACCAACCATGATCATCAATCAACCCATAGGACAATAAAAATTTACTCAGACATCGTAGGATGGCAACACATCATTGGATAATAATATGAAGCATAAAGTGGAAATTGAGCACCATGTTCAAGTAGAGGATATAGTGGGTTGCGGGAGAGTGGACCACTATAGATAGATGGGGTGAAGTTATGGAGGTGTTAGTGAAGATGGCGGAGTTGTTGGAGTAGATCGCCGTCACGATGATGGCCCCGGTGACGTTCGGTGCCACCGAGAGAGAGGGCAAGAGAGCCCCCCTCCTTCTTCTTCTTCGTTGACCTCCCTCCTAGATGGGAGGAGGGTTTCCCCTCTGGTCCTTGGCCCCCATGGTGTCGGAGGGGCGAGAGCCCCTCCGAGATTGGATCTGTGTGTGTGTGTGTGCGCGCGCGAGCGCGCGTGTATGTTTCCTTCTCTTTCTGCGCTCCCAGATTCTGGTCTTTCACCGTTTCTTAAATATCCGGAGATCTGTAACTCTGATCGGGCTGAAATTTTGAGGGAATTTTTATTATAAAGATATCTTCCTTGTGGCAAAAGGAGAGCTCCAACCGCTTTAAGGGGTGACCACAAGGGCCCGGGGGTAGGCCGCGCCCCCTGGCTTGTCGTCACCTCAGGCATCGTCTCGCATTGATTCTTTTTCCAAAAAATCTCATATACTCCATAGAAAATTTCCGTAAGTTTTTATCATGTTTGGACCATTTGGTATGAATATTCTGCGAAACAAAAAACATGCAACCAATAGGAACTCGAACAGGGCACTGGATCAATATGTTTGTCCCAAAAATAGTATACAAAGTTGCCAAAAGTATATGAAAGTTGTGAAATATTGGCATGAAATAATCAAAAATTAGAGATATGACGGAGACGTATCAGAGCCCATCGTGGAAACTCGCCAGAGCTCCAAACCTCTCCGGGGGCCATACGTACGTACGTCTTCCAGCCCAATAGAGCTTCATTACATCGGTGTTCTTAAACACAAGTAGAGAACAGTAGACGCACATAATGCCTTTTTGTTTCTTGTTCTTACCACTATGTAGTTTTTCCTATCTGTTTTCCAGTTCACACGGCCTATTATTATCCTCATTTTTTTTATCAAGAAATCATATGTTCTTTCCTCTATTTAAACCTATACAAAAGATAAATTATATCATGTTCTTGTTAAGAAGCAAGCCAACAAAAACAATGTACAGAAGTAGCAAAAGACTAATAGATATTCCTTCATCCGGTGTTTGTTGATGCTTCATGATCAGGAATTTGGCTTACAACTTACATGTTCTTGATTTCGTGCAATAAACCATTAATCAGCTGGATTGAGTGTCATGTTATAATAGAGATGTGAAAAGATGCTATTGACAATGTCAATGCTATATCATGTAGTAACTTATAGAGGTGTGAAATAATGCAACCCGTGACAAACCTGTCTGGTAACTGACACTTCAGGAGCTCCAGCTCCTTAGCGAGGCACTATATCTCATGAGCCTGGTCTAGAACAGGACGGTTATCAACTAGCATGTAGTCATGGAACTGCTCCATAGTATATAGTTCGCTTCCAGCATCGGTTGCGCCGAACTTAGCTTCGAGCGCATGTCACAAGTTTTTGGCAATGCACATATGGAGATATGCGTCAACCAACTTGTCTCTGATCATAGTAAGAATGGCTCCCACAAAGACAGTGGTGGCCTCCCTGAACGCGTATGACTTTGAAAAAAATGAATGGGGTGGTGCTCATTATTGACTTTGAAAGCTTATGACAAAGTCAAGTGGTCTTTTCTTCAACAGACTCTTAGCATGAAAGGATTTTCTACAGAATATCGTACAATGATCCATAGCTTTGTGGCTGGAGGTAGTGTGGCCATTAAAGTCAACGATGACATTGGCAACTATTTCCAAACGAACAAAGGATTGCGCAAGGTGACACAATATCGCCCATGCTATTCAATATAGCGGTGGATATTTTAGCGGTCATGATTGAGCACGCCAAGGTTGATGGACAAATAGATGGGGTAGTAAATCACTTTGTTGACGGTGGCCTATCTATACTTCAATATGCCGATGATAAGATTCTTTTCGTGGATCATGACCTTCAGAAAGCAAGAAATTTGAAATTAATTTTATCATCTTTTGAGCAACTCTCAGGTCTTAAGATCAATTTCCATAAAAGTGAATTGTTTTGTTTTGGCGAGGCTCAAGACGAGGCCCACCTGTACGCTGAAATGTTCGGATGCGGGTTGGGCGAATTTTCGATCACTTATTTGGGGACGCTGATACATTATCGGAGACTCACAAATGCCGAATGGAAGCACATCGAGGAGAGACTCCAAAAAAGATTAAGTATTTGGAAAAGTAAACTACTATCTCTGGGTGGAAGGTTGGTCCTCATAAATTCAGTGCTAAGCAATATGGTACTATATATGATTTTCTCCTTCCAGTTGCCGAAAGGAGTACTACATAGATTGGATTACTTCCGATCGAGATTCTTTTGGAACGGAGATGGTGAGAGAAAGAAATATCGGCTGGCAAAATGGAGTGTGGTTTGCCGTCCCAAGGACCAGGATGGGTTGGGCATTCATGACCTTGAGGTCAAGAACAGGGCCCTCCTCGGCAAATGGTTGTTTAAGTTGTTAACAGAAGATGGTGTATGGCAAACCCTCCTAAGGAGAAAATATGTTGGTTCGAAGGTGGTATCCCGAGTATACTGGAAGCCTAGGGACTCCCATTTTTGGACGGGACTAATCGCAACGAAGAAATATTTCTTCCGCTGTGGTTCCTTCTCGATTAAGGATGGCTCGGAAATTAGATTCTTGGAGGATAAGTGGCTAGGCAATGCTACACTTCACGAACTATCGCCAAGGTTGTGGAATGATTTCCGCCAAATGTGACGTTCGGAAGGGATCTATTTGGACCGAGACTATAGTCGTGAAACATACTGCTCCAACGGTTAACCATCGTAAAATTGTCACAAGGGTCCGATGTATTCCGTTGGAACCTACATCGGAATAGAGTCCATGTATATAGCTTTGATCCAGTCTGAGGTGCCAGTAGATAATAATAAGAAAATCTAGAAGATGAAGATACCTCTTAAGAATAAAATCTTTGCATGGTATCTTCGTCACGGAGTCATTTTTACTAAAGATAACCTTATTAAAAGAAATTGGTATTGAAGTACACAATGTGCCTTTTGTCCGCATGATGAGACAATTAGACATTTGTTCTTTCAAAGCAAATTGGCTCGTTCTACATGGTTAGTCATCCAAATAGCTTTTTGGCTTGTATCCTTTTTGTACTGTTGCTAATAAATTTGGTAACTGGTTACATGGGATTGATTACAAGTTTAGAATTCTTTTCAGGATGGGACCGCTTGCCGTGATTTGTTCAATGTGGCTATGTACAAATGATAGAGTTTTTTAATGATAAAAATACTTTTCTTATGCATGTTATCTATAGATGCACTGAGACGCTTCATTTATGATCCTCTACAACGAGTGGAGAATCGAAACCTATTTACGGAGGTGTGTACACGATTGGAGGCTTCGGCGAGGGATACTTTTACCCGACATGAGTGGCAGCATGATCTTAGGATTGGCCCACGTATGACTTAGACGTTATACAGATTCTTCATGTTTCTTTGTATTCCGCCTTTTTCTTTCTTTTTGATTTGGTGAGAAAATTTTACGGACGTTTGAGGGATCATATTTGCCAGCGGTGGTTGGAGATGCTCTTAGACAGCCCTTGCGAGCCCTTGGACGAGCGTGCGGAGGCGAACAGGTGTTGCACATCATCATCTTTTTAAGTAGTAATTGGTTAGAAAAGGTTCAAAATATTCTGCCAATACGAAAGTATCAATCTTCTTTCTTGCATGCCAATTCGAAAATATTCTGCCAATACGAAAGCTAGCTTGTACACCGGCTACCTTGAGCTTGCTCGATCGATCCACGAGCGTGCGTGAGTGCGTGCGTGCGTCCAATCCAAGAAAACGAGTGGCTGGCTCCCGTGCGTGGCGTCCGTTCCGTGCTCGTTTGGTGCGATCTGGATCCGGAAACGGTTTTCCTCCAAACCAAAGGATCGAAACACACTCGTTCTCGTGCATCTCTTTCTACCACGCGCCGAGTCGGACCGCTACTTCTCCATCGATCGAGCAGTGCTACCCCTACTAGTACTATATAAGTTGCAGCCTCCAGCTTGGATCTCTCCATCAAACCAAGCCATCAAGCTCCGGCGGTAATTAATCAACAGTCCACGAACACATACGTACGCCAGATCGATCCAAGAGCCAGCCAAAGAAGCAGCAGATCGATATGGGGTGCAGCATGAGCCGCCTCCTCAAGACCACCGTCACGTTGCTCATCCTAGTCCTTCTCTTTATGCCCGGGGCCATAGCCGCCGCAGCAAGCTTCGATGCCTCACGAAGCCAACAGCTGCCGCTGCCGCGTGGGACGGTCCATGGGCCAGAGAGCGTCGCTTTCGACGGCCTGGGGCAAGGCCCCTACAGCGGCGTCTCAGACGGCAGGATCCTCAAGTGGAACGGCGACAAGCTAGGATGGACTACATATGCGTACGGGCCCGGCTACGATAGCCAGACGTGCACGCCCACCAAGTTCAGCCGGGAGACTGAGAATGAAAGAGAGAGCCGTTGCGGCCGTCCGCTCGGCCTACGCTTCAACGAGAAATCCGGAGACCTGTACGTGGCCGACGCGTACAAGGGACTCATGCGGGTTGCGCCGGGCGGCGGGGAGGCCACCGTATTGGTCAATCACGTTGACGGCTTCCCCTTACGCTTCACCAACGGTGTTGACGTCGATCAAGTTACGGGTCGGGTCTACTTCACGGACAGCTTGATGCATTATCAAAGGACTCGACGGGCCGCCTCATGAGCTATGACCCAACAATATCGGATGTCACGGTGCTCCAAGCGGGCATGACGTACCCAAATGGTCTCGCGCTCAGCGCCGATCGGACCCACCTCATGGTCGCGTCTACCGGCCCGTGCAAGCTGCTAAGGCATTGGATCAATGGGGTCAACGCAGGCAAATCCGAGCCTTTTGCCGACCTGTCGGGATATCCAGATAACGTGAGGCCCAACATGAAAGGAGGTTATTGGGTGGCGTTGCACCGAGAGAAGAATGAGTTGCCCTTTGGTCGTGATAGTCATCGTCTCGCTATCAGGGTCGGTAACGATGGGAAGATTGTTGAGGAGATGAGAGGATCAAAAAAGGTGAGGCCAACCGAGATCATGAAGAGACCAAGTGGCAAAATCTACTTGGGTTCCGTAGAGCTCCCTTACGTCGGTGTTGTTAAGAGCAAGTAGAGAACATTAGATGATGCATAGGATGCCTTTTTGTTTCTTGTTCTCATTGTTCAATATAAAAAATTTAAATTAGTTTATCGGTTCGGACAACTTATTGTAACCTACATTTTCTATCAGCAAATCAGTTGTTCTTTCCTCCATTTTAAGTATTCCCTCCGTAAAAAAATAGAAAAGCATTTAGATCACTGAAATAGTGACCTAAACGCTTTTATATTTGTTTACAGAGGGAGTATATACAATCTAAATACTAGCATGCTCTTATTTATTAGTTTTGCACCACTGTCATGCATGCTCTTATTAATAAGATGACTCACAAATGTTCGTCGATGCGGTGGTTGTCGTGGCCATCTGCAATGCTTGATAGCGCTGCTATCTGACTAGATGAAAGTTGAATAAAACATATATCCAACTAGATGAAACTTGAATAAAACCTGTACCGAGACCTCAGCGCGGGATTAACCTGGTCAGGACGCCCGACCAATGCGTAGCAACAAAAGTCTGGCAGGGGAATGAAAATTCAACGGCGTCGCCGTAGCGGGAGTTGGTAAAACAACGGCCAAGGCGACTAGGCACCCCGCACGGACCTGCCTCGGGGGCCATCTAGGCCAAACCAAACCTGCCGCACCCATCTAGGCCTCGTCGGTGATTTCTCAAAATAAGAAAAATCTAGGCCTCGTCGGCCATCGTAAGATAGTAGACTTGCATCCTGGTCGTTCCTTTTGGCCCTTCTTTTCCTTTGGTCTGCTTGCTCTGTTCTGTAGATTCAGAACATAGAACACCTGCATGTAGTTGAACACCTGCACGTAGGTTCGGGTTTCAGGTGTCATGTCAACTTGGGGCCCAACACCGCACGGCGCGCGTCACCCTAGAAAGCCACAAGATCATACCGCCGCCAGCATGAATGAGGACACGGAGACGAGGCCAGCTATGCCTTCACCACGCAAACTTAATATCGGACAAGAGTTCCTGCACACCCCAATATAATTAGAAGGGAAAGGACATGGCCAAATTTACAGAAAATAAACAAGGCCTGAAGCATGATCTAGTATCCGATCCCTGAAGATCCAGTTTTTCAGAGTTATCTCGAAGCAATCGCGACATGTCCATCTCGAAAACAAAGAGATTATTCCATTCTAGACTAATCACCATGCTTTTGTAATAAGCACATAATGGATGCTGTAATGTTCACTTTCAGTACATGGGAGGACTGAATAAAGTAGGAGAAGGACCTTAAAATGCTAGAAGATGCAACCGCCAACAGAGCAACAATATATTCTATCTCAAGAAGAAACAAATATATATCAATATATGCATTCAACACAATTGTGGAAATAATGAACAAATAATCAGTCAAGGTCAGATGCAGTATAACTAAACTCGCTGTTGCGTGGCCCTGGTCATCTACTTACCAGAAACTGCTGCTGCGAAGAAGAAACACTATCATCGGTTTCCTTAGTTTCCAATGGAATCAAAGAGCCCGCAAGGCCGCAGCAGACTTATCAACAGGTTAGAAAATCGTAGGTTCAAGTGGTGGACCTGCGTCTTGCCTAGATTAAGGAAAATATTGTCCAGTCAAAGAAACCATAGCTGGACAACATGAAATGTTAATTAATTGCTGGGGCAAATTAGTACTCCCTCCGTTCCTAAATGTAACATCTTTTAAAGATTCCACTATAAACTACATACGGATGTATCTAGACACGTTTCAATGTGTAGATTCATTTATTTTATTTCGTATGTAGTCTATAATAAAATATCTAAAATGTCTTATATTTAAAAACGGACATAGTAAGTGTCTAAGTGGTAAGTGCAATGCTGTGTTCCAACACTCTCTAATACCAAAAAGAACGAGCAGATTACATAACGAGGAGATGCACAGCATATAGAGACGGGAACATTTGAAACCTAGGTGTATATACATTCTATACGTAATTCTTTTTTAGTAATTCAATAAAAAGTCAAAAAAATCTGAAAATATTTTTAAAATAAACTTGACCTTTCATCGTACTTGTGAGAAAATTTCCACACAAAGAAAATTACATTTTGACTTCTTTTAAAGAAAGATAAATTTTCGGTCAAAATAGTATGAACAGTGACCTATAATAGCAAATAATTTTTTATCTTCTTTGCCCAGAAGTCAATGTTGGTTTTATTTAGTGAAAATTTATATAATAGTGCAAAACAAAGTCAAGTTTAATCAAAAAATACTTTAGAACTATTTTGACTTTTTAATTAATTATAAAGAAAAACCTCATATAAGGTGCATATACAACAAAAACCAAAGTGTATTTCCCCAACATATAGGCGCTAAAGTGCATTATTACAAAATTTATATGAAGCCACAGAGCCAGCTCGGGCTCAATACAGGCTCTATCTCAGTACAACAACTGAAACTAGGGTTCTAAATGTAAGTAAAACTACAAAGCGGCCTCCTGGTGTAATGGGGATGACTGGTGACGTGTGTTGGCGTCTGATGTACGCCGCCGATCTCGAGCACATGCGGCACCTCTCGCTTGACGACGACGAGCTCCTCTTCCATCGTGACCTGCTCCACGTCGTTCTCTTCGACAGGCATGGAAAGATGGTGGATGCACGCTACATACGGGAAGGTGAATCCATTGACATCGGATGTTTGGTTTGGTTTCCATGTCATTTTGCCAGGGTTCGTGAGAGAATCCCGTCGACCGGCGGGTATGCTCCGGTGGGACGGTGAGATCCAGCTAAGTTGGCCCCTGATGCGGTTCACGATGTCAAGTGTGGTGTGCAGTTGGTACACGGACACACGATCCCGCCCCGGTCCAACGACCTTGGGGTCCTTGGGACAGCCCTACTCCGTAATGCTTCCTTATGTTGGTGTTGTTAAGCACAAGTAGGGAACGGCAGATGATGCATAGGATGGCTTGTTGTCTCTTGTTCATGGAACTAAATGTCAAAAAATATATTCAAATTAATGTTTCGGTTCGGACGATCTATTGTAATCCTCATTTTCCATCAACAAATCATTATTTGTTCTTTCCTCCATGTTTTAAAAATAAATTATATCATGTTCTTACTAAGAAGACTCAGAAATGCTCCTCGATGCGGTGGTTGTTGTGCCCGTCTGCTATGATTGATAGCGCTGCTATGCGACTAGATGCAACTTGAATAAAACCTGTATCCGACAAGATGAAACTTGAATAAAACCTGTACCCGAGACCTCATCGCTGAATCACCCCGGCTGGAAAGCCCGAGCAATGTGTAGCAACAAAAGTCTAGAAGGGGAAAGAAAACTCAAGGACGACGCCGCAGCCGGAGTAGGTAAAAAACTGCCACGACGACTAGGCATCTGACACGGACCTGCCTCAACGCCCATCTAGATCCAGCCCAGCCTGCCGCAACCATCTAGGACTCGTCGGCGATTTCTCAAAAACAAATCTAGGCCTCGTCGGTCATCGTAAGATAGTAGACTCGCATCCTGGTCCTTCCTTTTCACCCTTCGTTTTCTTTGGCCTGGTTGCTCTCTTTTGATGATTCTGAACATAGAACACCTGCAGGTAGCTTCAGGTTTCAGGCGTCAAGTCTGACTTGGGTCCGACACACCGTGCGTCTCGTGTCGCCCTAAAAAGACACAAGACCACACCGCGTCCAGTATGACCGAGGACACATAGACGAGGCCTGCTATGCCCTCACCACGCAAACTTGATATCAACGAGAGTTCCTGCATACCGTACTTATAATTAGAAGGAAAAGGACATGACCAAATTTACAGCAAATAAACGTGGCCTGCTGCATGATCTACACTAATAGAAAACAGGGCTTTCGTTTTAACCGGATCGGAGCAATAGTTCCGGTCGCGTTACGAACCAGGACTAATGTGGACATTAGTTCCGGTTCGAGCGGTTAGGACGCCGGAAGGGGCTCAACATGGATCAATCCCGGTTCGAATGGGACCTTTAGTCCCGTTTGCAGAGACCAACTGGGACAAAAATGGTTGCGGTAGGCGCGATAACCTTTGGTCCCGGTTGGTCTCTCAAACCAGAACTAAAGGTGTGTCTTCAATCCCGGTTTCAGACCCCAACCGGGACTAAAAATTTAATGTCTAAGGATTGATTCTAGATAGTTGTCCTCAGTAACTTTGGCCCTGTTTCGTAATGACCATTCATTTACGGTATTTGGGCTAATGAACCCAATGTCATAGACTTGTTCCTTTTTGCATTCGATGATCTTCAATATGCATAATATAGTGAGGATAATTATATATACATGCAATGAACGAGCTGAGGTAGATACTTAATTATAGATGTACTACTTACAGACAGTAGCAAGTCACGAATTGTTTGTCGAGGGCCCTTTGATTGAATAACTGAAATAACTCCACAAATTCAACAGGCAGCGGGTCGACTCCAATGAAGTCGTGCTATTTTTTAATTCCGACAAACAAACTGTCGGTCCCAGACTCCCTGCAGGTTTTCATATACCACTCATGCAATTTGTTCATCATCGTTGTTATAGGAGGATGATCAGGTTTGACAAGAGGCTTCCCGTACTCGTATCTAAATTCATGTACTACTACCACAACCGTTTCAAACTGTACATCATTGCCCACGTAATCACCAAGAGTGGTGAAGGGCAGTAGCACCAGATGATTAGCCATATCGCTAGACACCTTGAGCGGGGGGCACGATTGCTTCTCCTATTCGTCGAGCTAGGGAATTGTTTTTCCAATTCTTCGTTTTTTGTCTCCTGCAACACTGGAAGTACTTCGCGACCGCCATGCTTCATCATATGTCTTTTGAATACAGTTTTCATAGTTGGATTGCAGCGGAGGCGTTGGTGGTCGCTTCAGGGCATCTAGAGTGCGCTTCGCTTTCACTAGACCTATCGTTTCCTTCGGAGGTGGATGTTTCCATGCAAAATGGACCTACACTTCGGCTTTATTGATTTCAGCATTTTCCTCATCAGTCCTCTCATATGGTAACTTTGGAAGAGGCTTGAGGCTTGGACCAAATTTGTATTTCTTCCCGCCTATTGTACTTCTAGCCACCGGAGCGACAGTGTCTCTCTTCCGCCGTTGCTGACGCGGCGGAGGAGGCGGAGTGCCCTAACGCCCCGGAGGAGGACGAGGAGGAGTGCCCTGACGCGCTGGAGGAGGAGCAGGAGGAGGACACGGAGTGCCCTGACGCGTCGGAGGATGAGAAGGAGGAGGCGGAGTGCCCTGACGCACCGGAGGAGGAGCAGAAGGCGGAGTGCCTTGACACGTCGGAGGAGGCTGAGGCTGCTGAGGCGTCTAGTTTGGAAGCTTGATGTACTCCTTTCTCCATAGACATGTACTCCTGAAAGCATGTTCCAGAAGAATAATATCCTCTTCACCTTTAGGGTTGTCATGCTCCAGCCCCTCAAATCCATCCATTATTTCATCCACCGTTACAATAGCATAGCCATGTGGAATCGGACAGCAATTGAAAGTTCCCTCATCTCGAGGAGGTACAATAGAGCCGACCGCCGCCTTGTGAAAGTGCGTTATATCGACTAGAGGGGGGTGAATAGGCGATTTTTATAAATTCATCACTTGAGGAATTTCAACTTTGAGGAATTTGAAATATGATGAATAACTAGCAACGGAATAAGTACTCAAGTACATGAGGAGCATAGTAACATTATAGTCTTCATGATGAAATGAAACATGCACAAATAAAGAGTAGCGTGATAAAGGATAAGCAGTGATGAACAAGGCACTTGAAGAAGTTGAGGTGAGTAATTTGCGAAAGTCTTCAGTCAAATTCTTCAAACAGTAACAATCAATTTCATCAATAGGTTTATGAGGAATAAGGAGTTTGAGGAATTAGAACCAGGTAGCTCGATGAAGACAATGGTCTGATGACCTAGTTCTAACTGCTGTGACAGTCGTACGTATGGTTTGGAGCGGCCTGATATTTAAACCAGAGGACACACAGTCCCAGGACACACAATCCTTACCGTATTCTCCTTGAGCTAAGGTCACACAGTCCTCGCCCAACACTCGTGGTAAGTCTTCAGGGTAGACTTCCAAAACCCTCACAAACTGGTCACTCGGCGATCCACAATTTACTGCTGGATGCTCTAGACCAAGGTCACTTCGTGGTCCCCAATTGACTGCAGGAGCACTAGACCATGATGCCTAACCGTCTGGAGGATGCGCAGTCCTCAAAGGTAACAAGCGTCGGTTCCACACATGAATTTCTTCAGTGATGCTCAATCACTATGGGTTTTGTGGTTTGGTTGTGGGTTTTTCCTCACTGATGATTTTCTCTCAAAGTCCTCAGAGGATGGGTTGCTCTCAAATGACAAGTGTCAGTTCTCTCTCGGAGCAACCAACCAGCTAGTGGTTGTGGGGGTCGGCTATTTATAGCCAGGGTGCAACCTGACATGATAAGACATAAATGCCCCCAATGATATGACCGTTATGTGGATAAGAATGATTGGGGACAGCTGGCACTAAGCACAGCAACGGTCGGAATTTTGAACTATGAAAGTCCTCAGCTTATCATGTTCCTCACTTGTAGGCATTTCGCACTAGCGAAATCCTAACTCCTCAGTCAGATCAGTTTCCTCAGAGACCAGAAGAACTTCGTCTCTGTCACCGAAGAACTTGTCTGAACCGTAAGAGATTTCCAAAGGCTTCACTCGAAGGATTGTATGGGTTGAGGATTTTGGAGTTGAGCATCAGTTGTAAATTTTCCTTAGTATTACCTCGGCCTCCTTTAACAGTACGGTGTTTCCTATGACTCAAATAAAGGAGATGAAACTACGAAAACATAAAGTCTTCACACTTCATATTCCTTGTTCATATCTTCAAGCTCACACCAACTTCTTCATTTTCAAAGTCTTCACAAAGTCTTCACCAAAGTCTTCAGAAAGTCTTCAGCAAAGTCTTCACTTGAAGACATACATTTTTAGGGGTCGATAATCTCCGAATATATCAAACTCCTCATCAATTTATAGAGCCTGTGTACACTCACAAACACATTAGTGCCTTAACCTATAAGTCTTCAATACACCAAAATCACTAAGGGGCACTAGATGCACTAAAAATCTCCCCCCTTTTTGGTGATTGATGACAAATAGGTTAAGTTTTCAACGGGGATAAACATATGAAGTGAAAGTACAGATTTTGAGGAATTTGATTGCAAGATATAGAAGAACTCTTCCTGAAGATGTGCATATTTGAGGAATTTGCTTTGGACTGCAAATGCACATGGCAGGTTCAAAACATGGAGAACTCCCCCTATATCTTGTAATTCATACACGCATTTGAGTATATGAAATGAAGAATTTGAAATGCGTGACGAAAATGGTGTCTGACAAAATTCAGCATGCATGCATTAAGGTATTTGAGGAAATAAACATGCGAGGAAATAGTTCAAAAGTGTCAGAGCACCATCGGACTTAAGTTTATAACTCAATAACCAAAAACTTCAGAAGAGCGAGAGTTGTAACTTAAACAAAAATAGCCCATATATCTATATAGACCCGCTTGAAGACTAACTCAAATTTTCTCCCCCTTTGTCATCGAAGACCAAAAGGGAAGAAAGAGTGATGACTAACGCCCCATGAGGAATTTCATCTTGTTGGTGAAGAAGGAGCGCCAGCGTTGTCGGGGTCAACTGTTGATGCAGGGCCAGCAGCAGTATCTTCAATGTCTTCATCTTCATCGCCCTCGCGAGATGAAGAATATGAACTGGTGACCATCAGAGGAACTTGGACTTTCTTGAACATCTTCTGAGGACAGCGAGAGAAGTGAGGATATTCTTCAAAGTTCAGCTCATCCAATTCTTCAGAAGACATGATGTGAGTTAGCACAGCCCAAGAGCGCTTGAGGTTTTCATGAGCATAATAGTGGTTCCTCTTGACAGTGGTCTGCGTCACAGTCATATTCTGCACAATATACCCAAGTTGACGCTTTACCCACTTATGATTGCGATTGACCTTCTGATGAAGACTTATAAGAAGTTCGCGATCAGTCATCAATCGAGGGGCACACTCTTTGGGAGCTGAGGCCTTTGCATCAGAGTCTTGTGTGGCAGTGTCATCGTTTGTGGAGAAGGAAGCGGCTTTGCGAAACTGTCCATCCAGGGGACGTGTTCCTTCATCAATAACAGAGTTGCCTTTCCCTTCGACTAATGAAATTGTACTCTTGATGACCTCAACGGGTGGCAGGAAACTGAAGTGATTCTGGAAATCAGCTTTCTAGTGCACTGAGGACTTATCCCTGATGAATTTCATAATCCATGGTGCATATGGCTTCTGCTCAAATGGAGTGACAACTCCACTGGCTAAAGTCCTCATGAAGAAATCATGCAAGTTAATGGGAATACCATGGATGACGTTGAAGAGCATATTCTTCATGATTCCTTCAACTTCTTCAGAGTTGTGGCCCTTCTGAGGACATAGTGTGTTTGTCAATATATGATAGACATTCCTGGGCACATATAGCAGGTCCTTCACCAAGAAGATTGTTCGTTGAGGCTGACCATGCGGCAGTTTCTTCATCAACACATTCATCGGTTGATTGGGTAGAGGAGGTTGATCAAACAGCTTGCGGGCTTCTTCTGAGGGAATTTGGACTAAGACACACTGAAGCAATTAAGAGTCTTGAGCAGTGAAGTGTGTTGTGCCAGTCATCCAGTCCAATATCCAAGAGTTGATATCTGAGGAATCTCTGCTGATATGCAACGCGGCATAGAATTGAAGGATGATTTCCTCATTCCAATCGCAGATGTCAACACAAAATGGAAGAAGTCTAGCATCATATAGAACTTGGAGCACAGGAGTAAATGATGGAAGACTTTCCATGTCAGCGTGAGGAATCTGATGGTGCTCGAAGACTTTCTTCTTCTCATAGAGGACTGAAGCATAGTAATTCAGTTGAGTGGCATTCCAGAACCTGTTGCGACCAACCCTTGTAGAGTCATAGGGGTTTGGTCCAGAGAAGAATGAGTGTTCATTGAAGAAATTCCTCTTGAGGAATTTGGGACTAACAGTGCCTTTGAAATGCAGTCTTGGCTTGGGTTGAAGATTTGTTCGTGTACGCCCCTTGATCTCCGTTGGCATTGAAAGAACAGCAGACTGAGTGATTTGAAGAGTTGGTTCCTCAGAAGTGGCCGGAGCATCAGTTTCCTCAGCGATTGCAGCTGGAATTTCTTCAGGGTCTGAAAGGTACAGGTGTTCAGAGTCTTCAGGTATTTCTTCAGTCTGTGCAGGTGACTGAGGAATCAACATCAGAGGAGTTTCCATTGGTGAATTTGGATGTGCAGATTCCCAATATTCATCATTGACGACTGGAGTGGTGTCACCAATGTCAACGTCTTCATCAATGTCTTCCCCGGCTTCCTTAGCAGTTACCAGAAGCTGGAGCAATGATGCCTTGGGGGTTGATGCAGTGTCATCGATGACAATTTCCTCATCAAGAGGCTTTGAGGAAGCAGCCGAAGGATTCTCTTCTTCTTGAGGAATGTCATATGCTTCCCCGATTGGCACAATAGCATATGCTGGCGCCGAGGAAATTGGAGTTGCATCGATTGGTGTTGCTGAGGAACTTGTCAAAGTTTTCAACTTCTTCAACACAGGGGCTTCAGAAGTTGATGCTTTTCTTTTGAGGGGATTTTCCTCAGCAGTAGCAGTTTCTTGAGGAACGACTGATGCAGCCGCCCTGGGTGGTTCAGTTTCTTTAGGCACAGTAGATTCTTCAGCTGGCCTATCAGATTCTTCAGGTACATCAGAAGTACCTGTTGGCATAGCAGTTTCTTCAGGCACAACATTGGAGGTTGCCCTAGCATGTTCATCAGTGGTCTGAGTTTCCTTAGTAGCACTGGCTGTTGCTTCTGGTGCAGAAGTATTTCCTTCAGCAGTTTCATCAGGCTGAGCATTTTCATTAGCTGCCTGAGGAGTTTCATCTGCAGTCTGAGCAATTTCTTCAGACTGAGGCATTTTTGGTTGCGATCGAGCTACAACCCTAGTGTTGTGATCCTTTACAGCTGCTTGAGCAGCCCTGACGAGTCTGACCTTGGTGTCCTTCCATTCAGCATCATATTTCTGTTGATCCAAAGAGAGAGAGTGAATCTCGGACTGAACTGTGACGAGTTGATTTGGGGTCAAATTCATCACATTTTCGCGCAAAAACTTTTCTTTGCGAGTCTTGTTCCTCTTAGCTCTCTGAACTTGCTCTCTTTCATTGTTCTTCAGAGATGAAGTGGGTGAGGACATGATCCACTTCAGGAGGCAAATTCAGTGAAGAAAGTGGGGTACTTGGGTCTTCATGCCATATATCGATGAAGTTGAGGATCATCTTGGGATCCAACATGAGAGGAATAGAGCTGCCCTTTGCTCTAGCAGCCCTGTGATGACTTTGTCTGATGATTGCTACCAATTCCTCATCATCATCACTATCATTATCCTCTGAAGAACCTGAGGGAACTGTAACCAGAGCCTTGCTGGTGTGAGGACTTGGTCTTTGACAACGTTTAGCTGTCTTCTTCAGTTTAAGCGCAGAGGGACTGGTTGAAGACTTTGCAGTTGTGGAGAGGCTTGCAGTGAGCTTCGGAACTATGGTGACACCCTCAGTCCTTTTGCATGTTGCCAGATGCACTGGGGTTGAGGACTTTGTAGCTATTGCAGATGACTGAGCAGCAACAGTTCCAGGTGCTGAAGGTTTTCTGGGCTGAGGCCTTTGACCTTGAGGAATTTGTACTGAGGATTTTGATGTTGAAGAACCAATCTTCAGAGAATGTTTCTTTACCATTTTCTTCGGAGCACTAGCAGAAGCTCCGGCAGAGGCAGCAGCAACAGAATCCTCGTTGAATTTCTTCACTGCCTCTTTGGCTTTCCTCGCCAACTTGGCTTGTTGCTTCTCCCACATGTTAGGAAAGTCCTCACCGGTTTTGAGGCTAGTAGGATCAGCAATTTGGTTTGGAGCAAGAGGAGGCCTGCTTCAAGGTGGTTTCACATCGAATTTCATCATGTATTTTGGAGTTACATAACGATATTTCCTCCATTCTTTGGCCCATCTCCTCTCAATCTTTTGCAGACGGATCTTCCTCTGCTTGGTCATCTCCTTTCCATGTGTTTCTTCATCAGGTGTGCAATATTCATCATACAGATCCTCAGGGATCTCAAATGCAGTGTGCACACCTGGCTTCTTCCCTCCTTTCTGAGGTCTCTTTCCATCAGACATTTTCTTCACTTGAGTAATATGAACTCTTGAAGATTCTGAAGAGGTACACAGTTTTTCTTCAAGTAGCGCTGCAAACGAGTTTGGCATACAACTTTAGACAATGTGAAAGTTGTTGCACAACACACGCCACCTGGAACACCATAGTGTGATGGTATGTACGAACGTCATAGTCATGCTCTATTGGAAATGGTGCATGTTATGATGTCTCTTATCATGTTGCTACTATAATTTTGGGGTTGTGCTTTAGAGACAACTACATTCACTTTAAATACGGCACCATCTAAATCCGTTTAGATGACACCATGTGAACTATGGTTTAATAGAAACCTAAGCTGTCATTTCTTAATGTTTGGGGCTGCGACGCTTGTGTGGAAAATGTATTCATCTAATGAGCTCGAACCCAAAGCGGACAAACGTATCTTCATAGAATACCCTAAGAACAGTTGGGTGAACCTTCTATCTCAGATCCAAGCATAAAATTTTTATTGCTAAAACATGGTCCTTTCTCGAGAAAAGGTTTCTCTTGAAAGAATTGAGTGGGAGGAGGATAGAACTTGATGAGGTTATTGAACCTCTACTTCAACCAGAAAGTAGCGCAACACAGAAAGATGTTTCTGTGAAGCCTACGTCAGTTGAAGAAGAAGTTAATGATGATGATCATGAAGCTTCGGATCGAGTTACTATCAACCTACGAGGAAAATAGAACTTGATGAGGTTATTGAACCTTTACTTCAACCAGAAAGTGGCGCAGCGCAGAAAGATGTTTCTGTGAAGCCTACGTCAGTTGAAGAGGAAGTTAATGATGATGATCATGAAGCTTCGGATCAAGTTACTATCAAAATTCGTAGGTCAACAAGGATGTGTACTGCTGCTGAGCGGTACGGAAACCCTGTCTTGGAGGTCATGTTGTTGGACAACGATGAACCTACGAACTATGGAGAAGCGATGATGGGCCCGGAAACCAACAAATGGTTAGAGGCCATGAAATCCGAGAAAGGATCCATGTATCAAAACCAAGTATAGACTTTGGTGGACTTGCTCGTTGGACAGCAGGTCGTTAAGTACAAATGGATTTTTAAAAATGAAGACAGACGCTGATGGTAAATGTTACCATTTGTAAAGCTCGACTTGTTGCAAATTAGTTTACGACAAGTTCAAGGAGTTGACTGCGATGAGACTTTCTCACTCATAGCGATGCTAAAGTCTGTTGGAATTATGTTAGCAGTTGCTGCATTTTTCAATTATGAAATCTGGCAGATGGATGCCGAAACATCGTTTCCTTCCTTAAGGAAAGGTTGTATGAGATACAACCAGAAGGTTTTGTCAGTCCTAAGGATGCTAAAAGGTGTGCGAACTTCAGTGGTTCTTTTATGGACTGAAGAGAGCATCTCGGAGTTGGAATATACACTTTGATGAGGTGATCAAAGTTTTTGAGTCTATACAAAGTTTACGAGAAACATGTATTTGCAATAAAGTGAGTGGGAGCACTATAGCGTTTCTGATAAGTATATGTGGATGACATATTGCTATTCGGAAATGATGTAGAATTTATGGAGAGCATAAACGGTTGTTTGAAAAGAGTTTTTCAAAGGAAGACCTGGATAAAGCTACCTAATTGTTGAGCGTCAAGATCTATATGGATAGATCAAGATACTTGATTAGACTTTCAATGAGTACATACCTTGACAAGATTTTGAAAGAGTTCAAAATGGATCAGTCAGAGAAAGAGTTTTCGCCTGATTTGTAAGGTATAAAGTTGAGTAAGACTCAATGCCGAGTGACTGCAGAAGATAGAGAAAAGATGAGTGTCATCACCTATGCTTCAGCCATAGGCTCTATCATGTATGCAATGCTGTGCACAAGACCCGATGTCAGCCTTGCCATAAGTATGGCCAGAAGGTTTCAAAGTGATCCTGGAATGGAGCACTGGACAGCGGTCAAGATTGTCCTTAGTAACTAAAGGACTAAGGAGATGTTTCTCGATTATGGAGGTGATAAAGAGTTACGTCGATGCAAGCTTTAACACCAATCCGGATGACTCGTAGTAGCAATCTAGATGCGTGTAGTGGAGCAGCCATTTGGAATAGTACCAAGTGGAGTGTGGTAGCAGTGTTTACGGTTTGACATAGAAATTTGCAAAGTACATACGGATCTGAATGTCACAGACCCGTTGACTATAAAGACCTCTCTCACATGCAAAGCATGATCGAGCCCTAGAACTCATTGGGTGTTAGATTCATAACAATGCGAATCACATGGTGATGTGAACTAGATTATTGACTCTAGTGCAAGTGGGAGACTGTTGGAAATATGCCCTAGAGGCAATAATAAATTAGTTATTATCATATTTCTTTGTTCATGATAATCGTTTATTATCCATGCTATAAATTGTATTGATCGGAGACTTAGATGCATGTGTGGATACATAGACAAAACCATGTCCCTAGTATGCCTCTAATGGACTAGCTCGTTGATCAAAGATGTTTAAGGTTTCCTAGCCATGGACATGAGATGTCATTTGATAATGGGATCACATCATTAGGAGAATGATGTGATGGACAAGACCCAAACTACAAACGTAGCATATGATCGTGTCAGTTTATTGCTACTGTTTTCTGCATGTCAAATATATGTTCCTATGACCATGAGATCATGCAACTCATAGACATCGGAGGAGTGCCTTGTGTGTATCAAACGTCGCAACATAACTGGGTGACTATAAAGGTGCTCTACAGGTATCTCCGAGGGTGTCTGTTGGGTTGGCATGGATCAAGACTAGGATTTGTTACTCCGTGTGACGGAGAGGTATCTCAGGGCCCACTCGGTAATACAACATCACAATAAGCCTTGCAAGCAATGTGACTAAGTGTTAGTCACGGGATCTTTTTTTACGGAATGAGTAAAGAGACTTGCCGGTAACGAGGTTGAACTAGGTATGGAGATACCGACGATCGAATCTTGGGCAAGTAAGATACCGAAGAACAAAGGGAACATAATATGGGATTAACTGAATCCTTGACATACAGGTTCGACCGATAAATATCTTCATAGAATATGTAGGAACCAATGTGGACATCCAGGTCCCGCCATTGGTTATTGACCGTAGAGGTGTCTCGGTCATGTCTACATAGTTCTCGAACCCGCAGGGTCTGCACACTTAAGGTTTGGTGACGTTTCGGTAGTATAGAGTTATGTATGGTGGTGAACGAAGTTTGTTCGGAGTCCCATATGAGATCCTGGACATCATGAGGAGCTCCGGAATGGTCCGGAGGTAAAGATTCATATATAGGAAGTCCCTGTTTGGTCGCCGGAAAAGTTTCGGGCTCATCGGTAGTGTACCGGGAGTGCCAGTAGTGTATCCGGAGACCTCCGGGGGGGTATTTCGACCCAAGAGGCTTCATGGGATGTGGGAGAGTATTAACCAGCCCTTAGTGGGCTGGTGGAATAGACACAGAAGGCCCATGCGGCAGGAGAGAAAAAGCCCAAAGAGAAAAGTGGAGAAAAAGGCAAAAAAAGGAAGAGTCCTACTCCTACTAGGAGTGGAGGAGTAGGACTCCTCCACCTTGTCCGGCCAACTCCAAGAGGGCCTAGACCTTGCGCCAAGGCTGCCTCTCCTCTCCTCCTATATATACTAGTGGAATAGAGGGTTTTTACACAGAATTTACGGCCACGTGCTACCCGTTTCACCGGTGCTCCTCTAGATCGGTTTTTTGCAGTGCTTAGGCAAAGCCCTGCCAGAATTGCACCACCACCATCACCGGAGCGTCGTCATGCTGCCGGTGAAATCTTATACCCCTATGCTCTATCTTGCTGGATCAAGACGACGGAGATCGTCATCAAGCTGCACGTGTGCTGAACGCGGAGGTGCCGTCCGTTCGGCGCTAGATCAGAAGGACCGTGATCGAGATCGCGAGACGGTTCGTGATGAGATCGCGGAACGGATCGTGATGTTTTCACGAGACGGATCGTGATTTGATCGCGGGACGGATCATGATGAGATCGCGGGACGCTCGGCAATTTGGATCGCGAAGATGTTCGACTACACCAACCGCGTTTCTTAACGCTTCCCGCTTAGCGATCTACAAGGGTATGTAGATCCACTCTCCCTCTCGTAGATGCTCATCATCATGGATAGATCTGCGTGTGCGTAGGAAAATTTTTGTTTCCCATGCGACGTTCCCCAATAGAGTCTTCATTTGTTGGAATGATTTCCTTAGTAGGTATGGCATCTTCTGTTGCCTTCCGCTTGATGGATTGTAAGGAGATTGTTCATCTAACACAGAAGGCAGGTTCTCTCTTTGCGAGCCATTAGTTTCATCGAACCGCACATCTACAGTTTCAACAACCTTCTGATGGTAGGTGTTGAAGACTTTGTAGTTGTGCGAGTCCTTTCCATAACCAAGCATAAAACCTTCATGTGCTTTCGGTGCAAAATTAGAACTTTGTTGAGGATCTCTGATCCAGCATTTTGCACCGAAGACTTTGAGATAACTTACATTGGGTTTCTTGCCTGTCGTAAGCTCATATGAAGTCTTCTTGACGAATTTGTCAAGATATACCCTGTCGATGATATGGCATGCAGTATCAATTGCTTCAGGCTAGAAGCGACAAGGACTCTTGTATTCATCAAGCATGGTTCGAGCCATCTCAACAAGAGTCCTGTTTTTGCGCTCCACGATGCCATTCTGCTGAGGAGTATAAGGGGCAGACAACTCATGAGTAATACCAAGTTCATCAAGATATTCATCAAGATTAGTGTTCTTGAACTCAGTCCCATTATCACTCCTGATATGCTTGATCTTGACGCCGAAGTTGGTGGAGGCCCTCGAAGCAAATCGTCTGAAGAGGTCCTGCACTTCATTTTTGTATAGAATAACATGCACCCATGTGTAACGAGAGTAATCATCAACAATGACAAAGACATACAAGCTTGATGCATTTGTTAGTACGGAGTAATGAGTGGGGCCAAATAGATCCATGTGAAGCAATTCAAAGGGTCGAGTCGTGGTCATGATTGTCATGGAGGGATGCTTAGATCTGGTCATCTTCCCTGATTAACATGCACCGTAGAGGTGGTCCTTGAGGAATTTGACACCCTCGATGCTAATGACGTGCTTTTTCTTCACGAGTGTGTGTAGGTTCCTCATACCAGCATGTCCAAGTCGTCGATGCCACAGCCAGCCTTCTGAAGACTTTGCAAGTAAGCAAGTGGCAGGTTGAGGAACTGTAGAGAAATCAACAATATACAAGTCTCCTCTCCTAAAGCCTTCAAAGACTTTGGAATTTTTAGATTCCATGATGACAACACAACGAAATTTTCCAAACACGACCACCATATCAAGATCACAAAGCATTGAGACAGACATAATGTTGAACCCGAGGGACTCAACAAGCATCCCCTTATCCATGGTTCGGTCCTTTGAGATAGCAACCTTACCAAGTCCCAATACCTTGCTTTTTTCCTTTGTCTGCATAGGTGATATGCTTCAGAGGAGATGGAGTGAGTGGCAAATTCATCAGTAGATTCTTGTCACCCGTCATGTGGTTTGTGCATCCACTATCGAGAACCCACTCAGTGGCTTTTAGAGTGTCATCCTACAGATGAATTAGTACAACTTACGAACTCATATGCTTCACAGTGAAGAATATGATATCAATTTCATCACACAGAATTTCATCACATAGGATAGTAAGCAAGTAGAGTGAGGACGTGAGTAATGAAGAATTCATTTCATCATGGTTAGCTTGCGTCCTTTCAAGCATTTCCTCAGGTCTCCAGCAAATTCATGAGATGTTCAAATTCATCTGGAGACCTGACCCTGCATAAGATGTCAGTTTGATTTCTTCACCACCCACATTTGGAGGGGTGGCAAAGAATTCATCATTCTGCGAGCACCATGTGAGAAGGGAGGCATTGAAGCAAGTGCGCTTCGTTTCACATGGCGAGGATTAGAGTACTCAAATGAATAAGCAGCGAAATTCTTCGAGGACTTATGAACATAATGGTTTGAAGAATAATGCACATATTCATAACTCTTAGGTTTTCCCTGCAAAACAGAGTCATTAGCACGAGAACGATGATTTTGACCATTTGAGGAATTTGGTCCAAGTGAGGACTTTGATCCACTTGAGGAATTTGATCTGGGGTTCCTTTTCTTCAAGAGTGGTGTCGTGAGAACATTCACTTGAGGATTTTGTAGGTAGCTCTTGGGAACCCAGATTTTCTTCAATGGAGAGCCATTCCTGCAGTTAGTTCCAACAAATCTAGCAAATACTTCACCTTTCTGATTTTTGAAGAATTTGAAGTTGGAGTCATGAGACTCATCAGGGGAATATGAAGTTTCACATATAAAGCCAGATAAAGTAGATGGATCTACAGGAGATCCTTTTGCAGCAACCCATGAGGTTTTGGGGTACTGCTCAGGTGTCCAGTAGGATCCATCAGCATTGAGTTTCCTCACAAAGGCTATACCCTCTTTCCTAGGGTTCCTGTTCAAAATCTGCATTTTGAGAATGTCGCAGAGGGTTTGATGCCCTTTGAGACTTTTGTACATGCCTGTCACATACAATTCCTTCAACCCTGCATTGTCATCAGTGATACTAGTGGTATCCTTAGACGAGGAATTTAAGACCACGGGAATAGTTGAAGAAATTGCAGTAATAGAAGCATTTGAACATTCATGTGAAGAATTAGCAGTTTCACATTCGATGCATTTCAAACAAGGTGGAATGAAACCTTCCTGAGCGGTACTGATCCGTTGAGCCAGTAATGAATCATTTTCCCTTTGGAGATCCTCATGTGACACCCTCAGTTTCTCAAGATCTTGCTTTCCTTGAAGAAATTCATAAGAAAGCTTCTCATGATCAGCTAAGAGGTCATTATGATGACTCCGAAGGTTATCATACTTTGTCTGAAGACTTCTGAGATCAACAGACAGAGTTTGAGTCCGATCCACTTCATGGTTTAACAGATCATCGCTTTTGTCTAGCATAGCTAGGTTTCACATATTCATAAGATTCACCTTCACTTGATTCAGATGAGGAATGATGTTTGTGTACCTTTGAGCCTTTTGTCATGAAGCAATAAGTGGGAGCATAATCATCATTGCTGATATGAGAGTCATTAGAGTAGTCGTATTCTTCATCGTTGAAGATAGACTTGCTGACGAAAGCGGTAGCGAGAGCAAGGCTAGCGACACCAGGTTCTGATTCCTCCTCAGATTCTTCATCTTCTTCATCTTCTTCAGACTCTTCCTCAGAATCCATTTCCTTGCCGATGAATGCTCGAGCCTTTCTGGAACCAATCTTCTTCTGCTTTGAGGACTTTGAAGATGAGGACTTTGCAGATGAGGACTTTGAAGATTTCTTCTTTTTCTTCGAGTCCTCAGAACTATCATCCTTGCATTTCATCTTCTTCTTTGAGTCTTTTTCCTAGAGAGGACAATCAGAGATAAAGTGGCCATGCTTCTTGCAATGATGATATGTTCTCTTTTTGTAATCTTCTGAGGAATCTGATTTCCTCAAGCCACTTTTTGATGACTTTCCAAATCCACCTCTTCTTGAGAACTTCTGGAATTTCCTCACAAGCATAGCTAGTTCCTGACTTAGTTCTTCAGGATCACCAAGGCTGCTGTCATAATCTTCTTCTTCAGATGAGGAAATTGCTTTTGCCTTCAGAGCATGAGATCTTCCAGAGCTTGGCCCGTAGAGGTCACTCTTTTCAACTTGTTGGAATTCATGAGTATTGAGTCTCTCAAGAATATCAGCAGGATCAAGAGCTTTATAATCTCCACGTTCTTGGATCATCAAAACTAGAGTATCAAATGAGGAATCGAGAGATCGTAGCAGTTTCTTCACCACTTCATGGTTAGTGATATCAGTGGCACCCAGTGCTTGAAGTTCATTTGATATATCAGTGAGGCGATCAAATGTTTGGTGAACATTTTCATTGTCAAGTCTCTTGAAGTGGTTGAAGAGATTGCGAAGAACATCAACACGAGAGTCACTTTGAGTGGAAACACCTTCGTTGACTTTGGACAGCCTATCCCAGATAAGCTTAGCAGATTCCAAAGCACTCACTCTGCCATACTGACATTTGCTCACATGACCACAGATGACATTCTTCGCTTGAGAATCGAGTTGCTTGAATCTCTTCACATCAGCAGCTGTAACAGTGGGAGCGACAGAGGGCACACCATTTTCCATGACGTACCAGAGATCGTTGTCAATAGCTTCAAGGTGCATACACATCTTGTTCTTCCAATAGGGGTAGTCTATCCCATCGAAGGTAGGACATCCCGCGGAAACCTTGATCATACCTGTAGTCGACATAAATAGAACTCCAGGTGGTTAAACCAAAATCACACAAAGCGAGGGAGTACCAGCTCTGATACCAATTGAAAGTGCGTTATATCGACTAGAGGGGGTGAATAGGCGATTTTTACAAATTCATCACTTGAGGAATTTCAACTTTGAGGAATTTGAAATGTGATGAATAACTAGCAGCGGAAAAAGTACTCAAGTGCATGAGGAACTTAGTAACAGTATAGTCTTCATGATGAAATGAAACATGCACAAATAGAGAGTAGCGTGATAAAGGATAAGCAGTGATGAACAAGGCAACTTGAAGAATTTGAGGTGAGGAATTTGCGAAAGTCTTCAGTCAAATTCTTCAAACAGTAACAATCAATTTCATCAACAGGTTTATGAGGAATAAGGAGGTTGAGGAATTAGAACCAGGTAGCTCGATGAAGACAATGGTTTGATGACCCAGTTCCAACCGCTGTGACGGTCGTACGTCTAGTTTGGAGTGGCCTGGTATTTAAACCAGAGGACACACAGTCCCAGGACACACAGTCCTTACCGTATTCTCCTTGAGCTAATGTCACACAGTGCTCGCCCAACACTCGTGGTAAGTCTTCAGGGTAGACTTCCAAAAGCCTCACAAACTGGTCACCCGGCGATCCACAATTTACTGCTGGATGCTCTAGACCAAGGTCACTTCGTGGTCCCCAATTGACTGCAGGAGCACTAGACCATGACACCTAACCGTCTGGAGTATGCACACTCCTAAAAGGCAACAAGCGTCGGTTCCACACAGGAATTCCTTCAGTGATGCTCAATCACTATGGGTTTTGTGGTTTGGTTGTGGGTTTTTCCTCACTGATGATTTTCTCTCAAAGTCCTCAGAGGATGGGTAGCTCTCAAATGACAAGTGTCAGTTCTCTCTCGGAGCAGCCAACCAGGTAGTGGCTGTGGGGGTCGGCTATTTATAGCCAGGGTGCAACCTGACATGATAAGACATAAATGCCCCCAATGATATGACCATTATGTGGATAAGAATGATTGGGGACAGTTGTCGCTAAGCACAGCAACGGTCGGAATTTCGAACTATGAAAGTCCTCGGCTTATCATGTTCCTCACTTGTAGGCAATTCGCACTGGCGAAATCCTAACTCCTCAGTCTGATCAGCTTCCTTAGAGACCAGAAGAACTTCGTCTCTGTCACCGAAGAACTTGTCTGAACCGTAAGAGATTTCCAAAGGCTTCACTCGAAGGATTGTATGGGTTGAGGATTTTGGAGTTGAGCATCAGTTGTAAATTTTCCTTAGTATTACCTCGCCCCCCTTTAACAGTACGGTGTTTCCTATGACTCAAATAAAGGAAATGAAACTACGAAAACATAAAGTCTTCACGCTTCATATTCCTCGTTCATATCTTCAAGGTCACACCAACTTCTTCATTTTCAAAGTCTTCACAAAGGCTTCACCAAAGTCTTCAGAAAGTCATCAACAAAGTCTTCACTTGAAGACATACATTTTTAGGGGTTGATAATCTCTGAATATATCAAACTCCTCATCGACTTATAGAGCCTGTGTAGACTCACAAACACGTTAGTGCCTTAACCTATAAGTCTTCAATACACCAAAATCACTAAGGGGCACTAGATGCACTAACACCTTGAAGGCCCGGTTCTGGCATTTCATCGTTAGCTCGCAATGTTCAGCCTTCGTGATACTATCCACGGGGTAGCGAGGAGCCGTGAAATCAGGCTGAAAGAGCTCCGTGGAAGCCGCACTACTTCTCCGCTGAGATGGTGGGGTAGCTTCTAGGGCGGCATCGAAGGAAGGATCTTCGTGATGCTGAGATGGTTGGCCGGTAGCTCGCTGGCTCTCAAGTTCCTCTAGTTTTGCTAATCGTGCACTAATCTTCTGCATTTCTCTTGCTTCCCTTTTCCTCTTTCTCACTCGGCTTCTATAACCACCATTGTTGGGAAACCGATGCACCCAGGGAACGGATCCTGATGTGCCTCGTGTTCGTCCAGTGTGTTCGGGATTCCTGAGGGCTTGTGTCAGCTTGTCCTGCCCTCTGTCAGGAATGAACGCCCCTTCCTGCGCTTCCTGGATTGTTGCCTCAAGATTCTGGATGGGTATTGCAAGTTGCTCGTCCATCCAAACACATTTCCCTGTTTCTGGGTCCCAAGTTCCCCCAACCCTGAAGAACCAAGTCCTTAAACGATCTCGCCAGTGCAATGTCTCTGGTTGGACATTCCTAGCAAGCAGGTCTTCCTTAGCTGTTTCCCACAACGTCCGGGCTTTGTAGTAGCCATCTGACCCCGTGTGATGGTGATACTTCTTCGATGCAGAATTTTTCTTGTTTGTCAGTCACATTTTCTTACCCTTCTTCGATTTCTTATAGGCCACAAATTCGGGCCATTGATCTCTTATCTTCTCATATCGACCAATGAATTCCGGAATCTCGTCTTTCTCGACAAACTTTGTGTTCAACTCTTTCTTCTCGTTCCTGAATAGTTCTGCCATCTTTCTAAGAGAAAATCCCTTGACCTTCCGCTCTATAACCGGGTTATTAGGATCCTCCTCTCGCGGTAGGCTGAAATTTCTCATCAGCTTGGTCCAAAGATCATCTTTCAGTGTATCCTGGACATAAGAAACTTCAGGGTCCTTATTATTCCTATTCCATTGTTGGGTGCTGATCGAGATGATGTCCTTAACAACAACTCCACACTGATGTACAAATGCGTCCTTAGACCACTTGGGAGCAATCGGTTGGCCATCTTTCGCGACTTCTGTGATCGTGAACTTTTCATACTGGCGCAACCTTTTCTTCGGGCCTCGTCTCCTTACCTCACTAGACTTTGCAATAGTTGAGGCTCCCTCCTCCGTTCGTTCACCGGAGCCGTGATCATGATCTCCTTCCTCTGCCATTCGGTCACCAGAGCCGTCATGATCTCCTTCCTCTGCCATTCGGTCACCGGAGCCGTCATGATCTCCTGCCTCCTCCACTGTTGGATCAACGGAGCCGTCATCCTCTCCTTCCTGACCATCGGTGTCGTTGATATACGACAAGGGATCACCTTCAGTGCGGATTATTTCCCCAAACAACTCTTCTAGTTCTATGTCTCTATGATCCATAGTTTCTGCAAATATTACAACAATGCAATATACATACATGTAGTGACCCGACCTGAAAGGTTGAATCTCCGGTGTTTCTGTACCATCCCAAGATCATGCTGGTACACACACGGTACATCAATGTATATATCAAAGTGAAATCACACAGCTTTATTAATCGAAAATCTCATATCGAGTTCTTTATTACAATAAGAATTACAATAAAGTGGTTGAAGGCCAACTCATGAGAATAACTAATCTTGCGGAAGCTTCAAAGGTAGTTGAGTCCATCTGACTCCAAGGGCATCTCACCGAGCGTAGAGCGTATCCTCACTCCTGGTCGGAAAAGTACTCTGCAACATGATACGTTCCAGTCGTGTAGGTCAACATATTGAATATGCCGACAATGTCACAAAAGAGGGGGTGTAAAGTAATCATCTATTCTATATGCATATTTGGCAGGTGGGGTAGTAAGTTTTTGCATAAAGCTCATTTTTTCCTACAACAAGAGAGAGCAAAAATTATTACTACAATGTTGGTTGATTAATGAGATGGTTCCGCCAACCAATTCTCATACCCAAGTTGTCATTAATACCCACATCAATTATTTGTGTTGAGAATTCTAGATAGTTTCAGTTCCTTTGGCCCAAACTGTCCATGACTGTGGACACGGCTAATCGATTAGGTTTGGGTTCTCTGCAGAGTTTTGCACACGTTCCCCACAATATTTGATCGCCTCCGTTGGATTTCTCGCACTTCAGGGTGTTTGAGAAAGGGATGACCAAAACATGGTCTTCTATAAGGTTTCCCTGAGACTTTGTCGGTGCCCATCCTTTCCTACCGTTCTTCTACATCTCGTAGCACCGCCTGTCCAGGGTCACCACGATATCCAACCAAGCCAGAGCTCATCTTGAAGCATCCATCCATCTCTTTGTGCCTGGGTGGACCTTTCCGCATGAATACTGGCACTTCTCCAGCAACATCTAGGCGCCATTCAACCATCATCCACCCAGAGCTATGTTGAAAACTCGAAGTCTTGAAGTCTTGATCATCTTGTAGGTCTTCAAATTATTATCTCACAACTCTCATGAATCACACAACCAACCCCGTCTACTAATGGCATAGCAAAATTAAATCAACGTTTCCCGGTACCAATGTGTCAAAGGGTTGAGGGGTGCCTACCACATGATACTACATTAAGTAACCAAGTTTCCAAATTACCTACTTTGCATGCAATTAGGGATATGGTAGAACTAATGCAATAAAAACATAGGTATACATGGTCAAAGTGATTTGCCTTGCTGACGATCCTCGTACTCAAGTGACTCTAGATAACAAGCTTCGCACTCCGGATGATCTAACGAATCAAACAAAGCACACAATAAGCATAACCACAATATAATTCATACAACTGCAAGGTAAACAAATACATCAACAAATAAATAGCACAAACAAAAGGAAGAATCACTCAAAGTATAAGACTCTAAATTTTTTGGTGTCAAATCTCTACTAAGACATAACAAGTCAAAATTTTGTTTTGAACAACTAGCCATTTAGATAACAGAAAGTAAGTACAAAATTTTTATTAGAAAACATAAAGTATTTCATTATAAAAAAAATTGTGCAAAAAGAGTTACTACAAAGCATTTTTTCTAAACAATGCTAAAGGTGAAAACAAGATTTACCTATTCAAACTAGAGCACAAAACAAATTAAAATTATTTTTATTAACAGGAAATAATACACCTAATGTTGAGAAAACAAAACCTAATGAAATCTAAAAACAAAAGTTAAACTAATTCAGATTCAAACTAAAACTAAAATCAAACTAACTAAGCTCTATTAAGAACTAAACAGATTCTTTTTTTGTTAAAAACCCTAACCAAATTCATCCTAAAAAATCTCAAACTATGTAGGATGATAGGTCTAACTAATACAAACAAGTGGCAAAAAGATTCATACAACAATATATTTTTAAACTTTAGTTATACAGATTTTAGTAATTTAAGCAAATTTGGATAGATTCAAATTTCAAAGTTCAAATTTGAAATCTAAGACTACAGGATGGAACTGCATGAAATTTGTGACCTAATTCAAAAAGAATCAATTTAAAACACTAAATAGTTTAAAAGAATAAAATCAGAACACATTCTGTTTTCTAAAGCAGAAACAGAAAAAGAAAAAAAATTAGCTAACGGACAGAGGCTACGTGGCAACTTCCTATTGGTCGAAGGAGCGCGCGTGCGGGTGTTTGCGGGAGGACGACCGAACGTTAGAGGATACCAGTTCGGGATTTTAAGTAATCTAATCTAACGCGTCGGATCTGGATCGAACGGTCCAGGGGGGTGCGGTGACTTACAGAGGGGATGTCGAGGTTTCCAGCGAGGTCGATGGCGGCCGAACGTCAGAGGTGGTCGGAGATGGTCGTGCGGTGGTCGGGGGTGGCATCCGAAGAGCTCAGACGACGGCGACGAAGATCCGGCATCCAATGATGGCGTTAGAAGGGGCTGGGGACGACGGAGACGACAACCAGGAGCTCTGGGGGTTCGGTTGGGGTCAGAACTCCGGCGAGGTGGTGCGGTGGTGTTCTAGAGAAGGTAGAGGGGGGCTCGGGGTGGAACGGAGCACGGCGAGGCAGTGGCTACTTATAGGCTAGGTGCGGGGTCGGGAGAGGGAGAGAGGAGAGAGATCCGCGGGGAAGGGATCGCTGGCGAGGTCGGGGGCAAGGGGAAGGGGATGAGCACGCTGATGAAGCTGTCGGACGGTGGGTCCCGCGGGTCGGTGAGAGAGGGGGAAGAATCAGTGCGTCGGTGACCGATTCGGAGGGATCTCGGGGCTTAAAGGCTATGGGCCGACCGGTTTGCTAATTAAAACGTTTAAATATGTTTCCTTTTCTATTTTCCAGAACGTTTAAAATCCTTTGATGCATTCAAATCATTTCCAAACATAGGGAATATATATCAAAATGATAGGGGAATAAATGTATTTAATGAACATTTTTCCTCTGTCAAAATGAATACTTAAAAAAATGTTTTTCAGAAAATGCCTAATTCATTTTAAATTCTTTTGAGATAAACTTTCAAATACACCCCTGGTTTTATTGTTCAAATAATTCACCAAGATGCTCCTGGTGTGGAGTGTCATGTTACTCCTCTCTTTTTTGAATATTTCCAGAGATTTTCAATTAAGTGAAACAAGTAAATGGAGAAAAGGAAAGGGGCTTTTTAGAAATCCAAAAGAAGAACTTCAACAATTCATTTCATTCAAACAAAGTGATGATGATGCATAGCTATATTTCATAACATTCCAAAATGAAATTTTGGGATGTTACAAAACATGAGATATGTAAATCGATACAAGGCAATGCAACAATACGATCATAAAATATCACTAATACATCATCGAATAGTATTGCTAATACATCATCGAATATTATCACTAATACATGTTGAATATTATTATGTAATATCACTAATACAGATCTAGTTGACGTCTTGCGGCGCACGCGGTGGACACCCAAAAAGAAGGAACTATGACAGGATCATAGCTCGGGTGAGATCCCTGAAGAACCAACCACGTATAGGAGAACCTGGCATCTAGCGCAGCCATGTAGTGTTGAACGTGCTCGTCCTCCTCCCTGACATGGTGACGTACCACCTCCGTGGCGCCTGCTCCCTCTGTACCGCCACCAAAGAACTTCCGGGTCGATGACCGGACCATGATTCCTTAGTAAGGTGGGCGCCCCGAAAGACAGCACCTCCCAATGCGAGCCCAGCTTAGCCCATTCCCAGACATGTAGTCGCCTCTCAAGAAGGTGGTCGCCGACACCGGGTCGACAACGAGTATACGGGCCGGACATCGTCGACATCGAGAACAAATTCTAAAACTATTTAAAAGCCTACTATTTAATAAAGTTTAATAAAGATGATTGCATGTAACGCCCCAAACACACCTGCCGGTGGTTGTTACTCCTGGCGAGATCTAGACTGGCCTCACAGATTAATACTAGTCTTTTCTACGCACTTTGTCCTCACTCATAGGCACCCGGGATCAACTTCCCGGTTGGTCATCCATCCTAAAACTACTCCAAGCCAAGCACGCTTAACCTGTGAGTTCTGTTCGAATGGGCTCCCGGAAAAGAAATAATTCCTTATTGATATGAGTAGTCTATCATCCCTTACATGCCAGGCTATTACATACACCACCACTTAGAGGAATCGACGTCCTCGTCGGGCCACAGGAACGTTCCCTCTTGGCACAAACGTTTGTGCTTCCAGTCTGATACATGTGTCATTCCGTGTGCCACGATGCTTCACAAACTTCATGAACAACATGACCGCGCACCTGTCGGCAAACATCCGTGTAACCGCGAGGGTCGGCTCAAATACCAACTTGTAACGCCCCGAACACACCTGCCGGTGGTCGTTACTCCTGGCGAGATCTAGACTGGCCTCACGGATCAATACTAGTCTTTTCTGCGCACTTTGTCCTCACTCATGCGCACCCGGGATCAAGTTCCCTGTCAGTCACCCATCCTAAAACTACTCCAAGCCAAGCACGCTTAACCTAGGAGTTTTGTTCAAATGGGCTCCCGGAAAAGAAATAATTACTTATTGATATGAGTAGTCTATCATCCCTAATATGCCAGGTTATTACATTGCATTTGACAACTATGACAATAATAACATATTTAACAACAATGACACATTTTCTACATAAGCGATCGTTGGGGACTCCTCCCCGAGGACTCCTCATGTCTCGCCGACTCGGGACTCAGAGGTTCGGCGACTCGGGACTAATAAAATAAAAAACAAACTAATACAACTAGTAAAACAACTAAACAAAAAATTTAATAAAACAAACTAAAACAACTAATAAAACAAACTAAAACAAACTAAAAAAACTAAAACATGGGCGATTGCCGGGGCAGGCCAGCGGTGCCGGCGCACGCGGCCACGGTGGCCACAAAGGAGGGGACATGTGCAGGAGGCAGGAGCTCACCGGCAACGACGTGCTCGGGGAGGAGGCGCGGGAGGTGACGACGGGGCTCGGCGAGGTGGCGCGAGCGGCGTTTGGCATCGGGGGACGCGATGAAGCCGACGAGGATGAGGAGGCGCGAGGGGACGGGCTCGGGGCGGCGGCGAGGTGAGGCTTGGGGGCGGCGACGACGACGAGCTTGGGGTCGGCGGTTAGGATGGGCTCGAGGGCGGAGGTGACGACGAGGATGGGCTCGGGGACGGTGGCGACGATGAGGACGGGCTCATGGGCGGCGGCGACGACGAGGGCAGGCTCAAGGGGGCGACGACGAGAAGCCTGGCGGCGTCGGGGCAGGGCGGCGGCATCACCGCGAATGAGGGAGAGGTTGGGGGAGCATTCCACAACTCACACCTTATATGCGAACACCTTTGGTCCTGGTTGGTGGCTCCAACCGGTTCTAATACCCCCCTTTAGTCCCGGTTGGAGGCCCCAACCGGGACTAAAGGTCAATTTTAGCAGCGAAAAGGGCGGCAAGCCCAGCCCTGTAGTCCCGGTTGGTGGCTACAACCAGGACTAAAGGGTGGCATTGGTCCCGGTTGCTGGCTCGGAGCGGGACGAAAGCGTGGCATTGGTCCTGGTTCGAGCCATCAACCGGGACGAAAGGGAGAGGCGCTCCCACGTGTATAAGAGTTTAGTCCCACCTCGCCAAGCGAGAGGCGCTCGCACCGGTTTATAAGCCCACCCCACTTTGCCTTGTTAAGTTCCTCTCAAAGTGAAAATAGATGCTCTTATACCGGAAATTCGACCTAAATTCAAAATGCCAGTATGTGCTAGTATGCACTTACTAGCACTGTGAATTTAGGTCCAATTTTCCCTATAAGTCTACTTTCACTTTTGCTATTTTTATGTTATTTTTTGCATATTAAAAGTTCTTAACAAAAACTAATTTATGAATATTCTTTTTGCTATTGAAGTTCTTAACAAAAACAACGTTGATAATTTTAGTTGCATAAATTTAATATCACATCAAGTTAAATAACTTTGATCGGACACAAACACGTCTATTACACAGGGATTTAATTTCTTAAACATATTTGAACTCAAAACTTTTTCTACATTGAATATGCACCATTCAAAGCCACATAATCACTTTTCATCCTTTTCTGACTTCATTTGTTATTTTTTCATGCATTTAATGATTTATTTTGAGCTAAAATGACCCTGAATGGAAAAGCAATGCAAATGAACTCTGAAATGGTTTAAAGTTGGCATGGTATCATCATTTCACTCACGTAGCATGTGCTAAAAAGTTGAGAGGATTACGGCAAAAACTTGATGCACTTTATGTACAAAATGGACAATCTTTTTCGAAGTATCAGGATTTCGGATAAAAACACGTCTATTATAAAGGGATTTCAATTTTTTAAACATATATGAACTCAATACTTTTTGTGCATTGAATATGCACCATTTAAAGCCACATCATCACTTTTCAACCCTTTTCTGACTTCATTTACTATTTTTCATGCATTTCAGGGTTTATTTTGAGCTAAAATGACCCTGAATTGAAAAGCAATGCAAATGAACTCTGAAATGGTTGAAAGTTGGCATGGTATCATCATTTCACCCACATACCATGTGCTAAAAAGTTGAGAGGGTTACGGCAAAAACTGGATGCACTTCGTGTACAAAATGGACGATCTCTTTCGAAGTGTCGGGGTTTCACATGAAAACACGTCTATTACAAAGGGATTTCATTTCGATCTTGAGATGTAACTCGAGTGATATTCTAGATCAAATCATCATCATAATAATTGTGGATAGAAATTGTTCACTTTTTCTTCGCACGTGTCCCCTGCTTATTGTGCCATAACCATGGATAATCTTCATCGTTTAACAGGGTGCTTGGGTCAGCCTTCACTTTGAAGGGAGGAATTTCATGAATCTTTTCATAATTTGCAAACATGTCTGTCTTGCCCTCCAGTCCCATGATGTCTCTTTTCCCTGAAAGAACTATGTGGCGCTTTGGCTCATCGTATGATGTATTTGCTTCCTTATCTTTTTTTCTTGATTTGGCAGACATGTCCTTCACATAGAAAACCTGGGCCACATCATTGGCTAGGATGAATGGTTCGTCTATGTACCCAAGATTTTTCAGATCCACGGTTGTCATTTTGTACTGTGGGTCTACATGTACCCCGCCTCCTGATAGATTGACTCATTTGCACCGAAACAAAGGGACCTTAAAATCATGTCCATAGTCAAGTTCCCATATGTCCACTATGTAACCATAATATGTGTCCTTTCCCTTGTCGGTTGCTGCGTCAAAGCGGACACCAATGTTTTGGTTGGTTCTCTTTTGATCTTAGGCGATGGTGTAAAATGTATTCCCATTGATCTCGTACCCTTTGTAAGTCAATACAGTCGAAGATGGTCCCCTGGACAATGAGTACAACTCATCTACAACAGTGGTGTTACCCATGAAATGTGTTTACAACCAACTGCCAAAAGTCCTGATGTCTTCACATACAATCCAGTTGTCACACTGCTCCGGGTGTTTGGAGCATATAATATTCTTGTGTCAACTGACATACGGGGTCACCAAGGTAGAATTCTATAGAACTGTGTAGTGTCCTTGAGACCACGAATGCCCGTCCCTACATATTATTGAGTCCGATCCTTTTCTATTCAGTCTCCCCTCATACCGCGATTGAGGGAGACCAATCGGCTTAAGGCTAGGAATGAAGTCAACGTGAAACCCAGTGACCTCCTTTGTTTTATGGCCTGTGGAGATGCTTCCTTCTGGCCTAGCACGGTTACGAACATATTTCTTTAAGACTCCCATGAACCTCTTAAAGGGGACCATATTGTGTAGAAATATAGGGCCCAGAATGCCAATCTTGTGGAATAAATGAACTAGGACGTGCGTCATGATATTGAAGAAGGATGGTGGGAACACCAGCTCGAAACTAACAAGACATTGCATCAAATCACTCTTTAACCTTGGTAGGATTTATGGATCGATTACCTTCTGAGAAATTGCATTGAAGAATGCACATAGCTTCACAATGGCTAATCAAACGTTTTCCGGTAGAAGCTCCCTCAATGCAACAAGAAACAGTGGCGTCATAATCACGTGATGGTCATGAGATCTAAGGTTCTAGAACTTTTTCTCTGCCATATTTATTATTTATATTTGACGAGAAGCCAGACGGGACCTTCTTACTGAGCAGGCTTTCAAAGAAGATTTCGTTATCTTGTTTGGTAAGAGCGTAGCTGGCAGGACCTTCATACTGCTTTGGATGCACATGTTGCTAGTCCTCCCGTGCATCCGGTGTATCTTTTCTCTTCCCATACACTCCCAAGAAGACTAGCAGGTTCACACGAAGATTCTTCGTCACGTGCATCAAGTCGATTGCAGAGCGTGCCTCTAGGCCTTTCCAATAGGGTAGGTCCCAAAATATAGTTTCTTCTTCCACATGGATGTGCGTGCCTCAGCGTCAGTCGGAATAGATAGTCCGCCATGACCCTTTCCAAATATTACTTGTAAATCATTGACCATATCAAGTATCTGATCACCAATACGGAGGGTGGGCTTCTTCCAGTGATCTGCCTCACCTTTGAAATGTTTTCCTTTCTTTCAACATTGATGGTTGGTCGGAAGAAATCGATGATGCCCCAGGTACACATTCTTCCTGCATTTGTCTAAATATATAATTTTGGTGTCATCTAAACAATGCGTGCATGCATGGTATCCCTTGTTTGTCTGTCCTGAAAGGTTAGTAAGAGCAGGCCAATCGTTGATGGTTACAGACCGCAACACATATAGGTCAAATTCCACTTGTTTGTTCTCATCCACACACGCACACCTTTTTTAATCCGTAGTTGTAAAAGTTCATGAACTAATGGCCTTATCTACAAAACAATGTCATTACCGGGTTTCTTAGGGCCTTGGATAAGCACTGGCATCATAATAAACTTCCACTTCATGCACAACCAAGGAGGAAGGTTATACATACATAGAGTCACAAGCCATGTGATACACTTGCTGCTCCCCAAAAGGATTAATGCCATGTGCACTTAAAGCAAACAATACGTTCCTTGGGTCACCTGTAAAGTCCCTCCACTTTCTCTCGATCTTTCTCCACTGCGACCCATCAGCGGGTGCTCTCAACTTCCCGTCTTTCTTAGGTCTTCCTTGTGCCATCGCATCAACTTGGCATGCTCTTTTTTTCTGACCAAACAGTTCAACCGTGGTATTATAGGAGCATACCATATCACCTTGGCAGGAACCCTCTTCCCGGTGGCCCTCAACATCACCAGGGTCATCTGGTCTAATCTTATACCACAATGCACCGCATACCGGGCATACGTTCAAATCTTATAACACCTATGCACGGTTATTTAAGCAGACCAACCACCGGAAAGCCCTACCTAATCTACTCGGTGTTGCCATCTCGCCTCTGGTTTCCTCTCCTACCCTCATCTCTCTAACACACGTGGCCTCCACATCCATTTTCGTGCCGGTTGGAAGAACCACGAGGGTCTTTGGTTCATGGCACCAGCACCCACAGTCCTCGGGCTTCTTGGTCTCCTCCAAGATCACGATGAAGACCGTGGTGATGGTGCTCTCCTTGTGCAGGTTTTGTTCGACCATGACCCGATAGTGCCACTTGCCACCACGTCGAGGAGGCGTCGTGCCCGTCGCGCCATCGCATCAAGGATAAGCCGACATTCCTGTCACGTTAACGAAGGCTCTTTCACCACCATGCAACCAGCATGGTGGTTAAGATAGCGGGATGGAGGTGGCGCTGCCATCCCCGCCTTGGTGGCCTACAATAGCCGGGAAGAACGAGGATCCCTCCCCGCTGATAGAGAATGTTCGGGGCAGGTATTTCACTACCTTAGTCGATCGGCGACGGCGCCTCGTCCTCATGAGCCAAAACAACAGCATAGAATGTGACAACCTAGGAGGGGCGCTTGTGAGTAAACCGAAATTTGGGTCGATGTCCTTTCTTCCAAGCAACTAATTAAGGTGCGCTCCTTCGGGAGCCCCCGAAGGGTCATCTCTCAGCTGGCGCCACTTGGCGCGTTTTGAGATGCCACTTGGCGCCACTTGGAGGGCAAAACCAAGGTTCGAGATGTGTTGTCAGCCGACACCGGAGACCTCGACCTCAACATCCCCAACATCGCTGGCGGTGATCGGATCTGTCATGGAGGTCCTCTCACATCGGCAGCAGGAAGGCGTTGGGGACAAGATCCCATTGGATCCAAATCGATCACGCATCAACCCGGCTAGGTGGAAGATCTAGTTCACCGCGGCAAGATCTAGCTTCGGCTGGAAAGAGGGATCTTTACTCTCTCATGCATCTTCGCGGTGGACGACGGTGCTGGATGGTGATGATGACATTCTAGCCGGACGTCACCTGGGAGAGGAAGAGATTCTAGCCGAAGGTATGTTGTTCAAGATTGATATTTACAATATCTGAATTGTTTGTTTGATGCAGCAGGAGATTTCCATGGAGAGGCCAATAGACGTGATTGATCTAGAGCCGGTGAGGGATGAGATGCAAGCTGGTTTGAGCATACGTGAGGGTGAGAGGTGCCGCCAGAGGCACTCTGGTAGCAGATTCTGGACGCTTGCAGACAAGTCAGATGAGTTTGACGACGAAGAAGGATCTGTTAGTGAAGTTTCCGCACCGCCAGTCCCATCACCAACTCCTTCAGATTGCATGTGTGAGTCTATCGGAGCAGGTTATTTTGAAGAGGAGGTCGGTATGTTCATTGACAGAATTGTTCCTCAGGAAGATCAAGCATGGGTCGAGCTTGGCAAGGCCGATGGGGTCGAGGTCCTCCGGCGTGTTGTTCATCGCCGGATGGCACCGTCTGCTATCTGCCCATGGAGAGGGCCTCTTCCCAAGGTGACACTACCATCTCTCACATTGGGCGATTTCTTAGGATCATGGAAGGTCGTAGATCGACGTTGCAAGAAGCAACAGCAGGCGGTAGCGCGAGCGCCGGCGCCGGCACCGGTGACCGACCAGGGAGGAATTAGCGATGCAAGAGCGGTTCGTTTTAAATCACTACTAGGGCTTGATGGGCCTAGAGTAGTCGATCGGGGCCGGGACGCAGCTGAACCTGGGTTTGTGGCCCAGGGTGCGTTCCGAACCCACAAGTCTGAATACGAGTCCAAGACGGACGGGCAGGTACAGGACCCTATCGATACAACACATCCGGTGCTCAAGATCGCTAGGGTTCGCGGTAGAGCAAGGCCAGGCTTCCCGGGTATTGGTCGCAGCCGCGCGCCTGTCATCCATCTATCGGCTGCTATCGTAGGTCCGGACGTGCGTCGTTTCGCCGGGATTGCGGGTCACGGCTCCGGGCCGCCTCTACCGCGAAAACATGCGGCTTCTCATCAAGGTGGTCTGCCGGCGGGTCTTGATCGTGGAGGTCATCCGGCTGGGGCGAACCAGGGAGACAGTCGGGGATGGTATGTAGGAATTGATCGGAGACTTCCGCCCCATGGCCAATGAGGGGACGACGGCTACGATGTTTACGGAGACGGGCAGCACCGTGGGTCTTCCTCCACGGGAGGGGGCGCGGCTACAGCTGGCAGTTAGAGGGTGGTGCTGCAAGAGATTTTCAGGGTCCTCCTGGTGGCTTTGTTAAAGGACCGGCTGGTCCGAACCAGCGCCAATGCTGACACAACTACCAGAACTACCAGGGAGGACGGGGAGGTGGAAGACGGCCACTACCCCCTCGACATCATCCGGAGACGTCTCATAACGATGGGGCAAAACCATCGGCGACAGCGAATGCAGAGAGAGGAACACCCCAGATGACGCTTTCAGAGAAGGCAATGGAGACCGTTACTGCTCTGGCTTCGGTGAAGGTCCCCGTGGCTAAGCAACCTGCAGCTAAGTCGCATGATTCCTCCTCCGACAAAGGTTCTCAGAAATCATAGGAAGAGAAGAGTACTAAATGGGCACGTAAAAAGGAGAAACTAACTTGTTTTCACTGCGATGAACCGGGGCACTTTGTGGCTGAATGCACGATGGAGCTATGTGAGCTCTGTCTTAAACCAAAGCATGTGACTGGTCAGTGTCCACTTTTGCTTGTACCAAAGCCGATGGTCACCATTTATGGGGTTTGTTGCTCGGAACTGATGTTCTTTGAATCCCCTGAGGTTGAGCAATATTCGCATACCCACGATGTTTCTTTCCCGGGCATCATTAAGATAACTAATGGCACTATGACTGAGGCACAGATTGGGCAGATGATGAGAGAATTTGCTCTAGGGAAGTTCGATTGGCATGTTGTAAGAATTGAGGGGCAAACGTACAAGTTGGAGTTCCCCTCTAGAGAGGATCAAGATCATATTCTTAAGTTCGGCATGTGCAGAGTACCCAAAACCAGTATCATCATGGAGTTTGATGAGTGGAAACAAAAGGAGCCGCAGGGCATACCCTTGACTCAGGTGTGGGTCCGGTTCTCTGGTGCACCCCCCCCAAGCCTATTAATAACTTTCTTGTGACATGGATCTTGGGATCACTCATCGGCAAGACCGAGAAGGTTGATATGTCGTTCACTCGCGCGAATGGAGTAGCACGTCTGCTTGTCAGTGTGGCGAACATTGAGTTTGTGCCAGACATGGTATGTTGGACGTATGCGGGAATCACTTATGACCTAGATGTGGAACTAGAGGACACTCCAGTAGGACAGCATGATGATGGCCCTAAGTACATGGACACAACTGAGGGTGATGGCTCTTCCGGAGGAAACGATAAGGGCTCATAGGAGAAACCAAAGGAGTCACATAAAGGTCCTGAAACGCACATTGAGAAAAATACTAGCACGACCAAAGAGGGTACCAACGTGCTACCATCTCAGTCGTTGCGGTTTGATTCTTTTGGGGCGTTGTCTGCTCCTAGCAGGTTGTGGAACCGAAAGGTGGGCTCGACGGAGACAACCATGGCGGCCGGCTCTCTGGTTCACCAAGAACGGCCACTGGACTCCAACACAGAGGCAGTTCGGGGGCCAGTAGTGACCCCGGCGACGCCCACTTTGGGCATATCAGCCGACGCGGCTGTTTGTGCTTACGGGCAGGAGGCCCACGCACACTTCCGACTGACGGAGCCCCAAGCGGTGGTTGCTTCACATCTAGCAGGCGGGATGAACACGGAGAAATGGGAGGCGATAAATATAGATCTCGAACATAATGATATATCTTTGAGTCCGTTTGTGAAATCCTTGAGTATGCAGGGTGGGACACTGGGGCAGGATGCGATATGTATGACTCCGATGAGACAGAATGGCGAGCTACAGGCAGCGGCATCGGTGCGTGGGCATACCGGTCAGCTCGGTTCGGGTGGAAGACCTGATATGCCGAGGACAACCAGCTCGAAGCGTCGCCTGGAGGCGACGGCAGCACCCGGGTCAGCCACTTCCGTCGTTCAGGTACAATGGCCCATGACGGTGACACGGGCTATTACTTTACCGGCTGGCTCCGGGAATTGCTTGACGCCGGGTAACGGCGGATGCTGATTTCCCGCGCGAACCTTCGCAGGACAAGATCATCGCTTTTGGAGGAATTGCCGATCCCAGGTCTGAGGGTAGACGGATGAGTAGCCGTCTTCATGAGCAGCTAGACGCTAAGGACTTGCAGCTTGGGCGAGCCATGCGAGCGGCCAAGCTTCATGACATTGAAGTCACTACAGGTATGTCAGTTAATACTGCCAATTCTATTTTGCAGTTTTCTGAGAAAGAGATTATACACAATGCAAACGAGTTGGGAGTTACGCTAGGGAGTAATGGTAAAGAAATTGCAAGATCCGCTAACAACTTGCTCGATCTTGAGGCAGAGCGAGCTGTGGATGTGATTAGGAACCTAGCGGCTGTTAAACCACTAAATGATTCAGAATTCAAAGCTTTAGGGGTCTTCAATAATCTTTGTGATGACCTACGATCCTCGCTGACACAGTCTAAGGAGGACGATGATATTCATTCTCGGGAGGGTATCATACCCATGGTAGCAGGGGGGCGGCTATACTCACTGAGCTTGGTTGTATGGACCGAGTTGATGAGTATAAGAAGCCTAAGCGAAATTGGAACCGGGAAATTTATCCGGCCTTGGCTTTGCGCAGGAGTGTTAGGATTAGGAATGCAAAGAAATTTCATGATGATAAATGAGAGGCATATTTTGAAATCTCATGTGACCCCACTTGGCGCGTTTTGAGCCGCCGCCACATGGCGTGTTCTGGGCGTTTACTCCCAATTTTGTTTTTCTTTTATTTTTTCCCACGTGTTTTGGCTTATTAGCTGATTTTTTTCCTGTTTTTTGTGCGTCATGGTTTTCCACCTGTCTTTCTTAGCTTATGCCCAAACTCAACGTCAACACTCCATACGCATCAATACAAGGTATTTCCGTCCTCATCTACATTATTTTATGTGAAATTAGGCATCATATCGTAACAACATAAGTGACAAATATATATACTTATTTTCTGGTAACCATCATGTCCAAGAGTAAAATAAGTTCAACAAGTGAAGGAAGTAAAATGCAAATAAATACAGATAAAGTCAGGGACCAAAAATTGGATGATACTAGATAAAGAAGGGCACCGACATGTACGTGATCGGGACGTCAAGCATATATACTAAATGGTGTGGTTCTGGGTTGTCATGTACACTAAAGTGGTAATGGCGAGGCATGGACATCGGAGAGAGACATGCCATTTCGCTCGGAGAGTTCCTCTTTACAGAAACATACGTTGAAGATGGAGGGCCCGACCTCCTACATTATGTAGTTTATAAATTCCAAAACCAGTAGACACACCACTGACCAGTGCGGTGGCTAAAATGTTTTATTTGTGAACCAATTGAATCTTTGAGCACCATTCATTGATATCATTGAAAATATACCAACATGTACTTCACTTAACGAACATAAAATACGTTCCAGTAAATTCAATGTTTTCTCGCACACTATGTTTTCTCGCCCTAACTCACAACTTGCTAGTATATGTGCTTGGCTTTGCTTGCCGTTACCTTTCATGTGCATAATCCACTTGCATGTATGGGTCTACTATCGATCATGTGGCCAAAAGGTGCCGGGGAGTGGATATGATGCATTGCGGGGGTGAGGGAGGCCTACGGCGGACATGCAACTCCCCATCGGCAGAGTTGACCTGGAGATGTGGCATGACAACGGTTAAGCACGAGGGGGAGAGAAGAAAGAACTGATAGGATGAGAGGAAGATGATGAGGCTCAACATAATTTTGTAACAAATCTGAACGAGAACGGAGCGGGAGTTTGAACTGAATATACGGATACATGGGTACATGTGTATGAGTTATACAATCCCATACTCTTACCCTCTCTAACTGATTGGTTTTTTGATTTTCATATTTATATACGCATGAGTAATTTTGTTGTCCATCAGCCTTACCCAAATAGAGTTTTTAGGCACGAGGTACACGGGTACCCATTGCCATCACTAGTTAATCTCGCTCGCTAATATGTTGTTTCGTAGTCATAGAAAAACCAGATCCATAAATGTGAGTGGGATACTTTGGATATAACTAAGGAAAACTACAATCTCCAATAAGAGAGAGTGTAGTGTGGTTACCGACGCAGACGAAGGCGACGTTGGAGGCAGCAGAAGGCGCGGGCGACGATAACCATAAGGATGTGAGAGGTACCGACGGATGGCCAGGAAGAGGAAGTTCGAGGCGGGGACTAACGGCACCGACGATGGGGAAGAGTAGGTCGGTGACACCGTGCGAGGCGGTGGGCACGGTGGAGGACGCCACGACGGTGGTGATGGCAGCGAAGAGAGCGAGAGGGAGAATGGAGGTTGGGTGTGTCTGGATAAGGAGTAAGTGGCTGCGAGGGCGTGGGGTAAGTGGATGAGGTCGGAGATAACAGTGACGGGCGATAGTATCCACCCGTCATAGCTATATTTAGATGGCAGACGGCAGGTGGCAGAAATATTGTTGTGGCGGACAATAAGCTGTACGTGCCACTTCAAACTAATGACTGAACGTGGGTGGTCGAAACATAGCTGTGGCGGGCGACGGCCATCACCCGCCACTGATTGTCTGCGCATCAATGGAGGTCGGTTAGTCTGTGGCACCTCTAGTTTGTAGGCGAACGATCTACTTTTGGCATGCTTATTAATAATACAGTTTTTCCTTTGATAAAGCAAAATAGCCTACACATAGTTCTTAGACTGACAAGTGGGTCCAGCCAATGTGAAAATACATAGTGGAATGAAGCTACTCATCAAAATAATTGGAATACAATCTGAAAGCTAGGGTCCGAAGCAAGCAGGGTAGCAGGTGGATGGATTCTTCTGCTCCCGTAAACGTACACGTGAAGCTAGCTTATACGCTGCCTCGCTGGTTTGGTGCGTGCGTACGATCAGGATCCGGAAACGGTTTTCCTCCAAAACGTACGATCGAAACCCAGTCGGTCTCGGATCACGCGCCGACTCGGACCGCTACTTCTCCATCGAGCAGTGCTACCCAGAGTACAATACTATATAAGAGGCAGCCACCAGCTAGGATCTCTCCATCAAACCAAGCCATCAAGCTCCGGCGGTAATTAACCAACAGTCCACGAAACACCTACGCCAGATCGATCCAAGAGCCAGTCAAAGAAGCAGCGGATCGATATGGGGTGCAGCATGAGCCGCCTCGTCAAGACCACCGTCACGCTGCTCATCCTCGTCATTCTCCTCATGCCCGGGGCCATTGCTGCTGCCGCCGCTAGCTTCGATGCTTCACGAAGCCAACAGCTGCCACTTCCGCGAGGGACGGTCCATGGGCCGGAGAGCGTCGCCTTCGACGGCAACGGCCAGGGCCCCTACAGCGGCGTCTCAGACGGACGTATCCTTAAATGGAACGGCGACAAGCTGGGATGGACTACCTACGCTTACGGACCAGGCTACGATAGCCAGACGTGCACGGCGTCCAAGTTCAGCCGGGAGACTGAGAATGCCAGGGAGAGCCGTTGTGGCCGTCCGCTCGGCCTACGGTTCAACGAGAAATCCGGAGACCTCTATGTGGCCGACGCGTACAAGGGACTCATGCGGGTTGCGCCGGGCGGCGGGGAGGCCACCGTGTTGGTCAACCACGTTGACGGTTTTCCTTTGCGCTTCACCAACGGTGTTGACGTCGATCAAGTCGCGGGTCGGGTTTACTTCACGGACAGCTCGATGAACTATCAAAGGTCACAACATGAGATGGTCACTCGCACAGGGGACTCGACAGGCCGCCTCATGAGCTACGACCCACATACATCCGATGTCACGGTACTCCAGGCGGGAATGACGTATCCAAATGGTGTCTCGCTCAGCGCCGACCGGACCCATCTCGTGGTCGCGTCTACTGGCCCATGCAAGCTGCTACGGCATTGGATCAACGGGGTCAATGCAGGCACATCCGAGCCTTTCGCCGATCTGCCGGGATATCCAGATAACGTGAGGCCCGACACGAAAGGGGGTTATTGGGTGGCGTTGCACCGCGAAAAGAATGAGTTGCCCTTTGGACGTGATAGTCATCGTCTCGCTGTCAAGGTCAGTAACGATGGAAAGATTGTCGAGGAGATGAGAGGGTCAAAGAAGGTGAGGCCGACCGAGATTATGGAGAGACCAAATGGCAAACTCTACTTGGGTTCGGTGGAGCTTCCTTACGTCAGTGTTGTTCAGCGCAAGTAGGGAACGCTAGATGATGCATAGGTCGCCGCCGCCAAGCAAGTACGCATACACCCAATCGATCTATCTTCCTTGTCTATGACCAACTTGCGTGGCCCTCAATTCAAAGCTAAGCACCTGCCAATTCATTCCTCGAGGACCTCCATCCTCCTTCTCCTTACTTCCGGCAAATAAAGTCCGTATTTTGAACATACCCACGCCACCATTCTCGGAGTAAGCCAAGCTTCAACTTCACACGTGGGAGCCCATCGCGGAAACTCGCCAGAGATCCAAACCTCTCTCAGGGCCATACGTACGTACGTCTCCCATCCCAATTGAGCTTCATTACGTCGGTGTTGTTAAGCGCAAGTAGAGAACAGTAGATGCACATAATGCCTTTTTGTTTATTGTTCTTACCACTGTGTAGTTTTACCAATTTGTTTTCCGGTTCACACGGCCTATTATTATCCTTATTTTTTCTCAACAAATCATCTCTTCTTTCCTCTATTTCAACATGTATAAAAGATAAATTCTATCATGTTCTTGTTAAGAAGCAAGCCGACAAAAACAATGTACAAAAGTAGCAGAAGACTCATAGATGCTCCTTGATCCGGTGTTTGTTGATGCTTCATGATCAGGAATTTGGCCTGCAACTTAGATGTTCTTGATTCCGTGCAATAAACCATTGATCAGCTGGATTTCGGTGTCATGTTATAACTTATAGAGGTGTGAAAAGATGCTATTGACAATGTTGTTAGAGTTAAACACGGTCGTGTGCTATGGATCCAAGTAGTACTCTAATTAGTCATCGGATAGGTTTTGCTATAGGGCTGGTTGGCTTCTATGTATACCTATGTAACCCTCGTTGTACCGTAACAACGAAAAGTTCAAAGCAATAAAGAGTATACCAGGCTCGATACGGGCCTGTAGCTATCATCAATTTGTTTTGTTCCGTAAGGTTTCGTTGAGGATGTTGTTCGATCTGCTTGAAGCTAGCCAGTCCAGGTCAAGTACACGTACGCAAGTCTACGATGAGACGGCGACATACGGCATGTGCATTGATTAAGAAATCAATTAAGCAGTCTGCTTGTGTGCTTCGGTGTTAGCCTTGCATGATACATACGTGTAGCTCCTGGTGAATCGATCTATGGATCAAAACCAACAATTGGTATATAGAGCCTCGACGATCTATGATCTACGATGACGGACAGTGACGCTGACTCGGTCAAATTCGGCAACAGCGGTTCCAAGACGAACAAGAATGGCAACAAGGTGAAGAAGGGCGGCAAGTCAACGACCAATCGCGGAGGAACGGGCGGCGCCAATGTCCGGGCGCATCGCAACATCCCCATCCAGTACCTGATGCTCACCGACGCCAACTATGGCGTGTGGGTGGTGAAGATAAAGATTATTCTCCGAACTCTTCGAGTGTGGCAGGCAATCACAGACAATGACGTCGACGAGGAGTGTGATGAAGGTGCCATGGCCGCCATAGCCCAATCCGTGCCGGATTCCATGCTGATTACATTGGCGGAGTTCGAAACGGCAGGAGAGGTGTGAAACGCACTCAAGGAGACGAGGATCGGAGAAGATCGGATCACCAAGGCTCGGGCACAAGTGCTGAAGCGCCAATTTCACAAGTTGCAGATGGAGGAACCTGAATCGGTGAATGACTATGCCATCCGTCTTACTACTTTGGTGGGAGAGATCCGCGTGCTTGGTGCAAAGCTCGAGGAGACCGAGATTGTGGAGAAATTTTTCAGTTCGGTGACTGACAAATTTACGTACATCACCGGCACGCTCGAGTAGCTTTACGACATCGACGACATGACCATAACGGAGGCGATCGGACGCCTGCGGACATGGGAAGAGAATGCTCGTGGCTGTCGGAACGGCAACGGAGGAGGTAGCGACCAACTCATGTACTCGCGCGCAGATTGGGAGTCCCCAAGTAGCAAAGGAAGACGTGATGGCAACGAAGGCTCAAGCAATGCAACACGTGGCGGACAAACCAAAGAAGGCAAAGGAAAAGTCAAGCCACAAGGTCGTGGCAAGGCGGACCGATCTAAAGGGAGGAAGCAACAGAACTTGGATATGTCCGAGGTCAAGTGCTATAACTGCAACGAGATGGGTCACTTTGCAAAGGATTGTCCGGAGCCTAACAAGCGGGAGATCAAGGCAAATTTGGCAAAGCAGGAAGACGAAGGTCCAGGTCTTCCGATGGCCGAAGTTTGTGATCTCGCTGAAACGGTGGTTGTGAAACCAAACCAGAAGGTGCTACTTCATGAGAAGAAAGTGACACCGAAGCTATCAGGGGATCACAACGTGTCGTGGTACCTCGACAGGTGCCAGTAACCACATGACGGGGTGCAAGCAGAAATTCCTCGAGCTAGAATATGATGTTGAAGGCTCGGTTAAGTTTGGTGATGGTTCAAATGTGGAGATTTGTGGGCAAGGATCTTTCCTCTTTGAGGGTCTGACAGGCAAACATCGCATACTCACCGGAATGTACTACATTCCACAGCTTCGCAACAACATCATCTCTATCGGGAAGCTTGACGAGAATGGATGCAAGGTGGATATCGGGAACAGAGTGATGAGGATCTTGGACAACCTCCAAAATGTGCTAGCCTGTGTTAATCGCACACGGAACGGGCTCTATATCCTCAACCTTGATCAATCTCAACTGGAGTGTTGGCTCGCCAAGAGTGACGATGATTCATGGTTATGGCATGCTAGATTTGGACATGTTAACTTCTACGCCTTGAAGATGATGTCAAAGATGGAGATGGTATCCGGGATGCCATTTATCAACCATGTTGATCGAGTATATGACGGGTGCTTGGTTGGAAAACAGCACCGTAGGTCATTCCCTGCTCAGTCTACCTATCGTGCAAGTGATGCACTCGAGCTGCTCCATGGTGATCTATGTGGCCCTATCACCCCAGCAACTCATGAAGGAAATAAGTACTTCTTCTTTGTGGTAGATGACAACTCGAGATATATGTGGGTCGTTCTCCTACGATCTAATGATGAGGCGTTTGAAGCATTCAAGAAGCTGAAGGCTGCAACGGAGATGGAACACAAGTTGAAGGTTCGTGCTCTACGGACAGATCACGGCGGGGAGTTTACGTTGAACAAGTTCAATGAGTAGTGCGAGAAGATTGGCATAAAAAGGTTCCTCGCGGTACCTTATACGCCGCAGCAAAATGGTGTTGTTGAAAGGCGCAATCGAACCATCGTTGAAATGGCCAGGAGTTTATGCAAGAGCAAGAACCTGTCGGGGACTTTTTAGGGAGAAGCTCTCTCGACGGCGGTCTATCTTCTCAACCGGGCTGAAACGAAGGCGGTGATTGGCAAGACTCCGTATGAAGCAATTTACGGATGTCAGCTGAATGTGTCTCATCTACGGACGTTGGGGTGCGTGGCACATGTGAAGACGGCGGAGCCGCATCCCTCAAAGCTTGCCGACCGTAGCACCAAGATGGTGTTCATCGGATACGAGAGGAGTTCCGGTACCAAGGCATACCGCTTCTTTGATCCACAAACCAAGCATCTACAGATTTCACGCTACGTCATGTTTGAAGAAACAAAGCGTGGAATTGGAGCGCAGCAGCCAACGATGCTCCAAACGATAACATATTCACAGTTGAGTTTCCTGATGATGATGCAGGGGAACATGTCGAGGTGGTTGGCAAGACGCCCAACCAAGGTGACCACAATGGTGGTGATCACCATGGTGCTGACATCGACGACGACACGCAAGGGTCGCAAAGTGATAGCGACAACGACGTGCATGACACGGGCGGAGATCTCGGCAACGATATCAACAAAAAGGCGCATAGTGACAACGACAATCAAGATGATGATCACGATCACGACGACTACGCCGACAATGCGGATGTCGATGACACGCCCGAGACTCAACCGTCTTTCTCAAAGTGCATCAACGCCGAGACAATTTGTGCCGCCTCCTTCGCAAGCCTCAACGGACTCCTCCAGGCCTCATCGCTAGAAGACCCTCAAGAAAGGCTACAAGTACACAAAGCCAGTTACGCTCGAGTAATTTGGACTATGTCTGCTCGGAGTTGAGGAGTCGTCGAACTTCGTAGAGGCGAGCAAAAGTCCTAGATGGACGCACGCCATGGATGACGAGATGAAGGCGATTGAGAGCAATGGCACGTGGACTTTGGTAACCCGAGGTCCGAACCAAAAGTCCATAGGTTTAAAGTGGGTTTACAAGTTAAAGAAGGACACGCAGGGCGCTATTGTGAAGTACAAAGCAAGACTCGTCGCGAAGGGCTACGTACAATGTCAAGGAGTTGACTACGATGAGGTATTTGTGTTTGGAGAAGTAGTAGTAGATCTAAATTTTCCCTACGACCACCAAGATCTAACTATGGAGAAACCAGCAACATGTAAGGAGAGATTGCATCTTCATACCTTTGAAGATCGCTAAGCGGAAGCGTTACAAGAACGCGGTTGGTGGAGTCGTACTCGTAGCGATTCAGATTGTGGTGGATTCCGATCTTAGCACCGAACAACAGCGCCTCCGCGTTCAACACACGTGCAGCCCAGTGATGTCTCCTACGCCTTGATCCAGCAAGGAGGAAGGAGAGATTGAGGGAGAGCTCTGGCAGCATGACGGCGTGGTGACGATGGAGCTGCGTGGTCTCCGGCAGGGCTTCGCCAAGCACTACGGAGAACAAGGAAGAGGAAGAGTAGGGCTGCGTCGAGAGAGAGAACTCGTGTGTGTGGCAGCCCCAAAGCCCTCCACTATATATAGGAGGAGGGGGAGGGAGGGCGTAGCCCTAGGGTTCCCACCCTAGGGGCTGTGGCCGGCCCTAGATTGGCCATCTGGCCGGCAGCCAGAGAGGAAGAGGGGAGGGTGCCGCCCTATGTGGGCCTGAGGCCCATCTGGGTCTAGGGTTTCCCCCTTTAATTCCCTCCTTTGTTGCGGCTTGGGCCAGGGTGGAGGTCGCACCAGCCTACTCTGGGGCTGGTCCCTCACACTCTCGGCCCACGCAGCCCTCTGGTGCCCGTGGCCCTACTTGGTGGACCCTCGGAACCCTTCCGGTGGTCCCGGTATGCTACCGGTGATGCCTGAAACTCTTCCGGTGACCAAAACCTCGGTTCCTATATATCAATGTTTACCTTCGGAGCATTCCAGAACTCCTCTTCACGTCCGTGATCTCATCCAAGACTCCGAAGAACCTTCGATAACCATGTACAACATTTCCCTATAACCCTAGCGTCATCGAACCTTAAGTGTGTAGACCCTATGGGTTCAGGAGGCTAGTAGATCGACATGACCGAGACACCTCTCCAGTCAATAACCAACAGCGGGATCTGGATACCCATGTTGGCTCCGACATGCTCCACGATGATCTCATCGGATGAACCACGATGTCGGGGATTCAATCAATCCCGTATACAATTCCCTTTGTCTGCCGGTACGATACTTGCCCGAGATTCGATCGTCGGTATCCCTATACCTTGTTCAATCTTGTTACCGGCAAGTCTCTTTACTCGTTCCGTAATACATCATCCCGTGGCTAACTCCTTAGTCACATTGAGATCATTATGATGATGTCTTATCGAGTGGACCCAGAGATACCTTTCCGTCACACGGAGTGACAAATCCCAGTCTCGATTTGTGCCAACCCAACAGACACTTTCGAAGATATATACTCGTAGTGTACCTTTATAGCCACCCAGTTACGTTGTGACGTTTGGCACACCCAAAGTATTCCTACGGTATTCGAGAGTTGCACAATCTCATGGTCTAAGGAAACGATACTTGACACTGGAAAAGCTTTAGCAAACGAACTACACGATCTTGTGCTATGCTTAGGACTCGGTCTTGTCCATCACATCATTCTCCTAATGATGTGACCCGTTATCAATGTCATCCAATGTCCATGTTCATGAAACCGTGACCATCTATTGATAACGAGCTAGCCAACTAGAGGCTCACTAGGGACATGTTGTGGTCTATGTATTCACACATGCATTACAGTTTCAGGTTAATACAATTATAACATGAACAATAGACAATTATCGTTAACAAGGAAATACAATAATAACATTTTATTATTGCCTCTAGGGTATATTTCCAACAATCTCCCACTTGCACTAGACTCAATAATCTAGTGACATTGTGATGAATCGAACACCCATAGAGTTCTGGTGTTGATCATGTTTCGCTTGTGAGAGAGGTTTAGTCAACGGATCTGCGACATTCAGATCCTTATGTACTTTACAAATATCTATATCTCCCTCCTGAATGTATTCATGGATGGAGTTGAAGTGGCGCTTGATGTGTCTTGTCTTCTTGTGAAACCTGGGCTCCTTGGCAAGGGCAATAGCTCCAGTGTTGTCACAGAATAGAATCATCGGGCCCGACACATTGGGAATTACTCCTAGGTCGGTGATGAACTCCTTCATCTAGACTCCTTCCTTTGCTGCTTCCGAAGCAGCTATGTACTCCACGTCACATGTAGATGCTGCCACGACGCATTGCTTGATGCTGCACCAGCTGACTGCCCCTCCGTTCAAAATATACACGTATCCGGTTTGTGACTTCGAGTCATCCGGATCTGTATCGAAGCTAGCATCGACGTAACCCTTTACGACAAGCTCTTCGGCACCTCCATAAACGAGAAACATGTCCTTGGTACTTTTCAGGTACTTCAGGATATTCTTGACCGCTGTCCAGTGTTCCGCTCCGGGATCACTTTGGTACCTCCCTACCAAACTTATGGCAAGGTTCACATCAGGTCTGGTACACAGCATGGCATACATAATAGAGTCTATGGCTGAAGCATAGGGGATGACACTCATCTCTTCTCTATCCTTTGCCGTGGTCGGGCATTGAGTCGTACTCAATCTCACACCCTGTAACACAGGCAAGAACCCCTTCTTGGACTAATCCATATTGAACTTCTTGAATATCTTGTCAAGGTATTTGCTTTGTGAAAGACCTATGAGGCGTCTCGATCTATCTCTATAGATCTTGATGCCTAATATGTAAGAAGCTTCGCCAAGGTCCTTCATTGAAAAACACTTATTCAAGTAGGCCTTTATGCTTTCCAAAAGTTCTATATTATTTCCCATCAACAATATGTCATCCACATATAATATGAGAAATGCTACAGAGCTCCCACTCACTTTCTTGTAAATACAGGGTTCTCCATAAACCTGTATAAATCCAAATGCTTTAATCACCTCATTAAAGAGAATGTTCCAACTCCGAGATGCTTGCACCAGCCCATAGATGGAGCGTTGGAGCTTGCATACTTTGTTAGCATCTTTAGGGATGACAAAACCTTCCGGCTGCATCATATACAGGTCTTCCTTAAGGAATCCATTAAGGAATGTCGTTTTAACGTCCATTTTCCAGATCTCATAATCATAAAATGTGTCATTTGCTAACATGATTCGGACAGACTTTAGCATCGCTACGGGTGAGAAAGTCTCATCGTAGTCAACTCCTTGAACTTGTCGAAAACCCTTAGCGACAAGTCGAGCCTTATAGACGGTCACATTACCATCCGCGTCAGTCTTCTTCTTAAAGAACCATTTATTTTCTATGGCTTGCATATCATCAGGCAAGTCCACAAAAGTCCATAATTTGTTCTCATACATGGATCCTATCTCGGATTTCATGGCTTCAAGCCATTTGTTGGAATCCGGGCCCGCCATCGCTTCTTCATAGTTTGAAGGTTCACCGTTGTCCAACAACATGATCTCTAGGACAGGGTTATTGTACCACTCTGGTGCGGAACGTGTGCTAGTGGACCTTCGATGTTCAATAGTAACTTGATCTGAAGTTTCATGATCATCATCATTAACTTCCTCTCCAGTCGGTGCAGGCTCCACAGAAACAACTTCCTGTGTTGTGCTACTTTCCAGTTCGAGTGGAGGTACAATTACCTCATCAAGTTCTATTTTCCTCCCACTTACTTCTTTCGAGAGAAACTCTTTCTCAAGAAAGGATCCATTCTTGGCAACAAAGACTTTGCCTTCGGATCTGAGGTAGAAGGTGTACCCAATAGTTTCTTTGGGGTATCCTATGAAGACGCACTTTTCCGCTTTGGGTTCGAGCTTCTCAGGTTGAAGTTTCTTCACATAAGCATCGCATCCCCAAACTTTTAGAAACGACAGCTTAGGTTTCTTTCCAAACCATAATTCGTACAGTGTCGTCTCAACGGATTTAGACGGTGCCCTATTTAAAGTGAATCCGGCAGTCTCTAATGCATATCCCCAAAATGATAGCGGTAAGTCGGTAAGAGACATCATAGATCGCACCATATACAATAGAGTGTGATTACGACGTTCAGACACACCATTTCGCTAAGGTGTGCCAGGCGGCGTGAGTTGTGAAACAATTCCACGTTTCCTTAGGTGCGTGCCAAACTCGTGACTTAAATATTCTCCGCCACGATCAGATCGTAGGTTTATTTTCCTGTCATGTTGATTCTCTACCTCACTCTGAAATTCCTTGAACCTTTCAAAGGTTTCAGACTTGTGTTTCATTAAGTAGACATACCCATATCTGCTGAAGTCATCAGTGAGGGTGAGAACATAGCGGTAGCCACCGCGAGCCTCGATGCTCATTGGACCGCATACATCGGTATGTATTATTTCCAACAAGTCAGTTGCTCACTCCATTGTTCCGGAGAACGGAGTCTTGGTCATCTTGCCCATGAGGCATGGTTCGCACGTGTCAAATGATTCAAAATCAAGAGACTCCAAAAGTCCGTCAGCATGGAGTTTCTTCATGCGTTTGACACCAATATGACCAAGGAAGCAGTGTCACATGTAAGTGGGACTATCGTTATCAACTTTACACTTTTTGGTACTCGCACTATGAACATGTGTAACAGCACGTTCGAGATTCATCAAAAACAAACCATTGACCAGCGGGGCATGACCATAAAACATTTCTCTCATATAAATAGAACAACCATTATTCTCAGATTTAAACGAGTAGCCATCTCGAATCAAACGAGATTCAGATACAATGTGCATGCTCAAAGCTGGTACTAAATAACAATTATTGAGGTTTAAAACTAATCCTGAAGGTAGATGTAGAGGTAGCATGCCGACGACGATCACATTGACCTTGGAACCATTCCCGAGGCGCATCATCACCTCGTCCTTTGCCAGTCTCCGGTTATTCCATAGCTCCTGCTTGGAGTTACAAATGTGAGAAATTGCACCGGTGTCAAATACCCAGGAGCTACTATGAGCGTTGGTTAGGTACACATCAATAACAAGTATATCACATATACCTTTAACGTTGCCGGCCTTCTTATCCGCTAAGTACTTGGGGCAGTTCCGCTTCCAGTGACCGGTACCCTTGCAATAAAAGCACTCAGTCTCAGGCTTGGGTCCATGCTTGTTCTTCTTCCCGGCAACTTGCTTACCGGGCGCGGCAACAGCTTTCCCGTCCTTCTTGAAGTTCTTCTTACCCTTGCCTTTCTTGAAACTAGTGGTCTTATTCACCATCAACACTTGATGCTCCTTTTTGATCTCGACCTTCGCTGATTTCAGCATCGATACAACTCAAGAATGGACTTCTCCAAACCCTGCATGTTGTAGTTCATCACAAAGCTCCTGCACCTAGGTGGAAGCGACTAGAGGATTCTGTCAATGACCGAGTCATACGGGAGATTAACTCCCAGCTGAGTCAAACGGTTGTGCAACCAGACATTTTGAGTATGTGCTCACTAACAGAACTATTCTCCTCCATCTTACAGCTGAAGAACTTGTCGAAGACATCATATCTCTCGACCCGGGCAGGAGCTTGGAAAACCAGTTTCAGCTCTTGGAACATCTCATATGCTCCGTGTTGCTAAAAACACTTTTGGAGCCCCGGTTCTAAACTGTAAAGCATGCCGCACTGAACAAGGGAGTAATCATCGCAGCGTGACTGCCAAGCGTTCATAACGTCTTGATCTGCCGGGAAAATGGCTGTGTCACCTAGCGGTGCATCAAGGACATACAATCTTTTGGAAGCTATGAGGATGATCCTCAAGCCATGGACCCAGTCCGCATAGTTGCTTCCATCATCTTTCAGCTTGGTTTTCTCTAGGAACGCGTTGAAGTTGAGGGTGACATTAGCGTTGGTCATTGGATCTACAATATAGATTGTAAACAAAATTTTAGACTAAGTTCATGATAATTAAGTTCACATAATCAAATTATTTAATGAACTCCCACTTATATAGACATCTCTCTAGTCTTCCAAGTGATACATGATCCATGTCAACTAGCCCGTGTCCGATCATCACGTGAGACGGACTAGTCATCCATGGTGAACATCTCCATGTTGATCGCATCTACTATACGACTCATGTTCGACCTTTCGTTCTTCTGTGTTCCGAGGCCATGTATGTACATGCTAGGCTCGTCCAGTCAATCTAAGTGTTTCGTGTGTGTAAATCTGGCTTACACTCATTGAATGCGAACGTTAGAACCTCTCACACCCGATCATCACGTGGTGCTTCGGAACAACGATCCTTACCAACGGTGCACAGTTAGGGTGAACACATTTCTTTAATTTTTGTTGAGAGATCATCTTATTTACTACCGTTGTTCTAAGAAAATAAGATGTACACATGATAAACATCACATGCAATCAATATAGTGACATGATATGGCCAATATCATCTTGCTCCTTTGATCTCCATCTTCGGGGCACCATGATCATCATTGTCACCGGCACGACACCATGATCTCCATCATCATGATCTCCATCATCGTGTCTTCATGAAGTTGTCTCGCCAAATATTACTTCTACTACTATGGCTAACGATTAGCAATAAAGTAAAGTAATTATATGGCGTTTATGATTGACACGGATGTCATACAATAAAATAAGACAACTCCTATGGCTCCTGCCGGTTGTCATACTCATCGACATGCAAGTCGTGAATCCTATTACAAGAACATGATTAATCTCATACATCACAATGCAGCACATCACATCCTTTAGCCATATCACATCACAAGGCATATGCTACAAAAACAAGTTAGACGTCCTCTAATTTGTAGCTGCAAGTTTTTACGTGGCTGCTATAGGTTTCTAGCAAGAACGTTTCTTACCTACGCCAAAACCACAACGTGATATGCCAATTGCTATTTACCCTTCATAAGGACCCTTTTCATCGAATCCAATCCGACTAAGGTGGGAGAGACAGATACCCGCTAGCCACCTTATGCAACAAGTGCATGTCAGGCGGTGGAACCGGTCTCACGTATGCGTACGTTAAAGTTGATCCGGGCCGCTTCATCCCACAATACCATCGAATCAAGATAAGACTAGTAACGGCAAGCAAATTAACAAGATCGACGCCCACAACAACTTGTGTTCTACTCATGGATAGATTCTACTCATAGACCTAGCTTATGATGCCACTGTTGGGAGACGTAGTAGTAAATCAAAATTTTCCCTACGACCACCAAGATCTAACTATGGAGAAACCAGCAACATGTAAGGAGAGATTGCATCTTCATACCTTTGAAGATCACTAAGCGGAAGCGTTACAAGAACGCGGTTGGTGGAGTCGTACTCGCAGCGACTCAGATCGCGGTGGATTCCGATCTTAGCGCCGAACAACGGCGCCTCCGCGTTCAACACACGTGCACCCCGGTGACATCTCCTACGCCTTGATCAAGCAAGGAGGAAGGAGAGGTTGATGGAGAGCTCCGGCAGCATGACGGCATGGTGACGGTGGAGCTGAGTGGTCTCCGGCAGGGCTTTGCCAAGCACTACGGAGAACGAGGAAGAGGAAGGGTAGGGCTGCGCCGAGAGAGAGAGAACTAGTGTGTGTGGAAGCCCCAAAGCCCTCCACTATATATAGGAGGAGGGGGAGGAAGGGCGCAGCCCTAGGGTTCCCACCCTAGGGGCTGCATCCGGCCCTAGATTGGCCATCTGGCCGACGGCCAGAGAGGGAGAGGGGAGGGCGCCGCCCTAGGTGGGCCTTAGGCCCATCTGGGTCTAGGGTATCCCCCCTTTCCCTCCTTTGTTGCGCCTTGGGCCAGGGTGGAGGTCGCACCAGCCCACCCTGGGGCTGGTCCCTCCCACTCTCGGCCCACGCAGCCCTCTGGTGCCCGTGGACCCACTTGCTGGACCCTCGCAACCCTTCCGGTGGTCCCGGTACGCTACCGGTGATGCCTGAAACTCTTCCGGTGACCAAAACCTCACTTCCTATATATCAATCTTTACCTCCGGACCATTCTGAAACTCCTCTTGACATCCAGGATCTCATCTGGGACTCCGAACAACCTTTGGTAACCACGTACAACATTTCCCTATAACCCTAGCGTCATCGAACCTTAAGTGTGTAGCCCCTACGGGTTCGGGAGGCACGTAGACATGACCGAGACACCTCTCCGGTCAATAACCAACAGCGGGATCTGGATACCCATGTTGGCTCCTGCATGCTCCATGATGATCTCATCGGATGAACCACGATGTCGGGGATTCAATCAATCCCATATATAATTCCCTTTGTCTACTAGCCTCGGAGACATGGCGACCCGCGGCCGATCTTCGGTCTCGCCGGCGTGCAGCCCGGTGGAGGGCAAAACCAAGGTTCGAGATGTGTTGTCAGCCGACACCGGAGACCTCGACCTCAACATCCCCAACATCGCTGGCGGTGATCGGATCTGTCATGGAGGTCCTCTCACATCGGCAGCAGGAAGGCGTTGGGGACAAGATCCCATTGGATCCAAATCGATCACGCATCGACCCGGCTAGGTGGAAGATCTAGTTCACCGCGGCAAGATCTAGCTTCGGCTGGAAAGAGGGATCTTTACTCTCTCATGCATCTTCGCGGTGGACGACGGTGTTGGATGGTGATGATGACATTCTAGCCGGACGTCACCTGGGAGAGGAAGAGATTCTAGCCGAAGGTATGTTGTTCAAGATTGATATTTACAATATCTGAATTGTTTGTTTGATGCAGCAGGAGATTTCCATGGAGAGGCCAATAGACGTGATTGATCTAGCGCCGGTGAGGGATGAGATGCAAGCTGGTTTGAGCATACGTGAGGGTGAGAGGTGCCGCCAGAGGCACTCTGGTAGCAGATTCTGGACGCTTGCAGACAAGTCAGATGAGTTTGACGACGAAGAATGATCTGTTAGTGAAGTTTCCGCACCGCCAGTCCCATCACCAACTCCTTCGGATTGCATGTGTGAGTCTATCGGAGCAGGTTATTTCGAAGAGGAGGTCGGTATGTTCATTGACAGAATTGTTCCTCAGGAAGATCAAGCATGGTCGAGCTTGGCAAGGCCGATGGGGTCGAGGTCCTCCGGCGTGTTGTTCATCGCCGGATGGCACCGTCTGCTATCTGCCCATGGAGAGGGCCTCTTCCCAAGGTGACACTACCATCTCTCACATTGGGCGATTTCTTAGGATCATGGAAGGTCGTAGATCGACGTTGCAAGAAGCAACAGCAGGCGGTAGCGCGAGCGCCGGCGCCGGCGCCGGTGACCGACCAGGGAGGAATTAGCGATGCAAGAGCGGTTCGTTTTAAATCACTACTAGGGCTTGATGGGCCTAGAGTAGTCGATCGGGGCCGGGACGCAGCTGAACCTGGGTTTGTGGCCCAGGGTGCGTTCCGAACCCACAAGTCTGAATACGAGTCCAAGACGGACGGGCAGGTACAGGACCCTATCGATACAACACATCCGGTGCTCAAGATCGCTAGGGTTCGCGGTAGAGCAAGGCCAGGCTTCCCGGGTATTGGTCGCAGCCGCGCGCCTGTCATCCATCTGTCGGCTGCTATCGTAGGTCCGGACGTGCGTCGTTTCGCCGGGATTGCGGGTCACGGCTCCGGGCCGCCTCTACCGCGAAAACATGCGGCTTCTCATCAAGGTGGTCTGCCGGCGGGTCTTGATCGTGGAGGTCATCCGGCTGGGGCGAACCAGGGAGACAGTCGGGGATGGTATGTAGGAATTGATCGGAGACTTCCACCCCATGGCCAATGAGGGGACGACGGCTACGATGTTTACGGAGACGGGCAGCACCGTGGGTCTTCCTCCACGGGAGGGGGCGCGACTACAGCTGGCAGTTAGAGGGTGGTGCTGCAAGAGATTTTCAGGGTCCTCCTGGTGGCTTTGTTAAAGGACCGGCTGGTCCGAACCAGCGCCAATGCTGACACAACTACCAGAACTACCAGGGAGGACGGGGAGGTGGAAGACGGCCACTACCCCCTCGACATCATCCGGAGACGTCTCATAACGATGGGGCAAAACCATCGGCGACAGCGAATGCAGAGAGAGGAACACCCCAGATGACGCTTTCAGAGAAGGCAATGGAGACCGTTACTGCTCTGGCTTCGGTGAAGGTCCCCGTGGCTAAGCAACCTGCACCTAAGTCGCATGATTCCTCCTCCGACAAAGGTTCTCAGAAATCATAGGGAGAGAAGAGTACTAAATGGGCACGTAAAAAGGAGAAACTAACTTGTTTTCACTGCGATGAACCGGGGCACTTTGTGGCTGAATGCACGATGGAGCTATGTGAGCTCTGTCTTAAACCAAAGCATGTGACTGGTCAGTGTCCACTTTTGCTTGTACCAAAGCCGATGGTCACCATTTATGGGGTTTGTTGCTCGGAACTGGTGTTCTTTGAATCCCCTGAGGTTGAGCAATATTCGCATACCCACGATGTTTCTTTCCCGGGCATCATTAAGATAACTAATGGCACTATGACTGAGGCACAGATTGGGCAGATGATGAGAGAATTTGCTCTAGGGAAGTTCGATTGGCATGTTGTAAGAATTGAGGGGCAAACGTACAAGTTGGAGTTCCCCTCTAGAGAGGATCAAGATCATATTCTTAAGTTCGGCATGTGCAGAGTACCCAAAACCAGTATCATCATGGAGTTTGACGAGTGGAAACAAAAGGAGCCGCAGGGCATACCCTTGACTCAGGTGTGGGTCCGGTTCTCTGGTGCACCCCCCCCAAGCCTATTAATAACTTTCTTGTGACATGGATCTTGGGATCACTCATCGGCAAGACCGAGAAGGTTGATATGTCGTTCACTCGCGCGAATGGAGTAGCACGTCTGCTTGTCAGTGTGGCGAACATTGAGTTTGTGCCAGACATGGTATGTTGGACGTATGCGGGAATCACTTATGACCTAGATGTGGAACTAGAGGACACTCCAGTAGGACAGCATGATGATGGCCCTAAGTACATGGACACAACTGAGGGTGATGGCTCTTCCGGAGGAAAGGATAAGGGCTCATAGGAGAAACCAAAGGAGTCACATAAAGGTCCTGAAACGCACATTGAGAAAAATACTAGCACGACCAAAGAGGGTACCAACGTGCTACCATCTCAGTCGTTGCGGTTTGATTCTTTTGGGGCGTTGTCTGCTCCTAGCAGGTTGTGGAACCGAAAGGTGGGCTCGACGGAGACAACCATGGCGGCCGGCTCTCTGGTTCACCAAGAACGGCCACTGGACTCCAACATAGAGGCAGTTCGGGGGCCAGTAGTGACCCCGGCGACGCCCACTTTGGGCATATCAGCCGACGCGGCTGTTTGTGCTTACGGGCAGGAGGCCCACGCACACTTCCGACTGACGGAGCCCCAAGCGGTGGTTGCTTCACATCTAGCAGGCGGGATGAACACGGAGAAATGGGAGGCGGTAAATATAGATCTCGAACATAATGATATATCTTTGAGTCCGGTTGTGAAATCCTTGAGTATGCAGGGTGGGACACTGGGGCAGGATGCGATATGTATGACTCCGATGAGACAGAATGGCGAGCTACAGGCAGCGGCATCGGTGCGTGGGCATACCGGTCAGCTCGGTTCGGGTGGAAGACCTGATATGCCGAGGACAACCAGCTCGAAGCGTCGCCTGGAGGCGACGGCAGCACCCGGGTCAGCCACTTCCATCGTTCAGGTACAATGGCCCATGACGGTGACACGGGCTATTACTTTACCGGCTGGCTCCGGGAATTGCTTGACGCCGGGTAACGGCGGATGCTGATTTCCCGCGCGAACCTTCGCAGGACAAGATCGTCGCTTTTGGAGGAATTGCCGATCCCAGGTCTGAGGGTAGACGGATGAGTAGCCGTCTTCATGAGCAGCTAGACGCTAAGGACTTGCAGCTTGGGCGAGCCATGCGAGCGGCCAAGCTTCATGACATTGAAGTCACTACAGGTATGTCAGTTAATACTGCCAATTCTATTTTGCAGTTTTCTGAGAAAGAGATTATACACAATGCAAACGAGTTGGGAGTTACGCTAGGGAGTAATGGTAAAGAAATTGCAAGATCCGCTAACGACTTGCTCGATCTTGAGGCAGAGCGAGCTGTGGATGTGATTAGGAACCTAGCGGCTGTTAAACCACTAAATGATTCAGAATTCGAAGCTTTAGGGGTCTTCAATAATCTTTGTGATGACCTACGATCCTCGCTGACACAGTCTAAGGAGGACGATGATATTCATTCTCGGGAGGGTATCATACCCATGGTAGCAGGGGGGCGGCTATACTCACTGAGCTTGGTTGTATGGACCGAGTTGATGAGTATAAGAAGCCTAAGCGAAATTGGAACCGGGAAATTTATCCGGCCTCGGCTTTGCGCAGGAGTGTTAGGATTAGGAATGCAAAGAAATTTCATGATGATAAATGAGAGGCATATTTTGAAATCTCATGTGACGCCACTTGGCGCGTTTTGAGCCGCCGCCAGATGGCGTGTTCTGGGCGTTTACTCCCAATTTTGTTTTTCTTTTATTTTTTCCCACGTGTTTTGGCTTATTAGCTGATTTTTTTCCTGTTTTTTGTGCGTCATGGTTTTCCACCTGTCTTTCTTAGCTTATGCCCAAACTCAACGTCAACACTCCATACGCATCAATACAAGGTATTTCCGTCCTCATCTACATTATTTTATGTGAAATTAGGCATCATATCGTAACAACATAAGTGACAAATATATATACTTATTTTCTGGTAACCATCATGTCCAAGAGTAAAATAAGTTCAACAAGTGAAGGAAGTAAAATGCAAATAAATACAGATAAAGTCAGGGACCAAAAATTGGATGATACTAGATAAAGAAGGGCACCGACATGTACGTGATCGGGACGTCAAGCATATATACTAAATGGTGTGGTTCTGGGTTGTCATGTACACTAAAGTGGTAATGGCGAGGTATGGACATCGGAGAGAGACATGCCATTTCGCTCGGAGAGTTCCTCTTTACAGAAACATACGTTGAAGATGGAGGGCCCGACCTCCTACATTATGTAGTTTATAAATTCCAAAACCAGTAGACACACCACTGACCAGTGCGGTGGCTAAAATGTTTTATTTGTGAACCAATTGAATCTTTGAGCACCATTCATTGATATCATTGAAAATATACCAACATGTACTTCACTTAACGAACATAAAATACGTTCCAGTAAATTCAATGTTTTCTCGCACACTATGTTTGCGGTCGCTTCACAAGCCCTAACTCACAACTTGCTAGTATATGTGCTTGGCTTTGCTTGCCGTTACCTTTCATGTGCATAATCCACTTGCATGTATGGGTCTACTATCGATCATGTGGCCAAAAGGTGCCGGGGAGTGGATATGATGCATTGCGGGGGTGAGGGAGGCCTGCGGCGGACATGCAACTCCCCATCGGCAGAGTTGACCTGGAGATGTGGCATGACAACGGTTAAGCACGAGGGGGAGAGAAGAAAGAACTGATAGGATGAGAGGAAGATGATGAGGCTCAACATAATTTTGTAACAAATCTGAACGAGAACGGAGCGAGAGTTTGAACTGAATATACGGATACATGGGTACATGTGTATGAGTTATACAATCCCATACTCTTACCCTCTCTAACTGATTGGTTTTTTGATTTTCATATTTATATACGCATGAGTAATTTTGTTGTCCATCAGCCTTACCCAAATAGAGTTTTTAGGCACGAGGTACACGGGTACCCATTGCCATCACTAGTTAATCTCGCTAATATGTTGTTTCGTAGTCATAGAAAAACCAGATCCATAAATGTGAGTGGGATACTTTGGATATATCTAAGAAAAACTACAATCTCCAATAAGAGAGAGTGTAGTGTGGTTACCGACGCAGACGAAGGCGACGTTGGAGGCAGCAGAAGGCGCGGGCGACGATAACCATAAGGATGTGAGAGGTACCGACGGATGGCGAGGAAGAGGAAGTTCGAGGCGGGGACTAACGGCACCGACGATGGGGAAGAGTAGGTCGGTGACACCGTTCGAGGCGGTGGGCACGGTGGAGGACGCCACGACGGTGGTGATGGCAGCGAAGAGAGCGAGAGGGAGAATGGAGGTTGGGTGTGTCTGGATAAGGAGTAAGTGGCTGCGAGGGCGTGGGGTAAGTGGATGAGGTCGGAGATAACAGTGACGGGCGATAGTATCCACCCGTCATAGCTATATTTAGATGGCAGACGGCAGGTGGCAGAAATATTGTTGTGGCGGACAATAAGCTGTACGTGCCACTTCAAACTAATGACTGAACGTGGGTGGTCGAAACATAGCTGTGGCGGGCGACGGCCATCACCCGCCACTGATTGTCTGCGCATCAATGGAGGTCGGTTAGTCTGTGGCACCTCTAGTTTGTAGGCGAACGATCTACTTTTGGCATGCTTATTAATAATACAGTTTTTCCTTTGATAAAGCAAAATAGCCTACACATAGTTCTTAGACTGACAAGTGGGTCCAGCCAATGTGAAAATACATAGTGGAATGAAGCTACTCATCAAAATAATTGGAATACAATCTGAAAGCTAGGGTCCGAAGCAAGCAGGGTAGCAGGTGGATGGATTCTTCTGCTCCCGTAAACGTACACGTGAAGCTAGCTTATACGCTGCCTCGCTGGTTTGGTGCGTGCGTACGATCAGGATCCGGAAACGGTTTTCCTCCAAAACGTACGATCGAAACCCAGTCGGTCTCGGATCACGCGCCGACTCGGACCGCTACTTCTCCATCGAGCAGTGCTACCCAGAGTACAATACTATATAAGAGGCAGCCACCAGCTAGGATCTCTCCATCAAACCAAGCCATCAAGCTCCGGCGGTAATTAACCAACAGTCCACGAAACACCTACGCCAGATCGATCCAAGAGCCAGTCAAAGAAGCAGCGGATCGATATGGGGTGCAGCATGAGCCGCCCCGTCAAGACCACCGTCACGCTGCTCATCCTCGTCATTCTCCTCATGCCCGGGGCCATTGCTGCTGCCGCCGCTAGCTTCGATGCTTCACGAAGCCAACAGCTGCCACTTCCGCGAGGGACGGTCCATGGGCCGGAGAGCGTCGCCTTCGACGGCAACGGCCAGGGCCCCTACAGCGGCGTCTCAGACGGACGTATCCTTAAATGGAACGGCGACAAGCTGGGATGGACTACCTACGCTTACGGACCAGGCTACGATAGCCAGACGTGCACGGCGTCCAAGTTCAGCCGGGAGACTGAGAATGCCAGGGAGAGCCGTTGTGGCCGTCCGCTCGGCCTACGGTTCAACGAGAAATCCGGAGACCTCTATGTGGCCGACGCGTACAAGGGACTCATGCGGGTTGCGCCGGGCGGCGGGGAGGCCACCGTGTTGGTCAACCACGTTGACGGTTTTCCTTTGCGCTTCACCAACGGTGTTGACGTCGATCAAGTCGCGGGTCGGGTTTACTTCACGGACAGCTCGATGAACTATCAAAGGTCACAACATGAGATGGTCACTCGCACAGGGGACTCGACAGGCCGCCTCATGAGCTACGACCCACATACATCCGATGTCACGGTACTCCAGGCGGGAATGACGTATCCAAATGGTGTCTCGCTCAGCGCCGACCGGACCCATCTCGTGGTCGCGTCTACTGGCCCATGCAAGCTGCTACGGCATTGGATCAACGGGGTCAATGCAGGCACATCCGAGCCTTTCGCCGATCTGCCGGGATATCCAGATAACGTGAGGCCCGACACGAAAGGGGGTTATTGGGTGGCGTTGCACCGCGAAAAGAATGAGTTGCCCTTTGGACGTGATAGTCATCGTCTCGCTGTCAAGGTCAGTAACGATGGAAAGATTGTCGAGGAGATGAGAGGGTCAAAGAAGGTGAGGCCGACCGAGATTATGGAGAGACCAAATGGCAAACTCTACTTGGGTTCGGTGGAGCTTCCTTACGTCAGTGTTGTTCAGCGCAAGTAGGGAACGCTAGATGATGCATAGGTCGCCGCCGCCAAGCAAGTACGCATACACCCAATCGATCTATCTTCCTTGTCTATGACCAACTTGCGTGGCCCTCAATTCAAAGCTAAGCACCTGCCAATTCATTCCTCGAGGACCTCCATCCTCCTTCTCCTTACTTCCGGCAAATAAAGTCCGTATTTTGAACATACCCACGCCACCATTCTCGGAGTAAGCCAAGCTTCAACTTCACACGTGGGAGCCCATCGCGGAAACTCGCCAGAGATCCAAACCTCTCTCAGGGCCATACGTACGTACGTCTCCCATCCCAATTGAGCTTCATTACGTCGGTGTTGTTAAGCGCAAGTAGAGAACAGTAGATGCACATAATGCCTTTTTGTTTATTGTTCTTACCACTGTGTAGTTTTACCAATTTGTTTTCCGGTTCACACGGCCTATTATTATCCTTATTTTTTCTCAACAAATCATCTCTTCTTTCCTCTATTTCAACATGTATAAAAGATAAATTCTATCATGTTCTTGTTAAGAAGCAAGCCGACAAAAACAATGTACAAAAGTAGCAGAAGACTCATAGATGCTCCTTGATCCGGTGTTTGTTGATGCTTCATGATCAGGAATTTGGCCTGCAACTTAGATGTTCTTGATTCCGTGCAATAAACCATTGATCAGCTGGATTTCGGTGTCATGTTATAACTTATAGAGGTGTGAAAAGATGCTATTGACAATGTTGTTAGAGTTAAACACGGTCGTGTGCTATGGATCCAAGTAGTACTCTAATTAGTCATCGGATAGGTTTTGCTATAGGGCTGGTTGGCTTCTATGTATACCTATGTAACCCTCGTTGTACCGTAACAACGAAAAGTTCAAAGCAATAAAGAGTATACCAGGCTCGATACGGGCCTGTAGCTATCATCAATTTGTTTTGTTCCGTAAGGTTTCGTTGAGGATGTTGTTCGATCTGCTTGAAGCTAGCCAGTCCAGGTCAAGTACACGTACGCAAGTCTACGATGAGACGGCGACATACGGCATGTGCATTGATTAAGAAATCAATTAAGCAGTCTGCTTGTGTGCTTCGGTGTTAGCCTTGCATGATACATACGTGTAGCTCCTGGTGAATCGATCTATGGATCAAAACCAACAATTGGTATATAGAGCCTCGACGATCTATGATCTACGATGACGGACAGTGACGCTGACTCGGTCAAATTCGGCAACAGCGGTTCCAAGACGAACAAGAATGGCAACAAGGTGAAGAAGGGCGGCAAGTCAACGACCAATCGCGGAGGAACGGGCGGCGCCAATGTCCGGGCGCATCGCAACATCCCCATCCAGTACCTGATGCTCACCGACGCCAACTATGGCGTGTGGGTGGTGAAGATAAAGATTATTCTCCGAACTCTTCGAGTGTGGCAGGCAATCACAGACAATGACGTCGACGAGGAGTGTGATGAAGGTGCCATGGCCGCCATAGCCCAATCCGTGCCGGATTCCATGCTGATTACATTGGCGGAGTTCGAAACGGCAGGAGAGGTGTGAAACGCACTCAAGGAGACGAGGATCGGAGAAGATCGGATCACCAAGGCTCGGGCACAAGTGCTGAAGCGCCAATTTCACAAGTTGCAGATGGAGGAACCTGAATCGGTGAATGACTATGCCATCCGTCTTACTACTTTGGTGGGAGAGATCCGCGTGCTTGGTGCAAAGCTCGAGGAGACCGAGATTGTGGAGAAATTTTTCAGTTCGGTGACTGACAAATTTACGTACATCACCGGCACGCTCGAGTAGCTTTACGACATCGACGACATGACCATAACGGAGGCGATCGGACGCCTGCGGACATGGGAAGAGAATGCTCGTGGCTGTCGGAACGGCAACGGAGGAGGTAGCGACCAACTCATGTACTCGCGCGCAGATTGGGAGTCCCCAAGTAGCAAAGGAAGACGTGATGGCAACGAAGGCTCAAGCAATGCAACACGTGGCGGACAAACCAAAGAAGGCAAAGGAAAAGTCAAGCCACAAGGTCGTGGCAAGGCGGACCGATCTAAAGGGAGGAAGCAACAGAACTTGGATATGTCCGAGGTCAAGTGCTATAACTGCAACGAGATGGGTCACTTTGCAAAGGATTGTCCGGAGCCTAACAAGCGGGAGATCAAGGCAAATTTGGCAAAGCAGGAAGACGAAGGTCCAGGTCTTCCGATGGCCGAAGTTTGTGATCTCGCTGAAACGGTGGTTGTGAAACCAAACCAGAAGGTGCTACTTCATGAGAAGAAAGTGACACCGAAGCTATCAGGGGATCACAACGTGTCGTGGTACCTCGACAGGTGCCAGTAACCACATGACGGGGTGCAAGCAGAAATTCCTCGAGCTAGAATATGATGTTGAAGGCTCGGTTAAGTTTGGTGATGGTTCAAATGTGGAGATTTGTGGGCAAGGATCTTTCCTCTTTGAGGGTCTGACAGGCAAACATCGCATACTCACCGGAATGTACTACATTCCACAGCTTCGCAACAACATCATCTCTATCGGGAAGCTTGACGAGAATGGATGCAAGGTGGATATCGGGAACAGAGTGATGAGGATCTTGGACAACCTCCAAAATGTGCTAGCCTGTGTTAATCGCACACGGAACGGGCTCTATATCCTCAACCTTGATCAATCTCAACTGGAGTGTTGGCTCGCCAAGAGTGACGATGATTCATGGTTATGGCATGCTAGATTTGGACATGTTAACTTCTACGCCTTGAAGATGATGTCAAAGATGGAGATGGTATCCGGGATGCCATTTATCAACCATGTTGATCGAGTATATGACGGGTGCTTGGTTGGAAAACAGCACCGTAGGTCATTCCCTGCTCAGTCTACCTATCGTGCAAGTGATGCACTCGAGCTGCTCCATGGTGATCTATGTGGCCCTATCACCCCAGCAACTCATGAAGGAAATAAGTACTTCTTCTTTGTGGTAGATGACAACTCGAGATATATGTGGGTCGTTCTCCTACGATCTAATGATGAGGCGTTTGAAGCATTCAAGAAGCTGAAGGCTGCAACGGAGATGGAACACAAGTTGAAGGTTCGTGCTCTACGGACAGATCACGGCGGGGAGTTTACGTTGAACAAGTTCAATGAGTAGTGCGAGAAGATTGGCATAAAAAGGTTCCTCGCGGTACCTTATACGCCGCAGCAAAATGGTGTTGTTGAAAGGCGCAATCGAACCATCGTTGAAATGGCCAGGAGTTTATGCAAGAGCAAGAACCTGTCGGGGACTTTTTAGGGAGAAGCTCTCTCGACGGCGGTCTATCTTCTCAACCGGGCTGAAACGAAGGCGGTGATTGGCAAGACTCCGTATGAAGCAATTTACGGATGTCAGCTGAATGTGTCTCATCTACGGACGTTGGGGTGCGTGGCACATGTGAAGACGGCGGAGCCGCATCCCTCAAAGCTTGCCGACCGTAGCACCAAGATGGTGTTCATCGGATACGAGAGGAGTTCCGGTACCAAGGCATACCGCTTCTTTGATCCACAAACCAAGCATCTACAGATTTCACGCTACGTCATGTTTGAAGAAACAAAGCGTGGAATTGGAGCGCAGCAGCCAACGATGCTCCAAACGATAACATATTCACAGTTGAGTTTCCTGATGATGATGCAGGGGAACATGTCGAGGTGGTTGGCAAGACGCCCAACCAAGGTGACCACAATGGTGGTGATCACCATGGTGCTGACATCGACGACGACACGCAAGGGTCGCAAAGTGATAGCGACAACGACGTGCATGACACGGGCGGAGATCTCGGCAACGATATCAACAAAAAGGCGCATAGTGACAACGACAATCAAGATGATGATCACGATCACGACGACTACGCCGACAATGCGGATGTCGATGACACGCCCGAGACTCAACCGTCTTTCTCAAAGTGCATCAACGCCGAGACAATTTGTGCCGCCTCCTTCGCAAGCCTCAACGGACTCCTCCAGGCCTCATCGCTAGAAGACCCTCAAGAAAGGCTACAAGTACACAAAGCCAGTTACGCTCGAGTAATTTGGACTATGTCTGCTCGGAGTTGAGGAGTCGTCGAACTTCGTAGAGGCGAGCAAAAGTCCTAGATGGACGCACGCCATGGATGACGAGATGAAGGCGATTGAGAGCAATGGCACGTGGACTTTGGTAACCCGAGGTCCGAACCAAAAGTCCATAGGTTTAAAGTGGGTTTACAAGTTAAAGAAGGACACGCAGGGCGCTATTGTGAAGTACAAAGCAAGACTCGTCGCGAAGGGCTACGTACAATGTCAAGGAGTTGACTACGATGAGGTATTTGTGTTTGGAGAAGTAGTAGTAGATCTAAATTTTCCCTACGACCACCAAGATCTAACTATGGAGAAACCAGCAACATGTAAGGAGAGATTGCATCTTCATACCTTTGAAGATCGCTAAGCGGAAGCGTTACAAGAACGCGGTTGGTGGAGTCGTACTCGTAGCGATTCAGATTGTGGTGGATTCCGATCTTAGCACCGAACAACAGCGCCTCCGCGTTCAACACACGTGCAGCCCAGTGATGTCTCCTACGCCTTGATCCAGCAAGGAGGAAGGAGAGATTGAGGGAGAGCTCTGGCAGCATGACGGCGTGGTGACGATGGAGCTGCGTGGTCTCCGGCAGGGCTTCGCCAAGCACTACGGAGAACAAGGAAGAGGAAGAGTAGGGCTGCGTCGAGAGAGAGAACTCGTGTGTGTGGCAGCCCCAAAGCCCTCCACTATATATAGGAGGAGGGGGAGGGAGGGCGTAGCCCTAGGGTTCCCACCCTAGGGGCTGTGGCCGGCCCTAGATTGGCCATCTGGCCGGCAGCCAGAGAGGAAGAGGGGAGGGTGCCGCCCTATGTGGGCCTGAGGCCCATCTGGGTCTAGGGTTTCCCCCTTTAATTCCCTCCTTTGTTGCGGCTTGGGCCAGGGTGGAGGTCGCACCAGCCTACTCTGGGGCTGGTCCCTCACACTCTCGGCCCACGCAGCCCTCTGGTGCCCGTGGCCCTACTTGGTGGACCCTCGGAACCCTTCCGGTGGTCCCGGTATGCTACCGGTGATGCCTGAAACTCTTCCGGTGACCAAAACCTCGGTTCCTATATATCAATGTTTACCTTCGGAGCATTCCAGAACTCCTCTTCACGTCCGTGATCTCATCCAAGACTCCGAAGAACCTTCGATAACCATGTACAACATTTCCCTATAACCCTAGCGTCATCGAACCTTAAGTGTGTAGACCCTATGGGTTCAGGAGGCTAGTAGATCGACATGACCGAGACACCTCTCCAGTCAATAACCAACAGCGGGATCTGGATACCCATGTTGGCTCCGACATGCTCCACGATGATCTCATCGGATGAACCACGATGTCGGGGATTCAATCAATCCCGTATACAATTCCCTTTGTCTGCCGGTACGATACTTGCCCGAGATTCGATCGTCGGTATCCCTATACCTTGTTCAATCTTGTTACCGGCAAGTCTCTTTACTCGTTCCGTAATACATCATCCCGTGGCTAACTCCTTAGTCACATTGAGATCATTATGATGATGTCTTATCGAGTGGACCCAGAGATACCTTTCCGTCACACGGAGTGACAAATCCCAGTCTCGATTTGTGCCAACCCAACAGACACTTTCGAAGATATATACTCGTAGTGTACCTTTATAGCCACCCAGTTACGTTGTGACGTTTGGCACACCCAAAGTATTCCTACGGTATTCGAGAGTTGCACAATCTCATGGTCTAAGGAAACGATACTTGACACTGGAAAAGCTTTAGCAAACGAACTACACGATCTTGTGCTATGCTTAGGACTCGGTCTTGTCCATCACATCATTCTCCTAATGATGTGACCCGTTATCAATGTCATCCAATGTCCATGTTCATGAAACCGTGACCATCTATTGATAACGAGCTAGCCAACTAGAGGCTCACTAGGGACATGTTGTGGTCTATGTATTCACACATGCATTACAGTTTCAGGTTAATACAATTATAACATGAACAATAGACAATTATCGTTAACAAGGAAATACAATAATAACATTTTATTATTGCCTCTAGGGTATATTTCCAACAATCTCCCACTTGCACTAGACTCAATAATCTAGTGACATTGTGATGAATCGAACACCCATAGAGTTCTGGTGTTGATCATGTTTCGCTTGTGAGAGAGGTTTAGTCAACGGATCTGCGACATTCAGATCCTTATGTACTTTACAAATATCTATATCTCCCTCCTGAATGTATTCATGGATGGAGTTGAAGTGGCGCTTGATGTGTCTTGTCTTCTTGTGAAACCTGGGCTCCTTGGCAAGGGCAATAGCTCCAGTGTTGTCACAGAATAGAGTCATCGGGCCCGACACATTGGGAATTACTCCTAGGTCGGTGATGAACTCCTTCATCTAGACTCCTTCCTTTGCTGCTTCCGAAGTAGCTATGTACTCCACGTCACATGTAGATGCTGCCACGACGCATTGCTTGATGCTGCACCAGCTGACTGCCCCTCCGTTCAAAATATACACGTATCCGGTTTGTGACTTCGAGTCATCCGGATCTGTATCGAAGCTAGCATCGACGTAACCCTTTACGACAAGCTCTTCGGCACCTCCATAAACGAGAAACATGTCCTTGGTACTTTTCAGGTACTTCAGGATATTCTTGACCGCTGTCCAGTGTTCCGCTCCGGGATCACTTTGGTACCTCCCTACCAAACTTATGGCAAGGTTCACATCAGGTCTGGTACACAGCATGGCATACATAATAGAGTCTATGGCTGAAGCATAGGGGATGACACTCATCTCTTCTCTATCCTTTGCCGTGGTCGGGCATTGAGTCGTACTCAATCTCACACCCTGTAACACAGGCAAGAACCCCTTCTTGGACTAATCCATATTGAACTTCTTGAATATCTTGTCAAGGTATTTGCTTTGTGAAAGACCTATGAGGCGTCTCGATCTATCTCTATAGATCTTGATGCCTAATATGTAAGAAGCTTCGCCAAGGTCCTTCATTGAAAAACACTTATTCAAGTAGGCCTTTATGCTTTCCAAAAGTTCTATATTATTTCCCATCAACAATATGTCATCCACATATAATATGAGAAATGCTACAGAGCTCCCACTCACTTTCTTGTAAATACAGGGTTCTCCATAAACCTGTATAAATCCAAATGCTTTAATCACCTCATTAAAGAGAATGTTCCAACTCCGAGATGCTTGCACCAGCCCATAGATGGAGCGTTGGAGCTTGCATACTTTGTTAGCATCTTTAGGGATGACAAAACCTTCCGGCTGCATCATATACAGGTCTTCCTTAAGGAATCCATTAAGGAATGTCGTTTTAACGTCCATTTTCCAGATCTCATAATCATAAAATGTGTCATTTGCTAACATGATTCGGACAGACTTTAGCATCGCTACGGGTGAGAAAGTCTCATCGTAGTCAACTCCTTGAACTTGTCGAAAACCCTTAGCGACAAGTCGAGCCTTATAGACGGTCACATTACCATCCGCGTCAGTCTTCTTCTTAAAGAACCATTTATTTTCTATGGCTTGCATATCATCAGGCAAGTCCACAAAAGTCCATAATTTGTTCTCATACATGGATCCTATCTCGGATTTCATGGCTTCAAGCCATTTGTTGGAATCCGGGCCCGCCATCGCTTCTTCATAGTTTGAAGGTTCACCGTTGTCCAACAACATGATCTCTAGGACAGGGTTATTGTACCACTCTGGTGCGGAACGTGTGCTAGTGGACCTTCGATGTTCAATAGTAACTTGATCTGAAGTTTCATGATCATCATCATTAACTTCCTCTCCAGTCGGTGCAGGCTCCACAGAAACAACTTCCTGTGTTGTGCTACTTTCCAGTTCGAGTGGAGGTACAATTACCTCATCAAGTTCTATTTTCCTCCCACTTACTTCTTTCGAGAGAAACTCTTTCTCAAGAAAGGATCCATTCTTGGCAACAAAGACTTTGCCTTCGGATCTGAGGTAGAAGGTGTACCCAATAGTTTCTTTGGGGTATCCTATGAAGACGCACTTTTCCGCTTTGGGTTCGAGCTTCTCAGGTTGAAGTTTCTTCACATAAGCATCGCATCCCCAAACTTTTAGAAACGACAGCTTAGGTTTCTTTCCAAACCATAATTCGTACAGTGTCGTCTCAACGGATTTAGACGGTGCCCTATTTAAAGTGAATCCGGCAGTCTCTAATGCATATCCCCAAAATGATAGCGGTAAGTCGGTAAGAGACATCATAGATCGTACCATATACAATAGAGTGTGATTACGACGTTCAGACACACCATTTCGCTAAGGTGTGCCAAGCGGCGTGAGTTGTGAAACAATTCCACGTTTCCTTAGGTGCGTGCCAAACTCGTGACTTAAATATTCTCCGCCACGATCAGATCGTAGGTTTATTTTCCTGTCATGTTGATTCTCTACCTCACTCTGAAATTCCTTGAACCTTTCAAAGGTTTCAGACTTGTGTTTCATTAAGTAGACATACCCATATCTGCTGAAGTCATCAGTGAGGGTGAGAACATAGCGGTAGCCACCGCGAGCCTCGATGCTCATTGGACCGCATACATCGGTATGTATTATTTCCAACAAGTCAGTTGCTCACTCCATTGTTCCGGAGAACGGAGTCTTGGTCATCTTGCCCATGAGGCATGGTTCGCACGTGTCAAATGATTCAAAATCAAGAGACTCCAAAAGTCCGTCAGCATGGAGTTTCTTCATGCGTTTGACACCAATATGACCAAGGAAGCAGTGTCACATGTAAGTGGGACTATCGTTATCAACTTTACACTTTTTGGTACTCGCACTATGAACATGTGTAACAGCACGTTCGAGATTCATCAAAAACAAACCATTGACCAGCGGGGCATGACCATAAAACATTTCTCTCATATAAATAGAACAACCATTATTCTCAGATTTAAACGAGTAGCCATCTCGAATCAAACGAGATTCAGATACAATGTGCATGCTCAAAGCTGGTACTAAATAACAATTATTGAGGTTTAAAACTAATCCTGAAGGTAGATGTAGAGGTAGCATGCCGACGACGATCACATTGACCTTGGAACCATTCCCGAGGCGCATCATCACCTCGTCCTTTGCCAGTCTCCGGTTATTCCATAGCTCCTGCTTGGAGTTACAAATGTGAGAAATTGCACCGGTGTCAAATACCCAGGAGCTACTATGAGCGTTGGTTAGGTACACATCAATAACAAGTATATCACATATACCTTTAACGTTGCCGGCCTTCTTATCCGCTAAGTACTTGGGGCAGTTCCGCTTCCAGTGACCGGTACCCTTGCAATAAAAGCACTCAGTCTCAGGCTTGGGTCCATGCTTGTTCTTCTTCCCGGCAACTTGCTTACCGGGCGCGGCAACAGCTTTCCCGTCCTTCTTGAAGTTCTTCTTACCCTTGCCTTTCTTGAAACTAGTGGTCTTATTCACCATCAACACTTGATGCTCCTTTTTGATCTCGACCTTCGCTGATTTCAGCATCGATACAACTCAAGAATGGACTTCTCCAAACCCTGCATGTTGTAGTTCATCACAAAGCTCCTGCACCTAGGTGGAAGCGACTAGAGGATTCTGTCAATGACCGAGTCATACGGGAGATTAACTCCCAGCTGAGTCAAACGGTTGTGCAACCAGACATTTTGAGTATGTGCTCACTAACAGAACTATTCTCCTCCATCTTACAGCTGAAGAACTTGTCGAAGACATCATATCTCTCGACCCGGGCAGGAGCTTGGAAAACCAGTTTCAGCTCTTGGAACATCTCATATGCTCCGTGTTGCTAAAAACACTTTTGGAGCCCCGGTTCTAAACTGTAAAGCATGCCGCACTGAACAAGGGAGTAATCATCGCAGCGTGACTGCCAAGCGTTCATAACGTCTTGATCTGCCGGGAAAATGGCTGTGTCACCTAGCGGTGCATCAAGGACATACAATCTTTTGGAAGCTATGAGGATGATCCTCAAGCCATGGACCCAGTCCGCATAGTTGCTTCCATCATCTTTCAGCTTGGTTTTCTCTAGGAACGCGTTGAAGTTGAGGGTGACATTAGCGTTGGTCATTGGATCTACAATATAGATTGTAAACAAAATTTTAGACTAAGTTCATGATAATTAAGTTCACATAATCAAATTATTTAATGAACTCCCACTTATATAGACATCTCTCTAGTCTTCCAAGTGATACATGATCCATGTCAACTAGCCCGTGTCCGATCATCACGTGAGACGGACTAGTCATCCATGGTGAACATCTCCATGTTGATCGCATCTACTATACGACTCATGTTCGACCTTTCGTTCTTCTGTGTTCCGAGGCCATGTATGTACATGCTAGGCTCGTCCAGTCAATCTAAGTGTTTCGTGTGTGTAAATCTGGCTTACACTCATTGAATGCGAACGTTAGAACCTCTCACACCCGATCATCACGTGGTGCTTCGGAACAACGATCCTTACCAACGGTGCACAGTTAGGGTGAACACATTTCTTTAATTTTTGTTGAGAGATCATCTTATTTACTACCGTTGTTCTAAGAAAATAAGATGTACACATGATAAACATCACATGCAATCAATATAGTGACATGATATGGCCAATATCATCTTGCTCCTTTGATCTCCATCTTCGGGGCACCATGATCATCATTGTCACCGGCACGACACCATGATCTCCATCATCATGATCTCCATCATCGTGTCTTCATGAAGTTGTCTCGCCAAATATTACTTCTACTACTATGGCTAACGATTAGCAATAAAGTAAAGTAATTATATGGCGTTTATGATTGACACGGATGTCATACAATAAAATAAGACAACTCCTATGGCTCCTGCCGGTTGTCATACTCATCGACATGCAAGTCGTGAATCCTATTACAAGAACATGATTAATCTCATACATCACAATGCAGCACATCACATCCTTTAGCCATATCACATCACAAGGCATATGCTACAAAAACAAGTTAGACGTCCTCTAATTTGTAGCTGCAAGTTTTTACGTGGCTGCTATAGGTTTCTAGCAAGAACGTTTCTTACCTACGCCAAAACCACAACGTGATATGCCAATTGCTATTTACCCTTCATAAGGACCCTTTTCATCGAATCCAATCCGACTAAGGTGGGAGAGACAGATACCCGCTAGCCACCTTATGCAACAAGTGCATGTCAGGCGGTGGAACCGGTCTCACGTATGCGTACGTTAAAGTTGATCCGGGCCGCTTCATCCCACAATACCATCGAATCAAGATAAGACTAGTAACGGCAAGCAAATTAACAAGATCGACGCCCACAACAACTTGTGTTCTACTCATGGATAGATTCTACTCATAGACCTAGCTTATGATGCCACTGTTGGGAGACGTAGTAGTAAATCAAAATTTTCCCTACGACCACCAAGATCTAACTATGGAGAAACCAGCAACATGTAAGGAGAGATTGCATCTTCATACCTTTGAAGATCACTAAGCGGAAGCGTTACAAGAACGCGGTTGGTGGAGTCGTACTCGCAGCGACTCAGATCGCGGTGGATTCCGATCTTAGCGCCGAACAACGGCGCCTCCGCGTTCAACACACGTGCACCCCGGTGACATCTCCTACGCCTTGATCAAGCAAGGAGGAAGGAGAGGTTGATGGAGAGCTCCGGCAGCATGACGGCATGGTGACGGTGGAGCTGAGTGGTCTCCGGCAGGGCTTTGCCAAGCACTACGGAGAACGAGGAAGAGGAAGGGTAGGGCTGCGCCGAGAGAGAGAGAACTAGTGTGTGTGGAAGCCCCAAAGCCCTCCACTATATATAGGAGGAGGGGGAGGAAGGGCGCAGCCCTAGGGTTCCCACCCTAGGGGCTGCATCCGGCCCTAGATTGGCCATCTGGCCGACGGCCAGAGAGGGAGAGGGGAGGGCGCCGCCCTAGGTGGGCCTTAGGCCCATCTGGGTCTAGGGTATCCCCCCTTTCCCTCCTTTGTTGCGCCTTGGGCCAGGGTGGAGGTCGCACCAGCCCACCCTGGGGCTGGTCCCTCCCACTCTCGGCCCACGCAGCCCTCTGGTGCCCGTGGACCCACTTGCTGGACCCTCGCAACCCTTCCGGTGGTCCCGGTACGCTACCGGTGATGCCTGAAACTCTTCCGGTGACCAAAACCTCACTTCCTATATATCAATCTTTACCTCCGGACCATTCTGAAACTCCTCTTGACATCCAGGATCTCATCTGGGACTCCGAACAACCTTTGGTAACCACGTACAACATTTCCCTATAACCCTAGCGTCATCGAACCTTAAGTGTGTAGCCCCTACGGGTTCGGGAGGCACGTAGACATGACCGAGACACCTCTCCGGTCAATAACCAACAGCGGGATCTGGATACCCATGTTGGCTCCTGCATGCTCCATGATGATCTCATCGGATGAACCACGATGTCGGGGATTCAATCAATCCCATATATAATTCCCTTTGTCTACTAGCCTCGGAGACATGGCGACCCGCGGCCGATCTTCGGTCTCGCCGGCGTGCAGCCCGGTGGAGGGCAAAACCAAGGTTCGAGATGTGTTGTCAGCCGACACCGGAGACCTCGACCTCAACATCCCCAACATCGCTGGCGGTGATCGGATCTGTCATGGAGGTCCTCTCACATCGGCAGCAGGAAGGCGTTGGGGACAAGATCCCATTGGATCCAAATCGATCACGCATCGACCCGGCTAGGTGGAAGATCTAGTTCACCGCGGCAAGATCTAGCTTCGGCTGGAAAGAGGGATCTTTACTCTCTCATGCATCTTCGCGGTGGACGACGGTGTTGGATGGTGATGATGACATTCTAGCCGGACGTCACCTGGGAGAGGAAGAGATTCTAGCCGAAGGTATGTTGTTCAAGATTGATATTTACAATATCTGAATTGTTTGTTTGATGCAGCAGGAGATTTCCATGGAGAGGCCAATAGACGTGATTGATCTAGCGCCGGTGAGGGATGAGATGCAAGCTGGTTTGAGCATACGTGAGGGTGAGAGGTGCCGCCAGAGGCACTCTGGTAGCAGATTCTGGACGCTTGCAGACAAGTCAGATGAGTTTGACGACGAAGAATGATCTGTTAGTGAAGTTTCCGCACCGCCAGTCCCATCACCAACTCCTTCGGATTGCATGTGTGAGTCTATCGGAGCAGGTTATTTCGAAGAGGAGGTCGGTATGTTCATTGACAGAATTGTTCCTCAGGAAGATCAAGCATGGTCGAGCTTGGCAAGGCCGATGGGGTCGAGGTCCTCCGGCGTGTTGTTCATCGCCGGATGGCACCGTCTGCTATCTGCCCATGGAGAGGGCCTCTTCCCAAGGTGACACTACCATCTCTCACATTGGGCGATTTCTTAGGATCATGGAAGGTCGTAGATCGACGTTGCAAGAAGCAACAGCAGGCGGTAGCGCGAGCGCCGGCGCCGGCGCCGGTGACCGACCAGGGAGGAATTAGCGATGCAAGAGCGGTTCGTTTTAAATCACTACTAGGGCTTGATGGGCCTAGAGTAGTCGATCGGGGCCGGGACGCAGCTGAACCTGGGTTTGTGGCCCAGGGTGCGTTCCGAACCCACAAGTCTGAATACGAGTCCAAGACGGACGGGCAGGTACAGGACCCTATCGATACAACACATCCGGTGCTCAAGATCGCTAGGGTTCGCGGTAGAGCAAGGCCAGGCTTCCCGGGTATTGGTCGCAGCCGCGCGCCTGTCATCCATCTGTCGGCTGCTATCGTAGGTCCGGACGTGCGTCGTTTCGCCGGGATTGCGGGTCACGGCTCCGGGCCGCCTCTACCGCGAAAACATGCGGCTTCTCATCAAGGTGGTCTGCCGGCGGGTCTTGATCGTGGAGGTCATCCGGCTGGGGCGAACCAGGGAGACAGTCGGGGATGGTATGTAGGAATTGATCGGAGACTTCCACCCCATGGCCAATGAGGGGACGACGGCTACGATGTTTACGGAGACGGGCAGCACCGTGGGTCTTCCTCCACGGGAGGGGGCGCGACTACAGCTGGCAGTTAGAGGGTGGTGCTGCAAGAGATTTTCAGGGTCCTCCTGGTGGCTTTGTTAAAGGACCGGCTGGTCCGAACCAGCGCCAATGCTGACACAACTACCAGAACTACCAGGGAGGACGGGGAGGTGGAAGACGGCCACTACCCCCTCGACATCATCCGGAGACGTCTCATAACGATGGGGCAAAACCATCGGCGACAGCGAATGCAGAGAGAGGAACACCCCAGATGACGCTTTCAGAGAAGGCAATGGAGACCGTTACTGCTCTGGCTTCGGTGAAGGTCCCCGTGGCTAAGCAACCTGCACCTAAGTCGCATGATTCCTCCTCCGACAAAGGTTCTCAGAAATCATAGGGAGAGAAGAGTACTAAATGGGCACGTAAAAAGGAGAAACTAACTTGTTTTCACTGCGATGAACCGGGGCACTTTGTGGCTGAATGCACGATGGAGCTATGTGAGCTCTGTCTTAAACCAAAGCATGTGACTGGTCAGTGTCCACTTTTGCTTGTACCAAAGCCGATGGTCACCATTTATGGGGTTTGTTGCTCGGAACTGGTGTTCTTTGAATCCCCTGAGGTTGAGCAATATTCGCATACCCACGATGTTTCTTTCCCGGGCATCATTAAGATAACTAATGGCACTATGACTGAGGCACAGATTGGGCAGATGATGAGAGAATTTGCTCTAGGGAAGTTCGATTGGCATGTTGTAAGAATTGAGGGGCAAACGTACAAGTTGGAGTTCCCCTCTAGAGAGGATCAAGATCATATTCTTAAGTTCGGCATGTGCAGAGTACCCAAAACCAGTATCATCATGGAGTTTGACGAGTGGAAACAAAAGGAGCCGCAGGGCATACCCTTGACTCAGGTGTGGGTCCGGTTCTCTGGTGCACCCCCCCCAAGCCTATTAATAACTTTCTTGTGACATGGATCTTGGGATCACTCATCGGCAAGACCGAGAAGGTTGATATGTCGTTCACTCGCGCGAATGGAGTAGCACGTCTGCTTGTCAGTGTGGCGAACATTGAGTTTGTGCCAGACATGGTATGTTGGACGTATGCGGGAATCACTTATGACCTAGATGTGGAACTAGAGGACACTCCAGTAGGACAGCATGATGATGGCCCTAAGTACATGGACACAACTGAGGGTGATGGCTCTTCCGGAGGAAAGGATAAGGGCTCATAGGAGAAACCAAAGGAGTCACATAAAGGTCCTGAAACGCACATTGAGAAAAATACTAGCACGACCAAAGAGGGTACCAACGTGCTACCATCTCAGTCGTTGCGGTTTGATTCTTTTGGGGCGTTGTCTGCTCCTAGCAGGTTGTGGAACCGAAAGGTGGGCTCGACGGAGACAACCATGGCGGCCGGCTCTCTGGTTCACCAAGAACGGCCACTGGACTCCAACACAGAGGCAGTTCGGGGGCCAGTAGTGACCCCGGCGACGCCCACTTTGGGCATATCAGCCGACGCGGCTGTTTGTGCTTACGGGCAGGAGGCCCACGCACACTTCCGACTGACGGAGCCCCAAGCGGTGGTTGCTTCACATCTAGCAGGCGGGATGAACACGGAGAAATGGGAGGCGGTAAATATAGATCTCGAACATAATGATATATCTTTGAGTCCGGTTGTGAAATCCTTGAGTATGCAGGGTGGGACACTGGGGCAGGATGCGATATGTATGACTCCGATGAGACAGAATGGCGAGCTACAGGCAGCGGCATCGGTGCGTGGGCATACCGGTCAGCTCGGTTCGGGTGGAAGACCTGATATGCCGAGGACAACCAGCTCGAAGCGTCGCCTGGAGGCGACGGCAGCACCCGGGTCAGCCACTTCCGTCGTTCAGGTACAATGGCCCATGACGGTGACACGGGCTATTACTTTACCGGCTGGCTCCGGGAATTGCTTGACGCCGGGTAACGGCGGATGCTGATTTCCCGCGCGAACCTTCGCAGGACAAGATCGTCGCTTTTGGAGGAATTGCCGATCCCAGGTCTGAGGGTAGACGGATGAGTAGCCGTCTTCATGAGCAGCTAGACGCTAAGGACTTGCAGCTTGGGCGAGCCATGCGAGCGGCCAAGCTTCATGACATTGAAGTCACTACAGGTATGTCAGTTAATACTGCCAATTCTATTTTGCAGTTTTCTGAGAAAGAGATTATACACAATGCAAACGAGTTGGGAGTTACGCTAGGGAGTAATGGTAAAGAAATTGCAAGATCCGCTAACGACTTGCTCGATCTTGAGGCAGAGCGAGCTGTGGATGTGATTAGGAACCTAGCGGCTGTTAAACCACTAAATGATTCAGAATTCGAAGCTTTAGGGGTCTTCAATAATCTTTGTGATGACCTACGATCCTCGCTGACACAGTCTAAGGAGGACGATGATATTCATTCTCGGGAGGGTATCATACCCATGGTAGCAGGGGGGCGGCTATACTCACTGAGCTTGGTTGTATGGACCGAGTTGATGAGTATAAGAAGCCTAAGCGAAATTGGAACCGGGAAATTTATCCGGCCTCGGCTTTGCGCAGGAGTGTTAGGATTAGGAATGCAAAGAAATTTCATGATGATAAATGAGAGGCATATTTTGAAATCTCATGTGACGCCACTTGGCGCGTTTTGAGCCGCCGCCAGATGGCGTGTTCTGGGCGTTTACTCCCAATTTTGTTTTTCTTTTATTTTTTCCCACGTGTTTTGGCTTATTAGCTGATTTTTTTTCCTGTTTTTTGTGCGTCATGGTTTTCCACCTGTCTTTCTTAGCTTATGCCCAAACTCAACGTCAACACTCCATACGCATCAATACAAGGTATTTCCGTCCTCATCTACATTATTTTATGTGAAATTAGGCATCATATCGTAACAACATAAGTGACAAATATATACTTATTTTCTGGTAACCATCATGTCCAAGAGTAAAATAAGTTCAACAAGTGAAGGAAGTAAAATGCAAATAAATACAGATAAAGTCAGGGACCAAAAATTGGATGATACTAGATAAAGAAGGGCACCGACATGTACGTGATCGGGACGTCAAGCATATATACTAAATGGTGTGGTTCTGGGTTGTCATGTACACTAAAGTGGTAATGGCGAGGTATGGACATCGGAGAGAGACATGCCATTTCGCTCGGAGAGTTCCTCTTTACAGAAACATACGTTGAAGATGGAGGGCCCGACCTCCTACATTATGTAGTTTATAAATTCCAAAACCAGTAGACACACCACTGACCAGTGCGGTGGCTAAAATGTTTTATTTGTGAACCAATTGAATCTTTGAGCACCATTCATTGATATCATTGAAAATATACCAACATGTACTTCACTTAACGAACATAAAATACGTTCCAGTAAATTCAATGTTTTCTCGCACACTATGTTTGCGGTCGCTTCACAAGCCCTAACTCACAACTTGCTAGTATATGTGCTTGGCTTTGCTTGCCGTTACCTTTCATGTGCATAATCCACTTGCATGTATGGGTCTACTATCGATCATGTGGCCAAAAGGTGCCGGGGAGTGGATATGATGCATTGCGGGGGTGAGGGAGGCCTGCGGCGGACATGCAACTCCCCATCGGCAGAGTTGACCTGGAGATGTGGCATGACAACGGTTAAGCACGAGGGGGAGAGAAGAAAGAACTGATAGGATGAGAGGAAGATGATGAGGCTCAACATAATTTTGTAACAAATCTGAACGAGAACGGAGCGAGAGTTTGAACTGAATATACGGATACATGGGTACATGTGTATGAGTTATACAATCCCATACTCTTACCCTCTCTAACTGATTGGTTTTTTGATTTTCATATTTATATACGCATGAGTAATTTTGTTGTCCATCAGCCTTACCCAAATAGAGTTTTTAGGCACGAGGTACACGGGTACCCATTGCCATCACTAGTTAATCTCGCTAATATGTTGTTTCGTAGTCATAGAAAAACCAGATCCATAAATGTGAGTGGGATACTTTGGATATATCTAAGAAAAACTACAATCTCCAATAAGAGAGAGTGTAGTGTGGTTACCGACGCAGACGAAGGCGACGTTGGAGGCAGCAGAAGGCGCGGGCGACGATAACCATAAGGATGTGAGAGGTACCGACGGATGGCGAGGAAGAGGAAGTTCGAGGCGGGGACTAACGGCACCGACGATGGGGAAGAGTAGGTCGGTGACACCGTTCGACGGCGGTGGGCACGGTGGAGGACGCCACGACGGTGGTGATGGCAGCGAAGAGAGCGAGAGGGAGAATGGAGGTGGGTGTGTCTGGATAAGGAGTAAGTGGCTGCGAGGGCGTGGGGTAAGTGGATGAGGTCGGAGGATAACAGTGACGGGCGATAGTATCCACCCGTCATAGCTATATTTAGATGGCAGACGGCAGGTGGCAGAAATATTGTTGTGGCGGACAATAAGCTGTACGTGCCACTTCAAACTAATGACTGAACGTGGGTGGTCGAAACATAGCTGTGGCGGGCGACGGCCATCATCCGCCACTGATTGTCTGCGCATCAATGGAGGTCGGTTAGTCTGTGGCACCTCTAGTTTGTAGGCGAACGATCTACTTTTGGCATGCTTATTAATAATACAGTTTTTCCTTTGATAAAGCAAAATAGCCTACACATAGTTCTTAGACTGACAAGTGGGTCCAGCCAATGTGAAAATACATAGTGGAATGAAGCTACTCATCAAAATAATTGGAATACAATCTGAAAGCTAGGGTCCGAAGCAAGCAGGGTAGCAGGTGGATGGATTCTTCTGCTCCCGTAAACGTACACGTGAAGCTAGCTTATACGCTGCCTCGCTGGTTTGGTGCGTGCGTACGATCAGGATCCGGAAACGGTTTTCCTCCAAAACGTACGATCGAAACCCAGTCGGTCTCGGATCACGCGCCGACTCGGACCGCTACTTCTCCATCGAGCAGTGCTACCCAGAGTACAATACTATATAAGAGGCAGCCACCAGCTAGGATCTCTCCATCAAACCAAGCCATCAAGCTCCGGCGGTAATTAACCAACAGTCCACGAAACACCTACGCCAGATCGATCCAAGAGCCAGTCAAAGAAGCAGCGGATCGATATGGGGTGCAGCATGAGCCGCCTCGTCAAGACCACCGTCACGCTGCTCATCCTCGTCATTCTCCTCATGCCCGGGGCCATTGCTGCTGCCGCCGCTAGCTTCGATGCTTCACGAAGCCAACAGCTGCCACTTCCGCGAGGGACGGTCCATGGGCCGGAGAGCGTCGCCTTCGACGGCAACGGCCAGGGCCCCTACAGCGGCGTCTCAGACGGACGTATCCTTAAATGGAACGGCGACAAGCTGGGATGGACTACCTACGCTTACGGACCAGGCTACGATAGCCAGACGTGCACGGCGTCCAAGTTCAGCCGGGAGACTGAGAATGCCAGGGAGAGCCGTTGTGGCCCGTCCGCTCGGCCTACGGTTCAACGAGAAATCCGGAGACCTCTATGTGGCCGACGCGTACAAGGGACTCATGCGGGTTGCGCCGGGCGGCGGGGAGGCCACCGTGTTGGTCAACCACGTTGACGGTTTTCCTTTGCGCTTCACCAACGGTGTTGACGTCGATCAAGTCGCGGGTCGGGTTTACTTCACGGACAGCTCGATGAACTATCAAAGGTCACAACATGAGATGGTCACTCGCACAGGGGACTCGACAGGCCGCCTCATGAGCTACGACCCACATACATCCGATGTCACGGTACTCCAGGCGGGAATGACGTATCCAAATGGTGTCTCGCTCAGCGCCGACCGGACCCATCTCGTGGTCGCGTCTACTGGCCCATGCAAGCTGCTACGGCATTGGATCAACGGGGGTCAATGCAGGCACATCCGAGCCTTTCGCCGATCTGCCGGGATATCCAGATAACGTGAGGCCCGACACGAAAGGGGGTTATTGGGTGGCGTTGCACCGCGAAAAGAATGAGTTGCCCTTTGGACGTGATAGTCATCGTCTCGCTGTCAAGGTCAGTAACGATGGAAAGATTGTCGAGGAGATGAGAGGGTCAAAGAAGGTGAGGCCGACCGAGATTATGGAGAGACCAAATGGCAAACTCTACTTGGGTTCGGTGGAGCTTCCTTACGTCAGTTGTTGTTCAGCGCAAGTAGGAACGCTAGATGATGCATAGGTCGCCGCCGCCAAGCAAGTACGCATACACCCAATCGATCTATCTTCCTTGTCTATGACCAACTTGCGTGGCCCTCAATTCAAAGCTAAGCACCTGCCAATTCATTCCTCGAGGACCTCCATCCTCCTTCTCCTTACTTCCGGCAAATAAAGTCCGTATTTTGAACATACCCACGCCACCATTCTCGGAGTAAGCCAAGCTTCAACTTCACACGTGGGAGCCCATCGCGGAAACTCGCCAGAGATCCAAACCTCTCTCAGGGCCATACGTACGTACGTCTCCCATCCCAATTGAGCTTCATTACGTCGGTGTTGTTAAGCGCAAGTAGAGAACAGTAGATGCACATAATGCCTTTTTGTTATTGTTCTTACCACTGTGTAGTTTTACCAATTTGTTTTCCGGTTCACACGGCCTATTATTATCCTTATTTTTTCTCAACAAATCATCTCTTCTTTCCTCTATTTCAACATGTATAAAAGATAAATTCTATCATGTTCTTGTAAGAAGCAAGCCGACAAAAACAATGTACAAAAGTAGCAGAAGACTCATAGATGCTCCTTGATCCGGTGTTTGTTGATGCTTCATGATCAGGAATTTGGCCTGCAACTTAGATGTTCTTGATTCCGTGCAATAAACCATTGATCAGCTGGATTTCGGTGTCATGTTTATAACTTATAGAGGTGTGAAAAGATGCTAATTGACAATGTTGTTAGAGTTAAACACGGTCGTGTGCTATGGATCCAAGTAGTACTCTAATTAGTCATCGGATAGGTTTTGCTATAGGGCTGGTTGGCTTCTATGTATACCTATGTAACCTCGTTGTACCGTAACAACGAAAAGTTCAAAGCAATAAAGAGTATACCAGGCTCGATACGGGCCTGTAGCTATCATCAATTTGTTTTGTTCCGTAAGGTTTCGTTGAGGATGTTGTTCGATCTGCTTGAAGCTAGCCAGTCCAGGTCAAGTACACGTACGCAGTCTACGATGAGACGGCGACATACGGCATGTGCATTGATTAAGAAATCAATTAAGCAGTCTGCTTGTGTGCTTCGGTGTTAGCCTTGCATGATACATACGTGTAGCTCCTGGTGAATCGATCTATGGATCAAAACCAACAATTGGTATATAGAGCCTCGACGATCTATGATCTACGATGACGGACAGTGACGCTGACTCGGTCAAATTCCGGGCAACAGCGGTTCCAAGACGAAACAAGAATGGCAACAAGGTGAAGAAGGGCGGCAAGTCAACGACCCAATCGCGGAGGAACGGGCGGCGCCAATGTCCGGGCGCATCGCAACATCCCATCCAGTACCTGATGCTCACCGACGCCAACTATGGCGTGTGGGTGGTGAAGATAAAGATTATTCTCCGAACTCTTCGAGTGTGGCAGGCAATCACAGACAATGACGTCGACGAGGAGTGTGATGAAGGTGCCATGGCCGCCATAGCCCAATCCGTGCCGGATTCCATGCTGATTACATTGGCGGAGTTCGAAACGGCAGGAGAGGTGTGAAACGCACTCAAGGAGACGAGGATCGGAGAAGATCGGATCACCAAGGCTCGGGCACAAGTGCTGAAGCGCCAATTTCACAAGTTGCAGATGGAGGAACCTGAATCGGTGAATGACTATGCCATCCGTCTTACTACTTTGGTGGGAGAGATCCGCGTGCTTGGTGCAAAGCTCGAGGAGACCGAGATTGTGGAGAAATTTTTCAGTTCGGTGACTGACAAATTTACGTACATCACCGGCACGCTCGAGTAGCTTTACGACATCGACGACATGACCATAACGGAGGCGATCGGACGCCTGCGGACATGGGAAGAGAATGCTCGTGGCTGTCGGAACGGCAACGGAGGAGGTAGCGACCAACTCATGTACTCGCGCGCAGATTGGGAGTCCCCAAGTAGCAAAGGAAGACGTGATGGCAACGAAGGCTCAAGCAATGCAACACGTGGCGGACAAACCAAAGAAGGCAAAGGAAAAGTCAAGCCACAAGGTCGTGGCAAGGCGGACCGATCTAAAGGGAGGAAGCAACAGAACTTGGATATGTCCGAGGTCAAGTGCTATAACTGCAACGAGATGGGTCACTTTGCAAAGGATTGTCCGGAGCCTAACAAGCGGGAGATCAAGGCAAATTTGGCAAAGCAGGAAGACGAAGGTCCAGGTTCTTCCGATGGCCGAAGTTTGTGATCTCGCTGAAACGGTGGTTGTGAAACCAAACCAGAAGGTGCTACTTCATGAGAAGAAAGTGACACCGAAGCTATCAGGGGATCACAACGTGTCGTGGTACCTCGACAGGTGCCAGTAACCACATGACGGGGTGCAAGCAGAAATTCCTCGAGCTAGAATATGATGTTGAAGGCTCGGTTAAGTTTGGTGATGGTTCAAATGTGGAGATTTTGTGGGCAAGGATCTTTCCTCTTTGAGGGTCTGACAGGCAAACATCGCATACTCACCGGAATGTACTACATTCCACAGCTTCGCAACAACATCATCTCTATCGGGAAGCTTGACGAGAATGGATGCAAGGTGGATATCGGGAACAGAGTGATGAGGATCTTGGACAACCTCCAAAATGTGCTAGCCTGTGTTAATCGCACACGGAACGGGCTCTATATCCTCAACCTTGATCAATCTCAACTGGAGTGTTGGCTCGCCAAGAGTGACGATGATTCATGGTTATGGCATGCTAGATTTGGACATGTTAACTTCTACGCCTTGAAGATGATGTCAAAGATGGAGATGGTATCCGGGATGCCATTTATCAACCATGTTGATCGAGTATATGACGGGTGCTTGGTTGGAAAACAGCACCGTAGGTCATTCCCTGCTCAGTCTACCTATCGTGCAAGTGATGCACTCGAGCTGCTCCATGGTGATCTATGTGGCCCTATCACCCCAGCAACTCATGAAGGAAATAAGTACTTCTTCTTTGTGGTAGATGACAACTCGAGATATATGTGGGTCGTTCTCCTACGATCTAATGATGAGGCGTTTGAAGCATTCAAGAAGCTGAAGGCTGCAACGGAGATGGAACACAAGTTGAAGGTTCGTGCTCTACGGACAGATCACGGCGGGGAGTTTACGTTGAACAAGTTCAATGAGTAGTGCGAGAAGATTGGCATAAAAAGGTTCCTCGCGGTACCTTATACGCCGCAGCAAAATGGTGTTGTTGAAAGGCGCAATCGAACCATCGTTGAAATGGCCAGGAGTTTATGCAAGAGCAAGAACCTGTCGGGGACTTTTTAGGGAGAAGCTCTCTCGACGGCGGTCTATCTTCTCAACCGGGCTGAAACGAAGGCGGTGATTGGCAAGACTCCGTATGAAGCAATTTACGGATGTCAGCTGAATGTGTCTCATCTACGGACGTTGGGGTGCGTGGCACATGTGAAGACGGCGGAGCCGCATCCCTCAAAGCTTGCCGACCGTAGCACCAAGATGGTGTTCATCGGATACGAGAGGAGTTCCGGTACCAAGGCATACCGCTTCTTTGATCCACAAACCAAGCATCTACAGATTTCACGCTACGTCATGTTTGAAGAAACAAAGCGTGGAATTGGAGCGCAGCAGCCAACGATGCTCCAAACGATAACATATTCACAGTTGAGTTTCCTGATGATGATGCAGGGGAACATGTCGAGGTGGTTGGCAAGACGCCCAACCAAGGTGACCACAATGGTGGTGATCACCATGGTGCTGACATCGACGACGACACGCAAGGGTCGCAAAGTGATAGCGACAACGACGTGCATGACACGGGCGGAGATCTCGGCAACGATATCAACAAAAAGGCGCATAGTGACAACGACAATCAAGATGATGATCACGATCACGACGACTACGCCGACAATGCGGATGTCGATGACACGCCCGAGACTCAACCGTCTTTCTCAAAGTGCATCAACGCCGAGACAATTTGTGCCGCCTCCTTCGCAAGCCTCAACGGACTCCTCCAGGCCTCATCGCTAGAAGACCCTCAAGAAAGGCTACAAGTACACAAAGCCAGTTACGCTCGAGTAATTTGGACTATGTCTGCTCGGAGTTGAGGAGTCGTCGAACTTCGTAGAGGCGAGCAAAAGTCCTAGATGGACGCACGCCATGGATGACGAGATGAAGGCGATTGAGAGCAATGGCACGTGGACTTTGGTAACCCGAGGTCCGAACCAAAAGTCCATAGGTTTAAAGTGGGTTTACAAGTTAAAGAAGGACACGCAGGGCGCTATTGTGAAGTACAAAGCAAGACTCGTCGCGAAGGGCTACGTACAATGTCAAGGAGTTGACTACGATGAGGTATTTGTGTTTGGAGAAGTAGTAGTAGATCTAAATTTTCCCTACGACCACCAAGATCTAACTATGGAGAAACCAGCAACATGTAAGGAGAGATTGCATCTTCATACCTTTGAAGATCGCTAAGCGGAAGCGTTACAAGAACGCGGTTGGTGGAGTCGTACTCGTAGCGATTCAGATTGTGGTGGATTCCGATCTTAGCACCGAACAACAGCGCCTCCGCGTTCAACACACGTGCAGCCCAGTGATGTCTCCTACGCCTTGATCCAGCAAGGAGGAAGGAGAGATTGAGGGAGAGCTCTGGCAGCATGACGGCGTGGTGACGATGGAGCTGCGTGGTCTCCGGCAGGGCTTCGCCAAGCACTACGGAGAACAAGGAAGAGGAAGAGTAGGGCTGCGTCGAGAGAGAGAACTCGTGTGTGTGGCAGCCCCAAAGCCCTCCACTATATATAGGAGGAGGGGGAGGGAGGGCGTAGCCCTAGGGTTCCCACCCTAGGGGCTGTGGCCGGCCCTAGATTGGCCATCTGGCCGGCAGCCAGAGAGGAAGAGGGGAGGGTGCCGCCCTATGTGGGCCTGAGGCCCATCTGGGTCTAGGGTTTCCCCCTTTAATTCCCTCCTTTGTTGCGGCTTGGGCCAGGGTGGAGGTCGCACCAGCCTACTCTGGGGCTGGTCCCTCACACTCTCGGCCCACGCAGCCCTCTGGTGCCCGTGGCCCTACTTGGTGGACCCTCGGAACCCTTCCGGTGGTCCCGGTATGCTACCGGTGATGCCTGAAACTCTTCCGGTGACCAAAACCTCGGTTCCTATATATCAATGTTTACCTTCGGAGCATTCCAGAACTCCTCTTCACGTCCGTGATCTCATCCAAGACTCCGAAGAACCTTCGATAACCATGTACAACATTTCCCTATAACCCTAGCGTCATCGAACCTTAAGTGTGTAGACCCTATGGGTTCAGGAGGCTAGTAGATCGACATGACCGAGACACCTCTCCAGTCAATAACCAACAGCGGGATCTGGATACCCATGTTGGCTCCGACATGCTCCACGATGATCTCATCGGATGAACCACGATGTCGGGGATTCAATCAATCCCGTATACAATTCCCTTTGTCTGCCGGTACGATACTTGCCCGAGATTCGATCGTCGGTATCCCTATACCTTGTTCAATCTTGTTACCGGCAAGTCTCTTTACTCGTTCCGTAATACATCATCCCGTGGCTAACTCCTTAGTCACATTGAGATCATTATGATGATGTCTTATCGAGTGGACCCAGAGATACCTTTCCGTCACACGGAGTGACAAATCCCAGTCTCGATTTGTGCCAACCCAACAGACACTTTCGAAGATATATACTCGTAGTGTACCTTTATAGCCACCCAGTTACGTTGTGACGTTTGGCACACCCAAAGTATTCCTACGGTATTCGAGAGTTGCACAATCTCATGGTCTAAGGAAACGATACTTGACACTGGAAAAGCTTTAGCAAACGAACTACACGATCTTGTGCTATGCTTAGGACTCGGTCTTGTCCATCACATCATTCTCCTAATGATGTGACCCGTTATCAATGTCATCCAATGTCCATGTTCATGAAACCGTGACCATCTATTGATAACGAGCTAGCCAACTAGAGGCTCACTAGGGACATGTTGTGGTCTATGTATTCACACATGCATTACAGTTTCAGGTTAATACAATTATAACATGAACAATAGACAATTATCGTTAACAAGGAAATACAATAATAACATTTTATTATTGCCTCTAGGGTATATTTCCAACAATCTCCCACTTGCACTAGACTCAATAATCTAGTGACATTGTGATGAATCGAACACCCATAGAGTTCTGGTGTTGATCATGTTTCGCTTGTGAGAGAGGTTTAGTCAACGGATCTGCGACATTCAGATCCTTATGTACTTTACAAATATCTATATCTCCCTCCTGAATGTATTCATGGATGGAGTTGAAGTGGCGCTTGATGTGTCTTGTCTTCTTGTGAAACCTGGGCTCCTTGGCAAGGGCAATAGCTCCAGTGTTGTCACAGAATAGAGTCATCGGGCCCGACACATTGGGAATTACTCCTAGGTCGGTGATGAACTCCTTCATCTAGACTCCTTCCTTTGCTGCTTCCGAAGCAGCTATGTACTCCACGTCACATGTAGATGCTGCCACGACGCATTGCTTGATGCTGCACCAGCTGACTGCCCCTCCGTTCAAAATATACACGTATCCGGTTTGTGACTTCGAGTCATCCGGATCTGTATCGAAGCTAGCATCGACGTAACCCTTTACGACAAGCTCTTCGGCACCTCCATAAACGAGAAACATGTCCTTGGTACTTTTCAGGTACTTCAGGATATTCTTGACCGCTGTCCAGTGTTCCGCTCCGGGATCACTTTGGTACCTCCCTACCAAACTTATGGCAAGGTTCACATCAGGTCTGGTACACAGCATGGCATACATAATAGAGTCTATGGCTGAAGCATAGGGGATGACACTCATCTCTTCTCTATCCTTTGCCGTGGTCGGGCATTGAGTCGTACTCAATCTCACACCCTGTAACACAGGCAAGAACCCCTTCTTGGACTAATCCATATTGAACTTCTTGAATATCTTGTCAAGGTATTTGCTTTGTGAAAGACCTATGAGGCGTCTCGATCTATCTCTATAGATCTTGATGCCTAATATGTAAGAAGCTTCGCCAAGGTCCTTCATTGAAAAACACTTATTCAAGTAGGCCTTTATGCTTTCCAAAAGTTCTATATTATTTCCCATCAACAATATGTCATCCACATATAATATGAGAAATGCTACAGAGCTCCCACTCACTTTCTTGTAAATACAGGGTTCTCCATAAACCTGTATAAATCCAAATGCTTTAATCACCTCATTAAAGAGAATGTTCCAACTCCGAGATGCTTGCACCAGCCCATAGATGGAGCGTTGGAGCTTGCATACTTTGTTAGCATCTTTAGGGATGACAAAACCTTCCGGCTGCATCATATACAGGTCTTCCTTAAGGAATCCATTAAGGAATGTCGTTTTAACGTCCATTTTCCAGATCTCATAATCATAAATGTGTCATTTGCTAACATGATTCGGACAGACTTTAGCATCGCTACGGGTGAGAAAGTCTCATCGTAGTCAACTCCTTGAACTTGTCGAAAACCCTTAGCGACAAGTCGAGCCTTATAGACGGTCACATTACCATCCGCGTCAGTCTTCTTCTTAAAGAACCATTTATTTTCTATGGCTTGCATATCATCAGGCAAGTCCACAAAAGTCCATAATTTGTTCTCATACATGGATCCTATCTCGGATTTCATGGCTTCAAGCCATTTGTTGGAATCCGGGCCCGCCATCGCTTCTTCATAGTTTGAAGGTTCACCGTTGTCCAACAACATGATCTCTAGGACAGGGTTATTGTACCACTCTGGTGCGGAACGTGTGCTAGTGGACCTTCGATGTTCAATAGTAACTTGATCTGAAGTTTCATGATCATCATCATTAACTTCCTCTCCAGTCGGTGCAGGCTCCACAGAAACAACTTCCTGTGTTGTGCTACTTTCCAGTTCGAGTGGAGGTACAATTACCTCATCAAGTTCTATTTTCCTCCCACTTACTTCTTTCGAGAGAAACTCTTTCTCAAGAAAGGATCCATTCTTGGCAACAAAGACTTTGCCTTCGGATCTGAGGTAGAAGGTGTACCCAATAGTTTCTTTGGGGTATCCTATGAAGACGCACTTTTCCGCTTTGGGTTCGAGCTTCTCAGGTTGAAGTTTCTTCACATAAGCATCGCATCCCCAAACTTTTAGAAACGACAGCTTAGGTTTCTTTCCAAACCATAATTCGTACAGTGTCGTCTCAACGGATTTAGACGGTGCCCTATTTAAAGTGAATCCGGCAGTCTCTAATGCATATCCCCAAAATGATAGCGGTAAGTCGGTAAGAGACATCATAGATCGCACCATATACAATAGAGTGTGATTACGACGTTCAGACACACCATTTCGCTAAGGTGTGCCAGGCGGCGTGAGTTGTGAAACAATTCCACGTTTCCTTAGGTGCGTGCCAAACTCGTGACTTAAATATTCTCCGCCACGATCAGATCGTAGGTTTATTTTCCTGTCATGTTGATTCTCTACCTCACTCTGAAATTCCTTGAACCTTTCAAAGGTTTCAGACTTGTGTTTCATTAAGTAGACATACCCATATCTGCTGAAGTCATCAGTGAGGGTGAGAACATAGCGGTAGCCACCGCGAGCCTCGATGCTCATTGGACCGCATACATCGGTATGTATTATTTCCAACAAGTCAGTTGCTCACTCCATTGTTCCGGAGAACGGAGTCTTGGTCATCTTGCCCATGAGGCATGGTTCGCACGTGTCAAATGATTCAAAATCAAGAGACTCCAAAAGTCCGTCAGCATGGAGTTTCTTCATGCGTTTGACACCAATATGACCAAGGAAGCAGTGTCACATGTAAGTGGGACTATCGTTATCAACTTTACACTTTTTGGTACTCGCACTATGAACATGTGTAACAGCACGTTCGAGATTCATCAAAAACAAACCATTGACCAGCGGGGCATGACCATAAAACATTTCTCTCATATAAATAGAACAACCATTATTCTCAGATTTAAACGAGTAGCCATCTCGAATCAAACGAGATTCAGATACAATGTGCATGCTCAAAGCTGGTACTAAATAACAATTATTGAGGTTTAAAACTAATCCTGAAGGTAGATGTAGAGGTAGCATGCCGACGACGATCACATTGACCTTGGAACCATTCCCGAGGCGCATCATCACCTCGTCCTTTGCCAGTCTCCGGTTATTCCATAGCTCCTGCTTGGAGTTACAAATGTGAGAAATTGCACCGGTGTCAAATACCCAGGAGCTACTATGAGCGTTGGTTAGGTACACATCAATAACAAGTATATCACATATACCTTTAACGTTGCCGGCCTTCTTATCCGCTAAGTACTTGGGGCAGTTCCGCTTCCAGTGACCGGTACCCTTGCAATAAAAGCACTCAGTCTCAGGCTTGGGTCCATGCTTGTTCTTCTTCCCGGCAACTTGCTTACCGGGCGCGGCAACAGCTTTCCCGTCCTTCTTGAAGTTCTTCTTACCCTTGCCTTTCTTGAAACTAGTGGTCTTATTCACCATCAACACTTGATGCTCCTTTTTGATCTCGACCTTCGCTGATTTCAGCATCGATACAACTCAAGAATGGACTTCTCCAAACCCTGCATGTTGTAGTTCATCACAAAGCTCCTGCACCTAGGTGGAAGCGACTAGAGGATTCTGTCAATGACCGAGTCATACGGGAGATTAACTCCCAGCTGAGTCAAACGGTTGTGCAACCAGACATTTTGAGTATGTGCTCACTAACAGAACTATTCTCCTCCATCTTACAGCTGAAGAACTTGTCGAAGACATCATATCTCTCGACCCGGGCAGGAGCTTGGAAAACCAGTTTCAGCTCTTGGAACATCTCATATGCTCCGTGTTGCTAAAAACACTTTTGGAGCCCCGGTTCTAAACTGTAAAGCATGCCGCACTGAACAAGGGAGTAATCATCGCAGCGTGACTGCCAAGCGTTCATAACGTCTTGATCTGCCGGGAAAATGGCTGTGTCACCTAGCGGTGCATCAAGGACATACAATCTTTTGGAAGCTATGAGGATGATCCTCAAGCCATGGACCCAGTCCGCATAGTTGCTTCCATCATCTTTCAGCTTGGTTTTCTCTAGGAACGCGTTGAAGTTGAGGGTGACATTAGCGTTGGTCATTGGATCTACAATATAGATTGTAAACAAAATTTTAGACTAAGTTCATGATAATTAAGTTCACATAATCAAATTATTTAATGAACTCCCACTTATATAGACATCTCTCTAGTCTTCCAAGTGATACATGATCCATGTCAACTAGCCCGTGTCCGATCATCACGTGAGACGGACTAGTCATCCATGGTGAACATCTCCATGTTGATCGCATCTACTATACGACTCATGTTCGACCTTTCGTTCTTCTGTGTTCCGAGGCCATGTATGTACATGCTAGGCTCGTCCAGTCAATCTAAGTGTTTCGTGTGTGTAAATCTGGCTTACACTCATTGAATGCGAACGTTAGAACCTCTCACACCCGATCATCACGTGGTGCTTCGGAACAACGATCCTTACCAACGGTGCACAGTTAGGGTGAACACATTTCTTTAATTTTTGTTGAGAGATCATCTTATTTACTACCGTTGTTCTAAGAAAATAAGATGTACACATGATAAACATCACATGCAATCAATATAGTGACATGATATGGCCAATATCATCTTGCTCCTTTGATCTCCATCTTCGGGGCACCATGATCATCATTGTCACCGGCACGACACCATGATCTCCATCATCATGATCTCCATCATCGTGTCTTCATGAAGTTGTCTCGCCAAATATTACTTCTACTACTATGGCTAACGATTAGCAATAAAGTAAAGTAATTATATGGCGTTTATGATTGACACGGATGTCATACAATAAAATAAGACAACTCCTATGGCTCCTGCCGGTTGTCATACTCATCGACATGCAATCCCATACTCTTACCCTCTCTAACTGATTGGTTTTTTGATTTTCATATTTATATACGCATGAGTAATTTTGTTGTCCATCAGCCTTACCCAAATAGAGTTTTTAGGCACGAGGTACACGGGTACCCATTGCCATCACTAGTTAATCTCGCTAATATGTTGTTTCGTAGTCATAGAAAAACCAGATCCATAAATGTGAGTGGGATACTTTGGATATATCTAAGAAAAACTACAATCTCCAATAAGAGAGAGTGTAGTGTGGTTACCGACGCAGACGAAGGCGACGTTGGAGGCAGCAGAAGGCGCGGGCGACGATAACCATAAGGATGTGAGAGGTACCGACGGATGGCGAGGAAGAGGAAGTTCGAGGCGGGGACTAACGGCACCGACGATGGGGAAGAGTAGGTCGGTGACACCGTTCGAGGCGGTGGGCACGGTGGAGGACGCCACGACGGTGGTGATGGCAGCGAAGAGAGCGAGAGGGAGAATGGAGGTTGGGTGTGTCTGGATAAGGAGTAAGTGGCTGCGAGGGCGTGGGGTAAGTGGATGAGGTCGGAGATAACAGTGACGGGCGATAGTATCCACCCGTCATAGCTATATTTAGATGGCAGACGGCAGGTGGCAGAAATATTGTTGTGGCGGACAATAAGCTGTACGTGCCACTTCAAACTAATGACTGAACGTGGGTGGTCGAAACATAGCTGTGGCGGGCGACGGCCATCACCCGCCACTGATTGTCTGCGCATCAATGGAGGTCGGTTAGTCTGTGGCACCTCTAGTTTGTAGGCGAACGATCTACTTTTGGCATGCTTATTAATAATACAGTTTTTCCTTTGATAAAGCAAAATAGCCTACACATAGTTCTTAGACTGACAAGTGGGTCCAGCCAATGTGAAAATACATAGTGGAATGAAGCTACTCATCAAAATAATTGGAATACAATCTGAAAGCTAGGGTCCGAAGCAAGCAGGGTAGCAGGTGGATGGATTCTTCTGCTCCCGTAAACGTACACGTGAAGCTAGCTTATACGCTGCCTCGCTGGTTTGGTGCGTGCGTACGATCAGGATCCGGAAACGGTTTTCCTCCAAAACGTACGATCGAAACCCAGTCGGTCTCGGATCACGCGCCGACTCGGACCGCTACTTCTCCATCGAGCAGTGCTACCCAGAGTACAATACTATATAAGAGGCAGCCACCAGCTAGGATCTCTCCATCAAACCAAGCCATCAAGCTCCGGCGGTAATTAACCAACAGTCCACGAAACACCTACGCCAGATCGATCCAAGAGCCAGTCAAAGAAGCAGCGGATCGATATGGGGTGCAGCATGAGCCGCCCCGTCAAGACCACCGTCACGCTGCTCATCCTCGTCATTCTCCTCATGCCCGGGGCCATTGCTGCTGCCGCCGCTAGCTTCGATGCTTCACGAAGCCAACAGCTGCCACTTCCGCGAGGGACGGTCCATGGGCCGGAGAGCGTCGCCTTCGACGGCAACGGCCAGGGCCCCTACAGCGGCGTCTCAGACGGACGTATCCTTAAATGGAACGGCGACAAGCTGGGATGGACTACCTACGCTTACGGACCAGGCTACGATAGCCAGACGTGCACGGCGTCCAAGTTCAGCCGGGAGACTGAGAATGCCAGGGAGAGCCGTTGTGGCCGTCCGCTCGGCCTACGGTTCAACGAGAAATCCGGAGACCTCTATGTGGCCGACGCGTACAAGGGACTCATGCGGGTTGCGCCGGGCGGCGGGGAGGCCACCGTGTTGGTCAACCACGTTGACGGTTTTCCTTTGCGCTTCACCAACGGTGTTGACGTCGATCAAGTCGCGGGTCGGGTTTACTTCACGGACAGCTCGATGAACTATCAAAGGTCACAACATGAGATGGTCACTCGCACAGGGGACTCGACAGGCCGCCTCATGAGCTACGACCCACATACATCCGATGTCACGGTACTCCAGGCGGGAATGACGTATCCAAATGGTGTCTCGCTCAGCGCCGACCGGACCCATCTCGTGGTCGCGTCTACTGGCCCATGCAAGCTGCTACGGCATTGGATCAACGGGGTCAATGCAGGCACATCCGAGCCTTTCGCCGATCTGCCGGGATATCCAGATAACGTGAGGCCCGACACGAAAGGGGGTTATTGGGTGGCGTTGCATCGCGAAAAGAATGAGTTGCCCTTTGGACGTGATAGTCATCGTCTCGCTGTCAAGGTCAGTAACGATGGAAAGATTGTCGAGGAGATGAGAGGGTCAAAGAAGGTGAGGCCGACCGAGATTATGGAGAGACCAAATGGCAAACTCTACTTGGGTTCGGTGGAGCTTCCTTACGTCAGTGTTGTTCAGCGCAAGTAGGGAACGCTAGATGATGCATAGGTCGCCGCCGCCAAGCAAGTACGCATACACCCAATCGATCTATCTTCCTTGTCTATGACCAACTTGCGTGGCCCTCAATTCAAAGCTAAGCACCTGCCAATTCATTCCTCGAGGACCTCCATCCTCCTTCTCCTTACTTCCGGCAAATAAAGTCCGTATTTTGAACATACCCACGCCACCATTCTCGGAGTAAGCCAAGCTTCAACTTCACACGTGGGAGCCCATCGCGGAAACTCGCCAGAGATCCAAACCTCTCTCAGGGCCATACGTACGTACGTCTCCCATCCCAATTGAGCTTCATTACGTCGGTGTTGTTAAGCGCAAGTAGAGAACAGTAGATGCACATAATGCCTTTTTGTTTATTGTTCTTACCACTGTGTAGTTTTACCAATTTGTTTTCCGGTTCACACGGCCTATTATTATCCTTATTTTTTCTCAACAAATCATCTCTTCTTTCCTCTATTTCAACATGTATAAAAGATAAATTCTATCATGTTCTTGTTAAGAAGCAAGCCGACAAAAACAATGTACAAAAGTAGCAGAAGACTCATAGATGCTCCTTGATCCGGTGTTTGTTGATGCTTCATGATCAGGAATTTGGCCTGCAACTTAGATGTTCTTGATTCCGTGCAATAAACCATTGATCAGCTGGATTTCGGTGTCATGTTATAACTTATAGAGGTGTGAAAAGATGCTATTGACAATGTTGTTAGAGTTAAACACGGTCGTGTGCTATGGATCCAAGTAGTACTCTAATTAGTCATCGGATAGGTTTTGCTATAGGGCTGGTTGGCTTCTATGTATACCTATGTAACCCTCGTTGTACCGTAACAACGAAAAGTTCAAAGCAATAAAGAGTATACCAGGCTCGATACGGGCCTGTAGCTATCATCAATTTGTTTTGTTCCGTAAGGTTTCGTTGAGGATGTTGTTCGATCTGCTTGAAGCTAGCCAGTCCAGGTCAAGTACACGTACGCAAGTCTACGATGAGACGGCGACATACGGCATGTGCATTGATTAAGAAATCAATTAAGCAGTCTGCTTGTGTGCTTCGGTGTTAGCCTTGCATGATACATACGTGTAGCTCCTGGTGAATCGATCTATGGATCAAAACCAACAATTGGTATATAGAGCCTCGACGATCTATGATCTACGATGACGGACAGTGACGCTGACTCGGTCAAATTCGGCAACAGCGGTTCCAAGACGAACAAGAATGGCAACAAGGTGAAGAAGGGCGGCAAGTCAATGACCAATCGCGGAGGAACGGGCGGCGCCAATGTCCGGGCGCATCGCAACATCCCCATCCAGTACCTGATGCTCACCGACGCCAACTATGGCGTGTGGGTGGTGAAGATAAAGATTATTCTCCGAACTCTTCGAGTGTGGCAGGCAATCACAGACAATGACGTCGACGAGGAGTGTGATGAAGGTGCCATGGCCGCCATAGCCCAATCCGTGCCGGATTCCATGCTGATTACATTGGCGGAGTTCGAAACGGCAGGAGAGGTGTGAAACGCACTCAAGGAGACGAGGATCGGAGAAGATCGGATCACCAAGGCTCGGGCACAAGTGCTGAAGCGCCAATTTCACAAGTTGCAGATGGAGGAACCTGAATCGGTGAATGACTATGCCATCCGTCTTACTACTTTGGTGGGAGAGATCCGCGTGCTTGGTGCAAAGCTCGAGGAGACCGAGATTGTGGAGAAATTTTTCAGTTCGGTGACTGACAAATTTACGTACATCACCGGCACGCTCGAGTAGCTTTACGACATCGACGACATGACCATAACGGAGGCGATCGGACGCCTGCGGACATGGGAAGAGAATGCTCGTGGCTGTCGGAACGGCAACGGAGGAGGTAGCGACCAACTCATGTACTCGCGCGCAGATTGGGAGTCCCCAAGTAGCAAAGGAAGACGTGATGGCAACGAAGGCTCAAGCAATGCAACACGTGGCGGACAAACCAAAGAAGGCAAAGGAAAAGTCAAGCCACAAGGTCGTGGCAAGGCGGACCGATCTAAAGGGAGGAAGCAACAGAACTTGGATATGTCCGAGGTCAAGTGCTATAACTGCAACGAGATGGGTCACTTTGCAAAGGATTGTCCGGAGCCTAACAAGCGGGAGATCAAGGCAAATTTGGCAAAGCAGGAAGACGAAGGTCCAGGTCTTCCGATGGCCGAAGTTTGTGATCTCGCTGAAACGGTGGTTGTGAAACCAAACCAGAAGGTGCTACTTCATGAGAAGAAAGTGACACCGAAGCTATCAGGGGATCACAACGTGTCGTGGTACCTCGACAGGTGCCAGTAACCACATGACGGGGTGCAAGCAGAAATTCCTCGAGCTAGAATATGATGTTGAAGGCTCGGTTAAGTTTGGTGATGGTTCAAATGTGGAGATTTGTGGGCAAGGATCTTTCCTCTTTGAGGGTCTGACAGGCAAACATCGCATACTCACCGGAATGTACTACATTCCACAGCTTCGCAACAACATCATCTCTATCGGGAAGCTTGACGAGAATGGATGCAAGGTGGATATCGGGAACAGAGTGATGAGGATCTTGGACAACCTCCAAAATGTGCTAGCCTGTGTTAATCGCACACGGAACGGGCTCTATATCCTCAACCTTGATCAATCTCAACTGGAGTGTTGGCTCGCCAAGAGTGACGATGATTCATGGTTATGGCATGCTAGATTTGGACATGTTAACTTCTACGCCTTGAAGATGATGTCAAAGATGGAGATGGTATCCGGGATGCCATTTATCAACCATGTTGATCGAGTATATGACGGGTGCTTGGTTGGAAAACAGCACCGTAGGTCATTCCCTGCTCAGTCTACCTATCGTGCAAGTGATGCACTCGAGCTGCTCCATGGTGATCTATGTGGCCCTATCACCCCAGCAACTCATGAAGGAAATAAGTACTTCTTCTTTGTGGTAGATGACAACTCGAGATATATGTGGGTCGTTCTCCTACGATCTAATGATGAGGCGTTTGAAGCATTCAAGAAGCTGAAGGCTGCAACGGAGATGGAACACAAGTTGAAGGTTCGTGCTCTACGGACAGATCACGGCGGGGAGTTTACGTTGAACAAGTTCAATGAGTAGTGCGAGAAGATTGGCATAAAAAGGTTCCTCGCGGTACCTTATACGCCGCAGCAAAATGGTGTTGTTGAAAGGCGCAATCGAACCATCGTTGAAATGGCCAGGAGTTTATGCAAGAGCAAGAACCTGTCGGGGACTTTTTAGGGAGAAGCTCTCTCGACGGCGGTCTATCTTCTCAACCGGGCTGAAACGAAGGCGGTGATTGGCAAGACTCCGTATGAAGCAATTTACGGATGTCAGCTGAATGTGTCTCATCTACGGACGTTGGGGTGCGTGGCACATGTGAAGACGGCGGAGCCGCATCCCTCAAAGCTTGCCGACCGTAGCACCAAGATGGTGTTCATCGGATACGAGAGGAGTTCCGGTACCAAGGCATACCGCTTCTTTGATCCACAAACCAAGCATCTACAGATTTCACGCTACGTCATGTTTGAAGAAACAAAGCGTGGAATTGGAGCGCAGCAGCCAACGATGCTCCAAACGATAACATATTCACAGTTGAGTTTCCTGATGATGATGCAGGGGAACATGTCGAGGTGGTTGGCAAGACGCCCAACCAAGGTGACCACAATGGTGGTGATCACCATGGTGCTGACATCGACGACGACACGCAAGGGTCGCAAAGTGATAGCGACAACGACGTGCATGACACGGGCGGAGATCTCGGCAACGATATCAACAAAAAGGCGCATAGTGACAACGACAATCAAGATGATGATCACGATCACGACGACTACGCCGACAATGCGGATGTCGATGACACGCCCGAGACTCAACCGTCTTTCTCAAAGTGCATCAACGCCGAGACAATTTGTGCCGCCTCCTTCGCAAGCCTCAACGGACTCCTCCAGGCCTCATCGCTAGAAGACCCTCAAGAAAGGCTACAAGTACACAAAGCCAGTTACGCTCGAGTAATTTGGACTATGTCTGCTCGGAGTTGAGGAGTCGTCGAACTTCGTAGAGGCGAGCAAAAGTCCTAGATGGACGCACGCCATGGATGACGAGATGAAGGCGATTGAGAGCAATGGCACGTGGACTTTGGTAACCCGAGGTCCGAACCAAAAGTCCATAGGTTTAAAGTGGGTTTACAAGTTAAAGAAGGACACGCAGGGCGCTATTGTGAAGTACAAAGCAAGACTCGTCGCGAAGGGCTACGTACAATGTCAAGGAGTTGACTACGATGAGGTATTTGTGTTTGGAGAAGTAGTAGTAGATCTAAATTTTCCCTACGACCACCAAGATCTAACTATGGAGAAACCAGCAACATGTAAGGAGAGATTGCATCTTCATACCTTTGAAGATCGCTAAGCGGAAGCGTTACAAGAACGCGGTTGGTGGAGTCGTACTCGTAGCGATTCAGATTGTGGTGGATTCCGATCTTAGCACCGAACAACAGCGCCTCCGCGTTCAACACACGTGCAGCCCAGTGATGTCTCCTACGCCTTGATCCAGCAAGGAGGAAGGAGAGATTGAGGGAGAGCTCTGGCAGCATGACGGCGTGGTGACGATGGAGCTGCGTGGTCTCCGGCAGGGCTTCGCCAAGCACTACGGAGAACAAGGAAGAGGAAGAGTAGGGCTGCGTCGAGAGAGAGAACTCGTGTGTGTGGCAGCCCCAAAGCCCTCCACTATATATAGGAGGAGGGGGAGGGAGGGCGTAGCCCTAGGGTTCCCACCCTAGGGGCTGTGGCCGGCCCTAGATTGGCCATCTGGCCGGCAGCCAGAGAGGAAGAGGGGAGGGTGCCGCCCTATGTGGGCCTGAGGCCCATCTGGGTCTAGGGTTTCCCCCTTTAATTCCCTCCTTTGTTGCGGCTTGGGCCAGGGTGGAGGTCGCACCAGCCTACTCTGGGGCTGGTCCCTCACACTCTCGGCCCACGCAGCCCTCTGGTGCCCGTGGCCCTACTTGGTGGACCCTCGGAACCCTTCCGGTGGTCCCGGTATGCTACCGGTGATGCCTGAAACTCTTCCGGTGACCAAAACCTCGGTTCCTATATATCAATGTTTACCTTCGGAGCATTCCAGAACTCCTCTTCACGTCCGTGATCTCATCCAAGACTCCGAAGAACCTTCGATAACCATGTACAACATTTCCCTATAACCCTAGCGTCATCGAACCTTAAGTGTGTAGACCCTATGGGTTCAGGAGGCTAGTAGATCGACATGACCGAGACACCTCTCCAGTCAATAACCAACAGCGGGATCTGGATACCCATGTTGGCTCCGACATGCTCCACGATGATCTCATCGGATGAACCACGATGTCGGGGATTCAATCAATCCCGTATACAATTCCCTTTGTCTGCCGGTACGATACTTGCCCGAGATTCGATCGTCGGTATCCCTATACCTTGTTCAATCTTGTTACCGGCAAGTCTCTTTACTCGTTCCGTAATACATCATCCCGTGGCTAACTCCTTAGTCACATTGAGATCATTATGATGATGTCTTATCGAGTGGACCCAGAGATACCTTTCCGTCACACGGAGTGACAAATCCCAGTCTCGATTTGTGCCAACCCAACAGACACTTTCGAAGATATATACTCGTAGTGTACCTTTATAGCCACCCAGTTACGTTGTGACGTTTGGCACACCCAAAGTATTCCTACGGTATTCGAGAGTTGCACAATCTCATGGTCTAAGGAAACGATACTTGACACTGGAAAAGCTTTAGCAAACGAACTACACGATCTTGTGCTATGCTTAGGACTCGGTCTTGTCCATCACATCATTCTCCTAATGATGTGACCCGTTATCAATGTCATCCAATGTCCATGTTCATGAAACCGTGACCATCTATTGATAACGAGCTAGCCAACTAGAGGCTCACTAGGGACATGTTGTGGTCTATGTATTCACACATGCATTACAGTTTCAGGTTAATACAATTATAACATGAACAATAGACAATTATCGTTAACAAGGAAATACAATAATAACATTTTATTATTGCCTCTAGGGTATATTTCCAACAATCTCCCACTTGCACTAGACTCAATAATCTAGTGACATTGTGATGAATCGAACACCCATAGAGTTCTGGTGTTGATCATGTTTCGCTTGTGAGAGAGGTTTAGTCAACGGATCTGCGACATTCAGATCCTTATGTACTTTACAAATATCTATATCTCCCTCCTGAATGTATTCATGGATGGAGTTGAAGTGGCGCTTGATGTGTCTTGTCTTCTTGTGAAACCTGGGCTCCTTGGCAAGGGCAATAGCTCCAGTGTTGTCACAGAATAGAGTCATCGGGCCCGACACATTGGGAATTACTCCTAGGTCGGTGATGAACTCCTTCATCTAGACTCCTTCCTTTGCTGCTTCCGAAGCAGCTATGTACTCCACGTCACATGTAGATGCTGCCACGACGCATTGCTTGATGCTGCACCAGCTGACTGCCCCTCCGTTCAAAATATACACGTATCCGGTTTGTGACTTCGAGTCATCCGGATCTGTATCGAAGCTAGCATCGACGTAACCCTTTACGACAAGCTCTTCGGCACCTCCATAAACGAGAAACATGTCCTTGGTACTTTTCAGGTACTTCAGGATATTCTTGACCGCTGTCCAGTGTTCCGCTCCGGGATCACTTTGGTACCTCCCTACCAAACTTATGGCAAGGTTCACATCAGGTCTGGTACACAGCATGGCATACATAATAGAGTCTATGGCTGAAGCATAGGGGATGACACTCATCTCTTCTCTATCCTTTGCCGTGGTCGGGCATTGAGTCGTACTCAATCTCACACCCTGTAACACAGGCAAGAACCCCTTCTTGGACTAATCCATATTGAACTTCTTGAATATCTTGTCAAGGTATTTGCTTTGTGAAAGACCTATGAGGCGTCTCGATCTATCTCTATAGATCTTGATGCCTAATATGTAAGAAGCTTCGCCAAGGTCCTTCATTGAAAAACACTTATTCAAGTAGGCCTTTATGCTTTCCAAAAGTTCTATATTATTTCCCATCAACAATATGTCATCCACATATAATATGAGAAATGCTACAGAGCTCCCACTCACTTTCTTGTAAATACAGGGTTCTCCATAAACCTGTATAAATCCAAATGCTTTAATCACCTCATTAAAGAGAATGTTCCAACTCCGAGATGCTTGCACCAGCCCATAGATGGAGCGTTGGAGCTTGCATACTTTGTTAGCATCTTTAGGGATGACAAAACCTTCCGGCTGCATCATATACAGGTCTTCCTTAAGGAATCCATTAAGGAATGTCGTTTTAACGTCCATTTTCCAGATCTCATAATCATAAAATGTGTCATTTGCTAACATGATTCGGACAGACTTTAGCATCGCTACGGGTGAGAAAGTCTCATCGTAGTCAACTCCTTGAACTTGTCGAAAACCCTTAGCGACAAGTCGAGCCTTATAGACGGTCACATTACCATCCGCGTCAGTCTTCTTCTTAAAGAACCATTTATTTTCTATGGCTTGCATATCATCAGGCAAGTCCACAAAAGTCCATAATTTGTTCTCATACATGGATCCTATCTCGGATTTCATGGCTTCAAGCCATTTGTTGGAATCCGGGCCCGCCATCGCTTCTTCATAGTTTGAAGGTTCACCGTTGTCCAACAACATGATCTCTAGGACAGGGTTATTGTACCACTCTGGTGCGGAACGTGTGCTAGTGGACCTTCGATGTTCAATAGTAACTTGATCTGAAGTTTCATGATCATCATCATTAACTTCCTCTCCAGTCGGTGCAGGCTCCACAGAAACAACTTCCTGTGTTGTGCTACTTTCCAGTTCGAGTGGAGGTACAATTACCTCATCAAGTTCTATTTTCCTCCCACTTACTTCTTTCGAGAGAAACTCTTTCTCAAGAAAGGATCCATTCTTGGCAACAAAGACTTTGCCTTCGGATCTGAGGTAGAAGGTGTACCCAATAGTTTCTTTGGGGTATCCTATGAAGACGCACTTTTCCGCTTTGGGTTCGAGCTTCTCAGGTTGAAGTTTCTTCACATAAGCATCGCATCCCCAAACTTTTAGAAACGACAGCTTAGGTTTCTTTCCAAACCATAATTCGTACAGTGTCGTCTCAACGGATTTAGACGGTGCCCTATTTAAAGTGAATCCGGCAGTCTCTAATGCATATCCCCAAAATGATAGCGGTAAGTCGGTAAGAGACATCATAGATCGCACCATATACAATAGAGTGTGATTACGACGTTCAGACACACCATTTCGCTAAGGTGTGCCAGGCGGCGTGAGTTGTGAAACAATTCCACGTTTCCTTAGGTGCGTGCCAAACTCGTGACTTAAATATTCTCCGCCACGATCAGATCGTAGGTTTATTTTCCTGTCATGTTGATTCTCTACCTCACTCTGAAATTCCTTGAACCTTTCAAAGGTTTCAGACTTGTGTTTCATTAAGTAGACATACCCATATCTGCTGAAGTCATCAGTGAGGGTGAGAACATAGCGGTAGCCACCGCGAGCCTCGATGCTCATTGGACCGCATACATCGGTATGTATTATTTCCAACAAGTCAGTTGCTCACTCCATTGTTCCGGAGAACGGAGTCTTGGTCATCTTGCCCATGAGGCATGGTTCGCACGTGTCAAATGATTCAAAATCAAGAGACTCCAAAAGTCCGTCAGCATGGAGTTTCTTCATGCGTTTGACACCAATATGACCAAGGAAGCAGTGTCACATGTAAGTGGGACTATCGTTATCAACTTTACACTTTTTGGTACTCGCACTATGAACATGTGTAACAGCACGTTCGAGATTCATCAAAAACAAACCATTGACCAGCGGGGCATGACCATAAAACATTTCTCTCATATAAATAGAACAACCATTATTCTCAGATTTAAACGAGTAGCCATCTCGAATCAAACGAGATTCAGATACAATGTGCATGCTCAAAGCTGGTACTAAATAACAATTATTGAGGTTTAAAACTAATCCTGAAGGTAGATGTAGAGGTAGCATGCCGACGACGATCACATTGACCTTGGAACCATTCCCGAGGCGCATCATCACCTCGTCCTTTGCCAGTCTCCGGTTATTCCATAGCTCCTGCTTGGAGTTACAAATGTGAGAAATTGCACCGGTGTCAAATACCCAGGAGCTACTATGAGCGTTGGTTAGGTACACATCAATAACAAGTATATCACATATACCTTTAACGTTGCCGGCCTTCTTATCCGCTAAGTACTTGGGGCAGTTCCGCTTCCAGTGACCGGTACCCTTGCAATAAAAGCACTCAGTCTCAGGCTTGGGTCCATGCTTGTTCTTCTTCCCGGCAACTTGCTTACCGGGCGCGGCAACAGCTTTCCCGTCCTTCTTGAAGTTCTTCTTACCCTTGCCTTTCTTGAAACTAGTGGTCTTATTCACCATCAACACTTGATGCTCCTTTTTGATCTCGACCTTCGCTGATTTCAGCATCGATACAACTCAAGAATGGACTTCTCCAAACCCTGCATGTTGTAGTTCATCACAAAGCTCCTGCACCTAGGTGGAAGCGACTAGAGGATTCTGTCAATGACCGAGTCATACGGGAGATTAACTCCCAGCTGAGTCAAACGGTTGTGCAACCAGACATTTTGAGTATGTGCTCACTAACAGAACTATTCTCCTCCATCTTACAGCTGAAGAACTTGTCGAAGACATCATATCTCTCGACCCGGGCAGGAGCTTGGAAAACCAGTTTCAGCTCTTGGAACATCTCATATGCTCCGTGTTGCTAAAAACACTTTTGGAGCCCCGGTTCTAAACTGTAAAGCATGCCGCACTGAACAAGGGAGTAATCATCGCAGCGTGACTGCCAAGCGTTCATAACGTCTTGATCTGCCGGGAAAATGGCTGTGTCACCTAGCGGTGCATCAAGGACATACAATCTTTTGGAAGCTATGAGGATGATCCTCAAGCCATGGACCCAGTCCGCATAGTTGCTTCCATCATCTTTCAGCTTGGTTTTCTCTAGGAACGCGTTGAAGTTGAGGGTGACATTAGCGTTGGTCATTGGATCTACAATATAGATTGTAAACAAAATTTTAGACTAAGTTCATGATAATTAAGTTCACATAATCAAATTATTTAATGAACTCCCACTTATATAGACATCTCTCTAGTCTTCCAAGTGATACATGATCCATGTCAACTAGCCCGTGTCCGATCATCACGTGAGACGGACTAGTCATCCATGGTGAACATCTCCATGTTGATCGCATCTACTATACGACTCATGTTCGACCTTTCGTTCTTCTGTGTTCCGAGGCCATGTATGTACATGCTAGGCTCGTCCAGTCAATCTAAGTGTTTCGTGTGTGTAAATCTGGCTTACACTCATTGAATGCGAACGTTAGAACCTCTCACACCCGATCATCACGTGGTGCTTCGGAACAACGATCCTTACCAACGGTGCACAGTTAGGGTGAACACATTTCTTTAATTTTTGTTGAGAGATCATCTTATTTACTACCGTTGTTCTAAGAAAATAAGATGTACACATGATAAACATCACATGCAATCAATATAGTGACATGATATGGCCAATATCATCTTGCTCCTTTGATCTCCATCTTCGGGGCACCATGATCATCATTGTCACCGGCACGACACCATGATCTCCATCATCATGATCTCCATCATCGTGTCTTCATGAAGTTGTCTCGCCAAATATTACTTCTACTACTATGGCTAACGATTAGCAATAAAGTAAAGTAATTATATGGCGTTTATGATTGACACGGATGTCATACAATAAAATAAGACAACTCCTATGGCTCCTGCCGGTTGTCATACTCATCGACATGCAAGTCGTGAATCCTATTACAAGAACATGATTAATCTCATACATCACAATGCAGCACATCACATCCTTTAGCCATATCACATCACAAGGCATATGCTACAAAAACAAGTTAGACGTCCTCTAATTTGTAGCTGCAAGTTTTTACGTGGCTGCTATAGGTTTCTAGCAAGAACGTTTCTTACCTACGCCAAAACCACAACGTGATATGCCAATTGCTATTTACCCTTCATAAGGACCCTTTTCATCGAATCCAATCCGACTAAGGTGGGAGAGACAGATACCCGCTAGCCACCTTATGCAACAAGTGCATGTCAGGCGGTGGAACCGGTCTCACGTATGCGTACGTTAAAGTTGATCCGGGCCGCTTCATCCCACAATACCATCGAATCAAGATAAGACTAGTAACGGCAAGCAAATTAACAAGATCGACGCCCACAACAACTTGTGTTCTACTCATGGATAGATTCTACTCATAGACCTAGCTTATGATGCCACTGTTGGGAGACGTAGTAGTAAATCAAAATTTTCCCTACGACCACCAAGATCTAACTATGGAGAAACCAGCAACATGTAAGGAGAGATTGCATCTTCATACCTTTGAAGATCACTAAGCGGAAGCGTTACAAGAACGCGGTTGGTGGAGTCGTACTCGCAGCGACTCAGATCGCGGTGGATTCCGATCTTAGCGCCGAACAACGGCGCCTCCGCGTTCAACACACGTGCACCCCGGTGACATCTCCTACGCCTTGATCAAGCAAGGAGGAAGGAGAGGTTGATGGAGAGCTCCGGCAGCATGACGGCATGGTGACGGTGGAGCTGAGTGGTCTCCGGCAGGGCTTTGCCAAGCACTACGGAGAACGAGGAAGAGGAAGGGTAGGGCTGCGCCGAGAGAGAGAGAACTAGTGTGTGTGGAAGCCCCAAAGCCCTCCACTATATATAGGAGGAGGGGGAGGAAGGGCGCAGCCCTAGGGTTCCCACCCTAGGGGCTGCATCCGGCCCTAGATTGGCCATCTGGCCGACGGCCAGAGAGGGAGAGGGGAGGGCGCCGCCCTAGGTGGGCCTTAGGCCCATCTGGGTCTAGGGTATCCCCCCTTTCCCTCCTTTGTTGCGCCTTGGGCCAGGGTGGAGGTCGCACCAGCCCACCCTGGGGCTGGTCCCTCCCACTCTCGGCCCACGCAGCCCTCTGGTGCCCGTGGACCCACTTGCTGGACCCTCGCAACCCTTCCGGTGGTCCCGGTACGCTACCGGTGATGCCTGAAACTCTTCCGGTGACCAAAACCTCACTTCCTATATATCAATCTTTACCTCCGGACCATTCTGAAACTCCTCTTGACATCCAGGATCTCATCTGGGACTCCGAACAACCTTTGGTAACCACGTACAACATTTCCCTATAACCCTAGCGTCATCGAACCTTAAGTGTGTAGCCCCTACGGGTTCGGGAGGCACGTAGACATGACCGAGACACCTCTCCGGTCAATAACCAACAGCGGGATCTGGATACCCATGTTGGCTCCTGCATGCTCCATGATGATCTCATCGGATGAACCACGATGTCGGGGATTCAATCAATCCCATATATAATTCCCTTTGTCTACTAGCCTCGGAGACATGGCGACCCGCGGCCGATCTTCGGTCTCGCCGGCGTGCAGCCCGGTGGAGGGCAAAACCAAGGTTCGAGATGTGTTGTCAGCCGACACCGGAGACCTCGACCTCAACATCCCCAACATCGCTGGCGGTGATCGGATCTGTCATGGAGGTCCTCTCACATCGGCAGCAGGAAGGCGTTGGGGACAAGATCCCATTGGATCCAAATCGATCACGCATCGACCCGGCTAGGTGGAAGATCTAGTTCACCGCGGCAAGATCTAGCTTCGGCTGGAAAGAGGGATCTTTACTCTCTCATGCATCTTCGCGGTGGACGACGGTGTTGGATGGTGATGATGACATTCTAGCCGGACGTCACCTGGGAGAGGAAGAGATTCTAGCCGAAGGTATGTTGTTCAAGATTGATATTTACAATATCTGAATTGTTTGTTTGATGCAGCAGGAGATTTCCATGGAGAGGCCAATAGACGTGATTGATCTAGCGCCGGTGAGGGATGAGATGCAAGCTGGTTTGAGCATACGTGAGGGTGAGAGGTGCCGCCAGAGGCACTCTGGTAGCAGATTCTGGACGCTTGCAGACAAGTCAGATGAGTTTGACGACGAAGAATGATCTGTTAGTGAAGTTTCCGCACCGCCAGTCCCATCACCAACTCCTTCGGATTGCATGTGTGAGTCTATCGGAGCAGGTTATTTCGAAGAGGAGGTCGGTATGTTCATTGACAGAATTGTTCCTCAGGAAGATCAAGCATGGTCGAGCTTGGCAAGGCCGATGGGGTCGAGGTCCTCCGGCGTGTTGTTCATCGCCGGATGGCACCGTCTGCTATCTGCCCATGGAGAGGGCCTCTTCCCAAGGTGACACTACCATCTCTCACATTGGGCGATTTCTTAGGATCATGGAAGGTCGTAGATCGACGTTGCAAGAAGCAACAGCAGGCGGTAGCGCGAGCGCCGGCGCCGGCGCCGGTGACCGACCAGGGAGGAATTAGCGATGCAAGAGCGGTTCGTTTTAAATCACTACTAGGGCTTGATGGGCCTAGAGTAGTCGATCGGGGCCGGGACGCAGCTGAACCTGGGTTTGTGGCCCAGGGTGCGTTCCGAACCCACAAGTCTGAATACGAGTCCAAGACGGACGGGCAGGTACAGGACCCTATCGATACAACACATCCGGTGCTCAAGATCGCTAGGGTTCGCGGTAGAGCAAGGCCAGGCTTCCCGGGTATTGGTCGCAGCCGCGCGCCTGTCATCCATCTGTCGGCTGCTATCGTAGGTCCGGACGTGCGTCGTTTCGCCGGGATTGCGGGTCACGGCTCCGGGCCGCCTCTACCGCGAAAACATGCGGCTTCTCATCAAGGTGGTCTGCCGGCGGGTCTTGATCGTGGAGGTCATCCGGCTGGGGCGAACCAGGGAGACAGTCGGGGATGGTATGTAGGAATTGATCGGAGACTTCCACCCCATGGCCAATGAGGGGACGACGGCTACGATGTTTACGGAGACGGGCAGCACCGTGGGTCTTCCTCCACGGGAGGGGGCGCGACTACAGCTGGCAGTTAGAGGGTGGTGCTGCAAGAGATTTTCAGGGTCCTCCTGGTGGCTTTGTTAAAGGACCGGCTGGTCCGAACCAGCGCCAATGCTGACACAACTACCAGAACTACCAGGGAGGACGGGGAGGTGGAAGACGGCCACTACCCCCTCGACATCATCCGGAGACGTCTCATAACGATGGGGCAAAACCATCGGCGACAGCGAATGCAGAGAGAGGAACACCCCAGATGACGCTTTCAGAGAAGGCAATGGAGACCGTTACTGCTCTGGCTTCGGTGAAGGTCCCCGTGGCTAAGCAACCTGCACCTAAGTCGCATGATTCCTCCTCCGACAAAGGTTCTCAGAAATCATAGGGAGAGAAGAGTACTAAATGGGCACGTAAAAAGGAGAAACTAACTTGTTTTCACTGCGATGAACCGGGGCACTTTGTGGCTGAATGCACGATGGAGCTATGTGAGCTCTGTCTTAAACCAAAGCATGTGACTGGTCAGTGTCCACTTTTGCTTGTACCAAAGCCGATGGTCACCATTTATGGGGTTTGTTGCTCGGAACTGGTGTTCTTTGAATCCCCTGAGGTTGAGCAATATTCGCATACCCACGATGTTTCTTTCCCGGGCATCATTAAGATAACTAATGGCACTATGACTGAGGCACAGATTGGGCAGATGATGAGAGAATTTGCTCTAGGGAAGTTCGATTGGCATGTTGTAAGAATTGAGGGGCAAACGTACAAGTTGGAGTTCCCCTCTAGAGAGGATCAAGATCATATTCTTAAGTTCGGCATGTGCAGAGTACCCAAAACCAGTATCATCATGGAGTTTGACGAGTGGAAACAAAAGGAGCCGCAGGGCATACCCTTGACTCAGGTGTGGGTCCGGTTCTCTGGTGCACCCCCCCCAAGCCTATTAATAACTTTCTTGTGACATGGATCTTGGGATCACTCATCGGCAAGACCGAGAAGGTTGATATGTCGTTCACTCGCGCGAATGGAGTAGCACGTCTGCTTGTCAGTGTGGCGAACATTGAGTTTGTGCCAGACATGGTATGTTGGACGTATGCGGGAATCACTTATGACCTAGATGTGGAACTAGAGGACACTCCAGTAGGACAGCATGATGATGGCCCTAAGTACATGGACACAACTGAGGGTGATGGCTCTTCCGGAGGAAAGGATAAGGGCTCATAGGAGAAACCAAAGGAGTCACATAAAGGTCCTGAAACGCACATTGAGAAAAATACTAGCACGACCAAAGAGGGTACCAACGTGCTACCATCTCAGTCGTTGCGGTTTGATTCTTTTGGGGCGTTGTCTGCTCCTAGCAGGTTGTGGAACCGAAAGGTGGGCTCGACGGAGACAACCATGGCGGCCGGCTCTCTGGTTCACCAAGAACGGCCACTGGACTCCAACACAGAGGCAGTTCGGGGGCCAGTAGTGACCCCGGCGACGCCCACTTTGGGCATATCAGCCGACGCGGCTGTTTGTGCTTACGGGCAGGAGGCCCACGCACACTTCCGACTGACGGAGCCCCAAGCGGTGGTTGCTTCACATCTAGCAGGCGGGATGAACACGGAGAAATGGGAGGCGGTAAATATAGATCTCGAACATAATGATATATCTTTGAGTCCGGTTGTGAAATCCTTGAGTATGCAGGGTGGGACACTGGGGCAGGATGCGATATGTATGACTCCGATGAGACAGAATGGCGAGCTACAGGCAGCGGCATCGGTGCGTGGGCATACCGGTCAGCTCGGTTCGGGTGGAAGACCTGATATGCCGAGGACAACCAGCTCGAAGCGTCGCCTGGAGGCGACGGCAGCACCCGGGTCAGCCACTTCCAGTCGTTCAGGTACAATGGCCCATGACGGTGACACGGGCTATTACTTTACCGGCTGGCTCCGGGAATTGCTTGACGCCGGGTAACGGCGGATGCTGATTTCCCGCGCGAACCTTCGCAGGACAAGATCGTCGCTTTTGGAGGAATTGCCGATCCCAGGTCTGAGGGTAGACGGATGAGTAGCCGTCTTCATGAGCAGCTAGACGCTAAGGACTTGCAGCTTGGGCGAGCCATGCGAGCGGCCAAGCTTCATGACATTGAAGTCACTACAGGTATGTCAGTTAATACTGCCAATTCTATTTTGCAGTTTTCTGAGAAAGAGATTATACACAATGCAAACGAGTTGGGAGTTACGCTAGGGAGTAATGGTAAAGAAATTGCAAGATCCGCTAACGACTTGCTCGATCTTGAGGCAGAGCGAGCTGTGGATGTGATTAGGAACCTAGCGGCTGTTAAACCACTAAATGATTCAGAATTCGAAGCTTTAGGGGTCTTCAATAATCTTTGTGATGACCTACGATCCTCGCTGACACAGTCTAAGGAGGACGATGATATTCATTCTCGGGAGGGTATCATACCCATGGTAGCAGGGGGGCGGCTATACTCACTGAGCTTGGTTGTATGGACCGAGTTGATGAGTATAAGAAGCCTAAGCGAAATTGGAACCGGGAAATTTATCCGGCCTCGGCTTTGCGCAGGAGTGTTAGGATTAGGAATGCAAAGAAATTTCATGATGATAAATGAGAGGCATATTTTGAAATCTCATGTGACGCCACTTGGCGCGTTTTGAGCCGCCGCCAGATGGCGTGTTCTGGGCGTTTACTCCCAATTTTGTTTTTCTTTTATTTTTTCCCACGTGTTTTGGCTTATTAGCTGATTTTTTTCCTGTTTTTTGTGCGTCATGGTTTTCCACCTGTCTTTCTTAGCTTATGCCCAAACTCAACGTCAACACTCCATACGCATCAATACAAGGTATTTCCGTCCTCATCTACATTATTTTATGTGAAATTAGGCATCATATCGTAACAACATAAGTGACAAATATATATACTTATTTTCTGGTAACCATCATGTCCAAGAGTAAAATAAGTTCAACAAGTGAAGGAAGTAAAATGCAAATAAATACAGATAAAGTCAGGGACCAAAAATTGGATGATACTAGATAAAGAAGGGCACCGACATGTACGTGATCGGGACGTCAAGCATATATACTAAATGGTGTGGTTCTGGGTTGTCATGTACACTAAAGTGGTAATGGCGAGGTATGGACATCGGAGAGAGACATGCCATTTCGCTCGGAGAGTTCCTCTTTACAGAAACATACGTTGAAGATGGAGGGCCCGACCTCCTACATTATGTAGTTTATAAATTCCAAAACCAGTAGACACACCACTGACCAGTGCGGTGGCTAAAATGTTTTATTTGTGAACCAATTGAATCTTTGAGCACCATTCATTGATATCATTGAAAATATACCAACATGTACTTCACTTAACGAACATAAAATACGTTCCAGTAAATTCAATGTTTTCTCGCACACTATGTTTGCGGTCGCTTCACAAGCCCTAACTCACAACTTGCTAGTATATGTGCTTGGCTTTGCTTGCCGTTACCTTTCATGTGCATAATCCACTTGCATGTATGGGTCTACTATCGATCATGTGGCCAAAAGGTGCCGGGGAGTGGATATGATGCATTGCGGGGGTGAGGGAGGCCTGCGGCGGACATGCAACTCCCCATCGGCAGAGTTGACCTGGAGATGTGGCATGACAACGGTTAAGCACGAGGGGGAGAGAAGAAAGAACTGATAGGATGAGAGGAAGATGATGAGGCTCAACATAATTTTGTAACAAATCTGAACGAGAACGGAGCGAGAGTTTGAACTGAATATACGGATACATGGGTACATGTGTATGAGTTATACAATCCCATACTCTTACCCTCTCTAACTGATTGGTTTTTTGATTTTCATATTTATATACGCATGAGTAATTTTGTTGTCCATCAGCCTTACCCAAATAGAGTTTTTAGGCACGAGGTACACGGGTACCCATTGCCATCACTAGTTAATCTCGCTAATATGTTGTTTCGTAGTCATAGAAAAACCAGATCCATAAATGTGAGTGGGATACTTTGGATATATCTAAGAAAAACTACAATCTCCAATAAGAGAGAGTGTAGTGTGGTTACCGACGCAGACGAAGGCGACGTTGGAGGCAGCAGAAGGCGCGGGCGACGATAACCATAAGGATGTGAGAGGTACCGACGGATGGCGAGGAAGAGGAAGTTCGAGGCGGGGACTAACGGCACCGACGATGGGGAAGAGTAGGTCGGTGACACCGTTCGAGGCGGTGGGCACGGTGGAGGACGCCACGACGGTGGTGATGGCAGCGAAGAGAGCGAGAGGGAGAATGGAGGTTGGGTGTGTCTGGATAAGGAGTAAGTGGCTGCGAGGGCGTGGGGTAAGTGGATGAGGTCGGAGATAACAGTGACGGGCGATAGTATCCACCCGTCATAGCTATATTTAGATGGCAGACGGCAGGTGGCAGAAATATTGTTGTGGCGGACAATAAGCTGTACGTGCCACTTCAAACTAATGACTGAACGTGGGTGGTCGAAACATAGCTGTGGCGGGCGACGGCCATCATCCGCCACTGATTGTCTGCGCATCAATGGAGGTCGGTTAGTCTGTGGCACCTCTAGTTTGTAGGCGAACGATCTACTTTTGGCATGCTTATTAATAATACAGTTTTTCCTTTGATAAAGCAAAATAGCCTACACATAGTTCTTAGACTGACAAGTGGGTCCAGCCAATGTGAAAATACATAGTGGAATGAAGCTACTCATCAAAATAATTGGAATACAATCTGAAAGCTAGGGTCCGAAGCAAGCAGGGTAGCAGGTGGATGGATTCTTCTGCTCCCGTAAACGTACACGTGAAGCTAGCTTATACGCTGCCTCGCTGGTTTGGTGCGTGCGTACGATCAGGATCCGGAAACGGTTTTCCTCCAAAACGTACGATCGAAACCCAGTCGGTCTCGGATCACGCGCCGACTCGGACCGCTACTTCTCCATCGAGCAGTGCTACCCAGAGTACAATACTATATAAGAGGCAGCCACCAGCTAGGATCTCTCCATCAAACCAAGCCATCAAGCTCCGGCGGTAATTAACCAACAGTCCACGAAACACCTACGCCAGATCGATCCAAGAGCCAGTCAAAGAAGCAGCGGATCGATATGGGGTGCAGCATGAGCCGCCTCGTCAAGACCACCGTCACGCTGCTCATCCTCGTCATTCTCCTCATGCCCGGGGCCATTGCTGCTGCCGCCGCTAGCTTCGATGCTTCACGAAGCCAACAGCTGCCACTTCCGCGAGGGACGGTCCATGGGCCGGAGAGCGTCGCCTTCGACGGCAACGGCCAGGGCCCCTACAGCGGCGTCTCAGACGGACGTATCCTTAAATGGAACGGCGACAAGCTGGGATGGACTACCTACGCTTACGGACCAGGCTACGATAGCCAGACGTGCACGGCGTCCAAGTTCAGCCGGGAGACTGAGAATGCCAGGGAGAGCCGTTGTGGCCGTCCGCTCGGCCTACGGTTCAACGAGAAATCCGGAGACCTCTATGTGGCCGACGCGTACAAGGGACTCATGCGGGTTGCGCCGGGCGGCGGGGAGGCCACCGTGTTGGTCAACCACGTTGACGGTTTTCCTTTGCGCTTCACCAACGGTGTTGACGTCGATCAAGTCGCGGGTCGGGTTTACTTCACGGACAGCTCGATGAACTATCAAAGGTCACAACATGAGATGGTCACTCGCACAGGGGACTCGACAGGCCGCCTCATGAGCTACGACCCACATACATCCGATGTCACGGTACTCCAGGCGGGAATGACGTATCCAAATGGTGTCTCGCTCAGCGCCGACCGGACCCATCTCGTGGTCGCGTCTACTGGCCCATGCAAGCTGCTACGGCATTGGATCAACGGGGTCAATGCAGGCACATCCGAGCCTTTCGCCGATCTGCCGGGATATCCAGATAACGTGAGGCCCGACACGAAAGGGGGTTATTGGGTGGCGTTGCACCGCGAAAAGAATGAGTTGCCCTTTGGACGTGATAGTCATCGTCTCGCTGTCAAGGTCAGTAACGATGGAAAGATTGTCGAGGAGATGAGAGGGTCAAAGAAGGTGAGGCCGACCGAGATTATGGAGAGACCAAATGGCAAACTCTACTTGGGTTCGGTGGAGCTTCCTTACGTCAGTGTTGTTCAGCGCAAGTAGGGAACGCTAGATGATGCATAGGTCGCCGCCGCCAAGCAAGTACGCATACACCCAATCGATCTATCTTCCTTGTCTATGACCAACTTGCGTGGCCCTCAATTCAAAGCTAAGCACCTGCCAATTCATTCCTCGAGGACCTCCATCCTCCTTCTCCTTACTTCCGGCAAATAAAGTCCGTATTTTGAACATACCCACGCCACCATTCTCGGAGTAAGCCAAGCTTCAACTTCACACGTGGGAGCCCATCGCGGAAACTCGCCAGAGATCCAAACCTCTCTCAGGGCCATACGTACGTACGTCTCCCATCCCAATTGAGCTTCATTACGTCGGTGTTGTTAAGCGCAAGTAGAGAACAGTAGATGCACATAATGCCTTTTTGTTTATTGTTCTTACCACTGTGTAGTTTTACCAATTTGTTTTCCGGTTCACACGGCCTATTATTATCCTTATTTTTTCTCAACAAATCATCTCTTCTTTCCTCTATTTCAACATGTATAAAAGATAAATTCTATCATGTTCTTGTTAAGAAGCAAGCCGACAAAAACAATGTACAAAAGTAGCAGAAGACTCATAGATGCTCCTTGATCCGGTGTTTGTTGATGCTTCATGATCAGGAATTTGGCCTGCAACTTAGATGTTCTTGATTCCGTGCAATAAACCATTGATCAGCTGGATTTCGGTGTCATGTTATAACTTATAGAGGTGTGAAAAGATGCTATTGACAATGTTGTTAGAGTTAAACACGGTCGTGTGCTATGGATCCAAGTAGTACTCTAATTAGTCATCGGATAGGTTTTGCTATAGGGCTGGTTGGCTTCTATGTATACCTATGTAACCCTCGTTGTACCGTAACAACGAAAAGTTCAAAGCAATAAAGAGTATACCAGGCTCGATACGGGCCTGTAGCTATCATCAATTTGTTTTGTTCCGTAAGGTTTCGTTGAGGATGTTGTTCGATCTGCTTGAAGCTAGCCAGTCCAGGTCAAGTACACGTACGCAAGTCTACGATGAGACGGCGACATACGGCATGTGCATTGATTAAGAAATCAATTAAGCAGTCTGCTTGTGTGCTTCGGTGTTAGCCTTGCATGATACATACGTGTAGCTCCTGGTGAATCGATCTATGGATCAAAACCAACAATTGGTATATAGAGCCTCGACGATCTATGATCTACGATGACGGACAGTGACGCTGACTCGGTCAAATTCGGCAACAGCGGTTCCAAGACGAACAAGAATGGCAACAAGGTGAAGAAGGGCGGCAAGTCAACGACCAATCGCGGAGGAACGGGCGGCGCCAATGTCCGGGCGCATCGCAACATCCCCATCCAGTACCTGATGCTCACCGACGCCAACTATGGCGTGTGGGTGGTGAAGATAAAGATTATTCTCCGAACTCTTCGAGTGTGGCAGGCAATCACAGACAATGACGTCGACGAGGAGTGTGATGAAGGTGCCATGGCCGCCATAGCCCAATCCGTGCCGGATTCCATGCTGATTACATTGGCGGAGTTCGAAACGGCAGGAGAGGTGTGAAACGCACTCAAGGAGACGAGGATCGGAGAAGATCGGATCACCAAGGCTCGGGCACAAGTGCTGAAGCGCCAATTTCACAAGTTGCAGATGGAGGAACCTGAATCGGTGAATGACTATGCCATCCGTCTTACTACTTTGGTGGGAGAGATCCGCGTGCTTGGTGCAAAGCTCGAGGAGACCGAGATTGTGGAGAAATTTTTCAGTTCGGTGACTGACAAATTTACGTACATCACCGGCACGCTCGAGTAGCTTTACGACATCGACGACATGACCATAACGGAGGCGATCGGACGCCTGCGGACATGGGAAGAGAATGCTCGTGGCTGTCGGAACGGCAACGGAGGAGGTAGCGACCAACTCATGTACTCGCGCGCAGATTGGGAGTCCCCAAGTAGCAAAGGAAGACGTGATGGCAACGAAGGCTCAAGCAATGCAACACGTGGCGGACAAACCAAAGAAGGCAAAGGAAAAGTCAAGCCACAAGGTCGTGGCAAGGCGGACCGATCTAAAGGGAGGAAGCAACAGAACTTGGATATGTCCGAGGTCAAGTGCTATAACTGCAACGAGATGGGTCACTTTGCAAAGGATTGTCCGGAGCCTAACAAGCGGGAGATCAAGGCAAATTTGGCAAAGCAGGAAGACGAAGGTCCAGGTCTTCCGATGGCCGAAGTTTGTGATCTCGCTGAAACGGTGGTTGTGAAACCAAACCAGAAGGTGCTACTTCATGAGAAGAAAGTGACACCGAAGCTATCAGGGGATCACAACGTGTCGTGGTACCTCGACAGGTGCCAGTAACCACATGACGGGGTGCAAGCAGAAATTCCTCGAGCTAGAATATGATGTTGAAGGCTCGGTTAAGTTTGGTGATGGTTCAAATGTGGAGATTTGTGGGCAAGGATCTTTCCTCTTTGAGGGTCTGACAGGCAAACATCGCATACTCACCGGAATGTACTACATTCCACAGCTTCGCAACAACATCATCTCTATCGGGAAGCTTGACGAGAATGGATGCAAGGTGGATATCGGGAACAGAGTGATGAGGATCTTGGACAACCTCCAAAATGTGCTAGCCTGTGTTAATCGCACACGGAACGGGCTCTATATCCTCAACCTTGATCAATCTCAACTGGAGTGTTGGCTCGCCAAGAGTGACGATGATTCATGGTTATGGCATGCTAGATTTGGACATGTTAACTTCTACGCCTTGAAGATGATGTCAAAGATGGAGATGGTATCCGGGATGCCATTTATCAACCATGTTGATCGAGTATATGACGGGTGCTTGGTTGGAAAACAGCACCGTAGGTCATTCCCTGCTCAGTCTACCTATCGTGCAAGTGATGCACTCGAGCTGCTCCATGGTGATCTATGTGGCCCTATCACCCCAGCAACTCATGAAGGAAATAAGTACTTCTTCTTTGTGGTAGATGACAACTCGAGATATATGTGGGTCGTTCTCCTACGATCTAATGATGAGGCGTTTGAAGCATTCAAGAAGCTGAAGGCTGCAACGGAGATGGAACACAAGTTGAAGGTTCGTGCTCTACGGACAGATCACGGCGGGGAGTTTACGTTGAACAAGTTCAATGAGTAGTGCGAGAAGATTGGCATAAAAAGGTTCCTCGCGGTACCTTATACGCCGCAGCAAAATGGTGTTGTTGAAAGGCGCAATCGAACCATCGTTGAAATGGCCAGGAGTTTATGCAAGAGCAAGAACCTGTCGGGGACTTTTTAGGGAGAAGCTCTCTCGACGGCGGTCTATCTTCTCAACCGGGCTGAAACGAAGGCGGTGATTGGCAAGACTCCGTATGAAGCAATTTACGGATGTCAGCTGAATGTGTCTCATCTACGGACGTTGGGGTGCGTGGCACATGTGAAGACGGCGGAGCCGCATCCCTCAAAGCTTGCCGACCGTAGCACCAAGATGGTGTTCATCGGATACGAGAGGAGTTCCGGTACCAAGGCATACCGCTTCTTTGATCCACAAACCAAGCATCTACAGATTTCACGCTACGTCATGTTTGAAGAAACAAAGCGTGGAATTGGAGCGCAGCAGCCAACGATGCTCCAAACGATAACATATTCACAGTTGAGTTTCCTGATGATGATGCAGGGGAACATGTCGAGGTGGTTGGCAAGACGCCCAACCAAGGTGACCACAATGGTGGTGATCACCATGGTGCTGACATCGACGACGACACGCAAGGGTCGCAAAGTGATAGCGACAACGACGTGCATGACACGGGCGGAGATCTCGGCAACGATATCAACAAAAAGGCGCATAGTGACAACGACAATCAAGATGATGATCACGATCACGACGACTACGCCGACAATGCGGATGTCGATGACACGCCCGAGACTCAACCGTCTTTCTCAAAGTGCATCAACGCCGAGACAATTTGTGCCGCCTCCTTCGCAAGCCTCAACGGACTCCTCCAGGCCTCATCGCTAGAAGACCCTCAAGAAAGGCTACAAGTACACAAAGCCAGTTACGCTCGAGTAATTTGGACTATGTCTGCTCGGAGTTGAGGAGTCGTCGAACTTCGTAGAGGCGAGCAAAAGTCCTAGATGGACGCACGCCATGGATGACGAGATGAAGGCGATTGAGAGCAATGGCACGTGGACTTTGGTAACCCGAGGTCCGAACCAAAAGTCCATAGGTTTAAAGTGGGTTTACAAGTTAAAGAAGGACACGCAGGGCGCTATTGTGAAGTACAAAGCAAGACTCGTCGCGAAGGGCTACGTACAATGTCAAGGAGTTGACTACGATGAGGTATTTGTGTTTGGAGAAGTAGTAGTAGATCTAAATTTTCCCTACGACCACCAAGATCTAACTATGGAGAAACCAGCAACATGTAAGGAGAGATTGCATCTTCATACCTTTGAAGATCGCTAAGCGGAAGCGTTACAAGAACGCGGTTGGTGGAGTCGTACTCGTAGCGATTCAGATTGTGGTGGATTCCGATCTTAGCACCGAACAACAGCGCCTCCGCGTTCAACACACGTGCAGCCCAGTGATGTCTCCTACGCCTTGATCCAGCAAGGAGGAAGGAGAGATTGAGGGAGAGCTCTGGCAGCATGACGGCGTGGTGACGATGGAGCTGCGTGGTCTCCGGCAGGGCTTCGCCAAGCACTACGGAGAACAAGGAAGAGGAAGAGTAGGGCTGCGTCGAGAGAGAGAACTCGTGTGTGTGGCAGCCCCAAAGCCCTCCACTATATATAGGAGGAGGGGGAGGGAGGGCGTAGCCCTAGGGTTCCCACCCTAGGGGCTGTGGCCGGCCCTAGATTGGCCATCTGGCCGGCAGCCAGAGAGGAAGAGGGGAGGGTGCCGCCCTATGTGGGCCTGAGGCCCATCTGGGTCTAGGGTTTCCCCCTTTAATTCCCTCCTTTGTTGCGGCTTGGGCCAGGGTGGAGGTCGCACCAGCCTACTCTGGGGCTGGTCCCTCACACTCTCGGCCCACGCAGCCCTCTGGTGCCCGTGGCCCTACTTGGTGGACCCTCGGAACCCTTCCGGTGGTCCCGGTATGCTACCGGTGATGCCTGAAACTCTTCCGGTGACCAAAACCTCGGTTCCTATATATCAATGTTTACCTTCGGAGCATTCCAGAACTCCTCTTCACGTCCGTGATCTCATCCAAGACTCCGAAGAACCTTCGATAACCATGTACAACATTTCCCTATAACCCTAGCGTCATCGAACCTTAAGTGTGTAGACCCTATGGGTTCAGGAGGCTAGTAGATCGACATGACCGAGACACCTCTCCAGTCAATAACCAACAGCGGGATCTGGATACCCATGTTGGCTCCGACATGCTCCACGATGATCTCATCGGATGAACCACGATGTCGGGGATTCAATCAATCCCGTATACAATTCCCTTTGTCTGCCGGTACGATACTTGCCCGAGATTCGATCGTCGGTATCCCTATACCTTGTTCAATCTTGTTACCGGCAAGTCTCTTTACTCGTTCCGTAATACATCATCCCGTGGCTAACTCCTTAGTCACATTGAGATCATTATGATGATGTCTTATCGAGTGGACCCAGAGATACCTTTCCGTCACACGGAGTGACAAATCCCAGTCTCGATTTGTGCCAACCCAACAGACACTTTCGAAGATATATACTCGTAGTGTACCTTTATAGCCACCCAGTTACGTTGTGACGTTTGGCACACCCAAAGTATTCCTACGGTATTCGAGAGTTGCACAATCTCATGGTCTAAGGAAACGATACTTGACACTGGAAAAGCTTTAGCAAACGAACTACACGATCTTGTGCTATGCTTAGGACTCGGTCTTGTCCATCACATCATTCTCCTAATGATGTGACCCGTTATCAATGTCATCCAATGTCCATGTTCATGAAACCGTGACCATCTATTGATAACGAGCTAGCCAACTAGAGGCTCACTAGGGACATGTTGTGGTCTATGTATTCACACATGCATTACAGTTTCAGGTTAATACAATTATAACATGAACAATAGACAATTATCGTTAACAAGGAAATACAATAATAACATTTTATTATTGCCTCTAGGGTATATTTCCAACAATCTCCCACTTGCACTAGACTCAATAATCTAGTGACATTGTGATGAATCGAACACCCATAGAGTTCTGGTGTTGATCATGTTTCGCTTGTGAGAGAGGTTTAGTCAACGGATCTGCGACATTCAGATCCTTATGTACTTTACAAATATCTATATCTCCCTCCTGAATGTATTCATGGATGGAGTTGAAGTGGCGCTTGATGTGTCTTGTCTTCTTGTGAAACCTGGGCTCCTTGGCAAGGGCAATAGCTCCAGTGTTGTCACAGAATAGAGTCATCGGGCCCGACACATTGGGAATTACTCCTAGGTCGGTGATGAACTCCTTCATCTAGACTCCTTCCTTTGCTGCTTCCGAAGCAGCTATGTACTCCACGTCACATGTAGATGCTGCCACGACGCATTGCTTGATGCTGCACCAGCTGACTGCCCCTCCGTTCAAAATATACACGTATCCGGTTTGTGACTTCGAGTCATCCGGATCTGTATCGAAGCTAGCATCGACGTAACCCTTTACGACAAGCTCTTCGGCACCTCCATAAACGAGAAACATGTCCTTGGTACTTTTCAGGTACTTCAGGATATTCTTGACCGCTGTCCAGTGTTCCGCTCCGGGATCACTTTGGTACCTCCCTACCAAACTTATGGCAAGGTTCACATCAGGTCTGGTACACAGCATGGCATACATAATAGAGTCTATGGCTGAAGCATAGGGGATGACACTCATCTCTTCTCTATCCTTTGCCGTGGTCGGGCATTGAGTCGTACTCAATCTCACACCCTGTAACACAGGCAAGAACCCCTTCTTGGACTAATCCATATTGAACTTCTTGAATATCTTGTCAAGGTATTTGCTTTGTGAAAGACCTATGAGGCGTCTCGATCTATCTCTATAGATCTTGATGCCTAATATGTAAGAAGCTTCGCCAAGGTCCTTCATTGAAAAACACTTATTCAAGTAGGCCTTTATGCTTTCCAAAAGTTCTATATTATTTCCCATCAACAATATGTCATCCACATATAATATGAGAAATGCTACAGAGCTCCCACTCACTTTCTTGTAAATACAGGGTTCTCCATAAACCTGTATAAATCCAAATGCTTTAATCACCTCATTAAAGAGAATGTTCCAACTCCGAGATGCTTGCACCAGCCCATAGATGGAGCGTTGGAGCTTGCATACTTTGTTAGCATCTTTAGGGATGACAAAACCTTCCGGCTGCATCATATACAGGTCTTCCTTAAGGAATCCATTAAGGAATGTCGTTTTAACGTCCATTTTCCAGATCTCATAATCATAAAATGTGTCATTTGCTAACATGATTCGGACAGACTTTAGCATCGCTACGGGTGAGAAAGTCTCATCGTAGTCAACTCCTTGAACTTGTCGAAAACCCTTAGCGACAAGTCGAGCCTTATAGACGGTCACATTACCATCCGCGTCAGTCTTCTTCTTAAAGAACCATTTATTTTCTATGGCTTGCATATCATCAGGCAAGTCCACAAAAGTCCATAATTTGTTCTCATACATGGATCCTATCTCGGATTTCATGGCTTCAAGCCATTTGTTGGAATCCGGGCCCGCCATCGCTTCTTCATAGTTTGAAGGTTCACCGTTGTCCAACAACATGATCTCTAGGACAGGGTTATTGTACCACTCTGGTGCGGAACGTGTGCTAGTGGACCTTCGATGTTCAATAGTAACTTGATCTGAAGTTTCATGATCATCATCATTAACTTCCTCTCCAGTCGGTGCAGGCTCCACAGAAACAACTTCCTGTGTTGTGCTACTTTCCAGTTCGAGTGGAGGTACAATTACCTCATCAAGTTCTATTTTCCTCCCACTTACTTCTTTCGAGAGAAACTCTTTCTCAAGAAAGGATCCATTCTTGGCAACAAAGACTTTGCCTTCGGATCTGAGGTAGAAGGTGTACCCAATAGTTTCTTTGGGGTATCCTATGAAGACGCACTTTTCCGCTTTGGGTTCGAGCTTCTCAGGTTGAAGTTTCTTCACATAAGCATCGCATCCCCAAACTTTTAGAAACGACAGCTTAGGTTTCTTTCCAAACCATAATTCGTACAGTGTCGTCTCAACGGATTTAGACGGTGCCCTATTTAAAGTGAATCCGGCAGTCTCTAATGCATATCCCCAAAATGATAGCGGTAAGTCGGTAAGAGACATCATAGATCGCACCATATACAATAGAGTGTGATTACGACGTTCAGACACACCATTTCGCTAAGGTGTGCCAGGCGGCGTGAGTTGTGAAACAATTCCACGTTTCCTTAGGTGCGTGCCAAACTCGTGACTTAAATATTCTCCGCCACGATCAGATCGTAGGTTTATTTTCCTGTCATGTTGATTCTCTACCTCACTCTGAAATTCCTTGAACCTTTCAAAGGTTTCAGACTTGTGTTTCATTAAGTAGACATACCCATATCTGCTGAAGTCATCAGTGAGGGTGAGAACATAGCGGTAGCCACCGCGAGCCTCGATGCTCATTGGACCGCATACATCGGTATGTATTATTTCCAACAAGTCAGTTGCTCACTCCATTGTTCCGGAGAACGGAGTCTTGGTCATCTTGCCCATGAGGCATGGTTCGCACGTGTCAAATGATTCAAAATCAAGAGACTCCAAAAGTCCGTCAGCATGGAGTTTCTTCATGCGTTTGACACCAATATGACCAAGGAAGCAGTGTCACATGTAAGTGGGACTATCGTTATCAACTTTACACTTTTTGGTACTCGCACTATGAACATGTGTAACAGCACGTTCGAGATTCATCAAAAACAAACCATTGACCAGCGGGGCATGACCATAAAACATTTCTCTCATATAAATAGAACAACCATTATTCTCAGATTTAAACGAGTAGCCATCTCGAATCAAACGAGATTCAGATACAATGTGCATGCTCAAAGCTGGTACTAAATAACAATTATTGAGGTTTAAAACTAATCCTGAAGGTAGATGTAGAGGTAGCATGCCGACGACGATCACATTGACCTTGGAACCATTCCCGAGGCGCATCATCACCTCGTCCTTTGCCAGTCTCCGGTTATTCCATAGCTCCTGCTTGGAGTTACAAATGTGAGAAATTGCACCGGTGTCAAATACCCAGGAGCTACTATGAGCGTTGGTTAGGTACACATCAATAACAAGTATATCACATATACCTTTAACGTTGCCGGCCTTCTTATCCGCTAAGTACTTGGGGCAGTTCCGCTTCCAGTGACCGGTACCCTTGCAATAAAAGCACTCAGTCTCAGGCTTGGGTCCATGCTTGTTCTTCTTCCCGGCAACTTGCTTACCGGGCGCGGCAACAGCTTTCCCGTCCTTCTTGAAGTTCTTCTTACCCTTGCCTTTCTTGAAACTAGTGGTCTTATTCACCATCAACACTTGATGCTCCTTTTTGATCTCGACCTTCGCTGATTTCAGCATCGATACAACTCAAGAATGGACTTCTCCAAACCCTGCATGTTGTAGTTCATCACAAAGCTCCTGCACCTAGGTGGAAGCGACTAGAGGATTCTGTCAATGACCGAGTCATACGGGAGATTAACTCCCAGCTGAGTCAAACGGTTGTGCAACCAGACATTTTGAGTATGTGCTCACTAACAGAACTATTCTCCTCCATCTTACAGCTGAAGAACTTGTCGAAGACATCATATCTCTCGACCCGGGCAGGAGCTTGGAAAACCAGTTTCAGCTCTTGGAACATCTCATATGCTCCGTGTTGCTAAAAACACTTTTGGAGCCCCGGTTCTAAACTGTAAAGCATGCCGCACTGAACAAGGGAGTAATCATCGCAGCGTGACTGCCAAGCGTTCATAACGTCTTGATCTGCCGGGAAAATGGCTGTGTCACCTAGCGGTGCATCAAGGACATACAATCTTTTGGAAGCTATGAGGATGATCCTCAAGCCATGGACCCAGTCCGCATAGTTGCTTCCATCATCTTTCAGCTTGGTTTTCTCTAGGAACGCGTTGAAGTTGAGGGTGACATTAGCGTTGGTCATTGGATCTACAATATAGATTGTAAACAAAATTTTAGACTAAGTTCATGATAATTAAGTTCACATAATCAAATTATTTAATGAACTCCCACTTATATAGACATCTCTCTAGTCTTCCAAGTGATACATGATCCATGTCAACTAGCCCGTGTCCGATCATCACGTGAGACGGACTAGTCATCCATGGTGAACATCTCCATGTTGATCGCATCTACTATACGACTCATGTTCGACCTTTCGTTCTTCTGTGTTCCGAGGCCATGTATGTACATGCTAGGCTCGTCCAGTCAATCTAAGTGTTTCGTGTGTGTAAATCTGGCTTACACTCATTGAATGCGAACGTTAGAACCTCTCACACCCGATCATCACGTGGTGCTTCGGAACAACGATCCTTACCAACGGTGCACAGTTAGGGTGAACACATTTCTTTAATTTTTGTTGAGAGATCATCTTATTTACTACCGTTGTTCTAAGAAAATAAGATGTACACATGATAAACATCACATGCAATCAATATAGTGACATGATATGGCCAATATCATCTTGCTCCTTTGATCTCCATCTTCGGGGCACCATGATCATCATTGTCACCGGCACGACACCATGATCTCCATCATCATGATCTCCATCATCGTGTCTTCATGAAGTTGTCTCGCCAAATATTACTTCTACTACTATGGCTAACGATTAGCAATAAAGTAAAGTAATTATATGGCGTTTATGATTGACACGGATGTCATACAATAAAATAAGACAACTCCTATGGCTCCTGCCGGTTGTCATACTCATCGACATGCAATCCCATACTCTTACCCTCTCTAACTGATTGGTTTTTTGATTTTCATATTTATATACGCATGAGTAATTTTGTTGTCCATCAGCCTTACCCAAATAGAGTTTTTAGGCACGAGGTACACGGGTACCCATTGCCATCACTAGTTAATCTCGCTAATATGTTGTTTCGTAGTCATAGAAAAACCAGATCCATAAATGTGAGTGGGATACTTTGGATATATCTAAGAAAAACTACAATCTCCAATAAGAGAGAGTGTAGTGTGGTTACCGACGCAGACGAAGGCGACGTTGGAGGCAGCAGAAGGCGCGGGCGACGATAACCATAAGGATGTGAGAGGTACCCGACGGATGGCGAGGAAGAGGAAGTTCGAGGCGGGGACTAACGGCACCGACGATGGGGAAGAGTAGGTCGGTGACACCGTTCGAGGCGGTGGGCACGGTGGAGGACGCCACGACGGTGGTGATGGCAGCGAAGAGAGCGAGAGGGAGAATGGAGGTTGGGTGTGTCTGGATAAGGAGTAAGTGGCTGCGAGGGCGTGGGGTAAGTGGATGAGGTCGGAGATAACAGTGACGGGCGATAGTATCCACCCGTCATAGCTATATTTAGATGGCAGACGGCAGGTGGCAGAAATATTGTTGTGGCGGACAATAAGCTGTACGTGCCACTTCAAACTAATGACTGAACGTGGGTGGTCGAAACATAGCTGTGGCGGGCGACGGCCATCACCCGCCACTGATTGTCTGCGCATCAATGGAGGTCGGTTAGTCTGTGGCACCTCTAGTTTGTAGGCGAACGATCTACTTTTGGCATGCTTATTAATAATACAGTTTTTCCTTTGATAAAGCAAAATAGCCTACACATAGTTCTTAGACTGACAAGTGGGTCCAGCCAATGTGAAAATACATAGTGGAATGAAGCTACTCATCAAAATAATTGGAATACAATCTGAAAGCTAGGGTCCGAAGCAAGCAGGGTAGCAGGTGGATGGATTCTTCTGCTCCCGTAAACGTACACGTGAAGCTAGCTTATACGCTGCCTCGCTGGTTTGGTGCGTGCGTACGATCAGGATCCGGAAACGGTTTTCCTCCAAAACGTACGATCGAAACCCAGTCGGTCTCGGATCACGCGCCGACTCGGACCGCTACTTCTCCATCGAGCAGTGCTACCCAGAGTACAATACTATATAAGAGGCAGCCACCAGCTAGGATCTCTCCATCAAACCAAGCCATCAAGCTCCGGCGGTAATTAACCAACAGTCCACGAAACACCTACGCCAGATCGATCCAAGAGCCAGTCAAAGAAGCAGCGGATCGATATGGGGTGCAGCATGAGCCGCCCCGTCAAGACCACCGTCACGCTGCTCATCCTCGTCATTCTCCTCATGCCCGGGGCCATTGCTGCTGCCGCCGCTAGCTTCGATGCTTCACGAAGCCAACAGCTGCCACTTCCGCGAGGGACGGTCCATGGGCCGGAGAGCGTCGCCTTCGACGGCAACGGCCAGGGCCCCTACAGCGGCGTCTCAGACGGACGTATCCTTAAATGGAACGGCGACAAGCTGGGATGGACTACCTACGCTTACGGACCAGGCTACGATAGCCAGACGTGCACGGCGTCCAAGTTCAGCCGGGAGACTGAGAATGCCAGGGAGAGCCGTTGTGGCCGTCCGCTCGGCCTACGGTTCAACGAGAAATCCGGAGACCTCTATGTGGCCGACGCGTACAAGGGACTCATGCGGGTTGCGCCGGGCGGCGGGGAGGCCACCGTGTTGGTCAACCACGTTGACGGTTTTCCTTTGCGCTTCACCAACGGTGTTGACGTCGATCAAGTCGCGGGTCGGGTTTACTTCACGGACAGCTCGATGAACTATCAAAGGTCACAACATGAGATGGTCACTCGCACAGGGGACTCGACAGGCCGCCTCATGAGCTACGACCCACATACATCCGATGTCACGGTACTCCAGGCGGGAATGACGTATCCAAATGGTGTCTCGCTCAGCGCCGACCGGACCCATCTCGTGGTCGCGTCTACTGGCCCATGCAAGCTGCTACGGCATTGGATCAACGGGGTCAATGCAGGCACATCCGAGCCTTTCGCCGATCTGCCGGGATATCCAGATAACGTGAGGCCCGACACGAAAGGGGGTTATTGGGTGGCGTTGCATCGCGAAAAGAATGAGTTGCCCTTTGGACGTGATAGTCATCGTCTCGCTGTCAAGGTCAGTAACGATGGAAAGATTGTCGAGGAGATGAGAGGGTCAAAGAAGGTGAGGCCGACCGAGATTATGGAGAGACCAAATGGCAAACTCTACTTGGGTTCGGTGGAGCTTCCTTACGTCAGTGTTGTTCAGCGCAAGTAGGGAACGCTAGATGATGCATAGGTCGCCGCCGCCAAGCAAGTACGCATACACCCAATCGATCTATCTTCCTTGTCTATGACCAACTTGCGTGGCCCTCAATTCAAAGCTAAGCACCTGCCAATTCATTCCTCGAGGACCTCCATCCTCCTTCTCCTTACTTCCGGCAAATAAAGTCCGTATTTTGAACATACCCACGCCACCATTCTCGGAGTAAGCCAAGCTTCAACTTCACACGTGGGAGCCCCATCGCGGAAAACTCGCCAGAGATCCAAACCTCTCTCAGGGCCATACGTACGTACGTCTCCCATCCCAATTGAGCTTCATTACGTCGGTGTTGTTAAGCGCAAGTAGAGAACAGTAGATGCACAATAATGCCTTTTTGTTTATTGTTCTTACCACTGTGTAGTTTTACCAATTTGTTTTCCGGTTCACACGGCCTATTATTATCCTTATTTTTTCTCAACAAAATCATCTCTTCTTTCCTCTATTTCAACATGTATAAAAGATAAATTCTATCATGTTCTTGTTAAGAGCAAGCCGACAAAAACAATGTACAAAAGTAGCAGAAGACTCATAGATGCTCCTTGATCCGGTGTTTGTTGATGCTTCATGATCAGGAATTTGGCCTGCAACTTAGATGTTCTTGATTCCGTGCAATAAACCATTGATCAGCTGGATTTCGGTGTCATGTTATAACTTATAGAGGTGTGAAAAGATGCTATTGACAATGTTGTTAGAGTTAAACACGGTCGTGTGCTATGGATCCAAGTAGTACTCTAATTAGTCATCGGATAGGTTTTGCTATAGGGCTGGTTGGCTTCTATGTATACCTATGTAACCCTCGTTGTACCGTAACAACGAAAAGTTCAAAGCAATAAAGAGTATACCAGGCTCGATACGGGCCTGTAGCTATCATCAATTTGTTTGTTCCGTAAGGTTTCGTTGAGGATGTTGTTCGATCTGCTTGAAGCTAGCCAGTCCAGGTCAAGTACACGTACGCAAGTCTACGATGAGACGGCGACATACGGCATGTGCATTGATTAAGAAATCAATTAAGCAGTCTGCTTGTGTGCTTCGGTGTTAGCCTTGCATGATACATACGTGTAGCTCCTGGTGAATCGATCTATGGATCAAAACCAACAATTGGTATATAGAGCCTCGACGATCTATGATCTACGATGACGGACAGTGACGCTGACTTCGGTCAAATTCGGCAACAGCGGTTCCAAGACGAACAAGAATGGCAACAAGGTGAAGAAGGGCGGCAAGTCAATGACCAATCGCGGAGGAACGGGCGGCGCCAATGTCCGGGCGCATCGCAACATCCCCATCCAGTACCTGATGCTCACCGACGCCAACTATGGCGTGTGGGTGGTGAAGATAAAGATTATTCTCCGAACTCTTCGAGTGTGGCAGGCAATCACAGACAATGACGTCGACGAGGAGTGTGATGAAGGTGCCATGGCCGCCATAGCCCAATCCGTGCCGGATTCCATGCTGATTACATTGGCGGAGTTCGAAACGGCAGGAGAGGTGTGAAACGCACTCAAGGAGACGAGGATCGGAGAAGATCGGATCACCAAGGCTCGGGCACAAGTGCTGAAGCGCCAATTTCACAAGTTGCAGATGGAGGAACCTGAATCGGTGAATGACTATGCCATCCGTCTTACTACTTTGGTGGGAGAGATCCGCGTGCTTGGTGCAAAGCTCGAGGAGACCGAGATTGTGGAGAAATTTTTCAGTTCGGTGACTGACAAATTTACGTACATCACCGGCACGCTCGAGTAGCTTTACGACATCGACGACATGACCATAACGGAGGCGATCGGACGCCTGCGGACATGGGAAGAGAATGCTCGTGGCTGTCGGAACGGCAACGGAGGAGGTAGCGACCAACTCATGTACTCGCGCGCAGATTGGGAGTCCCCAAGTAGCAAAGGAAGACGTGATGGCAACGAAGGCTCAAGCAATGCAAACACGTGGCGGACAAACCAAAGAAGGCAAAGGAAAAGTCAAGCCACAAGGTCGTGGCAAGGCGGACCGATCTAAAGGGAGGAAGCAACAGAACTTGGATATGTCCGAGGTCAAGTGCTATAACTGCAACGAGATGGGTCACTTTGCAAAGGATTGTCCGGAGCCTAACAAGCGGGAGATCAAGGCAAATTTGGCAAAGCAGGAAGACGAAGGTCCAGGTCTTCCGATGGCCGAAGTTGTGATCTCGCTGAAACGGTGGTTGTGAAACCAAACCAGAAGGTGCTACTTCATGAGAAGAAAGTGACACCGAAGCTATCAGGGGATCACAACGTGTCGTGGTACCTCGACAGGTGCCAGTAACCACATGACGGGGTGCAAGCAGAAATTCCTCGAGCTAGAATATGATGTTGAAGGCTCGGTTAAGTTTGGTGATGGTTCAAATGTGGAGATTTGTGGGCAAGGATCTTTCCTCTTTGAGGGTCTGACAGGCAAACATCGCATACTCACCGGAATGTACTACATTCCACAGCTTCGCAACAACATCATCTCTATCGGAAGCTTGACGAGAATGGATGCAAGGTGGATATCGGGAACAGAGTGATGAGGATCTTGGACAACCTCCAAAATGTGCTAGCCTGTGTTAATCGCACACGGAACGGGCTCTATATCCTCAACCTTGATCAATCTCAACTGGAGTGTTGGCTCGCCAAGAGTGACGATGATTCATGGTTATGGCATGCTAGATTTGGACATGTTAACTTCTACGCCTTGAAGATGATGTCAAAGATGGAGATGGTATCCGGGATGCCATTTATCAACCATGTTGATCGAGTATATGACGGGTGCTTGGTTGGAAAACAGCACCGTAGGTCATTCCCTGCTCAGTCTACCTATCGTGCAAGTGATGCACTCGAGCTGCTCCATGGTGATCTATGTGGCCCTATCACCCCAGCAACTCATGAAGGAAATAAGTACTTCTTCTTTGTGGTAGATGACAACTCGAGATATATGTGGGTCGTTCTCCTACGATCTAATGATGAGGCGTTTGAAGCATTCAAGAAGCTGAAGGCTGCAACGGAGATGGAACACAAGTTGAAGGTTCGTGCTCTACGGACAGATCACGGCGGGGAGTTTACGTTGAACAAGTTCAATGAGTAGTGCGAGAAGATTGGCATAAAAAGGTTCCTCGCGGTACCTTATACGCCGCAGCAAAATGGTGTTGTTGAAAGGCGCAATCGAACCATCGTTGAAATGGCCAGGAGTTTATGCAAGAGCAAGAACCTGTCGGGGACTTTTTAGGGAGAAGCTCTCTCGACGGCGGTCTATCTTCTCAACCGGGCTGAAACGAAGGCGGTGATTGGCAAGACTCCGTATGAAGCAATTTACGGATGTCAGCTGAATGTGTCTCATCTACGGACGTTGGGGTGCGTGGCACATGTGAAGACGGCGGAGCCGCATCCCTCAAAGCTTGCCGACCGTAGCACCAAGATGGTGTTCATCGGATACGAGAGGAGTTCCGGTACCAAGGCATACCGCTTCTTTGATCCACAAACCAAGCATCTACAGATTTCACGCTACGTCATGTTTGAAGAAACAAAGCGTGGAATTGGAGCGCAGCAGCCAACGATGCTCCAAACGATAACATATTCACAGTTGAGTTTCCTGATGATGATGCAGGGGAACATGTCGAGGTGGTTGGCAAGACGCCCAACCAAGGTGACCACAATGGTGGTGATCACCATGGTGCTGACATCGACGACGACACGCAAGGGTCGCAAAGTGATAGCGACAACGACGTGCATGACACGGGCGGAGATCTCGGCAACGATATCACAAAAAGGCGCATAGTGACAACGACAATCAAGATGATGATCACGATCACGACGACTACGCCGACAATGCGGATGTCGATGACACGCCCGAGACTCAACCGTCTTTCTCAAAGTGCATCAACGCCGAGACAATTTGTGCCGCCCTCCTTCGCAAGCCTCAACGGACTCCTCCAGGCCTCATCGCTAGAAGACCCTCAAGAAAGGCTACAAGTACACAAAGCCAGTTACGCTCGAGTAATTTGGACTATGTCTGCTCGGAGTTGAGGAGTCGTCGAACTTCGTAGAGGCGAGCAAAAGTCCTAGATGGACGCACGCCATGGATGACGAGATGAAGGCGATTGAGAGCAATGGCACGTGGACTTTGGTAACCCGAGGTCCGAACCAAAAGTCCATAGGTTTAAAGTGGGTTTACAAGTTAAAGAAGGACACGCAGGGCGCTATTGTGAAGTACAAAGCAAGACTCGTCGCGAAGGGCTACGTACAATGTCAAGGAGTTGACTACGATGAGGTATTTGTGTTTGGAGAAGTAGTAGTAGATCTAAATTTTCCCTACGACCACCAAGATCTAACTATGGAGAAACCAGCAACATGTAAGGAGAGATTGCATCTCATACCTTTGAAGATCGCTAAGCGGAAGCGTTACAAGAACGCGGTTGGTGGAGTCGTACTCGTAGCGATTCAGATTGTGGTGGATTCCGATCTTAGCACCGAACAACAGCGCCTCCGCGTTCAACACACGTGCAGCCCAGTGATGTCTCCTACGCCTTGATCCAGCAAGGAGGAAGGAGAGATTGAGGGAGAGCTCTGGCAGCATGACGGCGTGGTGACGATGGAGCTGCGTGGTCTCCGGCAGGGCTTCGCCAAGCACTACGGAGAACAAGGAAGAGGAAGAGTAGGGCTGCGTCGAGAGAGAGAACTCGTGTGTGTGGCAGCCCCAAAGCCCTCCACTATATATAGGAGGAGGGGGAGGGAGGGCGTAGCCCTAGGGTTCCCACCCTAGGGGCTGTGGCCGGCCCTAGATTGGCCATCTGGCCGGCAGCCAGAGAGGAAGAGGGGAGGGTGCCGCCCTATGTGGGCCTGAGGCCCATCTGGGTCTAGGGTTTCCCCCTTTAATTCCCTCCTTTGTTGCGGCTTGGGCCAGGGTGGAGGTCGCACCAGCCTACTCTGGGGCTGGTCCCTCACACTCTCGGCCCACGCAGCCCTCTGGTGCCCGTGGCCCTACTTGGTGGACCCTCGAACCCTTCCGGTGGTCCCGGTATGCTACCGGTGATGCCCTGAAACTCTTCCGGTGACCAAAACCTCGGTTCCTATATATCAATGTTTACCTTCGGAGCATTCCAGAACTCCTCTTCACGTCCGTGATCTCATCCAAGACTCCGAAGAACCTTCGATAACCATGTACAACATTTCCCTATACCTAGCGTCATCGAACCTTAAGTGTGTAGACCCTATGGGTTCAGGAGGCTAGTAGATCGACATGACCGAGACACCTCTCCAGTCAATAACCAACAACGGGATCTGGATACCCATGTTGGCTCCACATGCTCCACGATGATCTCATCGGATGAACCACGATGTCGGGGATTCAATCAATCCCGTATACAATTCCCTTTGTCTGCCGGTACGATACTTGCCCGAGATTCGATCGTCGGTATCCCTATACCTTGTTCAATCTTGTTACCCGGCAAGTCTCTTTACTCGTTCCGTAATACATCATCCCGTGGCTAACTCCTTAGTCACATTGAGATCATTATGATGATGTCTTATCGAGTGGACCCAGAGATACCTTTCCGTCACACGGAGTGACAATCCAGTCTCGATTTGTGCCAACCCAACAGACACTTTCGAAGATATATACTCGTAGTGTACCTTTATAGCCACCCAGTTACGTTGTGACGTTTGGCACACCCAAAGTATTCCTACGGTATCCGAGAGTTGCACAATCTCATGGTCTAAGGAAACGATACTTGACACTGGAAAAGCTTTAGCAAACGAACTACACGATCTTGTGCTATGCTTAGGACTCGGTCTTGTCCATCACACATCATTCTCCTAATGAGGTGACCCGTTATCAATGTCATCCAATGTCCATGTTCATGAAACCGTGACCATCTATTGATAACGAGCTAGCCAACTAGAGGCTCACTAGGGACATGTTGTGGTCTATGTATTCACACATGCATTACAGTTTCAGGTTAATACAATTATAACATGAACAATAGACAATTATCGTTAACAAGGAAATGCAATAATAACATTTTATTATTGCCTCTAGGGTATATTTCCAACAATCTCCCACTTGCACTAGACTCAATAATCTAGTGACATTGTGATGAATCGAACACCCATAGAGTTCTGGTGTTGATCATGTTTCGCTTGTGAGAGAGGTTTAGTCAACGGATCTGCGACATTCAGATCCTTATGTACTTTACAAATATCTATATCTCCCTCCTGAATGTATTCATGGATGGAGTTGAAGTGGCGCTTGATGTGTCTTGTCTTCTTGTGAAACCTGGGCTCCTTGGCAAGGGCAATAGCTCCAGTGTTGTCACAGAATAGAGTCATCGGGCCCGACACATTGGGAATTACTCCTAGGTCGGTGATGAACTCCTTCATCTAGACTCCTTCCTTTGCTGCTTCCGAAGCAGCTATGTACTCCACGTCACATGTAGATGCTGCCACGACGCATTGCTTGATGCTGCACCAGCTGACTGCCCCTCCGTTCAAAATATACACGTATCCGGTTTGTGACTTCGAGTCATCCGGATCTGTATCGAAGCTAGCATCGACGTAACCCTTTACGACAAGCTCTTCGGCACCTCCATAAACGAGAAACATGTCCTTGGTACTTTTCAGGTACTTCAGGATATTCTTGACCGCTGTCCAGTGTTCCGCTCCGGGATCACTTTGGTACCTCCCTACCAAACTTATGGCAAGGTTCACATCAGGTCTGGTACACAGCATGGCATACATAATAGAGTCTATGGCTGAAGCATAGGGGATGACACTCATCTCTTCTCTATCCTTTGCCGTGGTCGGGCATTGAGTCGTACTCAATCTCACACCCTGTAACACAGGCAAGAACCCCTTCTTGGACTAATCCATATTGAACTTCTTGAATATCTTGTCAAGGTATTTGCTTTGTGAAAGACCTATGAGGCGTCTCGATCTATCTCTATAGATCTTGATGCCTAATATGTAAGAAGCTTCGCCAAGGTCCTTCATTGAAAAACACTTATTCAAGTAGGCCTTTATGCTTTCCAAAAGTTCTATATTATTTCCCATCAACAATATGTCATCCACATATAATATGAGAAATGCTACAGAGCTCCCACTCACTTTCTTGTAAATACAGGGTTCTCCATAAACCTGTATAAATCCAAATGCTTTAATCACCTCATTAAAGAGAATGTTCCAACTCCGAGATGCTTGCACCAGCCCATAGATGGAGCGTTGGAGCTTGCATACTTTGTTAGCATCTTTAGGGATGACAAAACCTTCCGGCTGCATCATATACAGGTCTTCCTTAAGGAATCCATTAAGGAATGTCGTTTTAACGTCCATTTTCCAGATCTCATAATCATAAAATGTGTCATTTGCTAACATGATTCGGACAGACTTTAGCATCGCTACGGGTGAGAAAGTCTCATCGTAGTCAACTCCTTGAACTTGTCGAAAACCCTTAGCGACAAGTCGAGCCTTATAGACGGTCACATTACCATCCGCGTCAGTCTTCTTCTTAAAGAACCATTTATTTTCTATGGCTTGCATATCATCAGGCAAGTCCACAAAAGTCCATAATTTGTTCTCATACATGGATCCTATCTCGGATTTCATGGCTTCAAGCCATTTGTTGGAATCCGGGCCCGCCATCGCTTCTTCATAGTTTGAAGGTTCACCGTTGTCCAACAACATGATCTCTAGGACAGGGTTATTGTACCACTCTGGTGCGGAACGTGTGCTAGTGGACCTTCGATGTTCAATAGTAACTTGATCTGAAGTTTCATGATCATCATCATTAACTTCCTCTCCAGTCGGTGCAGGCTCCACAGAAACAACTTCCTGTGTTGTGCTACTTTCCAGTTCGAGTGGAGGTACAATTACCTCATCAAGTTCTATTTTCCTCCCACTTACTTCTTTCGAGAGAAACTCTTTCTCAAGAAAGGATCCATTCTTGGCAACAAAGACTTTGCCTTCGGATCTGAGGTAGAAGGTGTACCCAATAGTTTCTTTGGGGTATCCTATGAAGACGCACTTTTCCGCTTTGGGTTCGAGCTTCTCAGGTTGAAGTTTCTTCACATAAGCATCGCATCCCCAAACTTTTAGAAACGACAGCTTAGGTTTCTTTCCAAACCATAATTCGTATAGTGTCGTCTCAACGGATTTAGACGGTGCCCTATTTAAAGTGAATCCGGCAGTCTCTAATGCATATCCCCAAAATGATAGCGGTAAGTCGGTAAGAGACATCATAGATCGCACCATATACAATAGAGTGTGATTACGACGTTCAGACACACCATTTCGCTAAGGTGTGCCAGGCGGCGTGAGTTGTGAAACAATTCCACGTTTCCTTAGGTGCGTGCCAAACTCGTGACTTAAATATTCTCCGCCACGATCAGATCGTAGGTTTATTTTCCTGTCATGTTGATTCTCTACCTCACTCTGAAATTCCTTGAACCTTTCAAAGGTTTCAGACTTGTGTTTCATTAAGTAGACATACCCATATCTGCTCAAGTCATCAGTGAGGGTGAGAACATAGCGGTAGCCACCGCGAGCCTCGATGCTCATTGGACCGCATACATCGGTATGTATTATTTCCAACAAGTCAGTTGCTCACTCCATTGTTCCGGAGAACGGAGTCTTGGTCATCTTGCCCATGAGGCATGGTTCGCACGTGTCAAATGATTCAAAATCAAGAGACTCCAAAAGTCCGTCAGCATGGAGTTTCTTCATGCGTTTGACACCAATATGACCAAGGAAGCAGTGTCACATGTAAGTGGGACTATCGTTATCAACTTTACACTTTTTGGTACTCGCACTATGAACATGTGTAACAGCACGTTCGAGATTCATCAAAAACAAACCATTGACCAGCGGGGCATGACCATAAAACATTTCTCTCATATAAATAGAACAACCATTATTCTCAGATTTAAACGAGTAGCCATCTCGAATCAAACGAGATTCAGATACAATGTGCATGCTCAAAGCTGGTACTAAATAACAATTATTGAGGTTTAAAACTAATCCTGAAGGTAGATGTAGAGGTAGCATGCCGACGACGATCACATTGACCTTGGAACCATTCCCGAGGCGCATCATCACCTCGTCCTTTGCCAGTCTCCGGTTATTCCATAGCTCCTGCTTGGAGTTACAAATGTGAGAAATTGCACCGGTGTCAAATACCCAGGAGCTACTATGAGCGTTGGTTAGGTACACATCAATAACAAGTATATCACATATACCTTTAACGTTGCCGGCCTTCTTATCCGCTAAGTACTTGGGGCAGTTCCGCTTCCAGTGACCGGTACCCTTGCAATAAAAGCACTCAGTCTCAGGCTTGGGTCCATGCTTGTTCTTCTTCCCGGCAACTTGCTTACCGGGCGCGGCAACAGCTTTCCCGTCCTTCTTGAAGTTCTTCTTACCCTTGCCTTTCTTGAAACTAGTGGTCTTATTCACCATCAACACTTGATGCTCCTTTTTGATCTCGACCTTCGCTGATTTCAGCATCGATACAACTCAAGAATGGACTTCTCCAAACCCTGCATGTTGTAGTTCATCACAAAGCTCCTGCACCTAGGTGGAAGCGACTAGAGGATTCTGTCAATGACCGAGTCATACGGGAGATTAACTCCCAGCTGAGTCAAACGGTTGTGCAACCAGACATTTTGAGTATGTGCTCACTAACAGAACTATTCTCCTCCATCTTACAGCTGAAGAACTTGTCGAAGACATCATATCTCTCGACCCGGGCAGGAGCTTGGAAAACCAGTTTCAGCTCTTGGAACATCTCATATGCTCCGTGTTGCTAAAAACACTTTTGGAGCCCCGGTTCTAAACTGTAAAGCATGCCGCACTGAACAAGGGAGTAATCATCGCAGCGTGACTGCCAAGCGTTCATAACGTCTTGATCTGCCGGGAAAATGGCTGTGTCACCTAGCGGTGCATCAAGGACATACAATCTTTTGGAAGCTATGAGGATGATCCTCAAGCCATGGACCCAGTCCGCATAGTTGCTTCCATCATCTTTCAGCTTGGTTTTCTCTAGGAACGCGTTGAAGTTGAGGGTGACATTAGCGTTGGTCATTGGATCTACAATATAGATTGTAAACAAAATTTTAGACTAAGTTCATGATAATTAAGTTCACATAATCAAATTATTTAATGAACTCCCACTTATATAGACATCTCTCTAGTCTTCCCAGTGATACATGATCCATGTCAACTAGCCCGTGTCCGATCATCACGTGAGACGGACTAGTCATCCATGGTGAACATCTCCATGTTGATCGCATCTACTATACGACTCATGTTCGACCTTTCGTTCTTCTGTGTTCCGAGGCCATGTATGTACATGCTAGGCTCGTCCAGTCAATCTAAGTGTTTCGTGTGTGTAAATCTGGCTTACACTCATTGAATGCGAACGTTAGAACCTCTCACACCCGATCATCACGTGGTGCTTCGGAACAACGATCCTTAGCAACGGTGCACAGTTAGGGTGAACACATTTCTTTAATTTTTGTTGAGAGATCATCTTATTTACTACCGTTGTTCTAAGAAAATAAGATGTACACATGATAAACATCACATGCAATCAATATAGTGACATGATATGGCCAATATCATCTTGCTCCTTTGATCTCCATCTTCGGGGCACCATGATCATCATTGTCACCGGCACGACACCATGATCTCCATCATCATGATCTCCATCATCGTGTCTTCATGAAGTTGTCTCGCCAAATATTACTTCTACTACTATGGCTAACGATTAGCAATAAAGTAAAGTAATTATATGGCGTTTATGATTGACACGGATGTCATACAATAAAATAAGACAACTCCTATGGCTCCTGCCGGTTGTCATACTCATCGACATGCAAGTCGTGAATCCTATTACAAGAACATGATTAATCTCATACATCACAATGCAGCACATCACATCCTTTAGCCATATCACATCACAAGGCATATGCTACAAAAACAAGTTAGACGTCCTCTAATTTGTAGCTGCAAGTTTTTACGTGGCTGCTATAGGTTTCTAGCACGAACGTTTCTTACCTACGCCAAAACCACAACGTGATATGCCAATTGCTATTTACCCTTCATAAGGACCCTTTTCATCGAATCCAATCCGACTAAGGTGGGAGAGACAGATACCCGCTAGCCACCTTATGCAACAAGTGCATGTCAGGCGGTGGAACCGGTCTCACGTATGCGTACGTTAAAGTTGATCCGGGCCGCTTCATCCCACAATACCATCGAATCAAGATAAGACTAGTAACGGCAAGCAAATTAACAAGATCGACGCCCACAACAACTTGTGTTCTACTCATGGATAGATTCTACTCATAGACCTAGCTTATGATGCCACTGTTGGGAGACGTAGTAGTAAATCAAAATTTTCCCTACGACCACCAAGATCTAACTATGGAGAAACCAGCAACATGTAAGGAGAGATTGCATCTTCATACCTTTGAAGATCACTAAGCGGAAGCGTTACAAGAACGCGGTTGGTGGAGTCAGTACTCGCAGCGACTCAGATCGCGGTGCATTCCGACCTTAGCGCCGAACAACGGCGCCTCCGCGTTCAACACACGTGCACCCCGGTGACATCTCCTACGCCTTGATCAAGCAAGGAGGAAGGAGAGGTTGATGGAGAGCTCCGGCAGCATGACAGCATGGTGACGGTGGAGCTGAGTGGTCTCCGGCAAGGGCTTTGCCAAGCACTACGGAGAACGAGGAAGAGGAAGGGTAGGGCTGCGCCGAGAGAGAGAGAACTAGTGTGTGTGGAAGCCCCAAAGCCCTCCACTATATATAGGAGGAGGGGGAGGAAGGGCGCAGCCCTAGGGTTCCCACCCTAGGGGCTGCAGCCGGCCCTAGATTGGCCATCTGGCCGACGGCCAGAGAGGGAGAGGGGAGGGCGCCGCCCTAGGTGGGCCTTAGGCCCATCTGGGTCTAGGGTATCCCCCCTTTCCCTCCTTTGTTGCGCCTTGGGCCAGGGTGGAGGTCGCACCAGCCCACCCTGGGGCTGGTCCCTCCCACTCTCGGCCCACGCAGCCCTCTGGTGCCCGTGGACCCACTTGCTGGACCCTCGCAACCCTTCAGGTGGTCCCGGTACGCTACCTGTGATGCCTGAAACTCTTCCGGTGACCAAAACCTCACTTCCTATATATCAATCTTTACCTCCGGACCATTCCGAAACTCCTCTTGACATCCAGGATCTCATCTGGGACTCCGAACAACCTTTGGTAACCACGTACAACATTTCCCTATAACCCTAGCGTCATCGAACCTTAAGTGTGTAGCCCCTACGGGTTCGGGAGGCACGTAGACATGACCGAGACACCTCTCCGGTCAATAACCAACAGCGGGATCTGGATACCCATGTTGGCTCCTGCATGCTCCATGATGATCTCATCGGATGAACCACGATGTCGGGGATTCAATCAATCCCATATATAATTCCCTTTGTCTACTAGCCTCGGAGACATGGCGACCCGCGGCCGATCTTCGGTCTCGCCGGCGTGCAGCCCGGTGGAGGGCAAAAACAAGGTTCGAGATGTGTTGTCAGCCGACACCGGAGACCTCGACCTCAACATCCCCAACATCGCTGGCGGTGATCGGATCTGTCATGGAGGTCCTCTCACATCCGCAGCAGGAAGGCGTTGGGGACAAGATCCCATTGGATCCAAATCGATCACGCATCGACCCGGCTAGGTGGAAGATCTAGTTCACCGCGGCAAGATCTAGCTTCGGCTGGAAAGAGGGATCTTTACTCTCTCATGCATCTTCGCGGTGGAAGACGGTGTTGGATGGTGATGATGACATTCTAGCCGGACGTCACCTGGGAGAGGAAGAGATTCTAGCCGAAGGTATGTTGTAAAGATTGATATTTACAATATCTGAATTGTTTGTTTGATGCAGCAGGAGATTTCCATGGAGAGGCCAATAGACGTGATTGATCTAGCGCCGGTGAGGGATGAGATGCAAGCTGGTTTGAGCATACGTGAGGGTGAGAGGTGCCGCCAGAGGCACTCTGGTAGCAGATTCTGGACGCTTGCAGACAAGTCAGATGAGTTTGACGACGAAGAAGGATCTGTTAGTGAAGTTTCCGCACCGCCAGTCCCATCACCAACTCCTTCGGATTGCATGTGTGAGTCTATCGGAGCAGGTTATTTCGAAGAGGAGGTCGGTATGTTCATTGACAGAATTGTTCCTCAGGAAGATCAAGCATGGTCGAGCTTGGCAAGGCCGATGGGGTCGAGGTCCTCCGGCGTGTTGTTCATCGCCGGATGGCACCGTCTGCTATCTGCCCATGGAGAGGGCCTCTTCCCAAGGTGACACTACCATCTCTCACATTGGGCGATTTCTTAGGATCATGGAAGGTCGTAGATCGACGTTGCAAGAAGCAACAGCAGGCGGTAGCGCGAGCGCCGGCGCCGGCGCCGGTGACCGACCAGGGAGGAATTAGCGATGCAAGAGCGGTTCGTTTTAAATCACTACTAGGGCTTGATGGGCCTAGAGTAGTCGATCGGGGCCGGGACGCAGCTGAACCTGGGTTTGTGGCCCAGGGTGCGTTCCGAACCCACAAGTCTGAATACGAGTCCAAGACGGACGGGCAGGTACAGGACCCTATCGATACAACACATCCGGTGCTCAAGATCGCTAGGGTTCGCGGTAGAGCAAGGCCAGGCTTCCCGGGTATTGGTCGCAGCCGCGCGCCTGTCATCCATCTGTCGGCTGCTATCGTAGGTCCGGACGTGCGTCGTTTCGCCGGGATTGCGGGTCACGGCTCCGGGCCGCCTCTACCGCGAAAACATGCGGCTTCTCATCAAGGTGGTCTGCCGGCGGGTCTTGATCGTGGAGGTCATCCGGCTGGGGCGAACCAGGGAGACAGTCGGGGATGGTATGTAGGAATTGATCGGAGACTTCCACCCCATGGCCAATGAGGGGACGACGGCTACGATGTTTACGGAGACGGGCAGCACCGTGGGTCTTCCTCCACGGGAGGGGGCGCGACTACAGCTGGCAGTTAGAGGGTGGTGCTGCAAGAGATTTTCAGGGTCCTCCTGGTGGCTTTGTTAAAGGACCGGCTGGTCCGAACCAGCGCCAATGCTGACACAACTACCAGAACTACCAGGGAGGACGGGGAGGTGGAAGACGGCCACTACCCCCTCGACATCATCCGGAGACGTCTCATAACGATGGGGCAAAACCATCGGCGACAGCGAATGCAGAGAGAGGAACACCCCAGATGACGCTTTCAGAGAAGGCAATGGAGACCGTTACTGCTCTGGCTTCGGTGAAGGTCCCCGTGGCTAAGCAACCTGCACCTAAGTCGCATGATTCCTCCTCCGACAAAGGTTCTCAGAAATCATAGGGAGAGAAGAGTACTAAATGGGCACGTAAAAAGGAGAAACTAACTTGTTTTCACTGCGATGAACCGGGGCACTTTGTGGCTGAATGCACGATGGAGCTATGTGAGCTCTGTCTTAAACCAAAGCATGTGGCTGGTCAGTGTCCACTTTTGCTTGTACCAAAGCCGATGGTCACCATTTATGGGGTTTGTTGCTCGGAACTGGTGTTCTTTGAATCCCCTGAGGTTGAGCAATATTCGCATACCCACGATGTTTCTTTCCCGGGCATCATTAAGATAACTAATGGCACTATGACTGAGGCACAGATTGGGCAGATGATGAGAGAATTTGCTCTAGGGAAGTTCGATTGGCATGTTGTAAGAATTGAGGGGCAAACGTACAAGTTGGAGTTCCCCTCTAGAGAGGATCAAGATCATATTCTTAAGTTCGGCATGTGCAGAGTACCCAAAACTAGTATCATCATGGAGTTTGACTGAGTGGAAACAAAAGGAGCCGCAGGGCATACCCTTGACTCAGGTGTGGGTCCGGTTCTCTGGTGCACCCCCCCAAGCCTATTAATAACTTTCTTGTGACATGGATCTTGGGATCACTCATCGGCAAGACCGAGAAGGTTGATATGTCATTCACTCGCGCGAATGGAGTAGCGCGTCTGCTTGTCAGTGTGGCGAACATTGAGTTTGTGCCAGACATGGTATGTTGGACGTATGCGGGAATCACTTATGACCTAGATGTGGAACTAGAGGACACTCCAGTAGGACAGCATGATGATGGCCCTAAGTACATGGACACAACTGAGGGTGATGGCTCTTCCGGAGGAAAGGATAAGGGCTCATAGGAGAAACCAAAGGAGTCACATAAAGGTCCTGAAACGCACATTGAGAAAAATACTAGCATGACCAAAGAGGGTACCAACGTGCTACCATCTCAGTCGTTGCGGTTTGATTCTTTTGGGGCGTTGTCTGCTCCTAGCAGGTTGTGGAACCGAAAGGTGGGCTCGACGGAGACAACCATGGAGGCCGGCTCTCTGGTTCACCAAGAACGGCCACTGGACTCCAACACAGAGGCAGTTCGGGGGCCAGTAGTGACCCCGGCGACGCCCACTTTGGGCATATCAGCCGACGCGGCTGTTTGTGCTTACGGGCAGGAGGCCCACGCACACTTCCGACTGACGGAGCCCCAAGCGGTGGTTGCTTCACATCTAGCAGGCGGGATGAACACGGAGAAATGGGAGGCGGTAAATATAGATCTCGAACATAATGATATATCTTTGAGTCCGGTTGTGAAATCCTTGAGTATGCAGGGTGGGACACTGGGGCAGGATGCGATATGTATGACTCCGATGAGACAGGAATGGCGAGCTACAGGCAGCGGCATCGGTGCGTGGGCATACCGGTCAGCTCGGTTCGGGTGGAAGACCTGATATGCCGAGGACAACCAGCTCGAAGCGTCGCCTGGAGGCGACGGCAGCACCCGGGTCAGCCACTTCCGTCGTTCAGGTACAACTGGCCCATGACGGTGACACGGGCTATTACTTTACCGGCTGGCTCCGGGAATTGCTTGACGCCGGGTAACGGCGGATGCTGATTTCCCGCGCTGAACCTTCGCAGGACAAGATCGTCGCTTTTGGAGGAATTGCCGATCCCAGGTCTGAGGGTAGACGGATGAGTAGCCGTCTTCATGAGCAGCTAGACGCTAAGGACTTGCAGCTTGGGCGAGCCATGCGAGCGGCCAAGCTTCATGACATTGAAGTCACTACAGGTATGTCAGTTAATACTGCCAATTCTATTTTGCAGTTTTCTGAGAAAGAGATTATACACAATGCAAACGAGTTGGGAGTTACGCTAGGGAGTAATGGTAAAGAAATTGCAAGATCCGCTAACGACTTGCTCGATCTTGAGGCAGAGCGAGCTGTGGATGTGATTAGGAACCTAGCGGCTGTTAAACCACTAAATGATTCAGAATTCGAAGCTTTAGGGGTCTTCAATAATCTTTGTGATGACCTACGATCCTCGCTGACACAGTCTAAGGAGGACGATGATATTCATTCTCGGGAGGGTATCATACCCATGGTAGCAGGGGGGCGGCTATACTCACTGAGCTTGGTTGTATGGACCGAGTTGATGAGTATAAGAAGCCTAAGCGAAATTGGAACCGGGAAATTTATCCGGCCTCGGCTTTGCGCAGGAGTGTTAGGATTAGGAATGCAAAGAAATTTCATGATGATAAATGAGAGGCATATTTTGAAATCTCATGTGACGCCACTTGGCGCGTTTTGAGCCGCCGCCAGATGGCGTGTTCTGGGCGTTTACTCCCAATTTTGTTTTTCTTTTATTTTTTCCCACGTGTTTTGGCTTATTAGCTGATTTTTTTTCCTGTTTTTTGTGCGTCATGGTTTTCCACCTGTCTTTCTTAGCTTATGCCCAAACTCAACGTCAACACTCCATACGCATCAATACAAGGTATTTCCGTCCTCATCTACATTATTTTATGTGAAATTAGGCATCATATCGTAACAACATAAGTGACAAATATATATACTTATTTTCTGGTAACCATCATGTCCAAGAGTAAAATAAGTTCAACAAGTGAAGGAAGTAAAATGCAAATAAATACAGATAAAGTCAGGGACCAAAAATTGGATGATACTAGATAAAGAAGGGCACCGACATGTACGTGATCGGGACGTCAAGCATATATACTAAATGGTGTGGTTCTGGGTTGTCATGTACACTAAAGTGGTAATGGCGAGGTATGGACATCGGAGAGAGACATGCCATTTCGCTCGGAGAGTTCCTCTTTACAGAAACATATGCTGAAGATGGAGGGCCCGACCTCCTACATTATGTAGTTTATAAATTCCAAAACCAGTAGACACACCACTGACCAGTGCGGTGGCTAAAATGTTTTATTTGTGAACCAATTGAATCTTTGAGCACCATTCATTGATATCATTGAAAATATACCAACATGTACTTCACTTAACGAACATAAAATACGTTCCAGTAAATTCAATGTTTTCTCGCACACTATGTTTGCGGTCGCTTCACAAGCCCTAACTCACAACTTGCTAGTATATGTGCTTGGCTTTGCTTGCCGTTACCTTTCATGTGCATAATCCACTTGCATGTATGGGTCTACTATCGATCATGTGGCCAAAAGGTGCCGGGGAGTGGATATGATGCATTGCGGGGGTGAGGGAGGCCTGCGGCGGACATGCAACTCCCCATCGGCAGAGTGGACCTGGAGATGTGGCATGACAACTGTTAAGCACGAGGGGGAGAGAAGAAAGAACTGATAGGATGAGAGGAAGATGATGAGGCTCAACATAATTTTGTAACAAATCTGAACGAGAACGGAGCGGGAGTTTGAACTGAATATACGGATACATGGGTACATGTGTATGAGTTATACAATCCCATACTCTTACCCTCTCTAACTGATTGGTTTTTTGATTTTCATATTTATATACGCATGTGTAATTTTGTTGTCCATCAGCCTTACCCAAATAGAGTTTTTAGGCACGAGGTACACGGGTACCCATTGCCATCACTAGTTAATCTCGCTAATATGTTGTTTCGTAGTCATAGAAAAACCAGATCCATAAATGTGAGTGGGATACTTTGGATATATCTAAGAAAAACTACAATCTCCAATAAGAGAGAGTGTAGTGTGGTTACCGACGCAGACGAAGGCGACGTTGGAGGCAGCAGAAGGCGCGGGCGACGATAACCATAAGGATGTGAGAGGTACCGACGGATGGCGAGGAAGAGGAAGTTCGAGGCGGGGACTAACGGCACCGACGATGGGGAAGAGTAGGTCGGTGACACCGTTCGAGGCGGTGGGCACGGTGGAGGACGCCACGACGGTGGTGATGGCAGCGAAGAGAGCGAGAGGGAGAATGGAGGTTGGGTGTGTCTGGATAAGGAGTAAGTGGCTGCGAGGGCGTGGGGTAAGTGGATGAGGTCGGAGATAACATGTGACGGGCGATAGTATCCACCCGTCATAGCTATATTTAGATGGCAGACGGCAGGTGGCAGAAATATTGTTGTGGCGGACAATAAGCTGTACGTGCCACTTCAAACTAATGACTGAACGTGGGTGGTCGAAACATAGCTATGGCGGGCGACGGCCATCATCCCGCCACTGATTGTCTGCGCATCAATGGAGGTCGGTTAGTCTGTGGCACCTCTAGTTTGTAGGCGAACGATCTACTTTTGGCATGCTTATTAATAATACAGTTTTTCCTTTGATAAAGCAAAATAGCCTACACATAGTTCTTAGACTGACAAGTGGGTCCAGCCAATGTGAAAATACATAGTGGAATGAAGCTACTCATCAAAATAATTGGAATACAATCTGAAAGCTAGGGTCCGAAGCAAGCAGGGTAGCAGGTGGATGGATTCTTCTGCTCCCGTAAACGTACACGTGAAGCTAGCTTATACGCTGCCTCGCTGGTTTGGTGCGTGCGTACGATCAGGATCCGGAAACGGTTTTCCTCCAAAACGTACGATCGAAACCCAGTCGGTCTCGGATCACGCGCCGACTCGGACCGCTACTTCTCCATCGAGCAGTGCTACCCAGAGTACAATACTATATAAGAGGCAGCCACCAGCTAGGATCTCTCCATCAAACCAAGCCATCAAGCTCCGGCGGTAATTAACCAACAGTCCACGAAACACCTACGCCAGATCGATCCAAGAGCCAGTCAAAGAAGCAGCGGATCGATATGGGGTGCAGCATGAGCCGCCCTCGTCAAGACCACCGTCACGCTGCTCATCCTCGTCATTCTCCTCATGCCCGGGGCCATTGCTGCTGCCGCCGCTAGCTTCGATGCTTCACGAAGCCAACAGCTGCCACTTCCGCGAGGGACGGTCCATGGGCCGGAGAGCGTCGCCTTCGACGGCAACGGCCAGGGCCCCTACAGCGGCGTCTCAGACGGACGTATCCTTAAATGGAACGGCGACAAGCTGGGATGGACTACCTACGCTTACGGACCAGGCTACGATAGCCAGACGTGCACGGCGTCCAAGTTCAGCCGGGAGACTGAGAATGCCAGGGAGAGCCGTTGTGGCCGTCCGCTCGGCCTACGGTTCAACGAGAAATCCGGAGACCTCTATGTGGCCGACGCGTACAAGGGACTCATGCGGGTTGCGCCGGGCGGCGGGGAGGCCACCGTGTTGGTCAACCACGTTGACGGTTTTCCTTTGCGCTTCACCAACGGTGTTGACGTCGATCAAGTCGCGGGTCGGGTTTACTTCACGGACAGCTCGATGAACTATCAAAGGTCACAACATGAGATGGTCACTCGCACAGGGGACTCGACAGGCCGCCTCATGAGCTACGACCCACATACATCCGATGTCACGGTACTCCAGGCGGGAATGACGTATCCAAATGGTGTCTCGCTCAGCGCCGACCGGACCCATCTCGTGGTCGCGTCTACTGGCCCATGCAAGCTGCTACGGCATTGGATCAACGGGGTCAATGCAGGCACATCCGAGCCTTTCGCCGATCTGCCGGGATATCCAGATAACGTGAGGCCCGACACGAAAGGGGGTTATTGGGTGGCGTTGCACCGCGAAAAGAATGAGTTGCCCTTTGGACGTGATAGTCATCGTCTCGCTGTCAAGGTCAGTAACGATGGAAAGATTGTCGAGGAGATGAGAGGGTCAAAGAAGGTGAGGCCGACCGAGATTATGGAGAGACCAAATGGCAAACTCTACTTGGGTTCGGTGGAGCTTCCTTACGTCAGTGTTGTTCAGCGCAAGTAGGGAACGCTAGATGATGCATAGGTCGCCGCCGCCAAGCAAGTACGCATACACCCAATCGATCTATCTTCCTTGTCTATGACCAACTTGCGTGGCCCTCAATTCAAAGCTAAGCACCTGCCAATTCATTCCTCGAGGACCTCCATCCTCCTTCTCCTTACTTCCGGCAAATAAAGTCCGTATTTTGAACATACCCACGCCACCATTCTCGGAGTAAGCCAAGCTTCAACTTCACACGTGGGAGCCCATCGCGGAAACTCGCCAGAGATCCAAACCTCTCTCAGGGCCATACGTACGTACGTCTCCCATCCCAATTGAGCTTCATTACGTCGGTGTTGTTAAGCGCAAGTAGAGAACAGTAGATGCACATAATGCCTTTTTGTTTATTGTTCTTACCACTGTGTAGTTTTACCAATTTGTTTTCCGGTTCACACGGCCTATTATTATCCTTATTTTTTCTCAACAAATCATCTCTTCTTTCCTCTATTTCAACATGTATAAAAGATAAATTCTATCATGTTCTTGTTAAGAAGCAAGCCGACAAAAACAATGTACAAAAGTAGCAGAAGACTCATAGATGCTCCTTGATCCGGTGTTTGTTGATGCTTCATGATCAGGAATTTGGCCTGCAACTTAGATGTTCTTGATTCCGTGCAATAAACCATTGATCAGCTGGATTTCGGTGTCATGTTATAACTTATAGAGGTGTGAAAAGATGCTATTGACAATGTTGTTAGAGTTAAACACGGTCGTGTGCTATGGATCCAAGTAGTACTCTAATTAGTCATCGGATAGGTTTTGCTATAGGGCTGGTTGGCTTCTATGTATACCTATGTAACCCTCGTTGTACCGTAACAACGAAAAGTTCAAAGCAATAAAGAGTATACCAGGCTCGATACGGGCCTGTAGCTATCATCAATTTGTTTTGTTCCGTAAGGTTTCGTTGAGGATGTTGTTCGATCTGCTTGAAGCTAGCCAGTCCAGGTCAAGTACACGTACGCAAGTCTACGATGAGACGGCGACATACGGCATGTGCATTGATTAAGAAATCAATTAAGCAGTCTGCTTGTGTGCTTCGGTGTTAGCCTTGCATGATACATACGTGTAGCTCCTGGTGAATCGATCTATGGATCAAAACCAACAATTGGTATATAGAGCCTCGACGATCTATGATCTACGATGACGGACAGTGACGCTGACTCGGTCAAATTCGGCAACAGCGGTTCCAAGACGAACAAGAATGGCAACAAGGTGAAGAAGGGCGGCAAGTCAACGACCAATCGCGGAGGAACGGGCGGCGCCAATGTCCGGGCGCATCGCAACATCCCCATCCAGTACCTGATGCTCACCGACGCCAACTATGGCGTGTGGGTGGTGAAGATAAAGATTATTCTCCGAACTCTTCGAGTGTGGCAGGCAATCACAGACAATGACGTCGACGAGGAGTGTGATGAAGGTGCCATGGCCGCCATAGCCCAATCCGTGCCGGATTCCATGCTGATTACATTGGCGGAGTTCGAAACGGCAGGAGAGGTGTGAAACGCACTCAAGGAGACGAGGATCGGAGAAGATCGGATCACCAAGGCTCGGGCACAAGTGCTGAAGCGCCAATTTCACAAGTTGCAGATGGAGGAACCTGAATCGGTGAATGACTATGCCATCCGTCTTACTACTTTGGTGGGAGAGATCCGCGTGCTTGGTGCAAAGCTCGAGGAGACCGAGATTGTGGAGAAATTTTTCAGTTCGGTGACTGACAAATTTACGTACATCACCGGCACGCTCGAGTAGCTTTACGACATCGACGACATGACCATAACGGAGGCGATCGGACGCCTGCGGACATGGGAAGAGAATGCTCGTGGCTGTCGGAACGGCAACGGAGGAGGTAGCGACCAACTCATGTACTCGCGCGCAGATTGGGAGTCCCCAAGTAGCAAAGGAAGACGTGATGGCAACGAAGGCTCAAGCAATGCAACACGTGGCGGACAAACCAAAGAAGGCAAAGGAAAAGTCAAGCCACAAGGTCGTGGCAAGGCGGACCGATCTAAAGGGAGGAAGCAACAGAACTTGGATATGTCCGAGGTCAAGTGCTATAACTGCAACGAGATGGGTCACTTTGCAAAGGATTGTCCGGAGCCTAACAAGCGGGAGATCAAGGCAAATTTGGCAAAGCAGGAAGACGAAGGTCCAGGTCTTCCGATGGCCGAAGTTTGTGATCTCGCTGAAACGGTGGTTGTGAAACCAAACCAGAAGGTGCTACTTCATGAGAAGAAAGTGACACCGAAGCTATCAGGGGATCACAACGTGTCGTGGTACCTCGACAGGTGCCAGTAACCACATGACGGGGTGCAAGCAGAAATTCCTCGAGCTAGAATATGATGTTGAAGGCTCGGTTAAGTTTGGTGATGGTTCAAATGTGGAGATTTGTGGGCAAGGATCTTTCCTCTTTGAGGGTCTGACAGGCAAACATCGCATACTCACCGGAATGTACTACATTCCACAGCTTCGCAACAACATCATCTCTATCGGGAAGCTTGACGAGAATGGATGCAAGGTGGATATCGGGAACAGAGTGATGAGGATCTTGGACAACCTCCAAAATGTGCTAGCCTGTGTTAATCGCACACGGAACGGGCTCTATATCCTCAACCTTGATCAATCTCAACTGGAGTGTTGGCTCGCCAAGAGTGACGATGATTCATGGTTATGGCATGCTAGATTTGGACATGTTAACTTCTACGCCTTGAAGATGATGTCAAAGATGGAGATGGTATCCGGGATGCCATTTATCAACCATGTTGATCGAGTATATGACGGGTGCTTGGTTGGAAAACAGCACCGTAGGTCATTCCCTGCTCAGTCTACCTATCGTGCAAGTGATGCACTCGAGCTGCTCCATGGTGATCTATGTGGCCCTATCACCCCAGCAACTCATGAAGGAAATAAGTACTTCTTCTTTGTGGTAGATGACAACTCGAGATATATGTGGGTCGTTCTCCTACGATCTAATGATGAGGCGTTTGAAGCATTCAAGAAGCTGAAGGCTGCAACGGAGATGGAACACAAGTTGAAGGTTCGTGCTCTACGGACAGATCACGGCGGGGAGTTTACGTTGAACAAGTTCAATGAGTAGTGCGAGAAGATTGGCATAAAAAGGTTCCTCGCGGTACCTTATACGCCGCAGCAAAATGGTGTTGTTGAAAGGCGCAATCGAACCGTCGTTGAAATGGCCAGGAGTTTATGCAAGAGCAAGAACCCGTCGGGGACTTTTTAGGGAGAAGCTCTCTCGACGGTGGTCTATCTTCTCAACCGGGCTGAAACGAAGGCGGTGATTGGCAAGACTCCGTATGAAGCAATTTACGGACGTCAGCCGAATGTGTCTCATCTACGGACGTTGGGGTGCGTGGCACATGTGAAGACGGCGGAGCCGCATCCCTCAAAGCTTGCCGACCGTAGCACCAAGATGGTGTTCATCGGATACGAGAGGAGTTCCGGTACCAAGGCATACCACTTCTTTGATCCACAAACCAAGCGTCTACAGATTTCACGCTACGTCATGTTTGAAGAAACAAAGCGTGGAATTGGAGCGCAGCAGCCAACGATGCTCCAAACGATAACATATTCACAGTTGAGTTTCCTGATGATGATGCAGGGGAACATGTCCAGGTGGTTGGCAAGACGCCCAACCAAGGTGACCACAATGGTGGTGATCACCATGGTGCTGACATCGATGACGACACGCAAGGGTCGCAAAGTGATAGCGACAACGACGTGCATGACACGGGCGGAGATCTCGGCAACGATATCAACAAAAAGGCGCATAGTGACAACGACAATCAAGATGATGATCACGGTCACGACGACTACGCCGACAATGCGGATGTCGATGACACGCCCGAGACTCAACCGTCTTTGTCAAAGTGCATCAACGCCGAGACAATTTGTGCCGCCTCCTTCGCAAGCCTCAACGGACTCCTCCAGGCCTCATCGCTAGAAGACCCTCAAGAAAGGCTACAAGTACACAAAGCCAGTTACACTCGAGTAATCTGGACTATGTCTGCTCGGAGTTGAGGAGTCGTCGAACTTCGTAGAGGCGAGCAAAAGTCCTAGATGGACGCACGCCATGGATGACGAGATGAAGGCGATTGAGAGCAATGGCACGTGGTCTTTGGTAACCCGAGGTCCAAACCAAAAGTCCATAGGTTTGAAGTGGGTTTACAAGTTAAAGAAGGACACGCAGGGCGCTATTGTGAAGTACAAAGCAAGACTCGTCGCGAAGGGCTACGTACAATGTCAAGGAGTTGACTACGATGAGGTATTTGTGTTTGGAGAAGTAGTAGTAAATCTAAATTTTCCCTACGACCACCAAGATCTAACTATGGAGAAACCAGCAACATGTAAGGAGAGATTGCATCTTCATACCTTTGAAGATCGCTAAGCGGAAGCGTTACAAGAACGCGGTTGGTGGAGTCGTACTCGTAGCGATTCAGATTGTGGTGGATTCCGATCTTAGCACCGAACAACAGCGCCTCCGCGTTCAACACACGTGCAGCCCAGTGATGTCTCCTACGCCTTGATCCAGCAAGGAGGAAGGAGAGATTGAGGGAGAGCTCTGGCAGCACGACGGCGTGGTGATGATGGAGCTGCGTGGTCTCCGGCAGGGCTTCGCCAAGCACTACGGAGAACAAGGAAGAGGAAGAGTAGGGCTGCGTCGAGAGAGAGAACTCGTGTGTGTGGCAGCCCCAAAGCCCTCCACTATATATAGGAGGAGGGGGAGGGAGGGCGTAGCCCTAGGGTTCCCACCCTAGGGGCTGTGGCCGGCCCTAGATTGGCCATCTGGCCGGCAGCCACAGAGGAAGAGGGGAGGGTGCCGCCCTAGGTGGGCCTGAGGCCCATCTGGGTCTAGGGTTTCCCCCTTTAATTCCCTCCTTTGTTGCGGCTTGGGCCAGGGTGGAGGTCGCACCAGCCCACTCTAGGGCTGGTCCCTCACACTCTCGGCCCATGCAGCCCTCTGGTGCCCGTGGCCCTACTTGGTGGACCCTCGGAACCCTTCCGGTGGTCCCGGTATGCTACCGGTGATGCCCGAAACTCTTCCGGTGACCAAAACCTCGGTTTCTATATATCAATGTTTACCTTCGGAGCATTCCAGAACTCCTCTTCACGTCCGTGATCTCATCCAAGACTCCGAAGAACCTTCGATAACCATGTACAACATTTCCCTATAATCCTAGCGTCATCGAACCTTAAGTGTGTAGACCCTATGGGTTCAGGAGGCTAGTAGATCGACATGACCGAGACACCTCTCCAGTCAATAACCAACAACGGGATCTGGATACCCATGTTGGCTCCCACATGCTCCACGATGATCTCATCGGATGAACCACGATGTCGGGGATTCAATCAATCCCGTATACAATTCCCTTTGTCTGCCGGTACGATACTTGCCCGAGATTCGATCGTCGGTATCCCTATACCTTGTTCAATCTTGTTACCGGCAAGTCTCTTTACTCGTTCCGTAATACATCATCCCGTGGCTAACTCCTTAGTCACATTGAGATCATTATGATGATGTCTTATCGAGTGGACCCAGAGATACCTTTCCGTCACACGGAGTGACAAATCCCAGTCTCGATTTGTGCCAACCCAACAGACACTTTCGAAGATATATACTCGTAGTGTACCTTTATAGCCACCCAGTTACGTTGTGACGTTTGGCACACCCAAAGTATTCCTACGGTATCCGAGAGTTGCACAATCTCATGGTCTAAGGAAACGATACTTGACACTGGAAAAGCTTTAGCAAACGAACTACACGATCTTGTGCTATGCTTAGGACTCGGTCTTGTCCATCACATCATTCTCCTAATGATGTGACCCGTTATCAATGTCATCCAATGTCCATGTTCATGAAACCGTGACCATCTATTGATAACGAGCTAGCCAACTAGAGGCTCACTAGGGACATGTTGTGGTCTATGTATTCACACATGCATTACAGTTTCAGGTTAATACAATTATAACATGAACAATAGACAATTATCGTTAACAAGGAAATGCAATAATAACATTTTATTATTGCCTCTAGGGTATATTTCCAACAATCTCCCACTTGCACTAGACTCAATAATCTAGTGACATTGTGATGAATCGAACACCCATAGAGTTCTGGTGTTGATCATGTTTCGCTTGTGAGAGAGGTTTAGTCAACGGATCTGCGACATTCAGATCCTTATGTACTTTACAAATATCTATATCTCCCTCCTGAATGTATTCATGGATGGAGTTGAAGTGGCGCTTGATGTGTCTTGTCTTCTTGTGAAACCTGGGCTCCTTGGCAAGGGCAATAGCTCCAGTGTTGTCACAGAATAGAGTCATCGGGCCCGACACATTGGGAATTACTCCTAGGTCGGTGATGAACTCCTTCATCTAGACTCCTTCCTTTGCTGCTTCCGAAGCAGCTATGTACTCCACGTCACATGTAGATGCTGCCACGACGCATTGCTTGATGCTGCACCAGCTGACTGCCCCTCCGTTCAAAATATACACGTATCCGGTTTGTGACTTCGAGTCATCCGGATCTGTATCGAAGCTAGCATCGACGTAACCCTTTACGACAAGCTCTTCGGCACCTCCATAAACGAGAAACATGTCCTTGGTACTTTTCAGGTACTTCAGGATATTCTTGACCGCTGTCCAGTGTTCCGCTCCGGGATCACTTTGGTACCTCCCTACCAAACTTATGGCAAGGTTCACATCAGGTCTGGTACACAGCATGGCATACATAATAGAGTCTATGGCTGAAGCATAGGGGATGACACTCATCTCTTCTCTATCCTTTGCCGTGGTCGGGCATTGAGTCGTACTCAATCTCACACCCTGTAACACAGGCAAGAACCCCTTCTTGGACTAATCCATATTGAACTTCTTGAATATCTTGTCAAGGTATTTGCTTTGTGAAAGACCTATGAGGCGTCTCGATCTATCTCTATAGATCTTGATGCCTAATATGTAAGAAGCTTCGCCAAGGTCCTTCATTGAAAAACACTTATTCAAGTAGGCCTTTATGCTTTCCAAAAGTTTTATATTATTTCCCATCAACAATATGTCATCCACATATAATATGAGAAATGCTACAGAGCTCCCACTCACTTTCTTGTAAATACAGGGTTCTCCATAAACCTGTATAAATCCAAATGCTTTAATCACCTCATTAAAGAGAATGTTCCAACTCCGAGATGCTTGCACCAGCCCATAGATGGAGCGTTGGAGCTTGCATACTTTGTTAGCATCTTTAGGGATGACAAAACCTTCCGGCTGCATCATATACAGGTCTTCCTTAAGGAATCCATTAAGGAATGTCGTTTTAACGTCCATTTTCCACATCTCATAATCATAAAATGTGTCATTTGCTAACATGATTCGGACAGACTTTAGCATCGCTACGGGTGAGAAAGTCTCATCGTAGTCAACTCCTTGAACTTGTCGAAAACCCTTAGCGACAAGTCGAGCCTTATAGACGGTCACATTACCATCCGCGTCAGTCTTCTTCTTAAAGAACCATTTATTTTCTATGGCTTGCATATCATCAGGCAAGTCCACAAAAGTCCATAATTTGTTCTCATACATGGATCCTATCTCGGATTTCATGGCTTCAAGCCATTTGTTGGAATCCGGGCCCGCCATCGCTTCTTCATAGTTTGAAGGTTCACCGTTGTCCAACAACATGATCTCTAGGACAGGGTTATTGTACCACTCTGGTGCGGAACGTGTGCTAGTGGACCTTCGATGTTCAATAGTAACTTGATCTGAAGTTTCATGATCATCATCATTAACTTCCTCTCCAGTCGGTGCAGGCTCCACAGAAACAACTTCCTGTGTTGTGCTACTTTCCAGTTCGAGTGGAGGTACAATTACCTCATCAAGTTCTATTTTCCTCCCACTTACTTCTTTCGAGAGAAACTCTTTCTCAAGAAAGGATCCATTCTTGGCAACAAAGACTTTGCCTTCGGATCTGAGGTAGAAGGTGTACCCAATAGTTTCTTTGGGGTATCCTATGAAGACGCACTTTTCCGCTTTGGGTTCGAGCTTCTCAGGTTGAAGTTTCTTCACATAAGCATCGCATCCCCAAACTTTTAGAAACGACAGCTTAGGTTTCTTTCCAAACCATAATTCATATAGTGTCGTCTCAACGGATTTAGACGGTGCCCTATTTAAAGTGAATCCGGCAGTCTCTAATGCATATCCCCAAAATGATAGCGGTAAGTCGGTAAGAGACATCATAGATCGCACCATATACAATAGAGTGTGATTACGACGTTCAGACACACCATTTCGCTAAGGTGTGCCAGGCGGCGTGAGTTGTGAAACAATTCCACGTTTCCTTAGGTGCGTGCCAAACTCGTGACTTAAATATTCTCCGCCACGATCAGATCGTAGGTTTATTTTCCTGTCATGTTGATTCTCTACCTCACTCTGAAATTCCTTGAACCTTTCAAAGGTTTCAGACTTGTGTTTCATTAAGTAGACATACCCATATCTGCTCAAGTCATCAGTGAGGGTGAGAACATAGCGGTAGCCACCGCGAGCCTCGATGCTCATTGGACCGCATACATCGGTATGTATTATTTCCAACAAGTCAGTTGCTCACTCCATTGTTCCGGAGAACGGAGTCTTGGTCATCTTGCCCATGAGGCATGGTTCGCACGTGTCAAATGATTCAAAATCAAGAGACTCCAAAAGTCCGTCAGCATGGAGTTTCTTCATGCGTTTGACACCAATATGACCAAGGAAGCAGTGTCACATGTAAGTGGGACTATCGTTATCAACTTTACACTTTTTGGTACTCGCACTATGAACATGTGTAACAGCACGTTCGAGATTCATCAAAAACAAACCATTGACCAGCGGGGCATGACCATAAAACATTTCTCTCATATAAATAGAACAACCATTATTCTCAGATTTAAACGAGTAGCCATCTCGAATCAAACGAGATTCAGATACAATGTGCATGCTCAAAGCTGGTACTAAATAACAATTATTGAGGTTTAAAACTAATCCTGAAGGTAGATGTAGAGGTAGCATGCCGACGACGATCACATTGACCTTGGAACCATTCCCGAGGCGCATCATCACCTCGTCCTTTGCCAGTCTCCGGTTATTCCATAGCTCCTGCTTGGAGTTACAAATGTGAGAAATTGCACCGGTGTCAAATACCCAGGAGCTACTATGAGCGTTGGTTAGGTACACATCAATAACAAGTATATCACATATACCTTTAACGTTGCCGGCCTTCTTATCCGCTAAGTACTTGGGGCAGTTCCGCTTCCAGTGACCGGTACCCTTGCAATAAAAGCACTCAGTCTCAGGCTTGGGTCCATGCTTGTTCTTCTTCCCGGCAACTTGCTTACCGGGCGCGGCAACAGCTTTCCCGTCCTTCTTGAAGTTCTTCTTACCCTTGCCTTTCTTGAAACTAGTGGTCTTATTCACCATCAACACTTGATGCTCCTTTTTGATCTCGACCTTCGCTGATTTCAGCATCGATACAACTCAAGAATGGACTTCTCCAAACCCTGCATGTTGTAGTTCATCACAAAGCTCCTGCACCTAGGTGGAAGCGACTAGAGGATTCTGTCAATGACCGAGTCATACGGGAGATTAACTCCCAGCTGAGTCAAACGGTTGTGCAACCAGACATTTTGAGTATGTGCTCACTAACAGAACTATTCTCCTCCATCTTACAGCTGAAGAACTTGTCGAAGACATCATATCTCTCGACCCGGGCAGGAGCTTGGAAAACCAGTTTCAGCTCTTGGAACATCTCATATGCTCCGTGTTGCTAAAAACACTTTTGGAGCCCCGGTTCTAAACTGTAAAGCATGCCGCACTGAACAAGGGAGTAATCATCGCAGCGTGACTGCCAAGCGTTCATAACGTCTTGATCTGCCGGGAAAATGGCTGTGTCACCTAGCGGTGCATCAAGGACATACAATCTTTTGGAAGCTATGAGGATGATCCTCAAGCCCTGGACCCAGTCCGCATAGTTGCTTCCATCATCTTTCAGGTTGGTTTTCTCTAGGAACGCGTTGAAGTTGAGGGTGACATTAGCGTTGGTCATTGGATCTACAATATAGATTGTAAACAAAATTTTAGACTAAGTTCATGATAATTAAGTTCACATAATCAAATTATTTAATGAACTCCCACTTATATAGACATCTCTCTAGTCTTCCCAGTGATACATGATCCATGTCAACTAGCCCGTGTCCGATCATCACGTGAGACGGACTAGTCATCCATGGTGAACATCTCCATGTTGATCGCATCTACTATACGACTCATGTTCGACCTTTCGTTCTTCTGTGTTCCGAGGCCATGTATGTACATGCTAGGCTCGTCCAGTCAATCTAAGTGTTTCGTGTGTGTAAATCTGGCTTACACTCATTGAATGCGAACGTTAGAACCTCTCACACCCGATCATCACGTGGTGCTTCGGAACAACGATCCTTAGCAACGGTGCACAGTTAGGGTGAACACATTTCTTTAATTTTTGTTGAGAGATCATCTTATTTACTACCGTTGTTCTAAGAAAATAAGATGTACACATGATAAACATCACATGCAATCAATATAGTGACATGATATGGCCAATATCATCTTGCTCCTTTGATCTCCATCTTCGGGGCACCATGATCATCATTGTCACCGGCACGACACCATGATCTCCATCATCATGATCTCCATCATCGTGTCTTCATGAAGTTGTCTCGCCAAATATTACTTCTACTACTATGGCTAACGATTAGCAATAAAGTAAAGTAATTATATGGCGTTTATGATTGACACGGATGTCATACAATAAAATAAGACAACTCCTATGGCTCCTGCCGGTTGTCATACTCATCGACATGCAAGTCGTGAATCCTATTACAAGAACATGATTAATCTCATACATCACAATGCAGCACATCACATCCTTTAGCCATATCACATCACAAGGCATATGCTACAAAAACAAGTTAGACGTCCTCTAATTTGTAGCTGCAAGTTTTTACGTGGCTGCTATAGGTTTCTAGCACGAACGTTTCTTACCTACGCCAAAACCACAACGTGATATGCCAATTGCTATTTACCCTTCATAAGGACCCTTTTCATCGAATCCAATCCGACTAAGGTGGGAGAGACAGATACCCGCTAGCCACCTTATGCAACAAGTGCATGTCAGGCGGTGGAACCGGTCTCACGTATGCGTACGTTAAAGTTGATCCGGGCCGCTTCATCCCACAATACCATCGAATCAAGATAAGACTAGTAACGGCAAGCAAATTAACAAGATCGACGCCCACAACAACTTGTGTTCTACTCATGGATAGATTCTACTCATAGACCTAGCTTATGATGCCACTGTTGGGAGACGTAGTAGTAAATCAAAATTTTCCCTACGACCACCAAGATCTAACTATGGAGAAACCAGCAACATGTAAGGAGAGATTGCATCTTCATACCTTTGAAGATCACTAAGCGGAAGCGTTACAAGAACGCGGTTGGTGGAGTCATACTCGCAGCGACTCAGATCGCGGTGCATTCCGACCTTAGCGCCGAACAACGGCGCCTCCGCGTTCAACACACGTGCACCCCGGTGACATCTCCTACGCCTTGATCAAGCAAGGAGGAAGGAGAGGTTGATGGAGAGCTCCGGCAGCATGACAGCATGGTGACGGTGGAGCTGAGTGGTCTCCGGCAAGGCTTTGCCAAGCACTACGGAGAACGAGGAAGAGGAAGGGTAGGGCTGCGCCGAGAGAGAGAGAACTAGTGTGTGTGGAAGCCCCAAAGCCCTCCACTATATATAGGAGGAGGGGGAGGAAGGGCGCAGCCCTAGGGTTCCCACCCTAGGGGCTGCAGCCGGCCCTAGATTGGCCATCTGGCCGACGGCCAGAGAGGGAGAGGGGAGGGCGCCGCCCTAGGTGGGCCTTAGGCCCATCTGGGTCTAGGGTATCCCCCCTTTCCCTCCTTTGTTGCGCCTTGGGCCAGGGTGGAGGTCGCACCAGCCCACCCTGGGGCTGGTCCCTCCCACTCTCGGCCCACGCAGCCCTCTGGTGCCCGTGGACCCACTTGCTGGACCCTCGCAACCCTTCAGGTGGTCCCGGTACGCTACCTGTGATGCCTGAAACTCTTCCGGTGACCAAAACCTCACTTCCTATATATCAATCTTTACCTCCGGACCATTCCGAAACTCCTCTTGACATCCAGGATCTCATCTGGGACTCCGAACAACCTTTGGTAACCACGTACAACATTTCCCTATAACCCTAGCGTCATCGAACCTTAAGTGTGTAGCCCCTACGGGTTCGGGAGGCACGTAGACATGACCGAGACACCTCTCCGGTCAATAACCAACAGCGGGATCTGGATACCCATGTTGGCTCCTGCATGCTCCATGATGATCTCATCGGATGAACCACGATGTCGGGGATTCAATCAATCCCATATATAATTCCCTTTGTCTACTAGCCTCGGAGACATGGCGACCCGCGGCCGATCTTCGGTCTCGCCGGCGTGCAGCCCGGTGGAGGGCAAAAACAAGGTTCGAGATGTGTTGTCAGCCGACACCGGAGACCTCGACCTCAACATCCCCAACATCGCTGGCGGTGATCGGATCTGTCATGGAGGTCCTCTCACATCCGCAGCAGGAAGGCGTTGGGGACAAGATCCCATTGGATCCAAATCGATCACGCATCGACCCGGCTAGGTGGAAGATCTAGTTCACCGCGGCAAGATCTAGCTTCGGCTGGAAAGAGGGATCTTTACTCTCTCATGCATCTTCGCGGTGGAAGACGGTGTTGGATGGTGATGATGACATTCTAGCCGGACGTCACCTGGGAGAGGAAGAGATTCTAGCCGAAGGTATGTTGTAAAAGATTGATATTTACAATATCTGAATTGTTTGTTTGATGCAGCAGGAGATTTCCATGGAGAGGCCAATAGACGTGATTGATCTAGCGCCGGTGAGGGATGAGATGCAAGCTGGTTTGAGCATACGTGAGGGTGAGAGGTGCCGCCAGAGGCACTCTGGTAGCAGATTCTGGACGCTTGCAGACAAGTCAGATGAGTTTGACGACGAAGAAGGATCTGTTAGTGAAGTTTCCGCACCGCCAGTCCCATCACCAACTCCTTCGGATTGCATGTGTGAGTCTATCGGAGCAGGTTATTTCGAAGAGGAGGTCGGTATGTTCATTGACAGAATTGTTCCTCAGGAAGATCAAGCATGGTCGAGCTTGGCAAGGCCGATGGGGTCGAGGTCCTCCGGCGTGTTGTTCATCGCCGGATGGCACCGTCTGCTATCTGCCCATGGAGAGGGCCTCTTCCCAAGGTGACACTACCATCTCTCACATTGGGCGATTTCTTAGGATCATGGAAGGTCGTAGATCGACGTTGCAAGAAGCAACAGCAGGCGGTAGCGCGAGCGCCGGCGCCGGCGCCGGTGACCGACCAGGGAGGAATTAGCGATGCAAGAGCGGTTCGTTTTAAATCACTACTAGGGCTTGATGGGCCTAGAGTAGTCGATCGGGGCCGGGACGCAGCTGAACCTGGGTTTGTGGCCCAGGGTGCGTTCCGAACCCACAAGTCTGAATACGAGTCCAAGACGGACGGGCAGGTACAGGACCCTATCGATACAACACATCCGGTGCTCAAGATCGCTAGGGTTCGCGGTAGAGCAAGGCCAGGCTTCCCGGGTATTGGTCGCAGCCGCGCGCCTGTCATCCATCTGTCGGCTGCTATCGTAGGTCCGGACGTGCGTCGTTTCGCCGGGATTGCGGGTCACGGCTCCGGGCCGCCTCTACCGCGAAAACATGCGGCTTCTCATCAAGGTGGTCTGCCGGCGGGTCTTGATCGTGGAGGTCATCCGGCTGGGGCGAACCAGGGAGACAGTCGGGGATGGTATGTAGGAATTGATCGGAGACTTCCACCCCATGGCCAATGAGGGGACGACGGCTACGATGTTTACGGAGACGGGCAGCACCGTGGGTCTTCCTCCACGGGAGGGGGCGCGACTACAGCTGGCAGTTAGAGGGTGGTGCTGCAAGAGATTTTCAGGGTCCTCCTGGTGGCTTTGTTAAAGGACCGGCTGGTCCGAACCAGCGCCAATGCTGACACAACTACCAGAACTACCAGGGAGGACGGGGAGGTGGAAGACGGCCACTACCCCCTCGACATCATCCGGAGACGTCTCATAACGATGGGGCAAAACCATCGGCGACAGCGAATGCAGAGAGAGGAACACCCCAGATGACGCTTTCAGAGAAGGCAATGGAGACCGTTACTGCTCTGGCTTCGGTGAAGGTCCCCGTGGCTAAGCAACCTGCACCTAAGTCGCATGATTCCTCCTCCGACAAAGGTTCTCAGAAATCATAGGGAGAGAAGAGTACTAAATGGGCACGTAAAAAGGAGAAACTAACTTGTTTTCACTGCGATGAACCGGGGCACTTTGTGGCTGAATGCACGATGGAGCTATGTGAGCTCTGTCTTAAACCAAAGCATGTGGCTGGTCAGTGTCCACTTTTGCTTGTACCAAAGCCGATGGTCACCATTTATGGGGTTTGTTGCTCGGAACTGGTGTTCTTTGAATCCCCTGAGGTTGAGCAATATTCGCATACCCACGATGTTTCTTTCCCGGGCATCATTAAGATAACTAATGGCACTATGACTGAGGCACAGATTGGGCAGATGATGAGAGAATTTGCTCTAGGGAAGTTCGATTGGCATGTTGTAAGAATTGAGGGGCAAACGTACAAGTTGGAGTTCCCCTCTAGAGAGGATCAAGATCATATTCTTAAGTTCGGCATGTGCAGAGTACCCAAAACTAGTATCATCATGGAGTTTGATGAGTGGAAACAAAAGGAGCCGCAGGGCATACCCTTGACTCAGGTGTGGGTCCGGTTCTCTGGTGCACCCCCCCAAGCCTATTAATAACTTTCTTGTGACATGGATCTTGGGATCACTCATCGGCAAGACCGAGAAGGTTGATATGTCATTCACTCGCGCGAATGGAGTAGCGCGTCTGCTTGTCAGTGTGGCGAACATTGAGTTTGTGCCAGACATGGTATGTTGGACGTATGCGGGAATCACTTATGACCTAGATGTGGAACTAGAGGACACTCCAGTAGGACAGCATGATGATGGCCCTAAGTACATGGACACAACTGAGGGTGATGGCTCTTCCGGAGGAAAGGATAAGGGCTCATAGGAGAAACCAAAGGAGTCACATAAAGGTCCTGAAACGCACATTGAGAAAAATACTAGCATGACCAAAGAGGGTACCAACGTGCTACCATCTCAGTCGTTGCGGTTTGATTCTTTTGGGGCGTTGTCTGCTCCTAGCAGGTTGTGGAACCGAAAGGTGGGCTCGACGGAGACAACCATGGAGGCCGGCTCTCTGGTTCACCAAGAACGGCCACTGGACTCCAACACAGAGGCAGTTCGGGGGCCAGTAGTGACCCCGGCGACGCCCACTTTGGGCATATCAGCCGACGCGGCTGTTTGTGCTTACGGGCAGGAGGCCCACGCACACTTCCGACTGACGGAGCCCCAAGCGGTGGTTGCTTCACATCTAGCAGGCGGGATGAACACGGAGAAATGGGAGGCGGTAAATATAGATCTCGAACATAATGATATATCTTTGAGTCCGGTTGTGAAATCCTTGAGTATGCAGGGTGGGACACTGGGGCAGGATGCGATATGTATGACTCCGATGAGACAGGATGGCGAGCTACAGGCAGCGGCATCGGTGCGTGGGCATACCGGTCAGCTCGGTTCGGGTGGAAGACCTGATATGCCGAGGACAACCAGCTCGAAGCGTCGCCTGGAGGCGACGGCAGCACCCGGGTCAGCCACTTCCGTCGTTCAGGTACAACGGCCCATGACGGTGACACGGGCTATTACTTTACCGGCTGGCTCCGGGAATTGCTTGACGCCGGGTAACGGCGGATGCTGATTTCCCGCGTGAACCTTCGCAGGACAAGATCGTCGCTTTTGGAGGAATTGCCGATCCCAGGTCTGAGGGTAGACGGATGAGTAGCCGTCTTCATGAGCAGCTAGACGCTAAGGACTTGCAGCTTGGGCGAGCCATGCGAGCGGCCAAGCTTCATGACATTGAAGTCACTACAGGTATGTCAGTTAATACTGCCAATTCTATTTTGCAGTTTTCTGAGAAAGAGATTATACACAATGCAAACGAGTTGGGAGTTACGCTAGGGAGTAATGGTAAAGAAATTGCAAGATCCGCTAACGACTTGCTCGATCTTGAGGCAGAGCGAGCTGTGGATGTGATTAGGAACCTAGCGGCTGTTAAACCACTAAATGATTCAGAATTCGAAGCTTTAGGGGTCTTCAATAATCTTTGTGATGACCTACGATCCTCGCTGACACAGTCTAAGGAGGACGATGATATTCATTCTCGGGAGGGTATCATACCCATGGTAGCAGGGGGGCGGCTATACTCACTGAGCTTGGTTGTATGGACCGAGTTGATGAGTATAAGAAGCCTAAGCGAAATTGGAACCGGGAAATTTATCCGGCCTCGGCTTTGCGCAGGAGTGTTAGGATTAGGAATGCAAAGAAATTTCATGATGATAAATGAGAGGCATATTTTGAAATCTCATGTGACGCCACTTGGCGCGTTTTGAGCCGCCGCCAGATGGCGTGTTCTGGGCGTTTACTCCCAATTTTGTTTTTCTTTTATTTTGTCCCACGTGTTTTGGCTTATTAGCTGATTTTTTTCCTGTTTTTTGTGCGTCATGGTTTTCCACCTGTCTTTCTTAGCTTATGCCCAAACTCAACGTCAACACTCCATACGCATCAATACAAGGTATTTCCGTCCTCATCTACATTATTTTATGTGAAATTAGGCATCATATCGTAACAACATAAGTGACAAATATATATACTTATTTTCTGGTAACCATCATGTCCAAGAGTAAAATAAGTTCAACAAGTGAAGGAAGTAAAATGCAAATAAATACAGATAAAGTCAGGGACCAAAAATTGGATGATACTAGATAAAGAAGGGCACCGACATGTACGTGATCGGGACGTCAAGCATATATACTAAATGGTGTGGTTCTGGGTTGTCATGTACACTAAAGTGGTAATGGCGAGGTATGGACATCGGAGAGAGACATGCCATTTCGCTCGGAGAGTTCCTCTTTACAGAAACATATGCTGAAGATGGAGGGCCCGACCTCCTACATTATGTAGTTTATAAATTCCAAAACCAGTAGACACACCACTGACCAGTGCGGTGGCTAAAATGTTTTATTTGTGAACCAATTGAATCTTTGAGCACCATTCATTGATATCATTGAAAATATACCAACATGTACTTCACTTAACGAACATAAAATACGTTCCAGTAAATTCAATGTTTTCTCGCACACTATGTTTGCGGTCGCTTCACAAGCCCTAACTCACAACTTGCTAGTATATGTGCTTGGCTTTGCTTGCCGTTACCTTTCATGTGCATAATCCACTTGCATGTATGGGTCTACTATCGATCATGTGGCCAAAAGGTGCCGGGGAGTGGATATGGTGCATTGCGGGGGTGAGGGAGGCCTGCGGCGGACATGCAACTCCCCATCGGCAGAGTGGACCTGGAGATGTGGCATGACAACTGTTAAGCACGAGGGGGAGAGAAGAAAGAACTGATAGGATGAGAGGAAGATGATGAGGCTCAACATAATTTTGTAACAAATCTGAACGAGAACGGAGCGGGAGTTTGAACTGAATATACGGATACATGGTACATGTGTATGAGTTATACAATCCCATACTCTTACCCTCTCTACCTGATTGGTTTTTTGATTTTCATATTTATATACGCATGTGTAATTTTGTTGTCCATCAGCCTTACCCAAATAGAGTTTTTAGGCACGAGGTACACGGGTACCCATTGCCATCACTAGTTAATCTCGCTAATATGTTGTTTCGTAGTCATAGAAAAACCAGATCCATAAATGTGAGTGGGATACTTTGGATATATCTAAGAAAAACTACAATCTCCAATAAGAGAGAGTGTAGTGTGGTTACCGACGCAGACGAAGGCGACGTTGGAGGCAGCAGAAGGCGCGGGCGACGATAACCATAAGGATGTGAGAGGTACCGACGGATGGCGAGGAAGAGGAAGTTCGAGGCGGGGACTAACGGCACCGACGATGGGGAAGAGTAGGTCGGTGACACCGTTCGAGGCGGTGGGCACGGTGGAGGACGCCACGACGGTGGTGATGGCAGCGAAGAGAGCGAGAGGGAGAATGGAGGTTGGGTGTGTCTGGATAAGGAGTAAGTGGCTGCGAGGGCGTGGGGTAAGTGGATGAGGTCGGAGATAACTGTGACGGGCGATAGTATCCACCCGTCATAGCTATATTTAGATGGCAGACGGCAGGTGGCAGAAATATTGTTGTGGCGGACAATAAGCTGTACGTGCCACTTCAAACTAATGACTGAACGTGGGTGGTCGAAACATAGCTATGGCGGGCGACGGCCATCACCCGCCACTGATTGTCTGCGCATCAATGGAGGTCGGTTAGTCTGTGGCACCTCTAGTTTGTAGGCGAACGATCTACTTTTGGCATGCTTATTAATAATACAGTTTTTCCTTTGATAAAGCAAAATAGCCTACACATAGTTCTTAGACTGACAAGTGGGTCCAGCCAATGTGAAAATACATAGTGGAATGAAGCTACTCATCAAAATAATTGGAATACAATCTGAAAGCTAGGGTCCGAAGCAAGCAGGGTAGCAGGTGGATGGATTCTTCTGCTCCCGTAAACGTACACGTGAAGCTAGCTTATACGCTGCCTCGCTGGTTTGGTGCGTGCGTACGATCAGGATCCGGAAACGGTTTTCCTCCAAAACGTACGATCGAAACCCAGTCGGTCTCGGATCACGCGCCGACTCGGACCGCTACTTCTCCATCGAGCAGTGCTACCCAGAGTACAATACTATATAAGAGGCAGCCACCAGCTAGGATCTCTCCATCAAACCAAGCCATCAAGCTCCGGCGGTAATTAACCAACAGTCCACGAAACACCTACGCCAGATCGATCCAAGAGCCAGTCAAAGAAGCAGCGGATCGATATGGGGTGCAGCATGAGCCGCCCCGTCAAGACCACCGTCACGCTGCTCATCCTCGTCATTCTCCTCATGCCCGGGGCCATTGCTGCTGCCGCCGCTAGCTTCGATGCTTCACGAAGCCAACAGCTGCCACTTCCGCGAGGGACGGTCCATGGGCCGGAGAGCGTCGCCTTCGACGGCAACGGCCAGGGCCCCTACAGCGGCGTCTCAGACGGACGTATCCTTAAATGGAACGGCGACAAGCTGGGATGGACTACCTACGCTTACGGACCAGGCTACGATAGCCAGACGTGCACGGCGTCCAAGTTCAGCCGGGAGACTGAGAATGCCAGGGAGAGCCGTTGTGGCCGTCCGCTCGGCCTACGGTTCAACGAGAAATCCGGAGACCTCTATGTGGCCGACGCGTACAAGGGACTCATGCGGGTTGCGCCGGGCGGCGGGGAGGCCACCGTGTTGGTCAACCACGTTGACGGTTTTCCTTTGCGCTTCACCAACGGTGTTGACGTCGATCAAGTCGCGGGTCGGGTTTACTTCACGGACAGCTCGATGAACTATCAAAGGTCACAACATGAGATGGTCACTCGCACAGGGGACTCGACAGGCCGCCTCATGAGCTACGACCCACATACATCCGATGTCACGGTACTCCAGGCGGGAATGACGTATCCAAATGGTGTCTCGCTCAGCGCCGACCGGACCCAACTCGTGGTCGCGTCTACTGGCCCATGCAAGCTGCTACGGCATTGGATCAACGGGGTCAATGCAGGCACATCCGAGCCTTTCGCCGATCTGTCGGGATATCCAGATAACGTGAGGCCCGACACGAAAGGGGGTTATTGGGTGGCGTTGCACCGCGAAAAGAATGAGTTGCCCTTTGGACGTGATAGTCATCGTCTCGCTGTCAGGGTCAGTAACGATGGAAAGATTGTCGAGGAGATGAGAGGGTCAAAGAAGGTGAGGCCGACCGAGATTATGGAAAGACCAAATGGCAAACTCTACTTGGGTTCGGTGGAGCTTCCTTACGTCAGTGTTGTTCAGCGCAAGTAGGGAACGCTAGATGATGCATAGGATGCCTTTTTTTTCTTGGTCTTGCAAATAAATGTAATTTTTGAATTGTTTTACTCTTCGGATAACCTATTGTACTACACATTTTTTTGTTAGCAAATCATTGTATGTTCTTTCCTTCATAGTAACGTGTTTTAAAGCTAAATCTGCATGCTATAGTTGGTGACCGAGCACTATAGTTGGTGATCGAGCACGGATGCATGCATGCATTCGTGGATTGTTTCCTTCACGTAAAACTGCAAAATCCGTGCGTACAAGCTCCAGTCTTCCATTACCAAGCTCCGATGTCGTCCATATGCGCCAATCGAGTCGCCGGAGCTCCCACTATTTTTCTTCTTGCCTAACCAATGTTAACGTACAAATGAGGAGAGGAGCACGTCGAGTTTCCGCACACCCCATCAACGTTTCCTCCTTCCAATTCGCCCGTCGCCGCCGCCAAGCAAGTACGCATACACCCAATCGATCTATCTTCCTTGTCTATGACCAACTTGCGTGGCCCTCAATTCAAAGCTAAGCACCTGCCAATTCATTCCTCGAGGACCTCCATCCTCCTTCTCCTTACTTCCGGCAAATAAAGTCCGTATTTTGAACATACCCACGCCACCATTCTCGGAGTAAGCCAAGCTTCAACTTCACACGTGGGAGCCCATCGCGGAAACTCGCCAGAGATCCAAACCTCTCTCAGGGCCATACGTACGTACGTCTCCCATCCCAATTGAGCTTCATTACGTCGGTGTTGTTAAGCGCAAGTAGAGAACAGTAGATGCACATAATGCCTTTTTGTTTATTGTTCTTACCACTGTGTAGTTTTACCAATTTGTTTTCCGGTTCACACGGCCTATTATTATCCTTATTTTTTCTCAACAAATCATCTCTTCTTTCCTCTATTTCAACATGTATAAAAGATAAATTCTATCATGTTCTTGTTAAGAAGCAAGCCGACAAAAACAATGTACAAAAGTAGCAGAAGACTCATAGATGCTCCTTGATCCGGTGTTTGTTGATGCTTCATGATCAGGAATTTGGCCTGCAACTTAGATGTTCTTGATTCCGTGCAATAAACCATTGATCAGCTGGATTTCGGTGTCATGTTATAACTTATAGAGGTGTGAAAAGATGCTATTGACAATGTTGTTAGAGTTAAACACGGTCGTGTGCTATGGATCCAAGTAGTACTCTAATTAGTCATCGGATAGGTTTTGCTATAGGGCTGGTTGGCTTCTATGTATACCTATGTAACCCTCGTTGTACCGTAACAACGAAAAGTTCAAAGCAATAAAGAGTATACCAGGCTCGATACGGGCCTGTAGCTATCATCGATTTGTTTTGTTCCGTAAGGTTTCGTTGAGGATGTTGTTCGATCTGCTTGAAGCTAGCCAGTCCAGGTCAAGTACACGTACGCAAGTCTACGATGAGACGGCGAGATGCGGCATATGCATTGATTAAGAAATCAATTAAGCAGTCTGCTTGTGTGCTTCGGTGTTAGCCTTGCACGATACATACGTGTAGCTCCTGGTGAATCGATCTATGGATCAAAACCAACAATTGGTATATAGAGCCTCGACGATTTATGATCTACGATGACGGACAGTGACGCTGACTCGGTCAAATTCGGCAACAGCGGTTCCAAGACGAACAAGAATGGCAACAAGGTGAAGAAGGGCGGCAAGTCAACGACCAATCGCGGAGGAACGGGCGGCGCCAATGTCCGGGCGCATCGCAACATCCCCATCCAGTACCTGATGCTCACCGACGCCAACTATGGCGTGTGGGTGGTGAAGATAAAGATTATTCTCCGAACTCTTCGAGTGTGGCAGGCAATCACAGACAATGACGTCGACGAGGAGTGTGATGAAGGTGCCATGGCCGCCATAGCCCAATCCGTGCCGGATTCCGTGCTGATTACATTGGCGGAGTTCGAGACGGCAGGAGAGGTGTGAAACGCACTCAAGGAGACGAGGATCGGAGAAGATCGGATCACCAAGGCTCGGGCACAAGTGCTGAAGCGCCAATTTCACAAGTTGCAGATGGAGGAAACTGAATCGGTGAATGACTATGCCATGCGTCTTACTACTTTGGTGGGAGAGATCCGCGTGCTTGGTGCAAAGCTCGAGGAGACCGAGATTGTGGAGAAATTTTTCAGTTCGGTGACTGACAAATTTACGTACATCACCGGCACGCTCGAGCAGCTTTACGACATCGACGACATGACCATAACGGAGGCGATCGGACGCCTGCGGACATGGGAAGAGAATGCTCGTGGCTGTCGGAACGGCAACGGAGGAGGTAGCGACCAACTCATGTACTCGCGCGCAGATTGGGAGTCCCCAAGTAGCAAAGGAAGACGTGATGGCAACGAAGGCTCAAGCAATGCAACACGTGGCGGACAAACCAAAGAAGGCAAAGGAAAAGTCAAGCCACAAGGTCGTGGCAAGGCGGACCGATCTAAAGGGAGGAAGCAACAGAACTTGGATATGTCCGAGGTCAAGTGCTATAACTGCAACGAGATGGGTCACTTTGCAAAGGATTGTCCGGAGCCTAACAAGCGGGAGATCAAGGCAAATTTGGCAAAGCAGGAAGACGAAGGTCCAGGTCTTCCGATGGCCGAAGTTTGTGATCTCGCTGAAACGGTGGTTGTGAAACCAAACCAGAAGGTGCTACTTCATGAGAAGAAAGTGACACCAAAGCTATCAGGGGATCACAACGTGTCGTGGTACCTCGACAGGTGCCAGTAACCACATGACGGGGTGCAAGCAGAAATTCCTCGAGCTAGAATATGATGTTGAAGGCTCGGTCAAGTTTGGTGATGGTTCAAATGTGGAGATTTGTGGGCAAGGATCTTTCCTCTTTGAGGGTCTGACAGGCAAACATCGCATACTCACCGGAATGTACTACATTCCACAGCTTCGCAACAACATCATCTCTATCGGGAAGCTTGACGAGAATGGATGCAAGGTGGATATCGGGAACAGAGTGATGAGGATCTTGGACAACCTCCAAAATGTGCTAGCCTGTGTTAATCGCACACGGAACGGGCTCTATATCCTCAACCTTGATCAATCTCAACTGGAGTGTTGGCTCGCCAAGAGTGATGATGATTCATGGTTATGGCATGCTAGATTTGGACATGTTAACTTCTACGCCTTGAAGATGATGTCAAAGATGGAGATGGTATCCGGGATGCCATTTATCAACCATGTTGATCGAGTATATGACGGGTGCTTGGTTGGAAAACAGCACCGTAGGTCATTCCCTGCTCAGTCTACCTATCGTGCAAGTGATGCACTCGAGCTGCTCCATGGTGATCTATGTGGCCCTATCACCCCAGCAACTCATGGAGGAAATAAGTACTTCTTCCTTGTGGTAGATGACAACTCGAGATATATGTGGGTCGTTCTCCTACGATCTAATGATGAGGCGTTTGAAGCGTTCAAGAAGCTGAAGGCTGCAACGGAGATGGAACACAAGTTGAAGGTTCGTGCTCTACGGACAGATCACGGCGGGGAGTTTACGTTGAACAAGTTCAATGAGTAGTGCGAGAAGATTGGCATAAAAAGGTTCCTCGCGGTACCTTATACGCCGCAGCAAAATGGTGTTGTTGAAAGGCGCAATCGACCGGTCGTTGAAATGGCCAGGAGTTTATGCAAGAGCAAGAACCTGTCGGGGACTTTTTAGGGAGAAGCTCTCTCGACGGCGGTCTATCTTCTCAACCGGGCTGAAACGAAGGCGGTGATTGGCAAGACTCCGTATGAAGCAATTTACGGACGTCAACCGAATGTGTCTCATCTACGGACGTTGGGGTGCGTGGCACATGTGAAGACGGCGGAGCCGCATCCCTCAAAGCTTGCCGACCGTAGCACCAAGATGGTGTTCATCGGATACGAGAGGAGTTCCGGTACCAAGGCATACCACTTCTTTGATCCACAAACCAAGCGTCTACAGATTTCACGCTACGTCATGTTTGAAGAAACAAAGCGTGGAATTGGAGCGCAGCAACCAACGATGCTCCAAACGATAACATATTCACAGTTGAGTTTCCTGATGATGATGCAGGGGAACATGTCCAGGTGGTTGGCAAGACACCCAACCAAGGTGACCACAATGGTGGTGATCACCATGGTGCTGACATCGATGACGACACGCAAGGGTCGCAAAGTGATAGTGACAACGACGTGCATGACACGGGCGGAGATCTCGGCAACGATATCAACAAAAAGGCGCATAGTGACAACGACAATCAAGATGATGATCACGGTCACGACGACTACGCCGACAATGCGGATGTCGATGACACGCCCGAGACTCAACCGTCTTTCTCAAAGTGCATCAACGCCGAGACAATTTGTGCCGCCTCCTTCGCAAGCCTCAACGGACTCCTCCAGGCCTCATCGCTAGAAGACCCTCAAGAAAGGCTACAAGTACACAAAGCCAGTTACACTCGAGTAATCTGGACTATGTCTGCTCGGAGTTGAGGAGTCGTCGAACTTCGTAGAGGCGAGCAAAAGTCCTAGATGGACGCACGCCATGGATGACGAGATGAAGGCGATTGAGAGAAATGGCACGTGGTCTTTGGTAACCCGAGGTCCAAACCAAAAGTCCATAGGTTTGAATTGGGTTTACAAGTTAAAGAAGGACACGCAGGGCGCTATTGTGAAGTACAAAGCAAGACTCGTCGCGAAGGGCTACGTACAATGTCAAGGAGTTGACTATGATGAGGTATTTGTGTTTGGAGAAGTAGTAGTAAATCTAAATTTTCCCTACGACCACCAAGATCTAACTATGGAGAAACCAGCAACATGTAAGGAGAGATTGCATCTTCATACCTTTGAAGATCGCTAAGCGGAAGCGTTACAAGAACGCGGTTGGTGGAGTCGTACTCGTAGCGATTCAGATTGTGGTGGATTCCGATCTTAGCACCGAACAACAGCGCCTCCGCGTTCAACACACGTGCAGCCCAGTGATGTCTCCTACGCCTTGATCCAGCAAGGAGGAAGGAGAGATTGAGGGAGAGCTCTGGCAGCACGACGGCGTGGTGACGATGGAGCTGCGTGGTCTCCGGCAGGGCTTCGCCAAGCACTACGGAGAACAAGGAAGAGGAAGAGTAGGGCTGCGTCGAGAGAGAGAACTCGTGTGTGTGGCAGCCCCAAAGCCCTCCACTATATATAGGAGGAGGGGGAGGGAGGGCGTAGCCCTAGGGTTCCCACCCTAGGGGCTGTGGCCGGCCCTAGATTGGCCATCTGGCCGGCAGCCACAGAGGAAGAGGGGAGGGTGCCGCCCTAGGTGGGCCTGAGGCCCATCTGGGTCTAGGGTTTCCCCCTTTAATTCCCTCCTTTGTTGCGGCTTGGGCCAGGGTGGAGGTCGCACCAGCCCACTCTAGGGCTGGTCCCTCACACTCTCGGCCCATGCAGCCCTCTGGTGCCCGTGGCCCTACTTGGTGGACCCTCGGAACCCTTCCGGTGGTCCCGGTATGCTACCGGTGATGCCCGAAACTCTTCCGGTGACCAAAACCTCGGTTTCTATATATCAATGTTTACCTTCGGAGCATTCCAGAACTCCTCTTCACGTCCGTGATCTCATCCAAGACTCCGAAGAACCTTCGATAACCATGTACAACATTTCCCTATAATCCTAGCGTCATCGAACCTTAAGTGTGTAGACCCTATGGGTTCAGGAGGCTAGTAGATCGACATGACCGAGACACCTCTCCAGTCAATAACCAACAGCGGGATCTGGATACCCATGTTGGCTCCCACATGCTCCACGATGATCTCATCGGATGAACCACGATGTCGGGGATTCAATCAATCCCGTATACAATTCCCTTTGTCTGCCGGTACGATACTTGCCCGAGATTCGATCGTCGGTATCCCTATACCTTGTTCAATCTTGTTACCGGCAAGTCTCTTTACTCGTTCCGTAATACATCATCCCGTGGCTAACTCCTTAGTCACATTGAGATCATTATGATGATGTCTTATCGAGTGGACCCAGAGATACCTTTCCGTCACACGGAGTGACAAATCCCAGTCTCGATTTGTGCCAACCCAATAGACACTTTCGAAGATATATACTCGTAGTGTACCTTTATAGCCACCCAGTTAGGTTGTGAAGTTTGGCACACCCAAAGTATTCCTACGGTATCCGAGAGTTGCACAATCTCATGGTCTAAGGAAACGATACTTGACATTGGAAAAGCTTTAGCAAACGAACTACACGATCTTGTGCTATGCTTAGGACTGGGTCTTGTCCATCACATCATTCTCCTAATGATGTGACCCGTTATCAATGTCATCCAATGTCCATGGTCATGAAACCGTGACCATCTATTGATAACGAGCTAGCCAACTAGAGGCTCACTAGGGACATGTTGTGGTCTATGTATTCACACATGCATTACAGTTTCAGGTTAATACAATTATAACATGAACAATAGACAATTATCGTTAACAAGGAAATACAATAATAACATCTTATTATTGCCTCTAGGGTATATTTCCAACAGTCTCCCACTTGCACTAGACTCAATAATCTAGTGACATTGTGATGAATCGAACACCCATAGAGTTCTGGTGTTGATCATGTTTCGCTTGTGAGAGAGGTTTAGTCAACGGATCTGCGACATTCAGATCCTTATGTACTTTACAAATATCTATATCTCCCTCCTGAATGTATTCATGGATGGAGTTGAAGTGGCGCTTGATGTGTCTTGTCTTCTTGTGAAACCTGGGCTCCTTGGCAAGGGCAATAGCTCCAGTGTTGTCACAGAATAGAGTCATCGGGCCCGACACATTGGGAATTACTCCTAGGTCGGTGATGAACTCCTTCATCTAGACTCCTTCCTTTGCTGCTTCCGAAGCAGCTATGTACTCCACGTCACATGTAGATGCTGCCACGACGCATTGCTTGATGCTGCACCAGCTGACTGCCCCTCCGTTCAAAATATACACGTATCCGGTTTGTGACTTCGAGTCATCCGGATCTGTATCGAAGCTAGCATCGACGTAACCCTTTACGACAAGCTCTTCGGCACCTCCATAAACGAGAAACATGTCCTTGGTACTTTTCAGGTACTTCAGGATATTCTTGACCGCTGTCCAGTGTTCTGCTCCGGGATCACTTTGGTACCTCCCTACCAAACTTATGGCAAGGTTCACATCAGGTCTGGTACACAGCATGGCATACATAATAGAGTCTATGGCTGAAGCATAGGGGATGACACTCATCTCTTCTCTATCCTTTGCCGTGGTCGGGCATTGAGTCGTACTCAATCTCACACCCTGTAACACAGGCAAGAACCCCTTCTTGGACTAATCCATATTGAACTTCTTGAATATCTTGTCAAGGTATGTGCTTTGTGAAAGACCTATGAGGCGTCTCGATCTATCTCTATAGATCTTGATGCCTAATATGTAAGAATCTTCGCCAAGGTCCTTCATTGAAAAACACTTATTCAAGTAGGCCTTTATGCTTTCCAAAAGTTCTATATTATTTCCCATCAACAATATGTCATCCACATATAATATGAGAAATGCTACAGAGCTCCCACTCACTTTCTTGTAAATACAGGGTTCTCCATAAACCTGTATAAATCCAAATGCTTTAATCACCTCATTAAAGAGAATGTTCCAACTCCGAGATGCTTGCACCAGCCCATAGATGGAGCGTTGGAGCTTGCATACTTTGTTAGCATCTTTAGGGATGACAAAACCTTCCGGCTGCATCATATACAGGTCTTCCTTAAGGAATCCATTAAGGAATGTCGTTTTAACGTCCATTTTCCAGATCTCATAATCATAAAATGTGTCATTTGCTAACATGATTCGGACAGACTTTAGCATCGCTACGGGTGAGAAAGTCTCATCGTAGTCAACTCCTTGAACTTGTCGAAAACCCTTAGCGACAAGTCGAGCCTTATAGACGGTCACATTACCATCCGCGTCAGTCTTCTTCTTAAAGAACCATTTATTTTCTATGGCTTGCATATCATCAGGCAAGTCCACAAAAGTCCATACTTTGTTCTCATACATGGATCCTATCTCGGATTTCATGGCTTCAAGCCATTTGTTGGAATCCGGGCCCGCCATCGCTTCTTCATAGTTTGAAGGTTCACCGTTGTCCAACAACATGATCTCTAGGACAGGGTTATTGTACCACTCTGGTGCGGAACGTGTGCTAGTGGACCTTCGATGTTCAATAGTAACTTGATCTGAAGTTTCATGATCATCATCATTAACTTCCTCTCCAGTCGGTGCAGGCTCCACAGAAACAACTTCCTATGTTGTGCTACTTTCCAGTTCGAGTGGAGGTACAATTACCTCATCAAGTTCTATTTTCCTCCCACTTACTTCTTTCGAGAGAAACTCTTTCTCAAGAAAGGATCCATTCTTGGCAACAAAGACTTTGCCTTCGGATCTGAGGTAGAAAGTGTACCCAATAGTTTCTTTGGGGTATCCTATGAAGACGCACTTTTCCGCTTTGGGTTCGAGCTTCTCAGGTTGAAGTTTCTTCACATAAGCATCGCATCCCCAAACTTTTAGAAACGACAGCTTAGGTTTCTTTCCAAACCATAATTCATACAGTGTCGTCTCAACGGATTTAGACGGTGCCCTATTTAAAGTGAATCCGGCAGTCTCTAATGCATATCCCCAAAATGATAGCGGTAAGTCGGTAAGAGACATCATAGATCGCACCATATACAATAGAGTGTGATTACGACGTTCAGACACACCATTTCGCTAAGGTGTGCCAGGCGGCGTGAGTTGTGAAACAATTCCACGTTTCCTTAGGTGCGTGCCAAACTCGTGACTTAAATATTCTCCGCCACGATCAGATCGTAGGTTTATTTTCCTGTCATGTTGATTCTCTACCTCACTCTGAAATTCCTTGAACCTTTCAAAGGTTTCAGACTTGTGTTTCATTAAGTACACATACCCATATCTGCTCAAGTCATCAGTGAGGGTGAGAACATAGTGGTAGCCACCGCGAGCCTCGATGCTCATTGGACCGCATACATCGGTATGTGTTATTTCCAACAAGTCAGTTGCTCACTCCATTTTTCCGGAGAACGGAGTCTTGGTCATCTTGCCCATGAGGCATGGTTCGCACGTGTCAAATGATTCAAAATCAAGAGACTCCAAAAGTCCGTCAGCATGGAGTTTCTTCATGCGTTTGACACCAATATGACCAAGGAAGCAGTGTCACATGTAAGTGGGACTATCGTTATCAACTTTACACTTTTTGGTACTCGCACTATGAACATGTGTAACAGCACGTTCGAGATTCATCAAAAACAAACCATTGACCAGCGGGGCATGACCATAAAACATTTCTCTCATATAAATAGAACAACCATTATTCTCAGATTTAAACGAGTAGCCATCTCGAATCAAACGAGATTCAGATACAATGTGCATGCTCAAAGCTGGTACTAAATAACAATTATTGAGGTTTAAAACTAATCCTGAAGGTAGATGTAGAGGTAGCATGCCGACGACGATCACATTGACCTTGGAACCATTCCCGAGGCGCATCATCACCTCGTCCTTTGCCAGTCTCCGGTTATTCCATAGCTCCTGCTTGGAGTTACAAATGTGAGAAATTGCACCGGTGTCAAATACCCAGGAGCTACTATGAGCGCTGGTTAGGTACACATCAATAACAAGTATATCACATATACCTTTAACGTTGCCGGCCTTCTTATCCGCTAAGTACTTGGGGCAGTTCCGCTTCCAGTGACCGGTACCCTTGCAATAAAAGCACTCAGTCTCAGGCTTGGGTCCATGCTTGTTCTTCTTCCCGGCAACTTGCTTACCGGGCGCGGCAACAGCTTTCCCGTCCTTCTTGAAGTTCTTCTTACCCTTGCCTTTCTTGAAACTAGTGGTCTTATTCACCATCAACACTTGATGCTCCTTTTTGATCTCGACCTTCACTGATTTCAGCATCGATACAACTCAAGAATGGACTTCTCCAAACCCTGCATGTTGTAGTTCATCACAAAGCTCCTGCACCTAGGTGGAAGCGACTAGAGGATTCTGTCAATGACCGAGTCATACGGGAGATTAACTCCCAACTGAGTCAAACGGTTGTGCAACCAGACATTTTGAGTATGTGCTCACTAACAGAACTATTCTCCTCCATCTTACAGCTAAAGAACTTGTCGAAGACATCATATCTCTCGACCCGGGCAGGAGCTTGGAAAACCAATTTCAGCTCTTGGAACATCTCATATGCTCCGTGTTGCTAAAAACACTTTTGGAGCCCCGGTTCTAAACTGTAAAGCATGTCGCACTGAACAAGGGAGTAATCATCGCAGCGTGACTGCCAAGCGTTCATAACGTCTTGATCTGCCGGGAAAATGGCTGTGTCACCTAGCGGTGCATCAAGGACATACAATCTTTTGGAAGCTATGAGGATGATCCTCAAGCCATGGACCCAGTCCGCATAGTTGCTTCCATCATCTTTCAGCTTGGTTTTCTCTAGGAACGCGTTGAAGTTGAGGGTGACATTAGCGTTGGTCACTGGATCTACAATATAGATTGTAAACAAAATTTTAGACTAAGTTCATGATAATTAAGTTCACATAATCAAATTATTTAATGAACTCCCACTTATATAGACATCTCTCTAGTCTTCCAAGTGATACATGATCCATGTCAACTAGCCCGTGTCCGATCATCACGTGAGACGGACTAGTCATCCATGGTGAACATCTCCATGTTGATCGCATCTACTATACGACTCATGTTCGACCTTTCGTTCTTCTGTGTTCCGAGGCCATGTATGTACATGCTAGGCTCGTCCAGTCAATCTAAGTGTTTCGTGTGTGTAAATCTGGCTTACACTCATTGAATGCGAACGTTAGAACCTCTCACACCCGATCATCACGTGGTGCTTCGGAACAACGATCCTTAGCAACGGTGCACAGTTAGGGTGAACATATTTCTTTAATTTTTGTTGAGAGATCATCTTATTTACTACCGTTGTTCTAAGAAAATAAGATGTACACATGATAAACATCACATGCAATCAATATAGTGACATGATATGGCCAATATCATCTTGCTCCTTTGATCTCCATCTTCGGGGCACCATGATCATCACTGTCACCGGCACGACACCATGATCTCCATCATCATGATCTCCATCATCGTGTCTTCATGAAGTTGTCTCGCCAAATATTACTTCTACTACTATGGCTAACGATTAGCAATAAAGTAAAGTAATTATATGGCGTTTATGATTGACACGGATGTCATACAATAAAATAAGACAACTCCTATGGCTCCTGCCGGTTGTCATACTCATCGACATGCAAGTCGTGAATCCTATTACAAGAACATGATTAATCTCATACATCACAATGCAGCACATCACATCCTTTAGCCATATCACATCACAAGGCATATGCTACAAAAACAAGTTAGACGTCCTCTAATTTGTAGCTGCAAGTTTTTACGTGGCTGCTATAGGTTTCTAGCACGAACGTTTCTTACCTACGCCAAAACCACAACGTGATATGCCAATTGCTATTTACCCTTCATAAGGACCCTTTTCATCGAATCCAATCCGACTAAGGTGGGAGAGACAGATACCCGCTAGCCACCTTATGCAACAAGTGCATGTCAGGCGGTGGAACCGGTCTCACGTATGCGTACGTTAAAGTTGATCCGGGCCGCTTCATCCCACAATACCATCGAATCAAGATAAGACTAGTAACGGCAAGCAAATTAACAAGATCGACGCCCACAACAACTTGTGTTCTACTCATGGATAGATTCTACTCATAGACCTAGCTTATGATGCCACTGTTGGGAGACGTAGTAGTAAATAAAAATTTTCCATACGACCACCAAGATCTAACTATGGAGAAACCAGCAACGAGTAAGGGATGATTGCATCTTCATACCTTTGAAGATCGCTAAGCGGAAGCATTACAAGAACGCGGTTGGTGGAGTCGTACTCGGAGCGATTCAGATTGTGGTGGATTCCGATCTTAGCACCGAACAACAGCGCCTCCGCGTTCAACACACGTGCACCCCAGTGATGTCTCCTATGCCTTGATCTAGCAAGGAGGAAGGAGAGGTTGAGGGAGAGCTCCGGCAGCACGACGGCGTGATGACGGTGGAGCTGCGTGGTCTCCGGCAGGGCTTCGCCAAGCACTACAGAGAACGAGGAAGAGGAAGAGTAGGGCTGCGTCGAGAGAGAGAACTTGTGTGTGTGGCAGCCCCAAAGCCCTCCACTATATATAGGAGGAGGGGGAGGGAGGGTGCAGCCCTAGGGTTCCCACCCTAGGGGCTGTGGCCGGCCCTAGATTGGCCATCTGGCCGGCAGCCAGAGAGGAAGAGGGGAGGGTGCCGCCCTAGGTGGGCCTGAGGCCCATCTGGGTCTAGGGTTTCCCCCTTTAATTCCCTCCTTTGTTGCAGCTTGGGCCAGGGTGGAGGTCGCACCAGCCCACTCTGGGGCTGGTCCCTCCCACTCTCGGCCCACGCAGCCCTCTGGTGCCCATGGCCCTACTTGGTGGACCCTCGGAACCCTTCCGGTGGTCCCGGTATGCTACCGGTGATGCCCGAAACTCTTCCGGTGACCAAAACCTCGGTTCCTATATATCAATCTTTACCTTCGGAGCATTCCGGAACTCCTCTTCACGTACTCATCCAAGGCTCCGAACAACCTTTGATAACCATGTACAACATTTCCCTATAACCCTAGCGTCATCGAACCTTAAGTGTGTAGACCCTACGGGTTCAGGAGGCACGTAGATCGACATGACCGAGACACCTCTCCAGTCAATAACCAACAACGGGATCTGGATACCCATGTTGGCTCCCACATGCTCCACGATGATCTCATCGGATGAACCACGATGTCGGGGATTCAATCAATCCCGTATAGGATTCCCTTTGTCTGCCGGTACGATACTTGCCCGAGATTCGATCGTCGATATCCCTATACCTTGTTCAATCTCGTTACCGGCAAGTCTCTTTACTCGTTCCGTAATACATCATCCCGTGGCTAACTCCTAAGTCACATTGAGATCATTATGATGATGTCTTATCGAGTGGACCCAGAGATACCTTTCCGTCACACGGAGTGACAAATCCCAGTCTCGATTTGTGCCAACCCAACACACACTATCGAAGATATATACTCGTAGTGTACCTTTATAGCCACCCAGTTACGTTGTGACGTTTGGCACACCCAAAGTATTCCTATGGTATCCGAGAGTTGCACAATCTCATGGTCTAAGGAAACGATACTTGACATTGGAAAAGCTTTAGCAAACGAACTACACGATCTTGTGCTATGCTTAGGACTGGGTCTTGTCCATCACATCATTCTCCTAGTGATGTGACCCGTTATCAATGTCATCCAATGTCCATGGTCATGAAACCGTGACCATCTATTGATAACGAGCTAGCCAACTAGAGGCTCACTAGGGACATGTTGTGGTCTATGTATTCACACATGCATTACAGTTTCAGGTTAATACAATTATAACATGAACAATAGACAATTATCATGAACAAGGAAATACAATAATAACATTTTATTATTGCCTCTAGGGTATATTTCCAACAGTCTCCCACTTGCACTAGACTCAATAATCTAGTTACATTGTGATGAATCGAACACCCATAGAGTTCTGGTGTTGATCATGTTTCGCTCGTGAGAGAGGTTTAGTCAACGGATCTGCGACATTCAGATCCTTATGTACTTTACAAATATCTATATCTCCTTCCTGAATGTATTCACGGATGGAGTTGAAGTGGCGCTTGATGTGTCTTGTCTTCTTGTGAAACCTGGGCTCCTTGGCAAGGGCAATAGCTCCAGTGTTGTCACAGAATAGAGTCATCGGGCCCGACACATTGGGAATTACTCCTACGTCGGTGATGAACTCCTTCATCCAGACTCCTTCCTTTGCTGCTTCCGAAGCAGCTATGTACTCCACGTCACATGTAGATGCTGCCACGACGCATTGCTTGATGCTGCACCAGCTGACTGCCCCTCCGTTCAAAATATACACGTATCCGGTTTGTGACTTCGAGTCATCCGGATTTGTATCGAAGCTAGCATCGACGTAACCCTTTACGACAAGCTCTTCGGCACCTCCATAAACGAGAAACATGTCCTTGGTACTTTTCAGGTACTTCAGGATATTCTTGACCGCTGTCCAGTGTTCCGCTCCGGGATCACTTTGGTACCTCCCTACCAAACTTATGGCAAGTCTGGTACACAGCATGGCATACATAATAGAGTCTATGGCTGAAGCATAGGGGATGACACTCATCTCTTCTCTATCCTTTGCCGTGGTCGGGCATTGAGTCGTACTCAATCTCACACCCTGTAACACAGGCAAGAACCCCTTCTTTGACTGATCCATATTGAACTTCTTGAATATCTTGTCAAGGTATGTGCTTTGTGAAAGACCTATGAGGCGTCTCGATCTATCTCTATAGATCTTGATGCCTAATATGTAAGCAGCTTCGCCAAGGTCCTTCATTGAAAAACACTTATTCAATTAGGCCTTTATGCTTTCCAAAAGTTCTATATTATTTCCCATCAACAATATGTCATCCACATATAATATGAGAAATGCTACAAAGCTCCCACTCACTTTCTTGTAAATACAGGGTTCTCCATAAACCTGTATAAATCCAAACGCTTTAATCACCTCATTAAAGAGAATGTTCCAACTCCGAGATGCTTGCACCAGCCCATAGATGGAGCGTTGGAGCTTGCATACTTTGTTAGCATCATTAGGGACGACAAAACCTTCCGGCTGCATCATATACAGTTCTTCCTTAAGGAATCCATTAAGGAATGTCGTTTTAACGTCCATTTTCCAGATCTCATAATCATAAAATGTGTCATTTGCTAACATGAGTCGGACAGACTTTAGCATCGCTACGGGTGAGAAAGTCTCATCGTAGTCAACTCCTTGAACTTGTCGAAAACCCTTAGCGACAAGCCAAGCCTTATAGACGGTCACATTACCATCCGCGTCAGTTTTCTTCTTAAAGAACCATTTATTTTCTATGGCTTGCTTATCATCAGGTAAGTCCACAAAAGTCCATACTTTGTTCTCATACATGGATCCTATCTCGGATTTCATGGCTTCAAGCCATTTGTTGGAATCCGGGCCCGCCATCGCTTCTTCATAGTTTAAAGGTTCATCGTTGTCCAACAACATGATCTCCAGGACAGGGTGTCGTACCACTCTAGTGCGGAACGTGTGCTAGTGGACCTTCGATGTTCAATAGTAACTTGATCTGAAGTTTCATGATCATCACCATTAACTTCCTCTCCAGTCGGTGCAGGCTCCACAGAAACAACTTCCTGTGTTGTGCTACTTTCCAGTTCGAGTGGAGGTACAATTACCTCATCAAGTTCTATTTTCCTGCCACTTACTTCTTTCGAGAGAAACTCTTTCTCAAGAAAGTATCCATTCTTGGCAACAAAGACTTTGCCTTCGGATCTGAGGTAGAAGGTATACCCAATAGTTTCTTTGGGGTATCCTATGAAGACGCACTTTTCCGCTTTGGGTTCGAGCTTCTCAGGTTGAAGTTTATTCACATAAGCATCGCATCCCCAAACTTTTAGAAACAACAGCTTAGGTTTCTTTCCAAACCATAATTCATACGGTGTCGTCTCAACGGATTTAGACGGTGCCCTATTTAAAGTGAATCCGGCAGTCTCTAATGCATATCCCCAAAATGATAGCGGTAAGTCGGTAAGAGACATCATCGATCGCACCATATACAATAGAGTGCGATTACGACGTTTAGACACACCATTTCGCTAAGGTGTGCCACGCGGCGTGAGTTGTGAAACAATTCCACGTTTCCTTAGGTGCGTGCCAAACTCGTGACTTAAATATTCTCCGCCACGATCAGATCGTAGGTTTATTTTCCTGTCATGTTGATTCTCTACCTCACTCTGAAATTCCTTGAACCTTTCAAAGGTTTCAGACTTGTGTTTCATTAAGTAGACATACCCATATCTGCTCAAGTCATCAATGAGGGTGAGAACATAACGGTAGCCACCGCGAGCCTCGATGCTCATTGGACCGCATACATCGGTATGTATTATTTCCAACAAGTCAGTTGCTCACTCCATTGTTCCGGAGAACGGAGTCTTGGTCATCTTGCCCATGAGGCATGGTTCGCACGTGTCAAATGATTCAAAATCAAGAGACTCCAAAAGTCCATCAGCATGGAGTTTCTTCATGCGTTTGACACCAATATGACCAAGGCAGCAGTGTCACATGTGACTATCGTTATCAACTTTACACTTTTTGGTACTCACACTATGAACATGTGTAACAGCACGTTCGAGATTCATCAAAAACAAACCATTGACTGGCGGGGCATGACCATAAAACATTTCTCTCATATAAATAGAACAACCATTATTCTCAGATTTAAACGAGTAGCCATCTCGAATCAAACGAGATTCAGATACAATGTGCATGCTCAAAGCTGGTACTAAATAACAATTATTGAGGTTTAAAACTAATCCTGAAGGTAGATGTAGAGGTAGCATGCCGACGACGATCACATTGACCTTGGAACCATTCCCGAGGCGCATCATCACCTCATCCTTTGCCAGTCTCCGGTTATTCCATAGCTCCTGCTTGGAGTTACAAATGTGAGAAACTACACCGGTGTCAAATACCTAGGAGCTACTATGAACGCTGGTTAGGTACACATCAATAACAAGTACATCACATATACCTTTAACGTTGCCGGCCTTCTTATCCGCTAAGTACTTGGGGCAGTTCCGCTTCCAGTGACCGGTACCCTTGCAATAAAAGCACTCAGTCTCAGGCTTGGGTCCATGCTTGTTCTTCTTCCCGGCAACTTGCTTACCGGGCGCGGCAACAGCTTTGCCGTCCTTCTTGAAGTTCTTCTTACCCTTGCCTTTCTTGAAACTAGTGGTCTTATTCACCATCAACACTTGATGCTCCTTTTTGATCTCGACCACCGCTGATTTCAGCATCGAGTACAACTCAAGAATGGACTTTTCCAAACCCTGCATGTTGTAGTTCATCACAAAGCTCTTGTACCTAGGTGGAAGCGACTGGAGGATTCTGTCAATGACCGAGTCATACGGGAGATTAACTCCTAGCTGAGTCAAACGGTTGTGCAACCCAGACATTTTGAGTATGTGCTCACTGACAGAACTATTCTCCTCCATCTTACAGCTGAAGAACTTGTCGGAGACATCATATCTCTCGACCCGGGCAGGAGCTTGGAAAACCAGTTTCAGCTCTTGGAACATCTCATATGCTCCGTGTTGCTCAAAACACTTTTGGAGCCCCGGTTCTAAACTGTAAAGCATGCCGCACTGAACAAGGGAGTAATCATCGCAGCGTGACTGCCAAGCGTTCATAACGTCTTGATCTGCCGGGAAAATGGCTGCGTCACCTAGCGGTGCATCAAGGACATACAATATTTTGGAAGCTATGAGGATGATCCTCAAGCCATTTACCCAGTCCGCATAGTTGCTTCCATCATCTTTCAGCTTGGTTTTCTCTAGGAACGCGTTGAAGTTGAGGGTGACATTAGCGTTGGTCATTGGATCTACAATATAGATTGTAAACAAAATTTTAGACTAAGTTCATGATAATTAAGTTCACATAATCAAATTATTTAATGAACTCCCACTTAGATAGACATCTCTCTAGTCTTCTAAGTGATACATGATCCATGTCAACTAGCCCGTGTCCGACCATCAGGTGAGACGGACTAGTCATCCATGGTGAACATCTCCATGTTTATCGCATCTACTATACGACTCATGTTCGACCTTTTGTTCTTCTGTGTTCCGAGGCCACGTCTGTACATGCTAGGCTCGTCCAGTCAATCTAAGTGTTTCGCGTGTGTAAATCTGGCTTACACTCATTGAATGCGAACGTTAGAACCTATCACACCCGATCATCACGTGGTGCTTCGGAACAACGATCCTTAGCAACGGTGCATAGTTAGGGTGAACACATTTCTTGAATTTTTGTTGAGAGATCATCTTATTTACTATCGTTGTTCTAAGCAAATAAGATGTACACATGATAAACATCACATGCAATCAATATAGTGACATGATATGGCCAATATCATCTTGCTCCTTTGATCTCCATCTTCGGGGCACCATGATCATCACTGTCACCGGCACGACACCATGATCTCCATCATCATGATCTCCATCATCGTGTCTTCATGAAGTTATCTCGCCAAATATTACTTCTACTACTATGGCTAACGATTAGCAATAAAGTAAAGTAATTATATGGCGTTTATGATTGACACGGATGTCATACAATAAAATAAGACAACTCGTATGGCTCCTGCTGGTTGTCATACTCATCGACATGCAAGTCGTGAATCCTATTACAAGAACATGATTAATCTCATACATCACAATGCATCACATCACATCCTTTAGCCATATCACATCACAAGGCATATGCTACAAAAATGAGTTAGATGTCCTCTAATTTGTAGCTGCAAGTTTTTACGTGGCTGTTATAGGTTTCTAGCAAGTACGTTTCTTACCTACGCTAAAACCACAACGTGATATGTCAATTGCTATTTGCCCTTCATAAGGACCCTTTTCGTCGAATCCAATCCGACTAAGGTGGGAGAGACAGATACCCGCTAGCCACCTTATGCAACAAGTGCATGTCAGGCGGTGGAACCGGTCTCACGTAAGCGTACGTTAAAGTTGATCCGGGCCGCTTCATCCCACAATACCATCGAATCAAGATAAGACTAGTAACGGCAAGCAAATTAACAAGATCGACGCCCACAACAAATTGTGTTCTACTAGTGGATAGATTCTACTCATAGACCTAGCTTATGATGCCACTGTTGGGAGACGTAGTAGTAAACCAAAATTTTCCCTACGACCACCAAGATCTAACTATGGAGAAACCAACAACATGTAAGGAGAGATTGCATCTTCATACCTTTGAAGATCACTAAGCTGAAGCGTTACAAGAACGCGGTTGGTGGAGTCGTACTCGCAACGATTCAGATCGCGGTGGATTCCGATCTTAGCGTCGAACAACGGCGCCTCCGCGTTCAACACACGTGCACCCCGGTGACATCTCCTACGCCTTGATCAAGCAAGGAGGAAGGAGAGGTTGACGGGGAGCTCCGGCAGCATGATGGCATGGTGACGATGGAGCTGCGTGGTCTCGGGCAGGGCTTTGCCAAGCACTACGGAGAACGAGGAAGAGGAAGGGTAGGGCTGCGCCGAGAGAGAGAGAACTCGTGTGTGTCACAGCCCCAAAGCCCTCCACTATATATAGGAGGAGGGGGAGGGTGGGCACAGCCCTAGGGTTCCCACCCTAGGGGCTGCAGCCGGCCCTAGATTGGCCATCTGGCCGACGGCCAGAGAGGAAGAGGGGAGGGCGCCGCCCTAGGTGGGCCTTAGGCCCATCTGGGTCTAGGGTATCCCCCCTTTCCCTCCTTTGTTGCGCCTTGGGCCAGGGTGGAGGTCGCACCAGCCCACCCTGGGGCTGGTCCCTCCCACTCTCGGCCCATGCAGCCCTCTGGTGCCCGTGGACCCACTTGCTGGACCCTCGGAACCCTTCCGGTGGTCCCGGTACGCTACCGGTGATGCCCGAAACTCTTCCGGTGACCAAAACCTCACTTCCTATATATCAGTCTTTACCTCCGGACCATTCCAAAACTCCTCTTGACGTCCAGGATCTCATCTGGGACTCCGAACAACCTTTGGTAACCACGTACAACATTTCCCTATAACCCTAGCGTCATCGAACCTTAAGTGTGTAGACCCTACGGGTTCGGGAGGCACGTAGACATGACCGAGACACCTCTCCAGTCAATAACCAACAGCGGGATCTAGATACCCATGTTAGCTCCCGCATGCTCCATGATGATCTCATCGGATGAACCACGATGTCGGGGATTCAATCAATCCGATAGATAATTCCCTTTGTCTACTGGCCTCGGAGACCTGGCGACCCGCGGCCGATCTTCGGTCTCGCCGGCGTGCAGCCCGGTGGAGGGCAAAAACGAGGTTCGAGATGTGTTGGCTCAGCCGACACCGGAGACCTCGACCTCAACATCCCCAACATCGCTGGCGGCGATCGGATCTGTCATGGAGGTCCTCTCACATCGGCAGCAGGAAGGCGTTGGGGACAAGATCCCATTGGATCCAAATCGATCACGCATCAACCCGGCCAGGTGGACGATCTAGTTCACCGCGGCAAGATCTAGCTTTGGCTAGAAAGAGGGATCTTTACTCTCTCATGCATCTTCGCGGTGGACGACGGTGCTGGATGGTGATGATGACATTCTAGCCCGACGTCACCTAGGAGAGGAAGAGATTCTAGCCGAAGGTATGTTGTTCAAGATTGATATTTACAATATCTGAAATGTTTGTTTGATGCAGCAGGAGATTTCCATGGAGAGGCCAATAGACGTGATTGATCTAGCGGCGGTGAGGGATGAGATGCAAGCTGGTTTTGGCATACGTGAGGGTGAGAGGTGCCGCCAGAGGCACTCTGGTAGCAGATTCTGGACGCTTGCAGACAAGTCAGATGAGTTTGACGACGAAGAAGGATCTGTTAGTGAAGTTTCCGCACCGCCAGTCCCATCACCAACTCCTTCGGATTACGTGTGTGAGTCTATCGGAGCAGGTTATTTCGAAGAGCAGGTCGGTATGTAAATTGACAGAATTGTTCCTCAGGAAGATCAAGCATGGGTCGAGCTTGGCAAGGCCGATGGGGTCGAGGTCCTCCGGCGTGTTGTTCATCGCCGGATGGCACCGTCCGCTATCTGCCCATGGAGAGGGCCTCTTCCCAAGGTGACACTACCATCTCTCACATTGGGCGATTTCTTAGGATCATGGAAGGTCGTAGATCGACGTTGCAAGAAGCAACAGGAGGCGGTAGCGCGAGCGCCGGCGCCGGCGCCGGTGACCGACCAGGGAGGAATTAGCGATACAAGAGCGGTTCGTTTTAAATCACTACTAGGGCTTGATGGGCCTAGAGTAGTCGATCGGGGCCGGGACGCAGCTGAACCTGGGTTTGTGGCCCAGGGTGCGTTCCGAACCCACAAGTTTGAATACGAGTCCAAGACGGACGGGCAGGTACAGGACCCTATCGATACAACACATCCGGTGCTCAAGATCGCTAGGGTTCGCGGTAGATCAAGGCCAGGCTTCCCGAGTATTGGTCGCGGCCGCGCGCCTGTCATCCATCTGCCGGCTGCTATCGTAGGTCCGGACGTGTGTCATTTCGCCGGGATTGCGGGTCACGACTCCGGGCCGCCTCTATAGATTGGGCAGATGATGAGAGAATTGGCTCTAGGGAAGTTCGATTGGCATGTTGTATGAATTGAGGGGCAAATGTACAAGTTGGAGTTCCCCTCTAGAGAGGATCAAGATCATATTCTTAAGTTCGGCATGTGCAGAGTACCCAAAACCAGTATCATCATGGAGTTTGACGAGTGGAAACAAAAGGAGCCGCAGGGCATACCCTTGACTCAGGTGTGGGTCCGGTTCTCTGGTGCACCCCCCAAGCCTATTAATAACTTTCTTGTGACATGGATCTTGGGATCACTCATTGGCAAGACCGAGAAGGTTGATATGTCGTTCACTCGCGCGAATGGAGTAGCGCGTCTGCTTGTCAGTGTGGCGAACATTGAGTTTGTGCCAGACGTGGTATGTTGGATGTATGCTGGAATCACTTATGACCTAGATGTGGAACTAGAGGACACTCGAGTAGGACAGCATGATGATGGCCCTAAGTACATGGACACAACTGAGGGTGATGGCTCTTCCGGAGGAAAGGATAAGGGCTCATAGGAGAAACCAAAGGAGTCACATAAAGGTCCTGAAACGCACATTGAGAAAAATACTAGCACGACCAAAGAGGGTACCAACGTGTTGCCATCTCAGTCGTTGTGGTTTGATTCTTTTGGGGCGTTGTCTGCTCCTAGCAGGTTGTGGAACCGAAAGGTGGGCTCGACGGAGACAAACATGGCGGCCGCCTCTCTGGTTCACCAAGAACGGCCACTGGACTCCAACACAGAGGCAGCTCGGGGGCCAGTAGTGACCCCGGCGACGCCCACTTTGGGCATATCAGCCGACGCGGCTGTTTGTGCTTACGGGCAGGAGGCCCACGCACACTTCTGACTGACGGAGCCCCAAGCGATGGTTGCTTCACATCTAGCAAGCGGGATGAACACGGTGAAATGGGAGGCGGTAAATATAGATCTCGAACATAATGATATATCTTTGAGTCCGGTTGTGAAATCCTTGAGTATGCAGGATGGGACACTGGGGCAGGATGCGATATGTATGACTCTGATGAGACGGGATGGGGAGCTACAGGCAGCGGCATCGGTGCGTGGGCATACCGGTCAGCTCGGTTCGGGTGGAAGACCTGATATGCCGAGGACAACCAGCTCGAAGCGTCGCCTGGAGGCGACGGCAGCACCCGGGTCAGCCACTTCCGTCGTTCAGGTACAACGGCCTGTGACGGTGACATGGGCTATTACTTTACCGGCTGGCTCCGGGAATTGCTTGACGCCGGGTTACGGCGGATGCTGATTTCCCGCGCGAACCTTCGCAGGACAAGATCGTCGCTTTTGGAGGAATTGGCGATCCCAGGTCTGAGGGTAGACGGATGAGTAGCCGTCTTCATGAGCAGCCAGACGCTAAGGACTTGCAGCTTGGGCGAGCCATGCGAGCGGCCAAGCTTCATGACATTGAAGTCACTATAGGTATGTCAGTTAATACTGCCAATTCTATTTTGCAGTTTTCTGAGAAAGAGATTATACACAATGCAAACGAGTTGGGAGTTACGCTAGGGAGTAATGGTAAAGAAATTGCAAGATCCGCTAACGACTTGCTCGATCTTGAGGCAGAGCGAGCTGTGGATGTGATTAGGAACCTAGCGGCTGTTAAACCACTAAATGATTCAGAATTCGAAGCTTTAGGGGTCTTCAATAATCTTTGTGATGACCTACGATCCTCGCTGACACAGTCTAAGGAGGACGATGATATTCATTCTCGGGAGGGTATCATACCCATGGTAGCCGGGGGGCGGCTATACTCACTGAGCTTGGTTGTATGGACCGAGTTGATGAGTATAAGAAGCCTAAGCGAAATTGGAACCAGGAAATTTATCCGGCCTCGGCTTTGCGTAGGAGTGTTAGGATTAGGAATGCAAAGAAATTTCATGATGATAAATGAGAGGCATATTTTGGAATAGCAGAGGTCTGGCAGACTTGGCTGAATGCAGGTTTTTGGCTGATGCATCTACTAAGCATAAGCTAGATTTCATAGCCCTTTCCGAAACAAGGAGAGATAATTTTACACCACGGTTTCTTAATACCTTATCGGGAGGGGTTGACTTTGCCTGGCATTGCTTACCCCCAAGAGGAAGATCTGGAGGGATCTTACTTGCGGTCAAGTGCGACGCTTTGGAGGTTAGGGATGTTATATTGGGGGAATTTGCTGTGAAATTTAGGGTAAGGTCGAAGGTTGATGGGTTCAAATGGGCACTAGTGGCGGTCTATGGTGCTGCACAATCGGATTTAAAGTCAGATTTTCTGGCTGACCTTGTCCGACTTTGTGGAGATGAAACTCTTCCAATTCTAGTTGGGGTGATTTTCATATCATCAGAAGGCAGTATGAAAAGAATAACGGTAATTTTGATGGTCAATGGTCTTTGATGTTTAACACCATCATTGAGAGCCTTGATCTCAGGGAAATAGAGCTCTCAGGTAGAAAGTTCACATGGGCCAACACACTTCCAACTCCAACTTTCGAGAAGTTAGATCGGGTTCTCACAAGTGTGGATTGGGAAGAGAAGTTTCCCTTAGTAACGGTGCAAGCGTTAACAAGGGGAATTTCAGATCATACACCTCTCCTGGTTGACTCCGGAGAGGCGACTTATACGGGGAACAAAACCTTCTTCTCTTTTGAATTAGCTTGGTTTGAGAGAGAAGCTTCATGGATCTCGTTGCCCGTGAGTGGGCAAAGGATTCAGGAGGCAGGTCGAATGTTGAAAGATGGCAGAATAAGATTAGACACTTAAGGCAATACCTACAACGATGGGCTAAACACTTAAGTGGAGCTTACAAAATTGAAAAGGAAGGTCTCATCCAACTCATTGATGAATTAGATTTAAAAGCTGAGTCCTTCATTTTAGATACCAGAGAACTGGAGACTAAAGTGGAGGCCGAATTCAGACTAAACCAATTATTGCGTGAGGAAGAATTAAAGTGGGCACTGAGAGCTAAAGTGCGAAAAGTGGTCCAGGGGGACAACAACACACAATTCTACCATATGATTGCAAATGGCAAACAACGCAAGAAGAAGAAAATTCAGCTCGAGCAAGATGAAGGGACGATAGTGGGTCAAGAAAACCTCAAACTATATATCACAAATTATTATAATCAGTTATTTGGGAAACCTGATGCAAGTTTTGTATCCTTAGATGAATCTAGGGTAGAGGATGTCCCACAACTTGCGGCGGACGAGAATGAGATCTTATCCACCCCATTTACAGAGAAAGAGGTGTTTGAGGCAATCTCACATATGAAAAATAGTAAAGCGCCTGGGCCAGATGGATTCCCAACGGAGTTTTATAAGAGATGTTGGCAGATCATTAAGGGTGAATTGCTTCCAATGTTTCAGGATTTGTTCGATGGAAATTTACAGTTATTCCACTTAAACGTTGGAACGATTACTTTGCTTCCTAAAAAGACTGAGGTAGTGAAGATTGAGCAGTTCCGTCCAATATGTCTTCTTAATGTGAGCTTTAAAATTTTCACCAAAGCAGGGACGAATAGGCTAACATAGATTGCACATAGTGTGGTGCAACCATCTCAAACTGCCTTCATGCCAGACAGAAACATCCTAGAAGGGGTGATGGTCCTTCATGAAACACTACATGAGATTCATACAAAAAAACTAGACGGAGTGATATTTAAGGTAGATTTTGAGAAAGCTTATGATATGGTCAAATGGCCATTTCTTCAGCAAGCCTTGAGAATGAAAGGATTCGATAATTCCTAGAGAAAGCAGGTAGAATCTTTCACGCAAAAAGGCAGTGTCGGAATAAAAGTGAATGATGATATAGGTCACTACTTCCAGACACATAAGGGCTAAGACAAGGGGACCCGATGTCACCTATTTTGTTCAACATCGTGGTAGATATGTTGACAATTTTGATAGGAAGAGCTAAAGAAAATGGCCAAATTGGTGGTCTTGTCCCGCATCTGGTATAAGGTGGAGTGTCTATCCTACAGTATGCTGATGATACCATCATTTTCATGGAGCATGATTTAGCGAAAGCAAAGAATATGAAGCTTCTATTATGCTTATTCGAACAGTTATCTGGAATCAAAATTAATTTCCACAAAAGTGAATTGTTCTGCTTTGGAAGAGCCAAAGAAGAACAAGATGCCTACAGACAAATGTTCGGTTGTGAAATGGGCTCCATGCCTTTCTCGTATTTGGGAATACCAATCCACCACTGTAAGCTTTCAAATAAGGAGTGGAAATGTATTGAAGTCCGATTTGAAAAGAAACTAAGCGGCTGGAAGGGTAAGCTTATGTCATATGGAGGCAGGTTGATTCTTATTAACTCGATGCTCACAAGTATGCCAATGTTTCTTTTATCTTTCTTTGAGGTGCCAGTAGGGGTACGGAAAAGATTGGATTTCTATCGGTCGCGTTTCTTCTAGCAAAGTGATGAGTCGAAACGGAAGTATCGACTCGCAAAATGGGATATCATTTTTAGGCCAAAAGACCAAGGGGGTCTTGGTATTAAAAAATAGAGATAAAAAACAAATGCCTGCTTAGCAAATGGTTGTTTAAGTTATCTAGTGAGACTGGCGCCATTTGGGCGCAGATTCTGCGTAATAAGTACCTGCAGTCCAAGACCTTAGCCCATGTAACGGTAAGGCCGACTGATTCACCTTTCTAGAAAGGTTTGATGAGGGTGAAATCAACCTTCTTCCAGAGGACAAAATTCATTGTGGGTAATGGAACCTCTACGAGATTTTGGGAAGATGCATGGTTAGGGGGACGCCTCTAGCTATCCAATACCCATCTCTATATAATATTGTTCAGCGTAGGGAGGCCTATGTTGCAACGGTATTACATTCCATTCCTCTAAACATTCAATTCAGAAGAAACTTAGTAGAAAATCTTTGGGAGGCATGGCTCCATCTCGTGAGAAGCTGATGGACGTACAGCTATCTAACCAACCAGACCGTTTGCATTGGTCACTAACGAATAATGGGTCGTTCTCGGTCAAATCGATGTACTTGGATATGATTAATTCGATAACTATCCCTCGTACAGTGCACATCTGGTAGGTCAAAGTTCCTCTGAAAATCAAAGTGTTCATGTGGTTTGTCCACAAACAAGTTATTCTCACGAAGGACAATCTGGCAAAACGGAACTGGGCTGGATCACGAAGATGTAGTTTATGTGATAATGATGAGTCTATCAAACACCTCTTTCTGGAATGCCCATTGGCAAAACTCTTATGGCGGGCGGTCTAAATAACTTTCAACATTGCTCCTCCCACTACCATTTACACGTTGTTTGGGACGTGGCTTAATGGAGTGGAAGTAGAAACGGCAAAACATATTCGTGTAGGCGTATGCGCTCTACTATGGGCTATATGGAACTGCAGGAATGATTTGGTTTTTAATAGGAAAACAAATTTCATCTTTTGCAGGTTGTATTCAGAGCCACAACGTTAATCCGTATGTGGTCGCTACTCACTCCGACGGATGCCAGGGAGCGTGTGGTTACTGGGTCTATCCAATGGGAGATGGTAGCACGGGGTATCTTCAACTGGTTTGGATGGCGGTCATGTAATAGGATAGGAGAGTATTTTCCTACCTTGTTTTTTTTCGCCGGTTGAGGCCGCTTCGTCCTTTTTTATTGTTTATCATTGCTCCTGGTGAGCACTCTATGTTTTGTTTGAACTATGTACTAGAGACTATGTTGGACCAGTTGCTTTTTAAATAAAGTGGACGCATGCATCGTTAGATGCAGAGGCCGGGGGATACCCTCCTTTTCGGAAAAAAAACGGTACAATACTTGCCCGAAATTCGATCGTCGGTATCCCTATATCTTGTTCGATCTCGTTACCGGGAAGTCTCTTTACTCGTTACGTAATACATCATCATGTGGCTAACTTCTTAGTCACATTGAGCTCATTATGATGATGTCTTACCGAGTGGGCCCAGAGATACCTCTCCGTCACACGGAGTGACAAATCCCAGTCTCGATTCATGCCAATCCAACAAACACTTTCGGAGATACCCGTAGTGTACCTTTATAGCCACCCAGTTACGTTGTGACGTTTGGCACACCCAAAGTGTTCCTACGGTATCCGGGAGTTGCACAATCTCATGGTCTAAGGAAACGATACTTGACATTGGAAAAGCTTTAGCAAACGAACTACACGATCTTGTGCTATGCTTAGGATTGGGTCTTGTCCATCACATCATTCTCCTAATGATGTGATCCCGTTATCAATGACATCCAATGTCCATGGTCATGAAACCGTGACCATCTATTGATAACAAGCTAGCCAACTAGAGGCTCACTAGTGACATGTTGTGGTCTATGTATTCATACATGCATTACGGTTTCAGGTTAATACAATTATAACATGAACAATAGACAATTATCATGAACAAGGAAATACAATAATATCCATTTTATTATTGCCTCCAGGTCATATTTCCTACATTTTGCACCGGTTGCTCGACTCGAGACGGTGAGAGTGCTCCTAGCTTTAGCAGCACAAGAGGATTGGAAGGTTCATCATATGGATGTTAAATCCGCTTTCCTCAACGGTGATCTCACAGAAGAAGTGTATGTGGAACAACCCCTCGGCTACGAGAAGAAAGGCGAAGAAGGGAAAGATTACAAGCTCAAGAAGGCACTTTACGGACTAAAGCAAGAGCCAAGAGCTTGGAATTCGAAGTTAGACCAAAGTTTCGGGTTCAAAAGATGTCTCCTCGAGGATCCGAAAGACGGTCTAGCAAGCACCGAAGAAGAGGTGAAGATTGAAGACACGACCAAGGAGTGTTGTCGTTGAGCTACGAACGAGCCGATGACAGTAAAGACGGTCCATAAAATATTGCGAGGAACGGCGAAAGCAACGCCAAAGATAATTCCTAGTAGCAGTCGTATTTGGGATCCAGGTCGGTAGTGACGACCACGTCGTGTTTAGGAGGTGATTGTTAGAGTTAAACACGGTCGTGTGCTATTGGTCCTAGTAGTACTCTAATTAGTCACCGAATAGGTTTTGCTATAAGGCTGGTTGGCTTCTATATATACCTATGTAACCCTCGATGTACCATAACAACGAAAAGTTCAAAGCAATAAAGAGTATACCGGGCTCGATATGGGCCTGTAGCTATCATCGATTCGTTTTGTTTCATGAGGTTTCGCCGGGAACGTTGTTCGATCTGCTTGAAGCTAGTCAATCCAGGTCAAGTACAGGTACGCAAGTTTACGGCGAGACGGCGAGATATGACATGTGTTATTGATTCAGAAATCAATTAAGCAACATGAGTGTGTGCTTCCGTGTTAGCCGTGTTAGCCTTGCACGTACGTATGTGTAGCTCCTGGTGAATCGATCTAGGGATCAAAACCAACAAATGTCAACGCTATATCACGTAGTTTTATTGTTGGGAAAATCTAATCTGCAGCGTGCGCACGGGCGTCGTTCCATGCGGCGGCTCACACGCCACTCTGTTCCTTCCGGCTTCTAGGCATACCGCGTACGTATATAGGGGTAGCTGATGTAGTTGCTACAGTAGTATACAATGACAAGGGTACACTAATGAGCAGCCTTTTTCACTGTAGCAGCTTCAGCTCGCTACAACGCATGTATGCGCATTTACACATATGTTTGCAATATATCCAAACAAGAACAACGACTGAAAAAAAAAATTGATCGGACTGTTACAGAAAGAAGCAGTAGGGTAGATGGTGCCAGGAGGGGTGCATGTAGAAGGACCAACTACCGCCGTGCTTTCCACTAGCACTATTCATCATTTCAGTCTGCTACCGCACATAATCAAGTGATAGTTCTGCATAATCAGTTTTCTTTCAAAACAACATGCCTCTAGATAGAATTTAAGTGACAAGCTTTATAAACTAACGCGAGAACTGGCTTTATTATGACTTACACGCTTATATGAGATAACTGAGTATAATTAAACTGATAAACACAACAAAACAACACGTAATGTTTAGAATAATTGACAAGCCTTTTATGAGACAACACGACAACTGGATAGAATTCAAACTGACAAATCCAGCAAAACACTGCAACAACTAGTTTTTTACAACAACTGACAAGCATTATGAGACAATATGACAACTAGGTAGAATTAAAGTGACAAGTACAGCAAAGCATTTGTGGCAACTGGGTTTTATAAAGCATTGACAAGCTTCATAAGACAATATGACAACTAGTTAGTATTAAAATGGCAATTACAACAAAGCGTTTGTGACAAGTGGATTTTATAAGCAATGAAAAGCTTCATGAGACAACATGGCAACTAGTTAGCATTAAAATGACAAGCACATTGAAAAAAAAATGTGGCAAGTGGATTTATAAGCATTGACAAGTTTTATAAGACTACATGACAACTAGCTAGCATTAAAAATGACAAGCATGATTTTTTGTGGCAACTGGATTTAAAAGCACCAACAAGCTTTGTATGAAACAACATTGAAAAATGGCAATTAAGTTATTTCTCTCATGCAAGTAAGTGGTTAATAATATGGCAAGTGGGTTAAACAATGTGGCAAGTACGGATGTGAAAAAAGTTGTCAAAACATGTCGATATGGGATCTAGTTTTGAAGAACTCGTCGCGAGTAAATTAACTATGAAAACGGATCATCGATCGAATGAACGATTTTGCAGATAAAACTTTTTAAATTCAAACATTAAAGAGTATCTTGATATAGTCAATGCATGCATGCATGCATGGTGAAGAGTGGAAGAATTAGCGGTAGCATTGCAACACATATCACGAGTACATGCATATCCATAGAGTCTGCCGGCCCCCTTTGTTTTTCTTTTACAAATGTGTGTGTGCGTGCACACTGGATATAGCAGCCGCCGCACGGGAATACCTGGGTGCGGCGCCGCTACCTAGTTGAGTCCTTTATTCTTTGGTTTGGACGTCGTTCACGCAACAATTAGGAATATGCATCGGTTTAACATAAAGAGAGCACAACAGCTTTCTTATTAATAGTAACATAAATGGTTTTCCAAGGGATTGCTATGTCTGTTGGCTTTAAGTTTCTTTTAGGAACTCCATTTGTTATCTTTCCTTCACTTCTAACTTAGCTCGACAATATATTGGCTCTAATCATCGTTCATTGGTCTCCCCCCTCCCCTCGAGAACAAAGTGACTTCCCTTCCATTAGCACGTTTGTGTGCTCTCTGTCATCGCCACTCGCCAGCATCGTCCTCCGCTCATCCACACCCACGTCCATCATTATCTTTTTCTCCTACTATATATATATAGCTCCTTCATTTTTTTATGGTTTTGTTTTCCCCATTTAAAACTTTAGGTTAGCATGTGTTCAATGATTTTGAGAACAAGCGCTTGATGTTGTTGAACATGTGGCGATTTGCATGTGTTTTGTCATGTCCGCATAAATAAAATAATGACAAAACCTTTCTAACGATCAAAGCCGATTTACTCTTACACTTGCATTCACACAACCCGTTGATAATTAACATGGTTGATTAGATTGATTGCATTTTATTCCTACTTACTTATGGTAATCAACTTTTTGTCATGAAGTGACCATACTTGATGTGGTCAACGAACAATGTCTTCGTTTATCCCACCTATTGCACATATGGCGCCAAGAAATATTGTGTTAAATAAAACCCCGTGGATGGTGACGACACATGTGTGTGTAAGTATTGTGTCGCATAATTAGTTTATCTCGTTATGAGGACAAAGCTTTAATAAAGATCTTATTTATTTATTTATCATATTTTATGATTATTCGGTCATCATCATATTATAATACAAAATTGATTCTCAAATACAAATTGTCATTCGGCTTAATTTTCTTCTTGCCATTCATTTATTTTCCTTCACTTATTTTAGTGCTTGTTATCTGTTTCCAAGTGAATTATGTTCAATATGAATACTTGAATCTCTTTGTTTATTTGGATGTACATCATTTTTTGGTCAGATGGATTAATGAATTGTTTTTAAAACATTTATTGCATGCTATTTTATTTGGTCAAAATCAGTGCCACCAAAAGGTCTTCTCATCGTAGGTGAAAATCATCGGTATGTGTTCATGAGTCATAACCAATGCGATGAGGCCCACATGGAAAGTGGCATTCTCCACATTGTGAAACTACATCCTCTCAACGTAAAACATTGAAGGATGGCACAAGAAACTATAAGAACCTCTACTTACCATTGTGTGAGCTTGACAAGGGTCAGAAAATTACCAGGTTAGGGCATCTCCAATGCCGTCCCTCAACCTGCTGCTAAACATTCAGATTTTGTGTTCCGGACACTTTGTACCCTTCAATATTGTTCATCAAACATCTGCCGACAAGTTTGGGCGTCCGAATTCCCACAAACCGGAAGCAAGCCTTTAAAAGGTTTGCGGGGCTCCATTCCCCCGCCATGTAGGCATCTGAGTATTCGGACCCGCAAAATAATCCTAGCGTCTTGTTCCCATCGAGAAAAACCTTGACACAACGTTCACCCTTGAATCCTCGCCGCACATTCACTGCTGCTCAGAGCGGACGCGGACGAGTGACCACCTACCCGCATTCATGGCGGTTAGACCAACATGGTCGAATGACTAATTAGAGCAACTTCAATGTGAATGCAGCGTGCGAGAAGCATACTCTTGTCGTTGTTCCTGATTTGATGGGGCCAGGATCCACCTACGCACGGTTATTTAAGGAGGCCAACCACCGGAAAGCCCTACCTAATCTATTGTGTGTTGCCATATGGCCTCTCGTTTCCTCTCCTAGCCTCATCTCTCTAACACACGTGGCCTCCACATCCATGTTCGTGCCGGTTGGAAGATCCACAAGGGTATCTGGTTCATGGCACCAGCACCCACGGTCCCCGGGCTTCTTGGTCTCCTCCAAGCTCACGATGAAGACCGTGGTGGTGGTGATCTCCTCGTGCAGTTGTTGTTCGACCATGACCCGATAGTGCCCCTTGCCACCACGTCAAGGAGGCGCCGTGCCCGTCGTGCCATCGCATCAAGGAGAAGCTGACATCCCTGTCGCGTTAACACGAAGGTTCTTTCACCGCCATGCAACCAGCATGGTGGTTAAGATAGCGGCAATGAGGTGGCACTGCCATCCCCGCCTTGGTGGCGTGCAATGGCCGGGAAGAACGAGGATCCGTCCCCAATGATAGTGAATGCTCAGGGCAGGTATTTCACTACCTTAGTCGAGCGGCGGCGGCGCCTCGTCCTCGTGAGCCAAGACAACAGCATAGAAGGTGGCAGCCTAGGAGGGGCGCTTGTGAGTAAACCGAAATTTGGGTCGATGTCCTTTCTTGAGAGCAATTAATTGAGGAGCGCTCCTTCGGGAGCCCCCGAAGGGTCACTCTCAGGTGGCGCCACTTGGCGCGTTTTGAGCCGCCGCCACATGGCGTGTTCTGGGCGTTTACTCCTAATTTTGTTTTTCCGCACGTGTTTTTGTTCTTTTAGCAGATTTTTTTCTTGTTTTTTTGGTGTTTCGGTTTTCCACCTGTCTTTCTTAGCTTTTGCACACAAAAAAAATTAGAAAAATTGTGTGGAAAACTTGTTTTCTTTTTCTTTTCTCGAGAGGTACGGTTTTTCTTCCGTGAGAGGCACGGATTTGCTTCCGCCAGAGGCATGATCGTGCCTGTTGGAAACGGGCAAAAAACATGTTTTCTTTTTTATTTTCCATTCCTCGAGAGGCACGGTTTTGCTTCCGCGAGAGGCACGGATGTGTTTCGTGCCTCTCGTAAAGGAAAAAAACAAAAAAAAATTGTTCCTCGAGAGGTACGACCATGCCTCTCAATAAGGGAAAAAACATATTTTATTTTTTTTCGTTCCTAGAACGGCACGGTTTTGCTTCCGTGAGAGGCACAGTTCTTCTTCCGCGAGAGGCATTGTTGTGCCTCTCGGAAACGAAAAAAAAAGTTTTATTTTTTCTTATTCCTCGAGAGGCACGATTTTGTTTCGGTGAGAGGCACGGATCTGCATCCGCGTGTTTTTCTCTTCCGCGAGAGGCCCAATTTTTTGTCTGGTTTTTTTGTGAATTTTTTTTCTTTCAAAAACCTATCAACATGGGATCTAGTTTTGAAGGTCTCGACGTGAGGAATCGAAAGTTGAAAACGGTTCGATATTTAGACGCATGGTTTAAGAGATAAAAAGTTTTGAAATAACAGATCTATGAAAAAAAAGAAAAACAGGAAGATTGCGACAAGTGGCATACATGCAGTACGCCACTTGTCGCAACCCGAGGAGGTGGGAGTGATCTTTGAAAGAAATGCTCCTTAATTAGTGATTTATGTCTTTCTTTCTTCTGTTGGCATGTCTTAAACAAAATACTACAAACGGATCAACGTAGATCACGGTGGCTGTATGTAATAAAAGTCTACAAATCGGGGAAACATACCAGGAGCTCGATTCATCGGCGGCACGACCAAAAAACGAGCAAGCTCTTTCGTAAAGTTGTACCCCTAGGCTGACTCCAAAGCACGACTCCAAACGTACGATTCATTTTGTCTGGATCTCGTCGGCTTGGGTTGGGTGATGCGGCGACAGCCAGTCCCTTTTGGAGATGCGCTAACGCACAGACGCATCTAGTCCGTCATGGTCGGTGTTCTTCTTTTTATGATTTTTGTACGGTATTGAAACATTTTTTATTTCATCAAAGATATTTTCATACATACATTCACCAATTCCTTGCTAGGAGAACAACACCAAAGAAATCAAAAATCATAATTAGACATTTTAGAAGATATCAAACTTCCATAACTGCGTTCACTAGTTTGACTAATATCTTCTCGATTTCTTCATTATTGATCTCCGGATTATTGAGCTTGACAACTTATATGTTTTCCGATTCTAAAGGACAGAGGTTGCTTCTCCTTTGGTATCTTCTTTAGTCTAACATAGAAATGCATGAACATCTAGCAAATTTTGTTTGATGAAAAGATCGATGTAGGTTTCTTTCCAATACCAAAAACCGCATCCCATCTACACACAAATTTGAGCTAAATAAGCTAACAAAACTACAGGAGTCCGGACGCAAAAACGAACCAAGAGACGGACATATCTCATCATTTTTACACTTGATGAATACCCATTGGGGATGTTCCCACACGACCCACAACCGATAGTTCTCACACTTTATAATTGACAACGGTGAGCCAGCGCCGAGTCAGGGCGATGGCCGGCCGTGGTTTTGGAGGCAAACCGACGATTAGGTAGATCCAGACTTCTCAGCTATGTACCAATAACTAGACGTATTAGTTCCTTGTATGAACTACTTTGCCTGAAAAGAATTTTGGGTTGACTTACCAAATATTAGAAAAGAAGTAAATAATTGAATAGTCCATTTGGTGCGGTGTGCCGCCGCGCACTACCCACTAGTGCCTCCTATGTGCTAGAAGGTGGCATGGACGGGAGGGTGAAGCGGAGTAGAAGAGTCTGCTCTGCAGCTATGTGTGGTTGGCTGGTCAAATTAGACGCATGCCCCATGGATCGATAGTTTTCAATTGATCGAACCCGCCTCGTATAGTTGTCAGTGTAGCTATAGGTGAGTAAGTATTCAAGAAATCTTCTTCTTCCATTTGAATATAATCCTTGATCACAAATTTAGCCTTGTACTTTTCAGCAGTACCATCAGGCACGGATTTTTTATTTTTTCTTGAGATGCACGGTTTTGTTTCCGCGAGAGACACGAATTTGCTTCCGCTAAAAACATGACGGGCCTCTCGAAAATGGGAAAAAATGTGTTTTTTTTTCATTTTCCTCGAGCGGCACGGTTTTGCTTCCGCGAGAGACACGGCCATGCCTCTCGGAAAGGAAAAAAATGAATTTTCTTTTTTTTGTTCCTCAAGAGATATGGTTTTGCTTCTGCGAGAGGCATGAATTTATTTCCACATAGACATAAATTTATCAAAAACCTATCAACATGTAATCTAGTTTTGAAGATCTCGGCGCGAGAAATCCAACGGTTAAAACGGTTCGAGATTTGGAGGCACGATTTAAGAGATAAAACGTTTTGAAATAATGGATCCACGAAAAAAGGGAAAACTACACGTTGCGACAAGTGACACATATGCAATACGCTACTTGTCGCAACCCGAAGAGGTGCGAGTGATCTTTAAAAAGAGTATTCCTCAATTAATTAATTGTTTGTTTGTTTATTGGCATGTCCCAAACAAAATATTACAAATGTATCCGCATAGATCAGAGTGGTTGTAGGTAACAAAAGTACAAATCGGGGAAACATACCAGAAGCTCGATTCATCGGCGGCACGACACAAAATCGGACAAGCTCTTCCGTGAAGCTGTACCCCAGCTTAGGCCAACTCAAAAGAACGATCTCAAATGGACGTTCGCTTTGTCCGGATCTTGTCCGTTTGAGTAGGGTGATGCGGCAGCGTCCGGGTTCTTTTGGAGATGCTTTGGTCTTGCGCTCTACGTGCGGACGCATCTTGTCCGTCATGACCGGGTGTTCTTATTTTTACGAATATGTTTTGTTCGGTATTGAGACATTTTTTTTATTTCATCAAAGAAATTTTCATACATACATTCAACAATTATTTGCTACGAGAACAAGACCAAAGAAAACAAGAACCACAATTAGACATTTTAGAAGATGTCCAACTTCCATAACTGCTCTCACTGTTTGGACTAATATCTTCTCTATGTCTTCATTGTCGATCTCTGGATTCTTGAGCATGACAACTGTTGGAAATATACCCTGGAGGCAATAATAAAGTGATTATTATTATTATATTTTCTTGTTCATGATAATTGTCTATTATTCATGCTATAATTGTATTAATCGGAAACCGTAATACATGTGTGAATATATAGACCACAACATGTTCCTAGTGAGCCTCTAGTTGGCTAGCTCGTTGATCAATAGATGGTCACGGTTTCATGACCATGGACATTGGATGTTGTTGATAACGTGATCACATCATTAGGAGAATGATGTGATGGACAAGACCCAATCCTAAGCATAGCACAAGATCGTGTAGTTCGTCTGCTAAAGCTTTTCTAATGTCAAGTATCATTTTCTTAGACCATAAGATTGTGCAACTCCCGGATACCGTAGGAATACTTTGGGTGTGCCAAACGTCACAACGTAACTGGGTGGCTATAAAGGTATACTATGGGTATATATCTCCGAAAGTGTCTGTTGGGTTGGCACGAATCGAGACTAGAATTTGTCACTCCGTGTGACGGAGAGGTATCTCTGGGCCCACTCGGTAAGACATCATCATAATGAGCTCAATGTGACTAAGGAGTTAGCCACGGGATGATGTATTACGGAACGAGTAAAGAGACTTGCCGGTAACGAGATTGAACAAGGTATAGGGATACCAACGATCGAATCTCGGGCAAGTATCGTACCGGTAGACAAAGGGAATTGTATACGGGATTGATTGAATCCCCGACATCGTGGTTAATCCGATGAGATCATCGTGGAACATATGGGAGCCAATATGGGTATCCAGATCTCTCTATTGGTTATTGACCAGAGAGGTGTCTCGGTCATGTCTGCATGGTTCCCGAACCCGTAGGGTCTACACACTTAAGGTTCGATGACGCTAGGGTTATATGGGAATTGTGTACGTGGTTACTGAAGGTTTTTCGGAGTCTCGGATGAGATCCCGGACGTCATGAGGAGTTTCGAAATGGTCCGTAGGTAAAGATTCATATATAGGAAGTGAGGATTTGGTCACCGGAAGTGTTTCAGGCATCACCGGTAATGTACCGGGACCACCGAAAGGGTTCCGGTGGTCCACCGGGAGGGGCCACCGGCCCCGGAAGGCTACATGGGCCAAGAGTGGGAGGGAACCAGCCCTTATGTGGGCTGGTGCGCCTCCCACCTCAGCCCAAGGCGCAGCAAAGGGTGGAGGGGGCCAAACCCTAGGCGTGGATGGGCCCTAGGCCCACCCTAGGGCACCGCCCCTCCTCCCTACCTTGGCCGCCGGCCCTCCTGGCCATCTAGGGTTGCCGCCACACCTAGGGAGGGAACCCTAGGGGTGCGCACCCTCCTCCCTCTCCTCCTATATATAGTGGAGGGTTTTGGGGCTATGGACACACAATTCTCTCTCTCGGCGCAGCCCTACCCCTCCTCCTCCTCGTCCTCCGTAGCGCTTGGCGAAGCCCTGTCGGAGTACCACGCAGCTCCACCGTCACCATGCCGTCCTGCTGGCGGAGCTCTCCCTCAACCTCTCCTTCCTCCTTGCTGGATCAAGGCGTAGGAGACGTCACCGCGCTGCATGTGTGTTGAACGCGGAGGCGTCGTTGTTCGGCATTTAGATCGGAATCGACCGTGATCTGAATCGATGCGAGTACGACTCCACCAACCGCATTCTTGTAACGCTTCCGCTTTGCGATCTTCAAAAGTATGAAGATGCACTCCCCCCACTTGTTGCTGGTTTCTCCATAGATTGATCTTGGTGATGCATAGGAAAATTTTGATTTACTACTACGATCCCCAACAGTGGCATCATGAGCTAGGTCTATGTGTAGATTCTATGCACGAGTAGAACACAAGTAGTTGTGGGCGATGATTTGGTCAATTTGCTTGTCGTTACTAGTCTTATCTTGATTCGGCGGCATTGTGGGATGAAGCGGCCCAGACCGACTTTACACGTACGCTTACGTGAGACTGGTTTCACCACCTGACATGCACTTGTTGCATAAGATGGCTAGCGGGTGTCTGTCTCTCCCACGTTAGTCGGATCAGATTCGATGAAGAGGGTCCTTATGAAGGGTAAATAGCAATTGGCGTATCACAGTTGTGGCTCTTACGTAGGTAAGAAACGTTCTTGCTAGAAACCCATAACAGCCACGTACAACTTGCAACAACAATTAGAGGACGTCTAACTTGATTTTGCAGCATATGTCGTGTGATGTGATATGGACAAAGGATGTGATGTGATATATGTGATGTATGAGATTGATCATGTTTTTGTAATAGGATTCACGACTTACATGTCGATGAGTATGACAACCAGCAGGAGCCATAGGAGTTGTCTTAATTTATTGTAGGAGATCATGGTGTCATGCTGGTGACAATGATGATCATGGTGCCCCGAAGATGGAGATCAAAGGAGCAAGATGATATTGGCCATATCATGTCACTATATGATTGCATGTGATGTTTATCATGTTTTACATCTTATTTGCTTAGAACGACGGTAGCTTAAATAAGATGATCTCTCACTAAAATTTCAAGAAATGTGTTCCCCCTAACTGTGCACCGTTGCTAAGGTTCGTTGTTCCGAATCACCACGTGATGATCGGGTATGATAGGTTCTAACATTCGCATACAACGGGTGTAAGCCAGATTTACAAACGCAATACACTAGTAGAAAACAAGGCATTGGTTCGGGCTGGGACAGCACATTAGTCCCGGTTCAGTCACGAACCGGGACCAATGGGGGCAACAGTCCCGGTTCGTGAGGCCAGAGGGGCGAGCGGGCCACGTGGGGCATTGGTCCCGGTTCGTCTGGAACCTTTGGTCCCGGTTCCAGACACGAACCGGGACCAATGTGCCTCGCTCCTGGCCCACAACCATTGATCCCGGTTCGTGGCTGGATCCGGGACCAAAGGGGGTCCTTTAGTCCCGGTTCCAGCCACGAACCGGGACCAATGAGATGCCTATATATACCCACTCGCCAGCGAGCAGAGCACTCCACTTTGCTCTGTTTTTCAGGCCGGCGAGGGGAGAGCTTTGTGGTGCTCTAGTTCACCTCCTATGCAGATGGGGTGTTTGATGAAATGCCCAAGCCAAACTTAAGCTTTCTCCTCTCGAAGCTCCTTGTCCAAACTCCATTTTCGTCAAGATTTGTCTAGGTTTGGTGGTCCGCCCTATCCCGTCCCCGTCCTGAAACCGCCGTCGATCGCCCGCGCGTGGTGAGCCTCTTGATCTTATCTTCTTGATAAAATAAAATATACTTACTCGTATGATTTTCTTACTTGTTACTATATAGTGCCATGGTTATGGTATCCGCCCACGTCGGCCCTCGTCCAGTCTATGATTCAGATGTGGTATATTATCTTTTATATAACTATTTCACATATCTAATGTCTATGACAATTAATTATGCCACCAACTTGACGTAGATGTTTTTATCTATAGAAATTAGTTGAACCAGAAATTCCAACCGACTATGCAATTCTGCTCGAGAAGTTAACAGAAGCTGAAAAAGAAATCGATCATTTGAATTTTTTTGAAAAGAACTGAAGATGACAAGATAGGATTGGAGTTGCATGTTGTCGATATCGTCGACGATCACAAGACCAAAATGGATGCAATGCGCTTGAAACTTAGAAATATTAGAAAATATGCCATTCATATTGAAGCTTGGTATCATTATGCCGTTGGATCAATTGGTACCTTAGTAGTGGTTATGATTGCATTTGTTGTTGCATTTAAATTTTTTACGTAGTTTCGCTATATGTTTTAATTAGATGCTCTACAGAGTTATATGTTGTTCAATAATGACAACTATGTATGAACTGTACGTATTTATTTTGGTCATTATTATACTTTGACTTTAATATGATGATGAATTTCTATTAATTTGGTCACTTCTCTATTCATGATATGTTGTAATGATTTTTAATACACTTTATTATATAACGCACGCAGATGAACCGGCAATGGATGTACGATGACCGACACACCTCCAAGTATATTAAGGGACTGCATAATTTTAAACACACAAAAAATCTGGAGTTCAAATAAGTTTATGAAAATGAAATGCCTTTTATAACCGATGAGTTTCCTTCCGGAACCCTGATACTTCGAAAGAGACTGTCCGTTTTGTACACGAAGTGCATCCATATTTTGCCGTAACCCTCTCAACTTTTTAGCACATGCTATGTGGGTGAAATGATGATACCATGCCAAGTTTCAACCTTTTCAGAGTTCATTTGTAGTGCTTTTAATTTCAGGGTCATTTAGCTCAAAAAATCAATAATTGCATGAAAAATAACAAATGATGTCGGGAAGGGTTGAAAATTGATGATGTGGCTTTGAATGGTGCATTCTGAACACACACAAAATCTAGAGTTCAAATAAGTTCATGAAAATGAAATGCCTTTTGTAACCGATGAGTTTCCGTCCGGAACCCTGATACTTCGAAAGAGACTGTCCATTTTGTACACGAAGTGCATTCAGATTTTGTCGTAACCCTCTCAACTTTTTAGCACATGCTATATGGGGGAAATGATGATACCATGCCAAGTTTCAACCTTTTCAGAGTTTATTTGTAGTGCTTTTCAATTTCAGGGTCATTTAGCTCATAGGATACCCCAAAGAAACTGTTGGGTATACCTTCTACCTTAGATCCGAAGGCAAAGTCTTTGTTGTCAAGAATGTATCCTTTCTAGAGAAGGAGTTTCTCTCGAAAGAAGTAAGTGGGAGAAAAAGAGAACTTGATGAGGTAATTGTACCTCCACTCGAACCGGAGAGTAGGGCAGCACAGGAAGTTGTTTCTGTGGAGCCTGCACCGGCTGGAGAGGAAGTTAATGATGATGATCACGAAACTTCAGATAAAGTTGCTATTGAACCTCGAAGGTCCACAAGGACACGTTCCACACTAGAGTGGTACGACAACCCTGTCCTGGAGATCATGTTCTTGGACAACGGTGAACCTTCGAACTATGAAGAAGCGATGGTGGGCCCGGATTCCAACAAATGGCTTGAAGCCATGAAATCCGAGATAGGATCCATGTATGAGAACAAAGTATGGACTTTGGTGGACTTGCCAGATGATCGGCAAGCCATAGAAGATAAATGGATCTTTAAGAAGAAGACTGGCGTGAATGGTAATGTGACCGTCTATAAGGCTCCGCTTGTCGCTAAGGGTTATCGACAATGTCAAGGAGTTGACTACAATGAAACTTTCTCACCCGTAGCGATGTAGAAGTCCGTCTGAATCATGTTAGCAATTGCCACATTTTATGATTATGAGATCTGGCAAATGGACATCAAAACGGTATTCCTTAATGGTTTCCTTAAGGAAGAACTGTATATGATGCAGCCGGAAAGTTTTGTCGATCCTAAAGATGCTAACAAAGTATGCAAGCTTCAGTGCTCCATCTATGGGCTGGTGCAAGCATCTCGGAGTTGGAACATTCACTTTAATGAGGTGATTAAAGTGTTTGGTTTTATACAGGTTTATGGAGAACCCTGTATTTACAAGAAAGTGAGTGGGAGCTCTGTAGCATTTCTCATATTATATGTGGATGACATATTGTTGATGGAAAATGATATAAAACTTTTGGAAAGCATAAAGGCCTACTTGAATAAGTGTTTTTCAATGAAGGACCTTGGAGAAGCTGCTTACATATTAAGCATCAAGATCTATAGAGATAGATCGAGACGCCTCATAGGTCTTTCACAAAGCACATACCTTGACAAGATATTGAAGAAGTTCAATATGGATTAGTCCAAAAAGGGGTTCTTGCCTGTGTTACGGGGTGTGAGATTGAGTACGACTCAATGCCCGACCATGGCAGAGGATAGAGAAAAGATGAGTGTCATCCCCTATACTTCAGCCATAGGCTCTATTATGTATGCCATGTTGTGTACCAGACCTGATGTGAACCTTGCCGTAAGTTTGGTAGGGAGGTACCAAAGTAATCCCAGAGCGGAACACTTGACAGCGGTCAAGAATATCCTGAAGTACCTGAAAAGGACCAAGGACATGTTTCACGTATATGGAGGTGCCGAAGAGCTCATCGTAAAGGGTTACGTCGATGCTAGCTTCGACACAGATCCGGATGACTCCAAGTCACAAACCGGATACGTGTATATTTTGAACGGAGGGGCAGTCAGCTGGTGCAGCAGCAAGCAAAGCGTCATGGCGGCATCCACATGTGAAGCGGAGTACATAGCTGCTTCGGAAGCAGCACAGGAAGGAGTCTGGATGAAGGAGTTCATCACCGACCTAGGAGTGATTCCCAATGCGTCGGGCCCGATGACTCTATTCTGTGACAACACTGGAGCTATTGCCCTTGCCAAGGAGCCCAGGTTTCACAAGAAGACAAGACACATCAAGCGCCGCTTCAACTCCATTCGTAGATATGTCCAGGATGGAGATATAGACATTTGTAAAGTACATACGGATTTGAATGTCGCAGATCCATTGACTAAACCTCTCTCACGAGCAAAACATGATCAACACCAGAACTCTATGAGTGTTCGATACATCACAATGTAACTAGATTATTGACTCTAGTGCAAGTGGGAGACTGTTGGAAATATGCCAGGCAATAATAAAGTGATTATTATTATATTTCCTTGTTTGTGATAATTGTCTATTGTTCATGCTATAATTGTATTAACCAGAAACCGTAATACATGTGTGAATACATAGACCACAACATGTCCCTAGTGAGCCTCTAGTTGGCTAGCTCGTTGATCAATAGATGGTCACGGTTTCATGACCATGGACATTGGATTTCGTTGATAACGGGGTCACATCATTAGGAGAATGATGTGATGGACAAGACCCAATCCTAAGCATAGCACAAGATCGTGTAGTTCATCTGCTAAAGCTTTTCTAATGTCAAGTATCATTTCCTTAGACCATGAGATTGTGCAACTCTCGGATACCGTTGGAATACTTTGGGTGTTCCAAACGTCACAACATAACTGGGTGGCTATAAAGGTTCACTACGGGTATCCCCGAAAGTATCTGTTGGGTTGGCACGAATCGAGACTGGAATTTGTCACTCTGTGTGACGGAGAGGTATCTCTAGGCCCACTCGGTAATACATCATCATAATGAGCTCAGTGTGACTAAGGAGTTAGTCACGGGATCATGTGTTACGGAACGAGTAAAGAGACTTGCCGGTAACGTGATTGAACAAGGTATAGGGATACCGACGATCGAATCTCGGCCAAGTAACATACCGATGGACAAAGGGAATTGTATACGGGATTGATTGAATCCCCGACATCGTGGTTCATCCGATGAGATCATCTTGGAACATGTGGGAGCCAATATGGGTATCGAGATCCCGCTATTGGTTATTGACCAGAGAGGTGTCTCGGTCATGTCTGCATGGTTCCCGAACCCGTACACTAGTAGAAAACAGACCTTTCGTCCCAAGCATTAGTCCCGGTCTGGTTACGAGCCGGTTCTAAAGAGGCTATTAGTCCCGGTTCGTGCCAGCTCCAACGGCTAGGAGCATGGCGACCTTTAGTACCGGCTCGTAAGGGATCTTTAGTACCGGTTCGTGTCACGAACCGGTACTAAAGGGGGCATGGCAGGCTTTTGGTCAGACTTGGGCCCTGCGTGCCTCTTTAGTACCAGTTGGTGGCACGAACCGGTACTAAAGGTTGCCCTTTAGTACCGGTTGACCGGTACTAAATACTTCATATATATATGCTTCATCCGCAGCCGATCGAAGGGGCTCTCATTTCTCTGTTTTCTCCCCTGTTCTTCTTCTTGCTCGAAGCGCATCCTCCATTTTGCCAAGGGTTTGTCAAGATTTGAAGGCACCCCATCTATCCAAGTGTTCACAAAGGTTAGAAACATTAACCCTTCATCTCTCATTGCTAGATTAGCTTGTGGTATGCTCAAAGATATGCGCTTTGTGGGTTTTAACTAGGTTTTGGGGGAGTGATCATTATGTGGGAGTTTATTTGATTTATATGTAATTTGAGCTCAAATTAACTTATTAGGTTGCATATGTGTTGGTGTGGTTTATTTGGTGCCTTCCCATCCCCGTCCTAACCACCGTCGATCATCTGCACTGCTTCGTCGCGACGCCGGCCACCTTGGTGAGCCTCTTGTTCTTCTTAAAACCTTTTTGTTTAAAAAAAATTACTTGTATGATTTAGATAGCTGCGTGTACGATTTACTTACTTGTATTATTGTTAGTTATTCTATAGTGTCATGGTTATGGTATCCGCCCACGTCGGCCCTCGTCCAGTCTATGATTCAGATGTGGTATGTCGTTATCTTTTATAACTATTTCACACATCATCTAATGTCTATGACAATTAATTATGCCACCAAATTGACGTAGATGTTTTTATCTATAGGAAGTAGTTCAACCAGAAATTCCAACCAACTATGCAATTCTGCTCGAGAAGTTAACATGAGCTGAAAAAGAAATTGATCATTTGAAAGAAAAATTGAAAAGAACTGAAGATGACAAGATGGGATTGGAGTTGCATGTTGCCGATATCATCGATGATCAAAAGAACAAGATGGCCGGAATGCGCTTGAAGCTTAGAAAGATTAGAAAATATGCCATTAATAAAGAGGCTTGGTATCATTATGTCGTTGGCTCAATTGTTACCTTATTTGCGATTATGATCGCATTTTTTGTTGCATTTACATGTTTTAGATAGTTGTATGTTGTTTTATGAGATGTATGTATGAACTATAAGTATCTATTATTTGTAGTAATAACATTTGGTCACTGCTAGCTCTACTTTGGTTGTAATGTGATGATGAAGTTGTATTAATTTGGTCACTTTGATGTTGTGTAGTGAACATGAGCTGGCAATGGATGTACGATGACCGACTAAGTCCAGGGTTCCTTAATGGCCTGCATGATTTTATTCGTGTGGCTGAGGCAAACAAGCAGAATGGTTTCATGTGTTGTCCATGTCGTGACTGTAAGAATGATAGGAATTACTCTACCTCAAAAACCCTTCACTACCACCTGCTGAAGTCCGGTTTCATGTCCGGCTATAACTGTTGGACCAAGCATGGAGAAAGGGGTTATAATGGAAGACAATGAAGAAGAAGAGGATGATGACAACTATCCTTTCACCGATACAACAATGGGGGAAGCTGAAGAAGAGGCATCAATGGGGGAAGCTGAAGAAGAGGCATCAGATGAGCCCGCTGATGATTTGGGTCGGGTCATTGCTGATGCAAAGAGAAACTGCGAAAGTAACAAGGAGAGGTTGAAGTTGAAGCGCATGTTAGAGGATCACAAGAAATTCTTGTATCCAAATTGTGAAGATGACCAGAAAAAGCTGGGTATCATGCTGGAATTGCTGCAATGGAAGGCGAAGAATGGTGTAACTGACAAGGGATTTCAAGAATTGCTGATAATGATAAAGAAGATGCTTCCAAAGGATAACGAATTGCCTGAAAGTACATACGAAGCAAAGAAGGTTGTCTACCCTCTAGGATTAGAGGTGCAGAAGATACATGCATGCCCTAATGAATGCATCCTCTACCGCGATGAGGAGTACGAGAATTTGGATGCATGCCCAGTATGCGGTGCAATGCGCTATAAGATCCCCCGCGATGACCCTGGTGATGTGGAGGGCGAATGCCATAGGAAGAGGGTTCCTACCAAGGTGATGCGGTATGCTCCTATAATACCACGGTTGAAACATTTGTTCCAAAACAAAGAGCATGCCAAGTTGTTGCAATGGCACAAAGAAGAACGTAAGAAAGACAGGATGTTGAGAGCACCTGCTGATGGGTCGTAGTGGAGAAAAATCGAGAGGGAGTTCGAGGACTTTGCAGCTGACGCAACAAACTTATGGTTTGGTCTTAGTACAGACGGCATGAATCCTTTTGGGGAGCAGAGCTCCAGTCACAGCACCTGGCCCGTGACTCTATGTATCTACAACCTTCCTCCTTGGTTGTGCATGAAGCGGAAGTTCATTATGATGCTAGTGCTCATCCAAGTCCCTAAGCAACCCGGCAACGACATTGATGTATACCTAAGGCCATTAGTTGATGAACTTCTACAGTTGTGGGAAAAAACAGGTGTACGTGTGGGATGCGCACACACAGAAGGAAATTGACCTACGAGCGTTGTTGTTTGTAACCATCAATGATTGGCCTGCTCTTAGTAACCTTTCAGGACATACAAACAAGGGATACAATGCATGCACACACTGTTTAGATGATACTGAAAGTATATATTTGGATAAATGTAAGAAGAATGTGTACCTGGGACATCGTCGATTTCTACCGATCAAGCATATCTTAAGAAAGGTAGGCAACCATTTCAAAGGTGAGCCAGATAATCGGAAGAAGCCTGGCCTCCGTACTGGTGAATATATATTTGATATGGTCAAGGATTTACAAGTAATCTTTGGAAAGGTTCCTGGCGGACAATCTGTTCCGAATGACGCCAACGGACACGCACCCATGTGGAAGAAGAAATCTACATTTTGGGACTTGAATATTGGAAAGCCCTAGAGGTCCGCAATGCAATCTACGTGATGCACGTGACGAAGAATCTTTGTGTGAACCTTCTAGGCTTCTTGGGCATGTATGGAAAGACAAAAGATACACCGGAGGCATGGGAGGACAAGCAAATAATTAACGAAAACGACGGCATGCCTCCAAAGCAGTATCAAGGTCCTACCAGCTACGCTCTTACGAAAGAAGAGAAGGAAATCATTTTTGAATGCCTGCTTAGTATCAAGGTCCCGTTTGGCATCTCGTCGAATATAAAGGGAATAATAAATATGGCAGAGAAAAAATTTCAAAATCTAAAGTCTCATGACTGCCATGTGATTATGACGCAATTACTTCTAGTTGCACTTAGGGGGCTTCTACCAGAAAATGTTCGATTAGCCATTGTGAAGCTATGCGCATTCCTCGATGCAATTTCTTAGAAGGTAATCAATCTAGAAATCCTACCAAGGTTACAAAATGACCTGGTCCAATGTCTTGTCAGTTTCGAGTTGGTGTTCCCTCCATCCTTCTTCAATATTATGACGCACGTCCTAGTTCACCTAGTCGAAGAGATTAACATTTTGGGTCCTGTATTTCTACACAATATGTTCCCCTTCGAGAGGTTCATGGGAGTCTTAAAGAAATATGTTCATAACTGTGCTGGGCCAGAAGGAAGCATCGCCAAGGGATAGGGAACAGAGGAGGTTATTGAGTGTTGTGTTGACTTTGTTCCTGACATTAAGCTGATTGGTCTTCCTGAATCGCGGCATGAGGGGAGACTGGGTAGAAAAGGCACACTAGGAAAGAAAGAAGCAATAAATATGGACGGGCATTCTTTCACTCAAGCACACTACACGGTTCTACAAAATTCCACCTTGGTGACTCCATATATCGAGGAACACAAGGATATTGTACGGTCCAAGAACCCGGAGCAGTCTGACCCCTGGATTGAACATAAACACATGGAGACTTTCGCCAGTTGGTTGCAAAAAAAGCTCATCAATGACAATGATGTTCCAGATGAACTGTACCGGTTGGCCAAGACACCAAGTTCAACTATAACGACTTTCAAAGGGTACAAGATAAATGGGAATACATTTTACACTATCGCCCAAGATAAAAAGAGCACCAACCAACAGTGGTGTCCGCTATGATGCAACCAACTTTCAAGACACATATTATGGTTACATAGAGGAGATATGGGAACTTGACTATGGACCTGATCTTAAGGTCCCTTTGTTTCAATGCAAATGGGTCAAATATACTGGAGGCAGGGTACAAGTAGACCCGCAGTGCGGATTGACAACAGTGGATCTCAACAATCTTGGGTACACAGATGACTCATTCGTCCTAGCCAATGATGTGGCTCAGGTTTTCTATGTGAAGGACATGTCTAGCAAACCAAGGAAAAAAAAGATAAGGAAGAGAATACATCATACGATGAGCCAAAGCACCACATAGTTCTTTCAGGGAAAAGAAACATTGTGGGAGTGGAGGACAAGATAGACATGTCAGAAGATTACGAAAAGTTTCATGAAATCCCTCCCTTCAGAGTGAAGACTGACCCAAGCATCCTGTTAAATGATGAATATTCTCCATGGTTACGGTGCAATCATAAGCAAGGGACAAACACGCAGAAAAAGTCTTATACCGCGAGATCCCACTCTCGGATGTGACCGGCTTCACCGTCATCACTTTCTATGTGAAGGACATGCATGCATTTTCTAGCATGGTATCTTTGTAACAGTTTGTACACAAATTGCATCCAGTTTTTGCTGTAACCCTCTCAACTCTTTATAATTTGCTATGTGGGTGAAATTATGATTCCATGCCAAGTTTAAACCTTTTCAGAGTTCATTTGTATTGCTTTTCAATTTCAGGGTCATTTACCTCAAAATAAATCATTAAATACGTGAAAAATATCAAATGAACTCAGAAAGGGTTGAAAATTGATGATGTGCCTTTGAATGGTGCATATTGAACACACAAAAAGTATGGAGTTAAAATAAGTTATTAAAAATGAAATCCATTTGTATTAGATGAGTTTTCGTCCGAAACCCTCATACTTCAAAAGAGATTGTCCAGTTTGTACACGAAGTGCATCCAGTTTTGTTGTAACCCTCTCAACTCTTTAGAAGTTGCTATATGGGTGAAATTATGATGTCCTGCCAAGTTTTAACCTTTCCAGAGTTTATTTGTACTGCTTTTCAATTTCAGGGTCATTTACCTCAAAATAAATCACTAAATGCATAAAAATATCAAATGAAGTCAGAGATGGTTGAAAATTTATGATGTGCCTTTGAATGGTGCATATTGAACACACAAAAAGTATGGAGTTAAAATAAGTTATTAAAAATGAAATCCCTTTGTAATAGATGAATTTTCGTCAGAAACCCTCATACTTCGAAAGAGATTGTCAAGTTTGTACACAAAGTGCATCCAGTTTTTGCCGTAACCCTCTCAACTCTTTATAAGTTGCTATGTGGGTGAAATTATGATGTCATGCCAAGTTTCAACCTTTTCAGAGTTCATTTGTACTGCTTTTCAATTTCAGGGTCATTTAGCTCAAAATAAATCATTAAATGCATTAAAATTATCAAATGAAGTCATAAAGGGTTGAAAATTGCTGATGTGCCTTTTAATGGTGCATATTGAACACACAAAAAGTATGGAGTTAAAATAAGTTACTAAAAATGAAATCCCTTTGTATTAGATGAGTTTTCGTCCGAAACCCTCATACTTCGAAAGAGATTGTCCAGTTTGTACACGAAGTGCATCCAGTTTTTGCCGTAAACCTCTCAACTCTTTAGAAGTTGCTATGTGGGTGAAATTATGATGTCCTTCCAAGTTTCTACCTTTTCAGAGTTCATTTGTACTGCTTCTCAATTTCAGGGTCATTTAGCTCAAAATAAATCATTAAATGCATGAAAAATATCAAATGAAGTCAGAAAGGGTTAAAAAAATTAGTATGTGCCTTTGAATAGTGCATATTGAACACACCAAAAGTATGGAGTTAAAATAAGTTATTAAAAATGAAATCCCTTTGTAATAGATGAGTTTTCGTCAGAAACCCTCATACTTCGAAAGAGATTGTCAAGTTTGTACACGAAGTGCATCCAGTGTTTGTCGTAACCCTATCAACTCTTTAGAAGTTGCTATGTGGGTGAAATTATGATTTCATGCCAAGTTTCAACCTTTTCAGAGTTCATTTGTACTGCTTTTCAATTTCAGGGTCATTTAGCTCAAATTAATCATTAAATGCGTGAAAAATATCAAATGAAGTCAGAAAGGGTTGAAAATTGATGACGCGCCTTTGAATGGTGCATATTGAACACATAAAAAGTATGGAGTTAAAATAAGTTATTAAAAATGAAATCCCTTTCTAATAGATGTGTTTTTGTCCGAAACCCTCATACTTCGAAAAAGATTATCTAGTTTGTACACGAAGTGCATCCAGTTTTTGCCGTAACCCTCTCAACTCTTTATAAGTTGCTATGTGGGTGAAATTATGATGTCATGCCAAGCTTAAACATTTTCAGAGTTCATTTGTACTGCTTTTCAATTTCAGGGTCATTTAGCTCAAAATAAATCATTAAATGCATGAAAATATCAAATGAAGTCAGAAAGGGTTGAAAATTTATGATGTGCCTTTGAATGGTGCATATTGAACACACAAAAAGTATGGAGTTAAAATAAGTTATTAAAAATGAAATCCCTTTCTAATAGATGCGTTTTTGTCCCAAACCCTCATACTTCGAAAAAGATTATCTAGTTTGTACATGAAGTGTACCCAGTTTTTGCCGTAACCCTCTCAAATCTTTATAAGTTGCTATGTGGGTGAAATTATGATGTCATGCCAAGTTTCAACCTTTTCAGAGTTCATTTGTACTGCTTTTCAATTTCAGAGTCATTTAGCCCAAAATAAATCATTAAATGCATGAAAAATATCAAATGAAGTCAGAAAGGGTTGAAAATTGATGATGTGCCTTTGAATGGTGCATATTGAACACACAAAAAGTATGGAGTTAAAATAAGTTATTAAAAATGAAATCCCTTTGTAATAGATGAGTTTTCGTCCGAAACCCTCATACTTCGAAAGAGATTGTCCAGTTTATACACGAAGTGCATCCAGTTTTTGCCGTAACCCTCCCAACTCTTTAGAAGTTGCTATGTGGGTGAAATTATGATTTCATGCCAAGTTTCAACCTTTTCACAGTTCATTTGTATTGCTTTTCAATTTCAGGGTCATTTAGCTCAAAATAAATCATTAAATGGATGAAAAATATCAAATGAGTCAGAAAGGGTTGAAAATTGATGACGTGCCTTTGAATGGTGCATATTGAACACATAAAAAGTATGGAGTTAAAATAAGTTATTAAAAATGAAATTCCTTTGTAACAGATGTGTTTTTGTCCGAAACCCTCATACTTCGAAAGAGATTGTCTAGTTTGTACACAAAGTGCATCCAGTTTTTGCCGTAACCCTCCCAACTCTTTAAAAGTTGCTATGTGGGTGAAATTATGATGTCATGCCAAGTTTCAACCTTTTTAGAGTTCATTTGTACTGCTTTTCAATTTCAGGGTCATTTAGCTCAAAATAAATCATTAAATGCATGAAAATATCAAATGAAGTCAGAAAAGGTTGAAAATTGAAGATGTGCCTTTGAATGGTGCATACTGAACACACAAAAAGTATGGAGTTAAAATAAGTTATTAAAAATGAAATCCCTTTGTAATAGGTGCGTTTTTGTCCGTAACCCTCATACTTCGAAAAAGATTATCTAGTTTGTACATGAAGTGTATCCAGTTTTTGCCGTAACCCTCTCAACTCTTTATACAGGTACTGACCCAACAAAGGGAAACTCCGCGGCAGGAGGCATCGGAACCCGTCCCATCTACACTGCCGAAAAGCAGCATGGGTTCCACTAGGGCACCGCTGGGTCACACCCCCATGGATGATATCACCGAGAAGACATCTTGTGAGCTAATCCAGAAAATGAAGAACATACCCGTGCGGGTCGCGATGGGCTATGCTTTACCAAATACACCTGATGTTCTCTGGCATTTCAATCCGGTTCTAGCTGGGTATGCTCATGTCGCGGTGGACGCAATAGAGCCAGGCTATGATGAACTACAACTTGACATCCCTGGAGGTGAGGGGGAGTCCACACTGGCAGAAGCTGGTCGTGGTCTCATTCTATGGAGTAAGGACTGCATCGTCTTTCCACACTTGGTGCTAAGGCCATCGGCTCCTCCGAGTATCGATGTCTAGTGCGAGGGATCCCAGCCAGAGGCATCGCAGCGCCAGCAGTCCTCCCCACCTCGAGAGGCGTCCCACTTCGATAGGGATCCCAGCACGAGTCCACCCAACCTCGGTACGGAGCACGACACGAGTCCATATCGTCGATATTGATGTCTGCCGCGTGAGCCGACTCCACCCCGGCAGCGGTCCCATCGGTAGGGCCCCCAAAAGACGAAGGCCATCAGCAGTCCTCTTCGGAAGAAAGCAAAGAAGAAACCCGAGCCTCTGGCCCAAAAGAAGATGCCTTACGACATGACACCAGAGGGAAACAAAATTGAAAGCGATCGCCAAGTGAAAGCCTTTTTTGCGAAGAAGCCCCTATCGCCAAAGGAGGTAATACCCAAGGAAGTCAAAGAGCACTTTAGGGAACACTTTATTGATCGACCCCCAGCATATGTGGAGAGTATGCCGACAGACTATGAGCGGCAGATTCAGAAGGCAAGTGAGCAGAGAAGTCGTCCCAACCCAAGCAAGAAGTTGGGAAGTACGACATCAACGATAGGTGATACTATTAGCGGGAAAACAGTTCCCTAGCTCGGAGAACAATCCAAGCAATCGATCTCTCCGCTCAAGGTGAGTACCAATCCAAGCAAGCAATCGATCCAAGCAATCGACGTTGTTGGCAACCCAATCGACCTCGAAGAAGTAGAGGCCGCAGGTCTCACTCTTGGCCAAATCCTTGGCACCGAGGAAATCCGCAGGTACGGTGAAGCTGAGTATGCAATGAAACATGCCGTCGGAAAACCACTTGTCACACCCGAGAAGTACAAGGAACTACCAACTGCGATGCGACAGTTACATGATTGGTACCTGCGTGAAGCAAAGCGAGGGGAGATGGCGGTCATGGTCAAAGTAAGGAAAGAGCATTACGTCAATGGATGTGAAATATGTCTTGAATTCTCAGAACTTTTCCAGTTATACCACATGGACTCTATCGACAAAACTCTCATCAGTTGCTATTGTCTGTAAGTGATTTATATCTTTAATAATTTAAGTCTCTAGCTCAGATATCGTTCATTGGCTTATCCTCACTATATATGTTGTTTTCTACGCTATTATGCAAATTGAAGATATGGGAATTGAAAAAAGAGGGAATCGATGACATTGGGTTCATCGACCCAAATACCGTTAATGGTCATGTGGTAAAACATTTTGCCAAGGACACAGAAGAGTTCTTGGAAAATTATCTAGATGAATACCAAATCTACTATAATATTTCCTTATAACATGGGGTGAGTGTTTACTCTCTTGTATACTATAAATTCTATTTTTGCTTACTAGCTCGCTATCAAGTGTAGTTGATGAGTTATATACATGCCTGCTTAATTATATAAACTTCTGCACATAGACTGCTATATCCTCCTAAATATTATCCTCGCGGATGGACTTGTTCAAGTGTACGACTCATTAGATAAACTAGAACAATCATATGTGAACTTGTATTTTATGATAGAACGGTAATTTCAATCTTTATCGACCTCGCTTTCTTTCATTATTTCCTGATATCAAAAGTAATTATAATAACTCTTTTGTTCTTTTTCTTTGCCGCGTAGTGTTTGGAAAAAGATCATAAAAAAAACTCATCACGGTCGTCAATGGAAACCAAAGCTGAAGTGGAAAAAGATATAGGTAATTAAGTAGTACTACTAGGTCCGCGCATCTGTTTAATTCTAGTTTCAATATCATTATCATGTTTGATTATTAATTATCTTTTTGAATTCTATTCTTTTGCAAAGTGCGCGAAGCAGCCACAGGGGACAAATTTATGTGGATACTTCCTCTGCGAGAACATTCGCATCCAGACCGAATGTCGTATACGTCGCAGAAGAGCACGTGAAAGACAACTCGAGGTTTAGCAGATGATGTCAAAGCTCTCACCACAGAAACGTTTTGTAGCACTTCAAGAGGAAATTTGTGGTATTTCTTCTTGGACATGTCATTGACGTAAACGAAGAGCATTATTCCTTACCGCCGCCTCAATAATGCCAGCAAATCAATAGTAGAAAACTAAGATTTCATCCGGAGCACTAGCTAGCTAGTCCCGGCCGGGTTTTGGGCCTTAATTTATAAGTCCAGAATATATATGGATGCGTAATTCCATTTGTATATATACTGTGTATGAGATATTGTATATTATATTACACACACACACACATATATATATGCATCAACTTGTATACTATTTACAGTATGTACCACCGTAAAATAAATTTGAAACGAATGGAAAACACAAAAAATAAAGAGGAAAATTAAAACCTAAAAACTAAAAAAACAGAACACTTAGTACCGGTTGGTATCACCAACCGGTACTAAAGGTCCTCCACCACCAACCCACGCGGGCAGCCACATGGTGGGCCTTTAGTACCGGTCTGTGGGCCAACCGGTACTGAAGGTCTGGACCTTTAGTCCCGACCCTTTAGTACGCCGGTACTAAATGCCATCCTGACTGGGACTACAGACAGACATTCTACTAGTGGTAGGGTCTACACACTTAAGGTTCGATGATGCTAGGGTTATATGGGAATAGTGTACGTGGTTACCGAAGGTTGTTCGGAGTCCCGGGTGAGATCCCGGACGTCACGAGGAGTTCCGGAATGGTCCGGAGGTAAGATTCATATATAGGAAGTGAGGATTTGGTCACCGGAAGTGTTTCGGGCATCACCGGTAATGTATCGGGACCACCGGAAGAGTTCCGGGGGTCCACCGGGAGGAGCCACCGGCCCCGGAAGGCTACTGTTGGGGAACGTCGCATGGGAAACAAAAAATTTCCTACGCACACAAAAACTTATCCATGGTGATGAGCATCTACGAGAGGGAGAGTGGATCTACATATCCTTGTAGATCGCTAAGCGGGAAGCGTTAAGAAACGCAGTTGGTGTAGTCGAGCTTCTTCGCGATCCAAATCGCCAAGCGTCCCACGATCCAATCACGAACCGTCCCGCGAACACATCATGATCTGTCCCGCGAACTCATCATGATCCGTCTCACGATCTTGATCACGATCTGTCCCGCAAACTCATCACGATCCGTTCCGTGATCACATCACGAACCGTCTCGCGATCTCGATCACGGTCCTTCCGATCTAGCGCCGAACGGACGGCACATCCGCGTTCAGCACATGTGCAGCTTGATGACGATCTCCACCGTCTCGATCCAGCGAGAGGAGGTGGAGAGGAGAGAGAGTTCACCGGCAGCATGACGGCGCTCCGGTGATGGTGGTGGAGCAATTCCGGCAGGGTTTCGCCTAAGCGCTGCAGAAAACCGATCTAGAGGAGAAACTATGCACCGGTGGAACGGGTAGCACGTGGCCGGAAAAATTCTGTCCAAAAACCACCCAATCCACTAGTATATATAGGAGGAGAGGAGAGGAGAGGCAGCCAAGGCCTTTGGGTCAGCCGAAATAGGAGGTGGGAAACAATCCTACTTCACCTCCAATCCTAGTTGGAGTAGGATTGCCTCCTATTGGCTGATTTTCCACTTTTTGCTTTAGGACTTTCTCTCCTGCGCCATGGGCCTTTGTGGCTGTTTTCCCAGCCCACTAAGGGCTGGTTATTATTATCCCACAGCCCATGGACCTCTTGGGGTCGAAATACCCCTCCCGGAGGCCTCCCGGTACACTACCGATGAGCCCGAAACTTTTTCGGAAACCAAACTGGGACTTCCTATATATGAATCTTTACCTCCGGACCATTCCGGAGCTCCTCGTGACGTTCGGGATCTCATCCGGGACTCCGAACAAACTTCGGTCACCACCATACATAACTCTACACTACCGAAACATCACCGAACCTTAAGTGTGCAGACCCTGCGGGTTCGAGAACTATGTAGACATGATCGAGACACCTCTATGGTCAATACCAATGGCGGGACCTAGATGTCCACATTGTTTCCTACATATTCTACGAAGATATTTATCGGTCGAACCTCTATGTCAAGGATTCAGTTAATCCCGTATAACGTTCCCTTTGTTCTTTGGTATGTTACTTGCCCGAGATTCGATCGTCGGTATCTCCATACCTAGTTCAACCTCATTACCGGCAAGTCTCTTTACTCGTTCTGTAATACAAGATCCCGCAACTAACAATTGGTCACATTGCTTGCAAGGCTTATTGTGATGTTGCATTACCGAGTGGGCCCCGAGATACCTCTCCGTCACACGGAGTAACAAATCCCAGTCTCGATCCATGCCAACTCAACACACACCATCGGAGATACCTGTAGAGCACCTTTATAGTCACCCAGTTACGTTGCGATGTTTGATACACACAAGGCACTCCTCCGATATCTGTGAGTTGCATGATCTCATGGTCATAGGAACACATACTTGACATGCGGAAAACAGTAGCAATAAACTGACACGATCATATGCTACGTTTGCAGTTTGGGTCTTGTCCATCACATCATTCTCCTAATGATGTGACCCCGTTATCAAATGACATCTCATGTCCATGGCTAGGAAACCTTAACCATCTTTGATCAACGAGCTAGTCTATTAGAGGCATACTAGGGACATGGTTTTGGCTATGTATCCACACATGCATCTAAGTCTCCGATCAATACAATTATAGCATGGATAATAAACGATTATCATGAACAAGGAAATATGATAATAACTAATTTATTATTGCCTCTAGGGCATATTTCCAACAGTCTCCCACTTGCACTAGAGTCAATAATCTAGTTCACATCACCATGTGATTCGCATTGTTATGAATCTAACACCCAACGAGTTCTGGGGCTCGATCATGCTTTGCATGTGAGAGAGGTCTTATAGTCAACAAGTCTGTAACATTCAGATCTGTGTGCACTTTGCAAATACCTATGTCAAACTGTAAACACTGCTACCACACTCCGCTCGGTACTATTCCAAATGGCTGCTCCACTATACGTATCCAGATTGCTACTACGAGTCATCCGGATTAGTGTTAAAGCTTGTATCGACGTAACTCCTTACGACGAACTCTTTATCACCTCCATAATCGAGAAACATCTCCTCAGTCTCTTAGTTACTGAGGATAATCTTGACCGCTGTCCAGTGATCCACTCCTGGTTCACTCTTGTACCCCCTAACGGACTCATGGCAAGGCACACACAGGTGCGGTACACAGCATGGCATAATATAGAGCCTATGGCTAAGGCATAGGGGACGACGTTCGTCCTTTCTCTTTCTTCTGCCGTTGTCGAGTTTTGAGTCTCACTCAACTTTCACACCTTACAAATCAGGCGAGAACTCTTTCTCTGACTGATCCATTTTGAACTCTTTCAAAATCTTGTCAAGGTATGCACTCATTGAAAGTCTCATCGAGCATCTTGATCTATCTCCATAGATTTTGATGCTTAACAATTAGGTAGCTTCATCCAGGTCTTCCTTTGAAAATCACTTTCCAAATGACCGTTTTATGTTTTCCAGAAACTCTACATTATTTCTGATCAACAATATGTCATCCACATATACTTATCAGAAATTCTATAGTGCTCCCACTCACTTTATTGCAAATACAAGTTTCTCGTAAACTTTGTATAAACATCAAAACTTTGATCACCTCATCAAAGCGTATATTCCAACTCCGAGATGCTAGAGGGATTGGCACACCGAGCGGTGCATTAAGGACATAAGCCTTCTGTGCAGCAATGAGGACAATCCTCGAATGACGGACCCAGTCCGCAATATTGCTACCAACATCTTTCAACTCTATTTCTCTAGGAACATATAAAAATTTAAGGGAGCTACAGCGCGAGCTAGTAATCTACAACATAATTTGCAAAGACACTTTGACTATGTTCATGATAATGAGTTCAATTAATCATATTACTTAAGAACTCCCACTCAAATTGACATCCCTCCGATCATTCGAGTGATACATGATCCAAATTCACCAACTCAAGTCCGATCATCACGTGAGTTGAGGTGGCTGCAATGGTGAACATCATTATGTTGATGATATCTACTATATGACTCATGTTCGACCTTTCGGTCTCTCGTGTTCCGAGGCCATGTCTATACATGCTACGCTCGTCAAGTTTAACCCGAGTGTTCTGCGCGTGCAAATCTGGCTTGCACCCGTTGTATGTGAACGTAGAGTCTATCACACCCGATCATCACGTGGTGTCTCAACACGACGAACTTTCGCAACGGTGCACACTCGGGGAGAACACAGTTCATCTTGAAATTCAAGTGAGGGATCACCTTATAATGCTACCGCCGTACTAAGAAAAACAAGGTACATAAAAGGATTAACATCTCATGCAATTCATAAGTGACATGATATGGCCATGAAATTGTGTTTAAGATCTCCATCTTCGAAACACCGGCATGATCTCTATCGTCACCGGCACAACACCATGATCTCCATCATCTTGATCTCCATCAATGTGTTGCCATTGGGGTTGTGGCATCAACCCTGCTTCTACTTCTATTGCTATCGCTTAGCGATAAAGTAAAGCATTACATAGCGCTTAATGATTGACACGCAGGTCATACAATAATTAAAGACAACCCTATGGCTCCTGCCGGTTGCCATACTCAACGACATGCAAGTCGTGAAATTCTATACATCACATGATCATCTCATACATCACATATATCTCATCATGTAATTGGCCATATCACATCACAACATACCCTGCAAAAACAAGTTAGACGTCCTCTAATTGTTGTTGCATGTTTTACGTGGCTGCTACGGGTATCTTGCAAGAACGATTCTCACCTACGCATAAACCACAACGGTGATACAAAGATTGCTTTTCAACCTTCTCAAGGACCGCCTTTGTCAGATCCGATCCAACTAAAGTGAGAGAAACTGTCACCCGCAAGCCATCTAAGCAACAAGTTGCGTCGAAGGAACCGGTCTCTCGTAAGCGTACGAGTAATGTTGGTCCGGGCCGCTTCATCTCACAATCCCGCTGAACCAAAATCCGACCAAGGGAGGAAGCAATCTAAGCATCAACGCCCACAAACCTTTTGTGTTCTACTCGAGATCTCATCGAACCATCAACCTAGCTCATGATGCCACTGTTGGGGAACGTCGCGTGGGAAACAAAAAATTTCCTACGCACACACAAACCTATCCATGGTGATGAGCATCTATGAGAGGGAGAGTGGATCTACGCACCCTTGTAGATCGCTAAGCGGGAAGCGTTAAGAAACGCGGTTGGTGTAGTCGAACTTCTTCGCGATCCAAATCGCCGAGCGTCCCACGATCCAATCACGAACCGTCCCGCGAACACATCATGATCCGTCCCGCGAACTCATCACGATCCGTCTCACGATCTTGATCACGATCTGTCCCGCTAAATCATCACGATCCGTTCCGTGATCACATCATGAACCGTCTCGCGATCTCGATCACGGTCCTTCCGATCTAGCGCCGAACGGACGACACCTCCGCGTTCAGCACACGTGTAGCTTGATGAAGATCTCCACCGTCTCGATCCAGCGAGAGGAGGTGGAGAGGAGAGAGAGTTCACCGGCAGCATGACAGTGCTCCGGTGATGGTGGTGGAGCAATTCCGGCAGGGCTTCGCCTAAGCGCTGCAAAAAACCGATCTAGAGGAGAAACTATGCACCGGTGGAACGGGTAGCACGTGGCCGGAAAAATTCTGTCCAAAAACCACCCAATCCACTAGTATATATAGGAGGAGAGGAGAGGAGAGGAAGACAAGGCCTTTGGGTCGGCCGAAATAGGAGGTGGGAAGCAATCCTACTTCACCTCCAATCCTAGTTGGAGTAGGATTGCCTCCTATTGGCTGATTTTCCACTTTTTTGCTTTAGGACTTTCTCTCCTGCGCCATGGGCCTTTGTGGCTGTTTTCCCAGCCCACTAAGGGCTGGTTATTATTCTCCCACAGCCCATGGACCTCTTGGGGTCGAAATACCCCTCTCGGAGGCCTCCCGGTACACTACCGACACTCCCGGTACACTACCGATGAGCCCAAAACTTTTCCGGAAACCAAACTGGGACTTCCTATATATGAATCTTTACCTCCGTACCATTCCGGAGCTCCTCGTGACATCCGGGATCTCATCCGGGACTCCGAACAAACTTCGGTCACCACCATACATAACTCTACACTACCGAAACGTCACCGAACCTTAAGTGTGCAGACCCTGCGGGTTCGAGAACTATGTAGACATGACCGAGACACCTCTATGGTCAATAACCAATGGAGGGACCTAGACGTGCACATTGGTTCCTACATATTCTACGAAGATCTTTATCGGTCGAACCTCTATGTCAAGGATTTAGTTAATCCCGTATAACGTTCCCTTTGTTCTTCGGTATGTTACTTGCCCGAGATTCGATCGTCGGTATCTCCATACCTAGTTCAACCTCGTTACCGGCAAGTCTCTTTACTCGTTCCGTAATACAAGATCCCACAACTAACAATTAGTCACATTGCTTGCAAGGCTTATTGTGATGTTGCATTACCGAGTGGGCCCCGAGATACCTCTCCGTCACACGGAGTAACAAATCCCAGTCTCGATCCATGCCAACTCAACAGACACCATCGGAGATACCTATAGAGCACCTTTATAGTCACCCAGTTACGTTGCGATGTTTGATACACACAAGGCACTCCTCCGATATCTGTGAGTTGCATGATCTCATGGTCATAGGAACACATACTTGACATGCGGAAAACAGTAGCAATAAACTGACACGATCATATGCTACGTTTGCAGTTTGGGTCTTGTCCATCACATCATTCTCCTAATGATGTGACCCCGTTATCAAATGACATCTCATGTCCATGGCTAGGAAACCTTAACCATCTTTTGATCAACGAGCTAGTCCATTAGAGGCATACTAGGGACATGGTTTTGTCTATGTATCCACACATGCATCTAAGTCTCCAATCAATACAATTATAGCATGGATAATAAATGATTATCATGAACAAGGAAATATGATAATAACTAATTTATTATTGCCTCTAGGGCATATTTCCAACAGCTACATGGGCCAAGAGTGGGAGGGAACCAGCCCTTAGGTGGGCTGATGCGCCTCCCACCTCAGCCCAAGGCGCAGCAAAGGGTGGAGGGGGCCAAACCCTAGGCGTGGAGGAGGCCTAGGCCCACCCTAGGGCGCCACCCCTCCTCCCCACCTTGGTCGTCGGCCCTCCTGGCCATCTAGGGTTGCCGCCACCCCTAGGAAGGGAACCCTAGGCGTGCGCACCCTCCTCCCTATCCTCCTATATATAGTGAAGGGTTTTGGGGCAGTGGACACACAATTCTCTCTCTCTCGACACAGCCCTACCCCTCCTCCTCGTCGTCCTCCGTAGCGCTTAGCGAAGCCCTGCCGGAGTACCACACAGCTCCATCGTCACCATGCCGTCGTGCTGCCGGAGCTCTCCCTCAACCTCTCCTTCCTCCTTGCTGGATCAAGGTGTAGGAGACGTCACCGGGCTGCACGTGTGTTGAACGCGGAGGTGCCGTTGTTCGGCATTTAGATCGGAATCGACCGCGATCCGAATCGCTGCGAGTACGACTCCACCAACCGCGTTCTTGTAACGCTTCCGATTTGCGATCTTCAAAGGTATGAAGATGCACTCCCCCCACTTGTTGCTGGTTTTTCCATAGATTGATCTTGGTGATGCGTAGGAAAATTTTGATTTACTACTACGATCCCCAACAACAACTTCTTTATTTTTCGGTTCTAAAGAAGTAGACATTGCTTCTTCTTTGGTCTCTTCTTTATTGTAAACTTTTGATGAATAGTGTTAAGGCTGTGGCGTTTTACCCTACGGTGTCCAGTCAACAAAACATCTAGTACCCCGCAAAAAAAACATCTAGCAAATTCCGTTTGATCAAAAGATCGATGTAGGTTTCTTCCCAATACCAAAAGCCGCAGCCCATCTACACACGAATTTGAGCTAAATAAGATAACAAAACTTTGACAGTCCGGATGCAAAACCAAGCCAAAAGACGGATGCACTACCCGCTAGTGACTCCTATGTGCTAGAAGGTGGCATGGGCGGGAGGGTGAAGTGGAGAAGAAGAGTCTGCTTTGCAGCTATGTGTGCTTGGCTGGTCAAATTAGACGCATGCCCCATGGATCGATAGTTTTCAATTGATCGAACCCGCCTCGTATAGTTGTCAGTGTAGCTATAGGTGAGTAAGTATTGAAGAAATCTTCTTCTTCCATTTGAATATAATCCTTGGCCACAAACTTAGCCTTGTACTTTTCAACAGGCATGGATTTTTTATTTTTTCTTGAGATGCACGGTTTTCCTTCCGCGAGAGGCACGGATTTGCTTTCGCTAAAAACATGGCGGGCCTCTCGAAAATGGGAAAAAATGCGTTTTTTATTCATTTTCCTCGAGCGGCACGGTTTTGCTTCCGCGAGAGGCACGGCCATGCCTCTCGGAAAGGAAAAAATGAATTTTCTTTTTTTTATTCCTCAAGAGATATGGTTTTGCTTCTGCGAGAGGCACGAACCTACAACGTTGCAACTAACTCGTGATTAGAGTCCACCGACAGTCAACTAAGGCCTCTCTGCGTGTGTAGACTATTAAATATTTGTTTCCACAAAAATATCTCAAAACAAAATCTGTAATTCAAATTTTCAAACATATAAACCTTCTTTCTATGCCGCTGCACCGAGTGCGCCGGCCATGCAAGACTCCTTTCACCAAGGAATAGGTCTCAGTGGGAGCAACAACGACTTTGTGAAGGGATTTATTTTGTTCGGGCTTTCTCTTTTAATGCTTGGCAGGGCCTACGAGTGAGGTTTGTGATAGATAGCTGGTGATTGTACAGGGCCATGTACCGCTCCTTGTACCGCTCACGAGTGACACCGTTCGTGTACTAGGGTGGTACTTTGCGGTACCTCACCGGTTGTCCCAACTGAGGCTTTCTTAGCGGTACCATCGGTTGTATCGCCCGGTGCCCTGCTACAAGGAAACCTGCAAAAGGCGGTTGTACCGGTGCTTGTCCTGATTGTATCGGCCCTTTGTAAAAACTATCATAACAGTTGGATTTGAGGGGCCTTATTTAAGGAGGTGCTTCTTCCACCTCCCACCTACCTCTTGCCTCTCTCTCCTTTTGTCTTTTCTCCATTAATGCCCTAAGCTTACCCTTCCCTGATCTCGTTCCCTAACCAACCAAACTTATTTATTTTCTAGATATTAAGAGAGGAGACCTAGAGCTACACTTTCACCAAAGTAACCTTCATTCCCCCATAATTTCTCTTCTGGATTTTGTTGCTTTTGGATGTTTGCGCACCCTAGACCGAAGAGGTCACCTCGGAATCACATTCCATTGTGCTGAAGCTTCATGATGGTGTTGGGGGTCCTCAATTAAGTTGTGAAGAGAACCACGACCTTGTTTGTGATGGTCTGGTGCCGACTTCAAGTGCATCGCTAGTGAAATCATGACATCTTGCATTGTGCGAGGGCGTGAGGATAATACGGTGGCCCTAGTGGCTTCTTGGGGAGCATTGTGCCTGGACACCGCTCAAAAGAAGACGTACCTATCCCAAAACAGGAAACTTCGGTAACACATCCTCGTCTCCATCAGCTCCACTTGTGGTTACATCTTACCTTTACTTGGTGCCAGATTGTGTTTCTATCTTATGCTTGCCATGGTTGTCGCTATTGAGCTCATCATCTAGGTTGGCCACATAGTTGCATATCTAGACAACCTATTTGCGTGTTAATCCCAATTTGTTAAAACAAGTTAATAATTGTTAGTCGCCTATTCACCCCCCGCCCCCATCCCACCCCTCTAGTCGACCATATCGATCCTTTCAAGTCAAAAGGAAGAATTTCATCCAGAGATGGAAGACGGCAAGCAAAAAAGGGTTGTTGAAATCAAGGAAGAGAACCCATAAGAAGAAAGAGATGATGACTTCACTTCACATGAGTATCCTCCAAACCCTTACCAATTCAATATTCGAGAATGTATTCCTCTATTTTCTCTTTGTCCACCACAAAACAAGTGGGAGAAGGAACCACCATCATCAGAGGAGACGAAGGAAAAGATCAAGGATCTTGAGCGAGTCTCTATAGCTTGTTTGCATACTATTAGTGAAGAGATTGATTATAATTGGTTGATTGCAACCGATGGACTGTAAGGCATCAAACTACTACCCACGCCTTGGTATTAAATTACTGTTGGTACTTGTTTATGAGGGGTGTAGGATCCATCCGTAGGAACCCCCGACCTTTGAAATTGTCGGATGTAACTTCTATGCACTAGTGGATAAATGGCTAGCCACAACTCTTGTTGGTGGCGTACCATTTTCCTCCAACGGCAACACTACTATTTTCAAATAGTGTTGATGCTGGCTAAATTTGCACGTTATTGCTACACACATAGTGGTCGCGTTAAAATTCTACGCAATGTCACTTCTATGAGGACCCCAACACTCTCGCCTTTCACCTATTATTGTTGGTGTGGCTAAATTTCCCACGCGATAGGTATTTTCTTAGTACTGGCGTTGCACATTATGCCCGGCGTTGCGCATTATGCCCACGCCAACACTAATCGGTTTTAACAATGTTTTACATGTATGAAAATATATTTCTTGTTGGGAATATATGAAAAGATGTTAATCATGTATTTGAAAAAAGTTAAACATATATAAACTATATGTACGGTGTGTCTTAAAAAATGTAGATATGTGTTCAAAATATTAGACATCAAAAAATTTATTAAAAATGTTGATGATGTAATTAAAACCCGTTTAATATGTATAAAAATGATTCTAGTGTACACAGTTTTTTTCATAAAATGTGGTTTAATATTCTTGAAAAATGGAGAGGTTTATTTTTACAACAAATATTTGTTAGGACCTAAAAAAAACTCATTTTGGGAACTCGAAAAATGGAAAATGAATCTACAGAAATTTGTCTTTTTCACGAAAGGTGGATAAAAGCTTTTGACACCCAACCATATGGTCAATTGTGCTTTAAATGTGGCCTAATATTTTAGAAAATTGATTTGGTCCAATTTTACAACAAATATATAGTAAGTCCTTCAGAAAAAGCTCATTTTGGGCACTCGAAAGATGGAAAATGAATTTTTCATCAAAAGAAAATGAAAACTTCCTTAGGCAGCATTGTTTGACATTCCAAGATTCATCCTAGTGCACAATATGAGATCATTTGGACAAACTATGCCATGAATGTGGCCATAAAATTGATCATTTGGCTTGAAAGCCATTGATCTTCACACATGATAGCTCGTTTTTGGGAACTTTTTTTAATAATTACCGTATTACCACTTTAATTATTTTTCCTGGTAACTTGATCACATATAATGACACAATGCGAATGTTTTCTATTTTTTTTGAATTTTTCATGCCCATTTCAAAATGTGGTCAAAACGGCGGGCATGACCGTTCGTAGCTAGGGGTTGAATCTTGGAAAACTTTTTGTGTTTCTCTAATTAAATAGATGCCTTTGTACCTAAAAATGATTTTTGGAAAAAATACAGAGCAAACTATGGGGCAGCTGTAGTTCAAATTTGACCCGCTTCCTACTGAATAGTCGGAAATTTGTCTTTTTCACGAGAGGTGGATAAAAGCTTCTGATACCCAACTATTTGGTCAATTGTACATCAAATATGGCCTAATATTTTAGAAAATTGATTTGGTCCAGTTTTGCAATCAATATATTGTAGTCCTTCACACAAAAAAACTCATTTTGGGCACTCGAAAAATGGAAAATGATATTTTCATCGGAAGAAAATGAAAGCTTTCTTAGGCAACATTGTTTGCCATTCCAATATGCACCCTTGTGCACAATATTAGATCATTTGAAAAAGCTATGCCATGATGTTGCTCTTCTTATGGTTCTATTTAAAAATGGGTATGCCATACACCCCGCGGGGATTGCAGTTCAATTGGTCAGAGCACCGCCCTGTCAAGGCGGAAGCTGCGGGTTCGAGCCCCGTCAGTCCCGAACTAGGGTTCAATTAATGGAGACATTCGTATTTCCTTTTTCCATGAAAAAAGGGGCAAGGAGCAAGATCAAATACCCATAGGGCACCCTAGGATTGATTATTTGGCTTGAAAGTCATGAATCTTCACGCATGTCAACTCATTTCTAAGCTTTTTACAATAATTGCCGTATTACAAGTTTATTATTTTTCCTGGTATCCAGGTCACATATAATGACACAATGCGAATGTTTTTCATTTTTTCATTTTTTCATTTCTTACACCCGTTTCAAAATGCAGTCAAAACAGCGGGCATGACCGTTCATGTCTAGGTGTGGAATCTTGCAAAAAAATTGTTGGATCTCTGATAAAGTAGCTACCTGTGCATCTAAAAACTATTTTTAGAAAAAAAATAACGAGCTTATTATGAAGTACTACAGTCCAAATTTGACCCGGTTCCTATTGATTTGGCAGAAATTTGTCAATTTGACGGAGGTGTATGAAAAGCTTTTAACATGCAACCACTTGCTTAATTATACATAGACTGTGTTCTAATATTTTTGAAAATTGCTACGGTCCAATTTTGAAGCAAATAATGTGCAGGTTCTTCAAAAAACGAAAATTAAACCAATTAAAGAAAAAGAAGAGGAGAAAGAGATAGAGATGGGTGTGTTGGATGAGGGAGGTTTTTGGAGCGTTGGATGTGGGAAGAGTAGATGGTCAGGATTTGATCCTGGGGGGATCCGTGGCCTCGCATGTGATTGGCTGGCCCTAACACAACCTTCACCCCGTCACTGCTCCTCTCGTCCACGTAGCCCTAACACAACCCGCCCTCTCCCTCCCTCAGATCTCGATCCGCCGCCGTCCCCACCATAGACGACCCTCACCGTAGACGAGATCGAGCTCCTCCTCCCCTCTCCCGCGTCCCTCCCTGCACCCCCACTCAGTGCCCGTTCCCCGTGGCCGCCATCTTTGATGGCTTCGACGCCGGCGGCACCGCCTCCTGCGCCGACACCGCCGAGTACCTGAGACTGATGGAGGTCGCCGGGTCCGACACGCTCGCGTCGCTCCTCCTCGCCGACGACGAGCCCGTCCGGGTGCTCGTGTACGACTCGCACCTGCCGTGGGTGCGGCGCGTGGCGCGGGAGGCCGGCGTGGCTGTGGCCGCGTTCAGGGTCTCCGTGGGGCGGCGGCCTTCCTGAACGACCCCTTCCAGGTGCTGCAGGCGAAGCGGGGCCAGTGCTCGCCGTGCGCCGCAGCATCAGCATGGAGTTCGACCCCGTCGTGGTGCTCCAGGAAATCTTCCCCGGCGCCGATTCGCAGGTACCCGCCGCCGCCCCCGCCGTGCCTCTTTCTTTCGCTCCTTGTTCTTTCGATCGATAGGTCATGTGCAGGCATACAGAGCCCACCGATTCAGACATTTCGTTGACCGCAATAACCGATTGAATTTGGTTACGACGCAAGAAAGATAGTGCCTTGAATCTTGACACGAATTTGTTCTAGGAAAGTGGGAGTCAGGGGCCCTTGATTTTCTTTTGCTGATTTATATCCCCTTTCAGGAATCAGACTAGACTAGAGTTTAGAGATTGATAAAATTGAATTCTCACTAGAGTTCAGAGACTAGACTACAGTTTAGGATTCAGAAATAAAACGTCTCAACTAAATATCTCAGAACAAATAGCATGCACAGTACATGTTTTCTCCTTGTGCACAGAAGTTCTGACATGGTTTTCTGAAATCCTGATATAGCCTTTTAATTTCAGTATGCCCGCACGAGCTAGAGATGAGAGCAGGGGATTGAAACAAGTTTGTAGATCTCATTCTCATTTGGTTCAGACAGGGGCATATAGCAAGTTTGAATCCTTCCCTTTTTATGAAAAGGATCCAGACTTGCATCAGTCCTTTCATAGATGGATATATATATATATATATATATATATATAGGTGCAGTAGTTTATCATCTGCTCTTGTGCCATTGTGTCAACTTTATAGGTACTAGAGTCAACAAAAAGCGTAGCTCAGTTCACTTATCTACAGAGTAAAGCTTTCAGAAATCAATATGCCCCGGTGGTAGTAAATTTGTCTCGTTGGATGCCCGTGTACATACTAATAAGCTCGCTCAAGCACACACACATGCAGCTTGATTGATTTATATAGTTATAGCAACATTACGTATCTGTCTCCTATACTAGCTTGAGTAATTTCTATACTTAGCTCAACAACACGAGCTCTTACCTGTTTGTTTGTTTTGGAGCAGCACACATCCTCCATGGACGATGATGACAACAAGGGCATCCACCGCCACGACGACGCCCCACACATGGTCCAACTCGGCTTCAACCTCGTCTACTGCATACATCGGCTGCGGTTGTCTGCGGCATCGAGTATAGCCTCCTCTCCGGTGAGCCCGTCTCCTACGTATAGCTTTGAACGTGTTTTTGATGACGATGGGTTTTGATGCTCGGTTTGTACTCCTGTGATGGATGATTTGCGTCCCGTGATCCTTTCCTGTGCGGATGGATGGATGGGTTTGGTGGGAGGGATCCATGGCTTTTATCTATCTCTCATATACACTATTATGCATGTTCGCCATCTGGTTATGAACTTCCTGCTGCTAACGATTTTTGTGTTTCCCTAGTTCTGTTCCGTTCCTTCCCTTCCTGATCTGTCCTGGCGTGGCGTAGCGCAGCGCGGGTACATGGTTTCCATTTCCACGTCTCATAATCTGTCGGCTACCTACTAGTAATAGTATGTATGCTTGCTTTTTTTACCTTGTCTCAAGAAAGTCTTGTCTCCTGCTACAATTATCTATGGCTCTCTAGAGGTGACCGTGATTTTGTTCTCTACATGCAAGTATGTGTTGCTGTGTGTTTAGTATGCACTAGCAGTTCCATCATATAAATGCCATGTTCTAGAGCAGCCAACCATCACTGGCCTGTAGCAATTTATCATGCCATGGGTGCAGTAGTAAGTGCAAAATTCTGTATACTTGCTCATTGTTGTAGTATGCACTTGCAGGGACTGGTATTGGTTACTGAACGTTTTTGCGTATTTCTTCAGTTTCAAAAATGTCACCCTTTTGTTTCCATACATCTGCCCACTAAGTTGCCAAACATGTTGCAGGGCTTCATATTGCCAGTGACGTGACATTCTTCAGTTTGTAAAGTTTTCCCTTTTGTTGTTTGTCAAACATGTTCGGATATTCTGTATGCTCAGTAGCAGTACTTGTGTCTCTGCATATACTCCAGTCTTGTTCTGCATGCTTAATAGTAGTACACTGAACATGCAGAGATAAGTGTTCCGAACATGCAAAGTTAGGCGATTAGTTCTGCTCAGTGCTCCAGTCTTGTTCTGCATTCTCAGTAGGAGTACTCGAGTCTTGTTAATTGAAATTTGTCCACTTGCTGCTGCTACCAGTCTTGTTAACTGAAAAGGGGAAAAGGGCCAAACAAGTTAACTTGTCTTGTTAATTGCTTGAAACTCACTGTGTAAATTGGTCCTCTCCTCTCTCTGTGTAAACATGTTAAAGCTAAAAGTATAGTAGAGAAAGCTATCCTCTCCTGCTGTACATGTTCACAAATTTTGCTTAATTTTGTGTTAAAGCTACAAGTGCAGTTGAGAGTAAAGCAAACACAGGTTCATTTCAGTGAAAATTTGTTAAAGCTTAACTTGTGCACAAATTTGTAGGACTCCTGCTGTTAATTGGTCCTGCAAATTTGTTGAAAAGCAAGTTCTCCTGGATTAATGTAGTGATTGCAGTAACTTGGTTCATTTTCTGTAGCTTCTGTTAAAAACCACTTATTTTCATGAAGCTTCTGCATGTTGTCGTATCACTAGTTCCATGCTGCCTTCACATTTGAGTATATTACTTCTTTTTGTTTTTATCCTTGATTAGTATCAATTGTTGTACTGTAGACTTAAAATTATGGTGGTTCCTCTTTTATACAGAAGCTCAAGTGTGAAGTCGTGAAGGGTGGAGCAAGTGTGAAGCCGTGAAGTCCTACTCAGTCAAGAGTAGCATATTGTAGCATATTTGTGTTGTAAAGATTGCAATAGATTTATTTTGGTGGTATATTTGATGAAACTTATGTGTTCTTTGTTCCAGTTGAAATATTGTTGTGTATGTGATTTGAAAACTTGTGAAATGGAAACATGACCAGTGGGGTCATTTATGAAAATAATATGTGAAATTTGTAAATTTCTGACATGTGGGACTGATTTGAGAGATGAACATGACAATTGTCACCCATCTGACTAGTGGAACCAGCTTGAATATATAATGGCTTAAAATAGAAAATCAAGACTATAAAAGGCTATGGCCTAGAAAATAAAAAAGGTCGAATTGTTGGGCTTGGCCCATGTGGTTGACCTGAATTAATAGAAAAAATAATATTAAATGGGCTGAATTAGTGGGCTTGGCTCAAGTAAAGCGTCGAACCGGACCGGGCTGATTCCATTCAACGACCTTTTCATTTGGTCGTAATTTTGCTATGTCAGCTTGCCACGTCGGACCCGACGTGGTGTAGGCAGATTGTCAATGACCAAAATAATTGGTCGTAGAACCAACGACCTTTTGTTTTGGTCGTTAAGTTTCATTAACGATGACTAGTTTTTTACCAACTGGTTTTGGTCACAAAAAGATCGCAAATGAAAAACAATGATCATTCATTGACCAATATTGATGGTGGTCGCAAGTTAGCATATTTCTTATAGTGTCACCAAAGCCAATATTCATGCTCCGCCCTCACTTTACTTCAAGCCTACAATCACTTCAGGTACAATTCTATAAGTCACTACGAGAGATAAAAACCTAATTCATGTACTCCTTGTGGGATCGATGCTCTTATTGCAAAAAAGCTACAACTAAACCCAATGCACTTGCATGCCAACACTATGCTGCATTAAAGCGGGTTGAGCGTCAATTTGCATGGCCATGTCGCACCTATATAAACCGTGCTTCAGTGACCCATATCCACACCTCGTCACTCTCACCCGTTTCTCCAAGCTCCTCATCCTCTTCGAACTCTTCATCCTCAGGGAATACCAAAGTCACGGTTCTCCGCTGGCAGTGGATTGTCATCTGGTTCTTGGCGTCGTCGCCCTCGCTCTCTAGGGCCCTCGAGCTCCACGAGCGTTAGCTCCTTCGACAAGGAGGAGATCTTCATCTCCTTCGGTGACGAGGAGGACCATACGCCGCCGCATCAGCAGACGCATCTCATCTCAGAGGCCACGATGACGGATGAGGAGTTCGTCCGTCAGATGGAGTTGATGACGGAGAGTTCACTTTGGGAGCGTGGTCCAACACCGCCCTCGCCACCGCGTGCCGTCAAGCATGAGCAGCATTCCCCACTGCGCTACTACAAGAAGCAGGAGCCGACATCACCTATCCACCTCATGAAGGAGGGGCCGCCCCCCCAAAGCAATCGTGTCGTCCAAATCGGCCGCCACGTCAAGCAGGAAGTCCAAATCGGCAGCAGCCTAGGCTCTCAACCCGGTCTGTCACCACCGCGGAGACGGCCACGCAACGCCACCATTGCCTCAACACAAAGCTTGCCAATGTTGGCGAGGAATGGTCGCTCAGCAACACCTCCGCCAATGCTAGCAGTGCACCGCGACCGTCGACGGCAATTGCTACGACCGTCGACCGCCGCCCCTGAGCCCGTCCTCGTTGTTGACGACGGTGAGGCCAGCCATGGCGGCCATGCATACGAGGTCGTCGTCCGCTGCAAGTTAGCATCCTAGTTTAGTTTTTAGTTTTTAGTCAAATGAACGAAATATCATTCATCTTAGGTAAATTATACGTTCGAACTTAAGTGAATTTCATGTTATTTACATGAATTTCATCCAGTTTCTTCAAAGCCCGTTTAAAATGTACGAGAGCACAATTGAATAGTCGACTCTCACATCATTATCTACAGATTGGTTCTAACGTTGGCAAATAGATAGGTGCCGGATTTGGAGGTCATACCATTAGATGCAGAGAAGACCTTCAATAAACTACTACAATACAATACATACTTGGATAAGATCGAGCGAGCGAGTTCCCCGTGCAGTGAAAACGTTGACTAGTTGCGTGCCACGTCCCCGTTGACATTCCCTGGTCCTCCTCGACACATGCCCACGCCCACGGAGCCCACTCCTCGTTGCTTCCGCGTCACCGCCCCACCAACGTGGCCGCCACGACAACCAAAGCAGCGGCACTGACGGCCACCGCGCATATTCCAGTCAGTCATGGCCTCCTCGTGCCGCCCTCCTCCGCCGCCGTCAAAATCCGCCCCCAGCCACAACCTCCACGGGCAGCCACTCCGCGCCCGCCACGGCCTCCCCTTCCAGCCACTCTCCGCTCGCCCAAGCTTACTCACCCGGCCGCCACCCTCCAGCTTCCCCATCTACTCCGACCCGTTCTTCAGCATCCACGCATGCGCAACTAGCCATGGTGTTCTTGCCCACGCCTTACCCTCCGCCCGTGGCAACAACGGCCAAGGAAACGGTGGCAATAATGGCGACGGCACGGCAACAGAGATGACTCCGACGAAAACCGCGGGGATGCGCTCTTCCTGCTGTTGCAGGAGTTAATAAATACTACTAGGTACAGAGGGAGTAGATTGCAGTGGAGTTTGAAAAGAGACGGGAGAACATTATGAAAGAGATTGAGATGGCGGCCTCCAATGTGGCATGCTTCTTGTTCTACTTTAGTTGTGCTACGGAATTATTGAATACCTATGCAGTTTAAACATCTGTACCCTTGAACTCAAAGTACCAGATAAGTTGAGGAATATGTTGGCCCTGACCTGAGCTCGTACGTCGTACGATCTTTTGTGACGAGTACTTTCCGTCAAGACAACCACATACGTAGCAGCCACTAGCAAAGCTAGCTAGCCTTGTCGTGATCAATCAGCAGGCTATGCAAAACACACCTACACAAGAGAACACACCACGACGACTTGATGGCTAAGGCCCGTATCGAGCCTCTGTTTTATTATTGCTTTTGATCTTAGTTTGTTTACACGGGGTTACAAGAGTATATATAAGAGCAAGCTAGCCTAAACCTATCCGACTCCTATACGGTGATTAGTTCCTGTACAAACCAGACTAGGACACATGGTTAATTCCAACAATCACCCCTCTAAACACGATGTCCTCACTTTACAGCTTGGACACCGATCCTTTTCCGCATCTCCATGAACTTCTGCCGTCCTAAAGACTTGGTCAGGATATCTGCAAGCTGGTCGTCGGTGCAAACATAGTTGACTTCAATCTGGCCTTCTTCCATGCACTGTCGTATGTAGTGATACCTTATATCGATGTGCTTGGTCCTGTCATGATGCACTGTATTCTTAAACAGGGCAATCGCAGACTTGTTGTCAACATTGAGCACCACTCTTTCTGGTTCCTTATCTGTAAGGTCACCGAGTAGTCTTTCTAGCCATACACCTTGACCCGCCGCGGTTGCAGCAGCTATATACTCTGCTTCACAAGATGATAATGCAACCACCTTTTGCTTTTGTGATAGCCAAGTCACTATGCTCCTTCCCAGGAAATATGCCAGACTTGAGGTACTTTTACGGTCGTCCACATCTTCTGTCAGGTCGCTATCACTATAGCCAAGTAGTTCCACCACCTCCTTCTTCTTGTCTCTCAAATAGACACAACCGAAGTTTGTTGTCCCTTTGATGTATTTGAGTATATGTTTGACAGCTGCCCAATGTTCAGTCATGGGCACTTCCATCAAGCGACTCACTATGCCAACGAAATTGGCCAAGTCCGGTCGTGTATTCACAAGATACCTTAGGCTTTCGACCACACTTCTATAATCCGTTGCATCAACCGCGAGGGCTTCACTCCTTTTGCTAAGTTTAAGCCGAGGCTCCATTGGAGCATAAGTTGGTTTGCAATCCTCCATGCTACAACTTTCAAGTATCTTCTTTGCATATGCCTCTTGGCATAACATGATTCCCTCCGGCTTTTGTTGTACCTCAATCCCAAGGTAGTAAGTCAAGAGCCCGAGATCACTCATCTTGAATAGCTCCTTCATTTGTAGCTTGAATCTTGCAATCTCCTCTTCGTCTGCTCCAGTTATCAAGAGATCATCAACATAGATGCCCACTAAGAGACGCTCCTTGCCTTTACCTCGCTTGTACATAGCATGCTCGAGTGGACTTTTCTCAAAACCAAGAGAAATCAATGTACGATCAAGCTTGATGTTCCATGCCCGAGGAGCTTGATGTAGTCCGTACAATGCCTTGTGTAGCTTCAAGACCTTGTGTTCTTCTCCTTCTTTGATGTACCCTGGTGGTTGCTTCACGTATACTTCTTCTTCCAACTCCCCATTCAAAAATGCGGATTTTACATCCATGTGATGTAGCCTCCAAGATTCCTGAGCTGCGAGAGCTATAACTAGCCTCACCGATTCCAACCTTGTGACTGGAGCGAACACTTCCTCGAAGTCCATACCTTGCTCTTGCACGAATCCTTTAGCTACGAGCCGAGCTTTATGCTTGACCAAGTTCCCATCGGCATCCTTCTTGACTTTGTACACCCACTTGAGCCCTATGGATTTGTGACTGTTGGGAAGATTTGCGAGCTCCCATACTTTGTTGTCTCGTATCAATCCCAACTCTTCATCCATAGCATGACGCCAACACTCCTTAGTATTTGCTTCTTCAAATTTCGTCAGTTCTTCGATGCTAAGCAAACATTGTCGTCCTCTTCTTATAATCTTGACAGGATTAATAGTATGAAGTGCTTCCTCCGGATATAAATCCATCACTGGTCGAAGACGGACTGATGTCGGCGGACGTTCCCTTGTCTCCTGTTCTATCAAAGACGAGGAATTTTCATCTTGCAGAGTTGCCAAACTCCTGTTTTCTGGCGATCCAGTACTATGTACAGTTGCATGTTCACTGTGTGAATTAGCCAACGTTTGGGATCCTTCACGTGCATGCAGTTTTGGATCTTCTGGAGTGCATGTTATGTGCTCTCCTGGAGTGTGAGCAGCGGCTGTACCCCCTGGCACTTCTGGCCTGCCCGCCGGTCTGTTGCATATAGAGCCAGCGCCAGCATTAGCGGCGGACGCGCTGGTCATTGTTTTCCATGAAGGTGTTGCAACTTTTGTTTCTGGGCCATCCTCTGGTGTAGTCTCCGGTTGATTATCTGCACGCTTATATTCGTTGTAAACAACATGAAAAATGTCATCGGAAATCGAGTATACCGGTTCGGAGGAGTTCCAATTCCACGACCTTGCTTCTTCAAAGACCACATCACGCGTCACAACCACCTTATTGGTCGAGGGGTTGCACGCACGGTACGCCTTCGTGCCTGCTTCATAGCCAACCAATATCATTGGAGTACCCCGATCCGCCAACTTGCTTGTATGCTCGGCCACCGTCTTCACATGCGCCACACACCCGAATGTGCGAACATGATCAACCGTGGGCTTGTGTCCGTACCATACTTCGTACGGGGTCATCCCAACCACACTCTTGGTTGGAGCCCGGTTCAACAGATAAACGGCCGTATTGACCGCCTCACCCCAAAACTTGCCCGACATCCCTTTGCTCTTCATCATGCTTCGTGCCATCGCCACCACGGTTTGATTCCTCCGCTCCACAACACCGTTTTGCTGCGGTGAATATGGCGCCGTAAGATACCGCTTGATGCCATGTGCTTCGCAAAATTCCATGAATTCACGAGACTTGAACTCACCCCCCCCGATCGGTGCGGAGGGCCTTCAGCTTGGCTTCAGATTCTACCTCGGCCGCCATCTTTACTTTACTAAAGGCTTGCAAAGCTTGGTCCTTCTTCTTCAACAACAAAATCCACATGTATCTGCTGAAGTCGTCAACGATGAGCAAGAAGTATTTGTTCCCGACTGGGGTAGCCGGTGTAATGGGTCCGCACAAGTCTCCATGGACCAACTCAAGAGCTTTACTTGCTCTAAAGTTTCCCTCTCTCGGGAACGAGGCCCGCCTTTTGTTTCCCAACAAGGCAACCGTCGCACACCTGCTCAACATGATCGATGTACGGTAGACCATGTACCATCTCCTTTTGTCCAAGTTGCCGGAGAGCCTGGAAATTTAGATGACCGTAGCGCGCGTGCCACTTCCATGCTGAGTCCTCCATGCTTGACAAGAGACATACTGGATCCACACGATCCAAGTTGAGGATGTAGAGTCTGTTTGGCGACCTCTGCACCTTCATGATCAACATCCTCTGACGGTCATACCCCCATAGATAGCCATCTTCGAGCCCAATCTTGCAACCACGCTCCTCGAGCTGGCCAAGGCTAATAATGTTGCTCTTTAGCTTGGGAATATAGTACACATCCGTGAGTACCTTGTGACCGCCGTTCTTCAGCTCAAACAGGACAGTGCCTCGCCCTGTGATGTCAACGGTCCGCCCGTCACCGAATCGAACCGTGCCTCCAACCGAGAGATTTAGCTCAGAAAACTGGTCCTTGTCGCCGGTCATGTGGTTGCTTGCTCCTGTGTCGAGGTACCACATGTGCCTTGCCGTGTTCATCCTCTCCTTGTCGTGAAGGTAAACCTTCTCTTCATCGAGCGTGACAACCTCGGTAGCCGGTGCCTTCGGAGCTGGACCGTCCTCGTCCATAAGCTCGCATACTTCGACCATGAGCATCATATCGCTATCATCGCCTCCCTTGGCCATGAGAGCTCTCTCCTTCGGTGGATTCTTGCAATCAGACTTGAAGTGACCGAGGATTCCACAATTGTGACACCTTATTTTTTTATGTCAAATTTTCTCCTTGGTTTTCTAGCCTTTTCTTCCTATCCAGCGAGGTCCTTTTTTACCGGGCTTTGCTTCTCCTTCGCTTTACTGCTGCTCATGGATCCACCTTGCTTTCCTTTCGACAGGGCCATCCATTGCGCCATTGTAAGCATGAGATGCTCACTCTCCTTCGAATCACCGAAGCTGAGATGAATTCTCTCGTCATGGGCCTTGAACCTTCCGACAAGATCCTCGACCGTGAGAGTCTTTAGGTCGAGGCATTGTTCGATCGACGTGACGATCTAGATGTAGCGTGCCGGCGCGGCGTGCAAAAATCATCGAACAATCACAACTTCTTCTAGGGTTGAACCATAGCCGCGTATGTCGTTGACGAGGGTCTTGAGACGGGCGGCAAACTGATCAACCGTCTCACTTTCCTCCATCTTCAGGCACTCGTAGATTCTCATTAGGGACTGAAGGTGTGCTTCCTTGACATGGTCATGACCCTGATGCAGGATCTTGATGGTCTCCCATGCCTCCTTTGCCGATTTCTTTTCGACGAGGTGCTGCAGCACATCCTTCGGCATGGCGGAGTAGATCGCTGTTAACGCCCGGTGATCCGTCCGATACTTTGCCGTGCCCTTCGCGTACTCTGCGCCTCCATCCTTGACAGCTTCCCAGAGCTCAGCACCCTCCATCGCGACCTCCATGTTCATTGCCCATAGTGCGTAGTCCTCTCGATCCAGCCGGGGGAATTGTGACACCCCCACCATCGGCATCGGTGCTCCCGCTCCCGCTCCCGCAACAACGATATCCTTGCTCGGGCTCGACATGATCCTTCAATTGCTTTCCGAAAATCATGCCAATAAACCAAGCTCTAGATACCAATTGTTGGCCCTGACCCAAGCTCGTACGTCGGACGTCTTTTTTGACGAGTACTTTTCGTCAAGACAACCACATACGTAGCAGCCGCTAGCAAAGCTAGCTAGCCTTGTCGTGATCAATCAGCAAGCTATGCAAAACACACCTACACAAGAGAACACACCATGGCGACTTGATGACTAAAGGCCCGTATCGAGCCTCCGTTTTATTATTGCTTTCGATCTTAGTTTTTTTACATGGGGTTACAAGAGTATATATAAGAGCAAGCTAGCCTAAACCTATTCGACTCCTATACGACGATTAGTTCCTGTCCAAACCGGACTAGGACACGTGGTTAATTCCAACAGAATAGAGTATGGGTGTCAAATGGTGTTTATCTGGCCATTCATTATTCAGTGTTAGCTTTACAAGAAAAACAGATTTGTTCTTACATGACAATGATTGTCAGTGAGTGCAATAATGTTTCTAACACAAAGAAATACGATCCCCTTAGTATTGCATGCCTCCTACCAAGTGCTCTGGTGTCATCTTGTGAGTGTTTGATTCGTCGGATTGAGTAGGCTAGGGTTTCCAATAGTGAAGATGGGAGATGGGTAATTACCTGCTCCCTGTCCAGAGGAGCTCGAGCCACCTTCCATGTCGTTGAGGTGGCGGTGGTGATGACGGTGACATCGAGATGGAGGGGGTGGCGGCGGTGCTTCCCATGAGCACTGCAATTACCCTTGATCAGAAGGGTTTTTCGGTGGGGTGACTGGCGGCACGGTTAACCTCGTACCATGTGCCCCGGCCCCCACCTCTCTATATATCGCAGGTCGCAGGGGCCCACCAACCATAAGAGGGTTGTGCGCCCCCGATCAGGGCGCGAATAGATCAGGGTCCGATGGGCCGTTGGGCCCACTCGATGGAGAGATCAACCTAACATTCTCCCCCTTGATCTCAACTTTTACTTTTAACTTTATACTTTCTAGTTTATTCGTTTCATTGCATATTGGTACATTGAGCATGTCTCATCGTCACAGCTCGATTGCTGATAGAATCATATATCTACAACATACGTTTTGTTCAAAAACAAATTCTGTTCTTTTTGGGCCTCTCATGATCCAGGAATCATAGGCTTTCCCTTATACCCATGCCGGCTAAGTGTTCCTTGAACACATTGGGTGGTAAGTCTTTCGTTAGCGGATCCGCAAGCATATCCTTTGTCTTTATATGCTCGAGACTTATATGTGATCCTGGATTTTATCTTTCACAACATAATACTTTATCTCTATAGTTTTAGCAGCATCACTGACTTGTTGTTGTGAGCATAGAATACTGCGGGCTGGTTGTCACAGTACATCTTTAGTGGTTTGTGAATACAATCTACCACTTTCAAGTCGGGTAGAAATTTCTTTAGCCATATTGCCTGCCCCGTGGCTTCGAAGCATGCTATGAATTCTGCATACATCGTGGATGATGCAACTATTGACTGTTTGGAGCTTTTCCACGAAATAGCCCCTCCTGCAAGAGTGAAGACGTATCCTGGCGTGGATTTTCTATCATCTTTGTCCTCCGCAAAATCTGCGTTTGAATACCCTTTTATCTCTAGGGAGTCAAACCTCCTGTTTGTTAGCATGTAGTGCTTCGTGCCTTGCGCATAATGCAATGACTTCTTTGCCATCTTCCAGTGCTCCATGCCTGGATTCTCTTGATATCTACCGAGTACCCCGGTAATAAAAGCTAAGTCAGGGTGGGTGCACACTTGTGCATACTGTAAGCTTCCAACAGCCGAAGCATATGGTACTGGTTTCATGAGATCGATCTCGTACTAGTTCTTGGGACATTGGAATTTCCCAAAACTATCGCCCTTGACTATAGGAGCAGGTGTGGCTTTACTCGCATGCATATTATACTTTTGAAGAACCTTCTCCAAATATGCCTTCTGTGATAGTCCTAAGACTCCACAGTTCCTATCTCGGTGAATTTCTATGCCCAAAACATAGGATGCTTCACCAAGATCCATGATATCAAAATTTGAGGATAAGAACTTCTTTGTCTCTAGTAGTAGACTAACATCACTGCTAGCAAGGAGGATATCATCCACATACAAGATTAGGAAAATATATTTCCTATTTTTAAACTTTGCATAAATGAAATTATCCTCAATATTTTCTTTGAACCCAAAACTTTTAACCGTTTGATTAAACTTTAGATACCACTGTCTGGAGGCTTGTCTTAATCCATAAATGGATTTCTTTAGGCGGCATCCCATACTTTCCTTGCCTTCCATGATAAAACCCTTGGGTTGTTTCATGTAGACCTTTTCTTTTAAATCACCGTTCAGAAATGCCGTCTTGACATCCATTTGATGTAACTCTAAATCAAAATGAGCAACTAATGCCATTATGATTCTGAAGGAGTCCTTACATGAGACTGGAGAAAAAGTCTCATTGTAATCTATCCCTTCTCTTTGTGTAAATCCTCTAGCTACAAGTCTTGCTTTATACTTTTCTACATTGCCACTAGGATCATACTTAGTTTTGTACACCCATTTCCAGCCTACTGTTTTGGATCCTTTAGGAATTTCCACTAAGTCCCAAACATCTTTGGAACTCATAGAATTCATCTCATCTTCCATTGCTTGTAGCCATTTTGATGAGTTAGGGCTTTTAATGACTTCTTCATATGTAGCGGGATCACCTTCCATATGAACCATTTCTGTATTATAAACTTTATAATCAGTAGAAATAGCAGATCTTCTTGTTCTATTAGATCTTCTAAGTGCCTCAGTTTCTGGCACATTGTGTGCCTCAACTTGCGGCACATCTTCTACTATTGACTGTTGTACCTCCCTTTCATGCTCAACAACGGGTTCAGTCGGCTCCTGATGGACAGGTTTCGGGTCTTCCCCCATAGTTGTCACGGGTGGAGTTACAGCTGGTAGTGAGAAAAATGGCTCCTAAATCATCGGATTAGGTGCACGCACCCTCTTCTCCTCAAGATAAATTTTCCGAGCTACCAAGCTCCCCCTCATCATTTCGTCCTCTAAGAAGACTGCGTGTCTCGTTTCTACAAACTTTGTATATCTATCTGGGCAGTAGAAACGGAAACCTTTTGATCTGTATGGATAGCCAATGAAGTGGCAACTCACCATTTTGGGATCTAACTTTGCAATGTTTGGATTAAACATTTTCGCCTCAGCGGGGCACCCCCACACCCTGAAGTGTTTTAAAGAGGGCACTCTTCCTGTCCACAACTCGTATGGTGTTTTGGGCACCGACTTGCTTGGGACTCTGTTGAGAATGTGAATGGCGGTTTTCAGTGCCTCCATCCATAATCCCAATGGCAATGTGGAGTAACTCATCATGTTGCGCACCATATCCATCAGAGTACGGTTACGCCTTTCAGCTACTCCATTTTGCTGAGGCTTGCCCGACATTGAATACTGGGCTACTATGCCAGTCTCCTGGAAGAACTTTGCAAAAGGTCTAGGGACTTGGCCATATGGACTGTGCCGACCGTAGTACTCTCCCCCACGATCAGACCTTACTATCTTTATTCTTTTATCATGTTGATTTTCAACTTCAGCTTTGAATATCTTAAACTTATCCAATGCTTCGGATCTTTCTTTGATTGGATAAATATAACCAAAACGAGAGTAATCATCTGTGAATGTTATGAACTAATCATATCCATCCACACTTTTCACCGGAAATGGTCCACAAATGTCGGTGTGGATGACTTCTAGTGTGCCTGTGCTATGAATTGCACCCTTTTTGATTTGTTTGACATACTTCCCTTTAATGCAATCCACGCATTGTTCTAAGTCTGAAAACTCTAACGGAGGAAGAATTTCACTTTTGACTAATCTTTCTATTCTCCCCTAGAAATATGGCCCAAGCGACAGTGCCATAATTTCGATGAGTCATCAGTTCTTTTTCTTTTCTTTTGTTCTTTGTTCGACGAGGTAGCTTGAGCATTCACATTGGACACATAATGCACTTTTTCACGGAGTGATAGCAAATAAAGCTCATTATGAAGCAAAACATCACCAACATAAGCATTATTACACCATATGGCACCCTTGCCATGTCCAAAGTAACACTCATAATTGTCTTTGTCTAAACAAGAAATACTTATTAAGTTTCTATTACATGAGGGAACAAATAAGACATCACGAAGAAGAAGGTTGAATCCATCAGCTAACTCCAAAGAGACATCGCCGACAACTTCAACTTCTGCTTGGACTCCATTAGCTACCTCAATGCATCTTTCTCTTCTTTCCATAGTCCTTGTCGAACAGAATCCCTGTAAAGAGTTTGCAGCATGAACAGTTTCTCCAGAGTCAATCCACCAAGTAGATTTTGAAAACTGTACATACAAGGATTCATTTGCTGGGGAACGTTGCATGGGAAACAAAATTTTTCCTACGCACACGCAAGATCTATCCATGGTGATGAGCATCTACGAGAGGGAGAGTGGATCTACATACCCTTGTAGATTGCTAAGCGGGAAGCGCTAAGAAACGCGGTTGGTGTAGTCGAACGTCTTCGTGATCCAAATCGCCGAGCATCCCGCGATCTCATCACGATCCGTCCCGCAATCCAATCACGATCCATCCCGCGAACTCATCATGATCCGTCCCGCGATCTCATCACGATCCGTCTCGCGATCTTGATCACGGTCCTTCCGATGTAACTACCGAGACGTCACCGAACCTTAAGTGTGCAGACCCTGCGGGTTTGAGAACTATGTAGACATGACCGAGACACCTCTACGGTCAATAACCAATAGAGGGACCTATATGCCCATATTGGTTCCTACATATTCTACGAAGATCTTTATCGGTTGAACCTCTATGTCAAGGATTCAGTTAATCCCGTATGATGTTCCCTTTGTTCTTCGGTATGTTACTTGCCCGAGATTCGATCGTCGGTATCTCCATACCTAGTTCAACCTCGTTACCGGCAATTCTCTTTACTCGTTCCGTAATACAAGATCCCGTGACTAACACTTAGTCACATTGCTTGCAAGGATTATTGTGATGTTGTATTACTGAGTGGGCCTTGAGATACCTCTCCGTCACACGGAGTAAGAAAACCCAGTCTTGATCCATGCCAACCCAACACACACCCTCGGAGATACCTGTAGAGCACCTTTATAGTCACACAGTTATGTTGCGACATTTGATAGACACAAGTTACTCCTCCGGTGTCAGTGAGTTACATGATCTCATGGTCATAGGAACAAATACTTGACATGCATAAAAATTAGCAATAAACTAACACGATCATATGCTACGTTTGTAGTTTGGGTCTTGTCCATCACATCATTCTCCTAATGACGTGATGCCGTTATCAAGTGACATCTCATGTCCATGACTAGGAAACCATTGCCATCTTTGATCAACGAGCTAGTCTATTAGAGGCATACTAGGGAGATGGTGTTGTCTATGTATCCACACATGTATGTGAGTTTCTGATCAACACAATTATAGCATGGATAATAAACGATTATCATGAACAAGGAAATATGATAATAACCAATTTATTATTGCCTCTAGGGCATATTTCCAATAGTCTCCCACTTACACTAGAGTCAATAATCTAGTTCACATCACCATGTGATTCACATTGTTATGAATCTAACACCCAATGAGTTCTGGGGCTCGATCATGCTTTGCATGTGAGAGAGGTCTTATAGTCAACGGGTCTGCGACATTTAGATCCGTGTGTACTTTGCAAATCTCTATGTCAAACTATAAACACTGCTACCACACTCCACTTGGAGCTATTCCAAATGGCTTCTCTACTATACGTATCCAGATTGCTACTAAGAGTCATCCAGATTGGTATCAAAGCTTGCATCGACGTAACTCTTTATGACGAACTCTTTCTTACCTCCATAATCGGGAAACATTTCCTTAGTCTTTTAGTTACTAAGGATGATCTTGACCGCTGTCCAGTGATCCACTCCTAGATCACTCTTGTACCCCTTGATGGACTAATGGCAAAGCACACAAAGGTGCGGTACACAACATGGCATACTATACAGAGCCTATGGCTAAGGCATAGGGGATGCCATTCGTCCTTTCTCTTTCTTTTGCCGTGGTCGAGCTTTGAGTCTCACTCAACTTCACACCTTACAAAGCAGGCGAGAACACTTCTCTCTGACTAATCCATTTTGAACTCTTTCAAAATCTTGTCAAGGTATGTACTCATTCAAAGTCTCATCAAGCATCTTGATCTATCTCTATAGATCTTGATACTCAACAATTAGGTAGCTTTATCCAGGTCTTCCTTTGAAAAACTCCTTTCAAACAACCCTTTATGCTTTCCATAAATTCTACATCATTTCCGATCAACACTATGTCAACCACATATGCTTATCAGAAAATCTATAGTGCTCCCACTCACTTTATTGTAAATACAAGTTTCTCATAAACTTTGTATAGACTCAAAAACTTTGATCACCTCATCAAAGTGTATATTCCAACTCCGAGATGCTTGCTTCAGTCCATAGAAGGATCACTGAAGCTTTCTCACCTTTTAGCATCCTTAGGACTAACAAAACCTTCTGGTTGTATCACATAAAACTTTTCTTCAAGTAAATTGTTAAGGAAACGATGTTTTGTCATCCATCTACCAGATTTCACAATTGAAAAATGCAGCAACTGCTAACATAATTCCAATAGACTTTAGCAACACTACGAGTGAGAAAGTCTCATCGTAGTCAACTCTTTGAACTTGTCGGAAACTTCTTTGTGAGAAGTTGAGCTTTATAAATGGTGACATTTACCATCAGCGTCTGTCTTCATCTCAAAGGTCCATTTGTACTTGACGACCTGCCATCCAACGAGCAAGTCTACGAAAGTCTATACTTGGTTTTCATACATGGATCCTTTCTCGGATTTCATGGCCTCTAACCATTTGTCGGAATCCGGGCCCATCATCGCTTCTCCATATCTCGTAGGTTCATCATTGTCCAACAACATGACCTCCGAGATAGGGTTGTCATACCACTCAGGAGCAGTACGCATCCTTGTCGACCTACGAGGTTCGATCGTAACTTGATCCAAAGCTTCATGACCATCATCATTTACTTCCTCTTTAACTGATGTAGGTTCCATAGAAACATCTTTGTGCGCTGCGCTACTCTCTGGTTGAAACAAAGGTTCAACAACCTCATCAAGTTCTATCTTCCTCCCACTCAATTCTTTCGAGAGAAACTTTTTCTTGGGAAAGGACCCGTTTTAGCAACAAACACTTTATGCTTGGATCTGAGATAGATGGTTCACCCAACTGTTCTTAGGGTAATCTATGAATATGCATTTGTCCGCTTTGGGTTCGAGCTCATTAGGTGAAAACATTTTTCCACACAAGCGTCGCAGCCCCAAACATTAAGAAATGACAGCTTAGGTTTCTATCAAACCATAATTCACACGATGTCATCTCAACGGATTTAGATGGTGCCCTATTTAAAGTGAATGTAGTTGTCTCTAATGCATAACCCCAAAACTATAGTAGTAAAACGATAAGAGACATCATAGCCCGCACCATATCCAATAGAGCACGACTATGACGTTCGAACACACCATCACACTATGGTGTTCCAGGTGGCGTGAGTTGTGAAACGACTTTCACATTGTCTAAAGTTGTATGCCAAACTCGTAACTCAGATATTCACCTCCACGATCATATCGCACACATTTTTATCTTCTTGTCACGATGATCTTAAACTTCACTCTGAATTTGCTTGAACTTTTCAAACGATTCAGACTTGTGTTTCATTAAGTAAATATACACTATATCTACTCAAATCATTAGTGAAGGTAAGAAAATAACGATATCCACCGCACGCTACAAGACTCATTGGATTGCATACATCAACATGTATCATTTCCAATAAATCACTTGCCCGCTCCATCAATCCGGAAAACGGGGTCCTTAGTCATCTTGCCCAAGAAGCATGGTTTGCATGTCTCAACCGATTTGAAATCGAATGAGTCCAAAGATCCATCAACATGGAGTTTCTTCATGCGCTTTATACCAATATGACATTTAGCGGCAGTGCCACAAGTATGTGGTACTATCATTATTAACTTTGTATCTTTTGGCATCAATGTTATGAACATGTGTATTACTATGATCAAGATTCAACAAATCATTCTCACTGGGTGCATGACCATTGAAGGTATTATTCATGTAAACAGAATAACAATTATTCGCTAACTTAAATGAATAACCGTATTGAAATAAACACGATCTAATCACGTTCATGCTCAACGCAAAACACCAAATAACATTTATTTAGGTTCGTCACTAATCCCTAAGATAGAGAGAGCGTGCAATGTTGATCACATCAACCTTGGAAACATTTCCAACACACATCGTCACCTCACCCTTAGCTAGTCTCTGTTTATTCCGTAGCTTTTACTTCGAGTTACTAACATTTAGCAACCGAACCGGTATCCAATACTCATGTGCTATTAGGAGTACTAGCAAGGTACACATCAATAACACGTATATCAAATACACTTGTATCGACGTTGCCAGCCTTCTTATCTACCAAGCATCTAGGGTTGTTCCGCTTCAGCGACTGCTCACCTCATAATAGAAGCACTTAGTCTCGGGTTTGGGTTCAACTTTGGGTTGCTTCACTGGAGCAACAACTGAGTTGCCATCCATGAAGTTTCCCTCCTTGCCCTTGTCCTTCTCGAAACTAGTGGTTTTACTAACCATCAACACTTGATGCTCCTTCTTGATTTCTACTTTCGCGGTGTCAAACATCGCGAACAGCTCAGGGATCATTATTTCTATCCCTGGCATTTTATAGGTCATCACCAAGTTCTAGTAGCTTAGTGACAGTGACTTGGAGAACTATATCAATCACTATCTTATCTGGAAGATCAACTCCCACTCGATTCAAGCGATTGTAGCACCCAGACAATCTGAGCACATGCTTAACAATTGAGCTATTCTCCTTTATCTTGCAGGCAAAGAATCTTGTTGGAGATCTCATATCTCACAACATGGGCACGAGCTTGAGATCCCAATTTTAGCTCTTAGAACATCTCATTTGTTCCGTGACGTTCAAAACGTTTTGGAGCCTCAATTCTAAGTTGTAATGCATGACACACTAAACTATCAAGTAGTTATTGGAACGTGCCTATCAGATGTTCACAACATCTATAAATGATGCTAGAGGGGGTGGCGCACCGAGCGGTGCATTAAGGACATAAGACTTCTGTGCAGCAATGAGGACAATCCTCGGATCATGGACCCAGTCCACAATATTGCTACCATCATATTTCAACTCTATTTCTCTAGGAACATATATAAATTCAAGGGAGCTACAATGTGAGCTAGTAATCTACAACATAATTGTGCAAAGACACTACTGACTATATTCATGATAATGAGCTCAGTTAATCATATTACTTAAGAACTCCCACTCAAATTGACATCCCTCCAGTCATTCAGTCATAGATGATCCAAATTCACCAACTCAAGTCCGATCATCACGTGAGCTGAGGTGGTTTTAATGGTGAACATCATCATGTTGATCATATCTACTATATGACTCATGTTCGACCTTTCGGTCTCTTGTGTTCCAAGGCCATGTCTGTACATGCTAGGCTCGTCAAGTTTAACCCGAGTGTTCTGCATGTGTAACACTGGCTTGCATCCGTTGTATGTGAACGTAGAGTCTATCACACCCGATCATCACGTGGTGTCTCAACACGACGAACTTTCGCAACGGTGCACACTCGGGGAGAACACAATTTATCTTGAAATTAAGTGAGGGATGACCTTATAATGCTACCATCGTCCTAAGCAAAACAAGCTGCATGAAAGGATTAACATCACATGCAAATCATAAGTGACATGATATGGCCATGAACTTGTGCTTTTGATCTCCATCTTGAAAGCATCGGCATGATCTCCATCGTCACCGGCATGACACCATGATCTCCATCATCTTGATCTCCATCAACGTGTCGCCATCGGGGTGGTCGCGCCCACAATGCTTCTACTATATTGCTACCGTTTAGCGATAAAGTAAAGCATTACATAGCGCTTAATGATTGACACGCGGGTCATACAATAATTAAAGAAAACCCTATGGCTACTGCCAGTTGCCGTACTCATCGACATGCAAGTCATATTATTCCATACAACACATGATCATCTCATACATCATATATATCTCATCATGTAATTGGCCATATCACATCACAACATACCCTACAAAAACAAGTTAGACGTCCTCTAATTGTTGTTGCATGTTTTACGTGGCTGCTATGGGTATCTTGTAAGAGCAATTATCACCTACGCATAAACCACAACGGTGATACATAAGTTGCTTTTCAACCTTCTCAAGGACCGCCTTAGTCGAATCCGATCCAACTAAAGTAGGAGAAACAGACACCCACCAGCCATCTTTGTGCAACGAAGTTACACGTTAGTCGATGGAACCGGTCTCTCGTAAATGTACGAGTAAGGTTGGTCCGGGCTGCTTCATCCCACAATACCGTTGAACCAAAACATGACCAAGGGAGGAAGCAATCTAAGCATCAACGCCCACAAACTTTTTGTGTTCTACTCGAGATCTCATCTACACATAGACCTAGCTCATGATGCCACTCTTGGGGAACGTTGCATGGGAAACAAAAACTTTCCTACGCACACGCAAGATCTATCCATGGTGATGAGCATCTACGAGAGGGAGAGTGGATCTACATACCCTTGTAGATCGCTAAGTGGGAAGCGTTAAGAAACGCGGTTGGTGTAGTCGAACGTCTTCACGATCTAAATTGCCGAGCATCCCGCGATCTCATCACGATCCGTCCCGCGATCCAATCACGATCCGTCCCGCGATCCAATCACGATCCGTCCCGCGAACTCATCATGATACGTCCCGCGATCTCATCACGATCTGTCTCGCGATCTTGATCACGGTCCTTCCGATCTAGAGCCGAACGGACGACACCTCCGCGTTCAGCACACGTACAGCTCGATGACAATCTCCGCATTCTTGATCCAGAAAGAGGGAGCAGAGAGGTAGATGAGTTCTCCCGCAGCACGACGACGTTGCGGCGATGGTGGTGGAGCTACTCCAGTAGGGCTTTGTTGGAAATATGCCCTATAGGCAATAAATAAAGTCTTTATTATTGTATTTCCTTGGTCATGATAATCGTTTATTATCCACGCTATAATTGTATTAATTGGAAACATGGATACATGTGTGGATACATAGACAAACACAATGTCCCTAGTATGCCTCTAGTGAACTAGCTCGTTGATCGAAAGATGGTTAAGGTTTCCTAGCCATGGAGATGAGATGTCATTTGATAACGAGATCACATCATTAGGAGAATGATGTGATGGACAAGACCCAAACTACAAATGTAGCTTATGATCGTGTCAGTTTATTGCTACTATTTTCTGCATGTCAACTATATGTTCCTATGACCATGAGATCATGCAACTCATAGATACCAGAGGAGTGCCTTGTGTGTATCAAACATCGCAACATAACTGGGTGACTATAAAGGTGCTCTACAGGTGTCTCCGAGGGTGTCTATTGAGTTGGCATGGATCAAGACTGGGATTTGTTACTCCATATGACGGAGAGGTATCTTAGGGCCTACTCGGTAATACAACATCACAATAAGCCTTGCAAGCAATGTGACTAAGTGTTAGTTACGGGATCTTGTATTACGGAATGAGTAAATAGACTTGCCAGTAACGAGGTTGAACTAGGTATGGAGATACCGATGATCGAATCTCGGGCAAGTAACATACCGAAGAACAAAGGGAACATCATACGGGATTAACTGAATCCTTGACATAAGGGTTCGAACGATCAGGATCTTAGTAGAATATGTAGGAACCAATGTGGAAATCCAGGTCCCGCCATTGGTTATTGACCGTAGAGGTGTCTCGGTCATGTGTACATAGTTCTCGAACCCGCAGGGTCTGCACACTTAAGGTTTGGTGACGTTTCGGTAGTATAGAGTTATGTATGGTGGTGACCGAAGTTTGTTCGGAGTCCCGGATGAGATCTCGAACATCACGAGGAGCTCCGGAATGGTCCGTAGGTAAAGATTGATATATAGGAAGTCCTATTTTGGTCGCCGGAAAAGTTTCGGGCTTATCGGTAGTGTATCGGGAGTGCCGGTAGTGTACCGGGAGACCATCGGGAGGGGTATTTCGACCCAAGAGGCTACATGGGCTGTGGGAGAGTAAATACCAGCCCTTAGTGTGCTGTTGGAAGTCCCACACAAGGCCCATGTGGCTGGGAAGAAAAGCCCAAAGAGAAAAAGGTGGAAAAAGGCAAAAAAGGCAAAAATAAGGAGGAATCCTAGTCCTACTAGGATTGGAGGAGGAATCCTCCTCTCCTCCTTGATTCGGCCGACCCAAGAGCTGGTCCTTTGAGGGCCAAGCCTCCTCCTCTATTTCTATTATATATACTGGAGGTTTTAGGGTTTTTGGCACTAGATTTTTAGCCACGTGCTGCCCGTTCCTCTAGTGCATAGTTTCTCCTCTAGATCGGATTTCTGCAGTGCTTAGGCGAAGCCCTGCCGGAATTGCTCCACCACCATCGTCGGAGCGCCGTCAGGCTGCTGGAGAATTCTTCTTCCTCCACTCCTTCTTGCTGGATTAACTAAACTCATTATCTTGAACAATAGTCTAAGTAAACTTTGCATATTTATGTTGTAGATCAATGGCTCGCACAGTAGCACCCCTAAATTTTAATGTGTTCCTAGAGAAAGCTAAGTTCAAAGATGATGGAAGTAACTTTGTTGACTGGGCCCGTAATCTGAGGATTATCCTCACGGCTTCCCAGAAATCATATGTCCTTGATGCACCGCTTGGTGACCAACCAGAAGACATGACCTTCGAAGACGTTAAGAATGCTTGGGAGGCACGTACTGAAGATTACTCAATAGTTCAGTGTGCAATATTGTATGGCTTAGAACCGGGACTTCAAAGACGTTTTGAACGTCATGGAGCATATGAGATGTTCCAGGAGTTGAAGTTTATCTTTCAGAAGAACGCCCTGATCGAGAGGTATGAAACCTCCGATAAGTTCTATGCTTGCAAGATGGAGGAGAACGGGTCTATCAGTGAACATATACTCAGAATGTCTGGGTATTCAACTTGTCTAGCGGAGTTGGGAATTGCCCTTTCGCCAGAGGCGATCACTGATAGAGTTCTTCAATCACTGCCACCTAGTTACAAGAGCTTTGTGATGAACTATAACATGCACGAGATGAACAAGTCAGTCGTCGAGCTGTTTGCGATGCTAAAAGTCGCTGAGTCTGAAATCCAGAAAGAACATCAAGTGTTGATGGTCAATAAAACCACTAGTTTCAAGAAAAATGGCAAAGTCAAGGGCAAGGGCAAGAAGGGTAAAACCAAGAAGGATAGCAAAGCAGTTGCTACTCCTGTAAAGAAGCCCAAGCATGGACCCAAGCCAGAAACTGAGTGCTTTCATTGCAAGGGAACTGGTCACTGGAAGCGAAACTGCCCCAAGTACCTGGCTGACAAGAAGACGGCCAACGACAAACAAGGTATATATGATATACATGTTATTGATGTGTACCTTACTAGCTCTCGTAGTAGTGCCTGGGTATTTGATACTGGTTTGGTTGCTCACATTTGCAACTCAAAGCAGGAGCTACGGAATAAACGAAGGCCGGCAAAGGACGAAGTGACGATGCGCGTGGGAAATGGTTCCAAGGTTGATGTGATCGCCGTCGGCATGCTCTCTCTTCGATTACCATCGGGATTAGTGATGCACCTGAATAATTGTTATTTAGTGCCTGCGTTAAGCATGAACATTATATCTGGATCTTGTTTATTGCGAGACGGTTACTCATTTAAATCAGAGAATAAAGATTGTTCTATTTATATGAGTAATATCTTTTATGGTCATGCACCCAATGTTAGGGGTTTATTCATATTGAATCTTGATAGTGATAACACACATGTTCATAACATTGATGCCAAAAGATGTAGAGTTGATAATGATAGTACCACTTTCTTGTGGCACTGCCGTTTAGGTCATATTAGTGTAAAACGCATGAGGAAGCTCCATGCTGATGGACTTTTGGAGTCACTTGATTTTGAATCACTTGACACATGTGAACCATGCCTCATGGGCAAGATGACTAAAACGCCGTTCACTGGAACAATGGAACGGGCGAGTGACTTATTGGAAATCATACATACTGATGTGTGCGGTCCAATGAATGTTACAGCGCATGGTGGATATCGTTATTTTCTCACCTTCACTGATGACTTAAGTAGATATGGGTATATTTACTTAATGAAACACAAGTCTGAAACGTTTGAAAAGTTCAAGCAATTTCAGAGTGAAGTTGAGAATCATCGTAACCAGAAGATTAAATTCCTGCGATCTGATCGAGGAGGTGAATATCTGATTTATGAGTTTGGCAGTCACTTAAGACAGTGTGGAATTGTTTCACAGTTGACACCGCCCGGAACACCATAGCGTAATAGTGTGTCTGAACGTCCTAATCGAACCTTATTAGATATGGTGCGTTCTATGATGTCTCTTGCTAATTTGCCACTATCGTTTTGGGGTTATGCATTAGAGACAGCTGCATTCACTTTAAATAGGGCACCATCAAAATTCGTTGAGACGATGCCATATGAACTGTGGTTTGGCAAGAAGCCAAAGTTGTCGTTTCTTAAAGTTTGGGGATGTGATACTTATGTCAAAAAGCTTCAGCCTGAAAAGCTGGAACCCAAAGCGGAGAAATGCGTCTTCATAGGACACCCAAAAGAGACAGTCAGGTATACCTTCTATCTCAGATCCGAAGGCAAAGTGTTTGTCGCTAAGAATGGAACATTTCTTGAGAAAGAGTTTCTCTCGAAAGAATTGAGTGGGAGGAAAATAGAGCTTGATGAGGTTATTGAACCTTTACTTCAACCAAAAAGTAGCGCAGCGTAGAAGATGTTTCTGTGGAACCTACGATGGGAGAAGAGGAAGTTAATGATGATGATCATGAAGCTTCGGATCAAGCTGCTATTGAACCTCGTAGGTCGACAAGGCCGCGTACTACCCCTGAGTGGTACATCAACCCTGTTTTGGAGATTATGTTGTTGGACAACAATGAACCTATGAGCTATGGAGGAGTAGCGATGGGCCCGGATTCCGAGAAATGGTTAGAGGCCATGAAATCCGAGATGGGATCCATGTATGAAAACAAAGTATGGACTTTGGAAGTATTACCTGAAGGGCGAAAGGCCATTCAGAACAAATGGATCTTTAAGAAGAAGACAGACGCGGACGGTAATGTCACCGTCTATAAAGCTCGACTTGTGGCAAAGGGTTTTTCACAAGTTCAAGGAGTTGACTACGATGAGACTTTCTCACCCGTAGCGATGCTTAAGTCTGTCAAAATCATGTTAGCAATAGCTGCTTATTTCGACTATGAAATTTGGGAGATGGATGTCAAAACAGCGTTCCTCAACGGTTTCCTTGAGGAAGAGTTGTATATGATGCAACCCGAAGGTTTTGTCGATCCAGAGAATGCTGACAAAGTTTGCAAACTCTAGCGATCCATTTATGGATTGGTGCAAGCATCTCAGAGTTGGAATAAGCGCTTTGATGAGGTGATCAAAGCGTTTGAGTTTATACAAGTTTACGGAGAAGCTTGTATTTACAAGAAAGTGAGTGGGAGCTTTATAGCATTTCTAGTATTATATGTGGATGACATATTGCTGATCGGAAACAATATAGAAATGCTGGAAAGCGTGAAGGAATATTTGAACAAGAGTTTTTCAATGAAGGACCTAGGAGAAGCTGCTTTCATATTAGGCATTAAGATCTATAGAGATAGATAGAGACGCTTAATAACACTTTCACAGAGCACATACCTTGATAAAGTTTTGAAGAAGTTCAAAATGGAACAGTCCAAGAAGGGGTTCTTGCCTGTGTTACAAGGTGTGAACTTGAGTAAGACTCAATGCCCAGTAACTGCAGAAGATAGAGAAAAGATGAGTGTCATCTCCTATGCTTCAGCCATAGGCTCTATCATGTATGCAATGCTATGCACAAGACCCGATGTCAGCCTTGCCATAAGTATGCCCGGAAGGTTTCAAAGTGATCCTGGAATGGAGCACTGGCAAGCGGTCAAGAATATCCTTAAGTACCTGAAAAGGACTAAGGAAATGTTTCTCGTTTATGGAGGTGATGAAGAGCTCGTCGTAAAGGGTTACGTCGATGCAAGCTTTGACACTGATCCGGACGACTCTAAGTCGCAAACCGGATACGTATTTATTCTTAACGGGGGAGCGGTAAGCTGGTGCAGTTCCAAGCAAAGCGTGGTAGCTGATTCTACGTGCGAAGCGAAATACATCGTAGCCTCGGAGGTTGCGAAGGAAGGTGTCTGGATGAAGCAGTTCATGGCAGATCTTGGAGTAGTGCCTAGTGCACTAAATCCAATGAACCTGTTCTGTGACAACACTGGTGCCATTGCTATGGCCAAGGAACCAAGGTTTCACAAGAGGACCAGACACATAAAGCGACGCTTCAACTCCATCCGCGATTACATCATGGAGAAAGACACAAATATTTGCAAAGTGCACACGGATCTGAATGTTGCAGACCCGGTGACTAAACCTCTTCCAAGGGCTAAACATGATCAACACCAGAACTGCATGAGTGTTCGATTCATTACAATGTAAATCACATAGTGATGTGAACTAGATTATTGACTCTAGTGCAAGTGGGAGACTGTTGGAAATATGCCCTAGAGTCAATAAATAAAGTGTTTATTATTGTATTTCCTTGTTCATGATAATCGTTTATTATCCATGCTATAATTGTATTAATTGGAAACATGGATACATGTGTGGATACATAGACAAACACAATGTCCCTAGTATGCCTCTAGTGAACTAGCTCGTTGATCGAAAGATGGTTAAGGTTTCCTAGCCATGGACATGAGATATCATTTGATAACGGGATCACATCATTAGGAGAATGATGTGATGGACAAGACCCAATCTACAAACGTAGCTTATGATCGTGTCAGTTTATTGCTACTGTTTTCTGCATGTCAAGTATATGTTCCTATGACCATGAGATCATGCAACTCAAAGATATTGGAGGAGTGCCTTGTGTGTATCAAACGTCGCAACGTAACTGGTGTCTGTTGAGTTGGCATGGATCAAGACTGGGATTTGTTACTCCGTGTGACGGAGAGGTATCTCAGGGCCCACTCGGTAATACAACATCACAATAAGCCTTGCAAGCAATGTGACTAAGTGTTAGTTATGGGATCTTGTATTATGGAACGAGTAAAGAGACTTGCCAGTAACGAGGTTGAACTAGGTATGGAGATACTGACGATCGAATCTCGGGAAAGTAACATACCGAAGAACAAAGGGAACATCATACGGGATTAACTGAATCCTTGACACAGGGGTTCGACCGATAAAGATCTTCGTAGAATATGTAGGAACCAATGTGGACATCCAGGTCCCGCCATTGGTTATTGACCGTAGAGGTGTCTCGGTCATGTCTACATAGTTCTCGAACCCGCAGGGTCTGCACACTTAAGGTTTGGTGACGTTTCGGTAGTATAGAGTTATGTATGGTGGTGACCGAAGTTTGTTCGGAGTCCGTATGAGATCCCGGACATCACGAGGAGCTCCGGAATGGTCTAGAGGTAAATACTGATATATAGGAAGTCCTATTTTTATCGCCGGAAAAGTTTCGGGCTTATCGGTAGTGTACCGGGAGTGCCGGTAGTGTACCGAGAGACCATCGGGAAGGGTATTTCGACCCAAGAGGCTACATGGGCTGTGGGAGAGTAAATATCCACACAAGGCCCATGTGGTTGAGAAGAAAAGCCCAAAGAGAAAAAGGTGGAAAAAGGCAAAAAAGGCAAAAATAAGGAGGAATCCTAGTCCTACTAGGATTGGAGGAGGAATCCTTCTCTCCTCCTTGATTCGGCTGACCCAAGAGCTGGTCCTTTGAGGGCCAAGCCTCCTACTCTCTTCCTCTTATATATACTGGAGGTTTTAGGGTTTTTGGCACTAGATTTTTAGCCACGTGCTGCCCGTTCCTCTAGTGCATAGTTTCTCCTCCAGATCGGATTGCTGCAGTGCTTAGGCGAAGCCCTGCCGGAATTGCTCCACCACCATCGCCGGAGCGCCGTCAGGCTGCCGAAGAATTCTTCTTCCTCTCCACTCCTTCTTGCTGGATCAAGACCGTGGAGATCGTCATCAAGCTGTACGTGTGTTGAATGCGGAGGTGCCGTCCGTTCGGTGCTGGGTCGGAAGGACCATGATCAAGTTCGTGGGACAGATCATGATCGGATCGCGGGACGGATCGTGATTGGATCGCGGGACGCACGGCGATTTGGATCGCGAAGACGTTCGACTACACCAACCGCGTTTCTTAACGCTTCCCGCTTAGCGATCTACAAGGGTATGTAGATCCACTCTCCCTCTCGTAGATGCTCATCACCATGGATAGATCTGCATGTGCATAGGAATTTTTTTGTTTCCCATGCAACGTTCCCCAACAGGCTTCGCCTAAGCACCGCCAAAAACCGATCTAGAGGAGAAACTGCGATCTAGAGGAGAGGTAGCACGTGGCTATTAGGGTTAGCTTTTTCCTCTAAATCCTCTAGTATATATAGGAGGGAGGGAGGGGAGGAGGCAGACTCAAACCCTCAAGGTTTGGTCGAAATTGGAGGTGGAGTCCTACTCCAATCCTATTAGGAGTAGGATTCCTCCTTTCCACTTGGAAACTCTTTCCATCGCTCCACCTTTGGATTTTTTCCTTCTCAAATCACTCCAGCCGCATGGGCCCTTAGAGGAGGCTTCGGCCAGCCCACCAAGGGCTGCCTCCTCCCACAACCCATTTAGCCTCTTGGGTCGAAATACCTCTTCCGATGGTCCCTCGGTACACAACCGGCACTCCCGGTACACTACCGATGAGCCCGAAACTTTTCCGGCGACCAAAACAGGACTTCCTATATATCAATATTTACCTCCGGACCATTCAAGAGCTCCTCGTGATGTATGGGATCTCATCTGGGACTCCGAACAACCTTCGGTCACCACCATACGTAACTCTATACTACCGAAACGTCACCGAACCATAAGTGTGCAGACCCTCCGGGTTCGAGAACTATGTAGACATGACCGAGACACCTCCACGGTCAATAAAAAATAGCAGGACCTGGATGCCCATATTGGTTCCTACATATTCTACGAAGATCTTTATCGGTCGAACCTCTATGTCAAGGATTCAGTTAATCCCGTATGATGTTCCCTTTGTTCTTCGATATGTTACTTGCTCGAGATTCGATCGTCGGTATCTCCATACCTAGTTCTACCTCGTTACCGGCAAGTCTCTTTACTCGTTCCGTAATACAAGATCCCGTGACTAACACTTAGTCACATTGCTTGCAAGGCTTATTATGATGTTGTATTACCGAGTGGGCCCTGAGATACCTCTTCGTCACACGGAGTAACAAACCCCAGTCTTGATCCATGCCAAGCCAACAGACACCCTCGAAGATACTTGTAGAGCATCTTTATAGTCACCCAGTTACGTTGCGACGTTTGATACACACAAGGTACTCCTCCGGCGTCAGTGAGTTGCATGAACTCATGGTCATAGGAACAAATACTTGACATGCAGAAAAAAGTAGCAATAAACTAACATGATCATATGCTACGTTTGTAGTTTGGGTCTTGTCCATCACATCATTCTCCTAATGACGTGATCCTGTTATCAAATGACATCTCATGTCCATGACTAGGAAACCATAGCCATCTTTGATCAACGAGCTAGTCTATTAGAGGCATACTAGGGAGATGGTGTTGTCTATGTATCCACACATGTATGTGAGTTTCTGATCAACACAATTATAGCATGGATAATAAACGATTATCATGAACAAGGAAATATGATAATAACCAATTTATTATTGCCTCTAGGGCATATTTCCAATAGTCTCCCACTTACACTAGAGTCAATAATCTAGTTCACATCACCATGTGATTCGCATTGTTATGAATCTAACACCCAATGAGTTCTGGTGCTCGATCATGCTTTGTATGTGAGAGAGGTCTTATAGTCAACGGGTCTGCGACATTTAGATCCATGTGTACTTTGCAAATCTCTATGACAAAATGTAAACACTGCTACCACACTCCACTTGGAGCTATTCCAAATGGCTGCTCTACTATACGTATCCGGATTGCTACTAAGAGTCATCCGGATTGGTGTCAAAGCTTGCATCGACGTAACTCTTTACGACGAACTCTTTCTTACCTCCATAATCAAGAAACATTTCCTTAGTCTTTTAGTTACTAAGGATGATCTTGACCGCTGTCCAGTGATCCACTCCTGGATCACTCTTGTACCCCTTGACAGACTCATGGCAAGGCACACATAGATGCGGTACACAACATGACATACTATACAGAGCCTATGGCTAAGGAATAGGGGATGACATTCGTCCTTTCTCTGTCTTCTGCCGTGGTCGAGCTTTGAGTCTTACTCAACTTCATACCTTACAAAGCAGGCGAGAACACTTCTCTCTGACTAATCTATTTTGAACTCTTTCAAAATTTTGTCAAGGTATGTACTCATTCAAAGTCTCATCAAGCATCTTGATCTATCTGTATAGATCTTGATGCTCAATAATTAGGTAGATTTATCCAGGTCTTCCTTTGAAAAACTCCTTTCAAACAACCCTTTATGCTTTCCAGAAATTCTACATCATTTCCGATCAACAATATGTCAACCACATATGCTTATCAGAAACTCTATAGTGCTCCCACTCACTTTATTGTAAATACAAGTTTCTCATAAACTTTGTATAGACTCAAAAACTTTGATCACCTCATCAAAGTGTATATTCCAACTCCGAGATGCTTGCTTCAGTCCATAGAAGGATCACTGAAGCTTTCTCACCTTTTAGCATCCTTAGGACTGACAAAACCTTCTGGTTGTATCACATACAACTTTTTCCTCAAGTAAACTGTTAAGAAAACAATGTTTTGTCATCCATCTGCCAGATTTCACAATTGAAAAATGCAACAACTGCTAACATAATTCCAACAGACTTTAGCATCGCTACGAGTGAGAAAGTCTCATTGCAGTCAACTCTTTGAACTTGTCGGAAACTTCTTTGTGACAAGTCGAGCTTTATAAATGGTGACATTTACCATCAGCGTTTGTCTTCATCTCAAAGGTCCATTTGTACTCGACCCACAACCTAGTCAACCTCAGCACGGACAAATGTCAAATCAACTTTCTTCCTCTACTCGGTGTAATTATCACCTCTGAGTATTGAAACTTCTTTTAAACAACTCATCAAGTTGAAACCTCTTGAAAATTATAACAACCATATGTGTTAATCTAACGTTGGTCAACTTAAACATATAATTGTCTATGCAATTAAATCTATATCACCGTTGGGCAAATTAATAGAAATAAAAGCACATTTAAAAAACATGGTCATGTTATCAATAACGTTGGTTATAAAAATAACATAATCATATTAATTCTAATAATCACTTTAATATGCTCTTTAAAAAATAATTCTCTCTAAACTTTATTTCTTTATAAAAGCACACGATTATATATTTACGCAACGGAAAAATTGAAAATAAATTCATGAACTTTTAATTCTTGACAGAAAATTTTCTTTTATTAAATAAAAAATTCATGAACTTTATTATATTTTCCTTTATAAAATTCATGAACTTTTCTTTTTCTGAAAATTTTCTTTTTTCATTTCCAGAAACTTTTTCTTTTTACTTTTCTATTTTCTAGACAATTTTTGTTGGAATAAAATGACTAGAAGCAACTATGTTTAATTCTGCCCAAAACTGGACAAAAAACTGTTAAAAAAGGAAAAACGAGCCGCAGCAGCACTGGCCTAAAAGGGCCCGTAGTGAGCGCGGGGTCGCGGCCTGGTCCAGCGGCACAACGGCCCACTTAACTTTCGGCCCGAAAGCCCAGGGCGGATCTAGGGTTTTGATCCTGGCCGTCGGACGCGATTGGACGGTCGGACGCCCTTTCTGCTCGATCAAAATGATGGGGCGAGGGAGACCGAGCGAAACCCCCGGTTAGTTCTTTCCCCCCGCGCCGCTCGCACACTCTGCTCCCGCCGGCGATGCCGACGGCGGTAAGGAGCCACGCCGGCCGCCGGTGACGGAGGGCAACCGACCACGCTTCTCTTTCCTTTCTCCTTTTCTCTCTCGCGCGGGAGCCTTTGGCAAGGACCCGGCCGCCGTCGCGCCTTCTCCGACGGAGAGGACTGCACCGGCCGACCGGACACCGCCGCCGCCGCGCCAACCTCTTCCCTGCCTTTCCCTTCCCCAATACTCCACCAGTCGAAGCCATCCACTGCTAGAGAGAGAGGGAAAAGTCCGACGACCTCCCACTGTCCCCGCGTCGGAGTGCGCTGGTGGCGGCCCCCCCGCTAGCCCCTTCGCCGGTCGCGTGAGCTCCCGAAGGAGAGCGCGCCGCCATCGAATGGCCCGATGGTGGTGCCCTTTGCCCCCCTCCTTTTTTTGTTGCTTTTCTTTGCCGGCGAGCCGTGGGGCTTCCGGTGGTTCTTCGTCCGGACGACTCGGCTTGCCGATGCCCGTCCGGATCGAGAGGAACGACGCGGCCTTGCGGCGGCGCTACTTTGCCGGTGAGGACCCAAGGTCCTTCTCTGGTGAACTCTACCCTCTTAGGGTTCTTTGGGGGATGAGGAAATTTTCTGTTCTTTACCGAACAAAAACCTATGCCTACGATGGTCTGATACCATTGTTGATTCGTCGGATCGAGTAGGCTAGGGTTTCCGGTAGTGAAGATGGGAGATGGGTAATTACCTGCTCCCTGTCCAGAGGAGCTCGAGCCACCTTCCATATCGTCAAGGTGGCAGTGGTGAGGACGGTGAGATCGAGATGGAGGGGGTGGCGACGGTGCTTCCCGTGAGCACTGCGATTACCCTTGATCGGAAGGGTGTTTCAGTGGGGTGACTGGCGGCACGGTTAACCTCGTACCGTGTGCCCTGGCCCCCACTTCTCTATATATCGCAGGTCACAGGGGCCCACCAACCATAAGAGGGTTGGGCGCCCCCGATCAGGGTGCGAATAGACCAGGGTCCGATGGGCCGTTGGGCCCACTCGGTGGAGAGATCAACCTAACAGTGAGGAGTTTAGTTTGTGCTCTTGCTCCATCAATTCTCAACTTCCTACATTAATTACCACATAAGTTGAAAGTTCCTCAACTAGGATGCAAGCAGCAACAACACAAACGTCAAATCGAAATCATGCAAGCTTGAATCCTGTAATGTGATGATTTTTTTCCCACTTGTACTCCCCTGTTTCTGTGGGTTTTCTGCTGCGTACGTAGCTTGAATCCTATAATGTGATGATTTTCTTTGTATTTCCATTTAATTATTGTACTCCAAAGTCATCTCACATAATCTAATTCAGTTGCTTCTTGTACTACCCAGGTTAAGGCAATAGCTATAAATTTTGCGCTTGTCTATCTACCAACTATATCTCTGCAGCCACCACTTGGGAACAAGGTAAGACTTGTCGCTACCATGTTCCAACGTTGCCCAATATCATTTCCGACATAACCTAAAACTTCACCTTTTCTACGATGAAAACACTTTATGTATACACCATTTAGCCTGTTTGTTCTGTGTTAAAAAAACTTTATGTAATCTTTCCGGATTGCTTTGGTTGCAAAGTTGTACTTATATCTGAAAGGGCTAGAATCAATTGCGGTAATGTACATTCATTTTAAAGATTATTACAATGCACATTGTAAAATCAAATTTTGGGTTTTATGATGAATTAATAGGTGTGGCCTCTTTGCATAGTACTGGCCCAAAGTTTTTCACAGTTGGAACCAGTGCTTCTCTGGTAAGCTTCCCATCACCATCAATTTGTTTCTATTTACATTCTGATCCTTTTTGCCACTTCTTCAAAAGTAGACTAATTTTGAAACTTTTAAAAAAATCTCACACTTACCTGTTGGGAGTCACACACCACGACGCCCTGGGTGGCTAACTCAGCACTAGTGACCATGGCGATAAACCCCTGCATTGCCGTGAGCTACTGAATACGCATTGCTGAGTCAATGGTTGGCGCCAAGATGTTCACCCTAACATCTTGGCGTCATCTTGCTTGGTGTCAATGAGCAGATGTCAGATTCCGTTATGGTTTCAAACATTTGTGCTGCTAAATTCAGTTCTAGCGACCCCAATGAAGTAATGTGTCATACACCTGACACGGTATTGCAAGCTAACTTGCCTGAAGATCTGAACAATTTCAAAGCTATTTTCGAAATTTGGTTTCACGAGGTCAATATAAATGGGACTTTGTTTTTGCAAAACTTCATCAACATTCCAGAAAACAGTAGTATGATGTACCTCTTTTACTTTGGAGTATGCAAACTCCAGAGAGTTTCTGCCGTGCTGATACATCAAGTATTTGTTTTCTGCAATTATTTTTGTAATTTGTTCCTGGGGTAACCAGTGGTTTTATTTTCCAATGCTGCTTCTGTTGCTGTTGCTCTCCCCCCCCCCCCCTCCCCTCTCTCTTGTCAGTTATCAACTGTTGTCTTCAGGTTCAGAGAAAATTCAGTTTCGTCAGAAATTAGGTGTTGTTTTCCGTCAGTTTCGTCAGACTATTTTTCTTCAGTTAAAACCTTGCTAGAGAAAAAAAAACGAGCTGCGACTTGGTCTAGCTTATTATGTTTGTTCGTTGCTCTGACCCGATCGTGGGATGGCACGATGCAATGGTCACGGTGACATGGCGGGAGGCGTGCAAGGAGCGCTGGGATGGCGGCGCTCGCAGCTCAGACGTGGCCTGTATTTCCGTTTTGCAGTTAGCGTTGTATAAACACTGAATAGCTGCAAGTTGAATTCAGCACAAAAATCATTGTCTCCCTCGAGTGTTCTTCATGTGAGCTCGAGCTAGGTCTAACATCTCTCATTTAAAAAAAAAGCCGCATTTCAATAAGAAGGATTATTTCTCAATTTAATGTGTCCCTGTTCTCTCGAAGTCTAAAATATTTGGTAATCTTACAATATCTGTGAACTTATCAGGTTTCCCAGGTTGACGCTGGTGTGACCCGAGCACCAATCATAAAAGGAAGGCTTTTATCCAGGAACTTGATGACAAAGCTGTGGATAAGAAGTGGTCGTCACACTTTGAAGTTAAAGCAGATGTCTCAATTGGGTAGTCTCAATTACATGATTATACTGGTGGTGTTGCAGAGGTTCAAGAGCGAATATTTCGTTAGGTAATAAGCTTTATTGCCTTCCGGGCTCTGCGCAGCCTATATCTGAATTTTTGTGAAAGCCGGAGGAAATAGGATTGGTGTATGCTTGTCCGTTGCTGCACCTGTCTTCATGTGTTTGTTTATGAACGGAAAACTAGAGAATGCAAATTTTCATCTCCTAATTCATGTGAATTGCTGGGTTGGTCTCACCCCCATCTGCTTAAGTTATCCTGCACTTACTAATACAAGAAAAACCATTGTGCGTTGCTCTAGTTAACAACTATACTAATGCATCTAAATAAATAAAGTGTAGCCCCGTATTGAGCAAGGGAATATATATCTAAGTCAACTGACTAAATTAAGTTCCCTGACCGCGAGCATTGATTAAGAAATTCTCACTTCTAAGTTAGAAGCAAGAATCCGATCTTTTGATATCGCATAGCTTGATCAAACAAAGTTCGGTGTCTTAACCTTAGTAGTACAACTTCAGTGAGCCTGAAGATCGGATCTTTTGATATCACATTGCTTGATCAAACAAAGTTTAGTGACTGTGAGCATCGATTAAGAAAATCTTATTTCTAACTACTTCTATGAGCCTGAAAAACAGATTTTTGATACTGTGCAGCTTGATTGACTTAGAAATTGGCAAATCTGGAGGACACGGAATGAATTGAATTTGCCAGAATTTTGTACTTAACAATAACTTGTCTGAACGAGTGTGAAATATTTAGAGAGCCAGTTAATCGAACATTGAGTGTTTGGTAATGAAAATCCTATTGGACATACCAAGTTTTAGTTCTGATGAAACTGCCGACGACATAGATGCACAAAAGACTGATGGTTCAGATAAGTAAGTAAAAACGAACGTGTGGTGGCAGAGTATTAGCAGCCCAGATTAAGTCCAAATACTTTGAAATCTTCTTGAAAAAATGCTTTAAAATCTGCATAAAAAAAGACAAACAGAAACAGATGGTACAGTTCAAATTACCCTCGGAATCAAGATCATTGCTCAATACTTCCGGACTTCACTTCGTTGACTTCCGCCGTGGATTTGACGAAATGTTTAAAGAACATATTATAGAGTTCCTTAGCATGTTTTTGTCTTAATGTCAGGCCGCTTGAACATTGTCTATATCAATTCGTACTGAAGCTTGAGGCCAGCAGTGACCATCCTCGTTAAGATTCACAGCTCGTACTCTCAGATTCTCAGGTCCTCGAGCAGTTCCCATGGCTATGGTCGTCACTCCTACTGCCGTCTTGCTGCATTTTATCCCCGCCGTTCTTCTCGTAGATCTTCTTTACCAGCACCGCATCCGGCAAGCAGTGGCTCTGCCCATCTAGGTCGTTGGCGTTGGCGCCACGGAGGTCGTAGCCGAGCGCACGGTCACCGGCGCCCAGGAGCTGCCCAAGGTGCGTTCTCACGGTGACGATGGCATCGCTCCTGCCCAGCTCCGACGCCCGGACAACCTGCGCGTACGCTGTGCGGTACCCGAACCTGGCGGCCGTGGCGTCGCCCGTGGCCGGTGAGGGGTCGACGTCCAGCACGATGTACTCCACGAGCTGGCGGCTGGTGAGCGCCGGCTCGAACCTGTGCCGGTCGTACTCCTTCATCCCGAGGTTAAGGATGCGGTGGGTGGAGGCGTCGAGGAGGGACAGCGTGTCGGTGACCCTGACGCAGAGCACGAGCGGACCTAGCCCGCCGAGCGCGCGCGACGCCTCCCTCGGGAGGAAGACGAGGTCGTCGCGGCATACCGGGCAGAGCTCCACGGAGAAGGCGTGCCGGTGGCGGTACGTGTTGCTCTTGGTGTCGTGCGACACGAGCTGCCTCGCCGCGTCCGCCACGCGCGCCGGCGCGAGGGAGGCGATGAGGGCAACAAGGCTGGCAGCATGGGACCTGGACGCGAAGAAGAAGTCGATCCCGCCGGCACCGGCAACGTCGATGCGGGTCGCCTGTCCGGCCGCGCCGAGGGCGGCCAACCGCTGCTCAAGGTGGAGTAGCGTGCGCCGGTGCGACGCGCGCTGCCGCAGCTGCACGACGGCGCACCACTGGTCCTCGTCGGGGTCGGCGCGGGCCCGGGCGCAGGGGTCGCAGAGGCGGTCGTGAACGGCGAACTCCACGGCGTGGTCCCGCTCCAGCGCGACGCCGCGGCTGGGGAGGACCTCGCCGCGGAGGCGGAGGCGGAGCCTGATGCGCTTGGAGTGCGGCTCGGTGAAGACGAATTCGGCCGCAGAGAGGGACACACCGATGCGCTGGAGCGGGCGCTGCACGCGGCGGAGGAGCAGCTGCAAGAGCTCCGGCGACTCCGGAGCGGCACGGGTCCAACGCCGCGGGGGCTCTAGGTACGAAGAGCATGAAGGACAGTGCACCACGGCGGCGTGGCGCGGTGCCCCCTCAGTGACGTCCACGCGCGCACGGAGGCAGGGCGCGCACGTGTTGGCCGCGTTGGGCGGCATCGGGACGCCGCACAGGCAGCAGAGAGTCGTGCACGCAGCCGCCACGGCGGCCTGCGTCGGGGGAGGGAGGAACAGCGCGTCGCCGGCCGGCTGGTGCGCTGACGCCATTGGGATCGGTGGCGGCGGCGTTTGTGAGACGGTGATCAGATCGATGGCGGCGACGGTTACGGGTAGAGAAACAAGAGATTGCCACCCGTAAAATAAAGGGTTTCATATTGGATTTTGGGTTCAGTCGGCAATTAGGCCCATTGTCCAAAACATCCTCCTGCACGGCGATTCTAGGCCCAGTTAAGTTATATGGACGGAGGCCGAATCACCGTCTCATGAAATTGGGCTCATGCCACTAAAAAAACGAAATTGGGCTCATCTTTGCCCACACACATCTCAAGCACATATTATTATTTTGTCTCAAAATGATAATATTATTGTCTAAAAAAAGAGCAAATAATGTTAGGAGGTGGTATTTGGGTTAAAACTAGCATGCACATTCCAGCTGTTTAGTAGTTCTAGAAATAGGAAAAAGAAACGTCTGATTTGAGACACACCTCAATATATTTTTGTTCTACAAAGCACCTCGATATAAAGATTGTGCATTGCATTGCATTGCATTCAATATATTTTTTACATGCTTTATAATTAAAATTTTGGTCGGATCTAAATTTTTTAAATCATTAAAAATAATCAAAACACAGATTTTGAAAGAAAACAATATAGGAACATTTTCAAATGTGCGATTTAAATGTCTCAACGTACTACATAGTTTACTTAATTTAGAATGCCTTGGAAATGCATTTTCAATAATTCAAATGCATTTCAGTCATGACTCGATAAAAAATCAATACATTTCACAAAAACTCAAATGCATTTCAGCCATGATTTATTAAATTTTAAAACTTAATTGAATTCAAGCATATTTCATAACTATTGAAGGAAATTTTTTATTTCACATCCATTGCACTACCATTTCACTCAAATTTCTAGAAACATATATAACTATTCTAGTGATAATTCAAGGATATTTTAAATCTACTCCACACACTTTGTTCACAAATTGAAATGTCGCGCAACCAGTTCATGTATCTCTTAGAAAATGAACAATTCAAGGGAGGAACAGCGTGTCGCCGTCCGGCTGGTGCGTTGACACCATTGGGATCGATGGCGGCGGTTGTGTGACGGTGGTCAGATCGATGGAGGCGACTAGAGAAACGGGTGATTGCCAATCGTAAAAAAAGAGAACTACTCCCTCCGTTCCTAAATATTTATCTTTTCAGACATTTTGCTATGGAGTATATACGAATGTATATAGACATTATTCAGAGTGCATTTTGCTTTGTATGTAGTCCATAGTTTGAATTTCTATAAGGACAAATATTTAGGAACGGAGGAAATGGATAACTAAAGATTGCCCTTCATTAGGGTTTCCGATTGGATTTCGGTTTCAGTAGACAATTAGGCCCATTGTCCAAACCCTCATCGTGCAAGGCTATTCTAAGCCCAGTTAAGCTACACGGACGGATAGAGCCCGAATCCCATCTCATGAAATCGGGCTCGTCTTTTCTTACAATCATCACAAGCAATTTTATTTTTGAGTCGCACAAGAAAGTAATATTGGGAGGTGGTATTTGGGTTAAACTAGTGTGCACATTAGATTCTTCTAGTTATAAAAAGAATCTTCTAAAAGAAAGTTTTAGAAAAGGAAAAGCGCCATCTGCTTTGAGATTCGCCTCAATATATTTTTGTTCCAAAAAAACACCTCGATAAATTATCGCGCATTGCATTGTATTCAATATTTTTTAGATACTTCATAATTAAATTTTGATGGGATCCATAACTACAAATACATGAAATATACCAATTAAAAACATAGATTTTGACAGAAAAAAAGACAGAATGTTTTCAAATGTGTGACTCATTATTTTTCAACATAGTACATAGTTTAGTCAATTTAGATGCATTGTAAATGCATTTTCAATAATTCATATTAGTCATGATTCAACAAAAAAATCAATACATTTCACAAAAAATCAAAAGGAACTTCAGTATGTGAATACATTTCACTCATGAATTTTTAAACTAAGTAGAATTCAAGCATATTTCATAACTATTGAAGGAACTTCACATCAATTTAACTACTATTGCACTGATATTTCAAGGAAATCTTAAATCCACTCCAGACACTTGTTAACCAATTCTGAAATATTACGCAGCAAATTCACATAACTTTCAGAAAAAATGAACAATATTTCACAACGAAAATGCAATTTGCTCAACAACCATTGCACATAATTAATTTATATGCACAGACAAAATAGTTTAGCCAATTTTAGAGTTATTTTAAACATTTCACCCAAGAAACATGGATCCAAAATCAGGGACAAAAGGAAAAAATGTACACGGATGAAGCGTGGAGAAAATTGAACCTATAGCTCCACATATTTAGATTAAAGTTGCCATGTGTGGTTTGGAGCTTCATCTTATGACCATTGTATTCCTTTGATTCTTTTCAGGGTGGTGCCAACTTGGAGTCGTGTAGGGGCGTCAGCCCCAGGTAAATTTTGAAAATCCTAGGGTACCCCTACTGCTTTCGCAGTCGTCACCATAGGAAACCAGAGGAGCCATCCCGTAAGAGAAAATAATGATTCATAGGTTCAGTCGAGCAGGAATAAGAGAAAAAAAGGCTAGACGAAAAAAATATAGGACATAACGATTCGTTGTGAGTTGCTACATGGGCCATTGACTAAGGCCAAAATGAACCGTTCAACCACCGATCCATCACTTCAGCCCCATTTATTGTCAGTAGCTTTGACGTTCCCAAATCTCTTCGATAGAAAAAATAGCGCTCTTCACAAAATCACGTCGCGGTCCACCAGTGCCTCACCCCTCGGATAACTTCAAATCCTACCCCCCCCCCCACACTGTTATTGAATATTTCTTTTATCTATATTTGTTACGTCTCGAAAGATGAAGTATCTAATTGCTCTGTCGGTGGTTGCATCTTCACTAACATTTTCAACTCTTTCTTAAAAGAGGACGAAACTCAGGAAGCAGGACATAGGGCACAAGAGAAAGCAATCAAGAAGAGGAGGAGAGAAAAGAAGAGAAAGCAAAAGATCGATCCCCAATCCTTCGATATGTGATCGTTCTTTATGGTCTATGCGCTTGGAAAATCACTAGCATTATCCTTTTTCACATGGATTCAATTTTATTTCTAATAGTTCATTTTTGGAAAAAAAATCATTCAATATGTATACATCGATGATGTAACCGCACTAAGCGATTACCCACATCTAAATACCCCCCAAAAGATATATTTTTTGCAGTATTCTGTCAAGGTGTCTTTTTATAGGCCGGAATTACAAATAAAAATAAAAATGAAACAAGGCAAAAAGACTTTCCATTTTCATTAAGTAAGAAGAAGGTTTTAGGAGTTAAAGCCAAAGGCCAAATTACAAGCATCTCTCTCTCTCACAGCATTATGTTACATACCCCCCCCCCTCGACAAGGCATCACAACGACGCCTTCGTTTTGATACGGGTCACAAGCACACCGACTGGAATCTCATTGCTGCGAAACACTCGTGCATTATGCTCGTTTCAGATTTTTCAAAGTGATAAGAAGCATAAGGAAGACAAGTGCCCTTTGATACTGTGACCTCCCGGAAGCGTAGTTGCGCTAGCATTCTTTAACGGACACCATACCTCCCTAGTACATAGGATAGACACCTTGAGGCCCAATCCAAGCTTTTATCATTCCCCAAACTCGGGCTGTGTAACGACATTGGATGACGATCGAAATCAGTTGAATCTGCTTCTGTAGGTCTTTTTATTATATAAGAAAAAACGTAGGAGTACCTTATAATGATGTGGGTGTGATGACACACAATGATGTAGGCGTGATGAAACAAGATCCTAACCGTGCGATCGCCCACAAAAGCAGCCGAGTGCCCGAGTGGAGCGTCCCGTCGGCAAAACGAAGTGGCGCGACGTACGGGCTGACGGACGGTGTCCACCCACAACCGTCGTCCCCACGGTACGGGGCACCCCGCTGATTCGCCCGGCCTCGTCTCGTGGATTCCCAGGTCCGACCCAGCCAAGCAGCCCTGTTGACAGGCACGGTTTGACGGACGAGACGACGGCCCCAACACGCCAACACGCAGACAGGCCCGCGGTCTCCGGCCTCGTTGCGTCCGCCCCCGCGCCCCACGCCCACGCCCCACTATTCATAAACCCGCCGCCCCCCACGCCCTCCCTGCCGCCGCCCTCCCCCTCCCCTCGCCTCGCCGCCAGCCATGGCCTCCCACTCCCCAATGCCGCCCTCCTCCCCCTCCGCCCACCGCCAGCCCTCCTCCCCGCACCGCCTCGGCCAGCTCCACCTCCACCCCCGCATCCACGCGCCCTCCCGCCTCTCCCTTCTCCGCTCCCTCCCGCTCCGCGTCCGCCTCGCCATTCCCCGCCCCCGCCTCCCCACCCTCCCCCTCGCCCTCCCCTCCTCCTCCACCGGCGGCGGCGACAACAACGACGACGACGGTAACAACAACAACAACGGCGGTGGCGGCGGGGATGACGAAGCAGGGGACGGCGGCGGCGGCGAGTGGGGCGGCCAGCGGGGCGAGGCGCTGTTCGTGCTGGCGCAGGCGGGGAGGAAGCTCTCCAGTCTGCCGTCGGACCTCGCCGCGGCCGTGGAAGGCGGCCGCGTCACGGGCGACATCGTCAGGCGCTTCGCGGAGATGGAGGGCTCGCCGCTTCTCCGCTGGCTGCTGCGCTTCCGAGGGTTCAGGGAGCGCCTCCTCGCCGACGACCTCTTCCTCGCCAAGCTCGCCATGGAGATGGGCGTCGGCATGATCGCCAAGGTCCGTGCCATGGACAGACATGAATGAATCCTTTTAATTTTTCTTATCTTATCCTCCTTTGATTTGATTTTCAGAAAGAAAGAAAAAAAATGAAGTCGCGTTTAAATTCGTCTTGACGGTTTTTTTGTTGCTGCTTTCTCTGTTCGTTCAAGACCGCTGCCGAGTATGAGAAGAGACGGGAGAACTTCGTCAAAGAGATTGACATCGTCGTCGCTGATGTGGTACGCCTTCTGTTGTCTGCTGCTACTGAAGACATGCAATTTGTACATATATGTAGATAAATAACCCGGACCTTCCAAATCAAACCAGCAAACAAGCAATGGGTGCGAAACTGTCTTTACATGATCATTCACAGATCACAGTCTGTGTTAACCTCTATTGGAAATTCTGTTTGTCGTCAAATGGTAATGTTCGTCAGTGAGTGCAATAATATTTCTAACACGAGGAGATACAATCCACAGAGTACTGTATGTCTCCTGTCAATTGCTCTGATATCATCCTGTCGGGAGTCTAAATTGTGCTTGTGCTCTGTTATTTCTCTGCTGCATACATTACCTTCTAAATTGAAAAAGCCTCAACTATGACACACAAAGTTGGAATTAGTATAATACAAGCTTGAATACTACTCCCTCCGTCCCAAAATAAGTGACTCAAAAATGACTCAACTTTATACTAAAGTTAGTACAAACTTGAGTCATTTTTGAGTCACTTAATTTAGGACGGAGGGAGTATAATGCAGTGAACTTATTTTGTTTTCAGAATATCTAAAATGTACCTACGTTATCTGGTTGATTGGCTAGCTTCAGCCTTCAGTAGTGTGTTTTTTAATATGAAATCATTTGTGTGTGGTGGGTGGGGTGGGGGGGTGGGGGTGGGGGTGGGGTGGGGGGGGCTTATTACTTACAATAATGGTAGATCTTCGAAGAGAATAGCAACCTTGTTCCATGGAAATGAGTCTTGCTATCTTTAAATGAAGAATTGAGCATGGAAGCAGAACCTCAAACTATCCCATATGTACCGACGAAAATTGATTGGTACTGATGGAACCATTCAGTCGAAAAGCACACAAAGTAGGTTATTGAAGCAATTCAGTTGATGATTCTAAATGAAATCTATGTAATTATTGTACTTCCAAGTCATCTGTTACAAAATCTAATTCAGTTCCTCTTCTTGTGCTACCCAGGTCATGGCAATAGTTGCAGATTTTATGCTTGTCTATCTTCCAGCGCCAACTGTATCTTTGCAGCCACCACTTGCGAGAAATGCTGGACTTATTACTAGTTTTTTCCACAACTGCCCAGACAATGCTTTCCAAGTATAACATGAACTGCATGGTTTTTTCTAGCTGAATACACCTTTGTGGCCTTTTCCCTTCTTGTTAAAACACCTATGCAAACTTTTTTCCAGATTGCTTTGGCTGGAAGATCATTCTCGCTTTTACAGAGGCTAGGAGCTATTGTGGTAAAGTACATTCGTTTTATGGGTTATTTTGATACTCACATGGTGACCTTAAATGTGGGGTTATTGATCAACTGACAGTTGTGACTTGTGTCCCTTCGCAGAGAAATGGTGCGAAGCTTTTTGCAGTCGGAACTGGTGCTTCTCTGGTAAGCTTGTCGTCCCACCAAAGTTGTATTGTGATAAACTGATGATCATCGACTTCTCTTGAATTTTTGCTACGAAAAATGCCAATATCATTTTCTCTCTATTTGGGTAATTGAAAATGTCTATAAGAAAGTAATGAAGTGTCATTGTATACACTCATAAGATCTCTGCCATACTTGTTTTCATCAGGCTAAACTATTCATGTTATAACATTTAATTCTAGCGATTCCAATGAAGTCGTGTGTTATACTTCCTGACAATATTGAGAGCTAGCTTGCTTGAAGATGTGGAAAATCTCTAACCTCCTCTTAAATTTTTGTTTGATGAGCTAAATAGACACGTACACTTATATTTATGCAAAATTCAATCAAATCTCTAGAAAATTGTAAGCTGGAGCTTCTTTTAGTATGGAGCACGCAAACTCCAAAAAGTTCTCACCGTATTAATAAGTTAACTATCAGATATTTCTGGTGTTTTGTATTTCTTTAATTGGCAATTTGTTTCTTAGGGTAACTAAGGATTTATTTTACTGTGGCATATCTTTGTTTTTTCTATCTCAATAAACTGGGAGGGGTACTACCTCAGTTAGAAGAAATAGAGTTGTACTCCTCCGGTCCTTTTTACTCCGCATATTAGATTTGTGTCAAGTCAAACTTTGCGAAGTTTGACCAAATTTATATTAAAAAATATCAACATCTAAAATACCAAATATATATATATTATGAAACTACATTTCAGAATGAATCTAACGTAATTAATTTGGCATTGTAAATGTTGATACTTTTCTCTATAAGTTTGGTCAAAGTAGTAAAGATACTTTGACTTCGGACACAACTTATATGCAGACTAAAAAGGACCGGAGGGAGTAATTGCAGACATGGATCTATGTCTGAATTTAGTGTTTCTGTTCAGAATAGGAGGAATCTAGGAATGATTGTGAATACTTAATTCCATTAACCTATCATCTTTCCCAGGTTGGTACTAGTGTCACCAATGCACTGATCAAAGCAAGGAAGGCTTATGACAAGGACCTCGACGACGAAGTTGAGGACATTCCGGTTGTGTCAACTAGTGTTGCCTACGGTATATACATGGCTGTTTCTAGTAACCTCAGGTACACATATTTTCCACAATATTCGACACATGTAGCAAAAGTCCTCTATTGAATCAATTCTCTTGTTTTTCTCTTGAATGGGGCAACCCTTGCAAAGCATAGTATTGAATATCTAAAAAATAATGCAGTATCTTTGTTGTTACCGGTTTTATTGTTTTTAACGTCAAATGAAAATCATATACTTCACCAGGTACCAGATTTTGTCTGGTGTAATCGAGCAGAGGATGCTGGAGCCTGTATTGCATAACCACAAGCTGCTGCTGAGCGCACTCTGCTTCGCTGTTAGGACAGGGAACACATTCTTGGGTTCTTTACTGTAAGTATTAGAAACAAGTATGCAAGTTTCGGTCCTGATATGACAGTATTACTTACCAATGGACTTTGTGAACAGATGGGTGGACTATGCCAGGATGGTAGGTGTTCAAAAGGCCGAAGAGGAGATCTAAAGTTCCAGCCTTTTTTGTTACTGAGCTATACTGGAATTCGGAAGTCACTACTATCATGCTTGCACCCTAGAATGTTGTTCCTCTTTATAGGGAATGCTTCAGGAGAGAGTTCACTTTATTTTCTTTATTTTCCTGAAAGCAAAAAGATAGATATACCTGTCGAATTATCGTGAACGTCATTATACTTTTAGTTGTTTTATCGTATCTTGCAGCTTGCAAGACCATATAGTATGAACTTTTTAGAAGAAAAACTTAGTTCTGACGGAACAGTGCATGATCGTAGCAGGATAGCAGAAAGACACGTGTAGGATGATCACATCCAAAATGTGTATCTTATAAAAATATGTATAAAAGAGAAGCACTTGACACAATTTGGATGTAATAAGATCTTATAGTATGGGACGGAGGGAGTAGCACATAAGACAACAAAAAATCACATATAGAACAGTATTCACAAACAACAAGTGAAGCAAGAAAAATAGATAAAACAATGAAAGTTTCTTGAATAATTGTTCAGAATATTTGTTGGAACTATGTGACATTAAAACCATAAAAGTACTGGCATGAAATTTGCTGAAGAGTAATGGAGCAAAGAAAGAATGCTACTATTGGATAAACAGCAACTATATTCATAGAAGGGTCAAAGGTCAATACATATACATGTGTGATAAAGTGCAAGAGATCCATTATACAATGGGGATAAACCGAAAAGGGACTATACACATCTAACATCCCTCCCTCAAACTCATGATGGATCAACCACACACTGAGTTTGGAGAGAAAAAACCCGTGCTGCGCTCGAGTCTGTGCCTTCGTGAAGAAGTCCGCCAACTGTGACTGAGAAGGCACGTAATGAAGAGCAAGAACTTGATCTTGCACAGCCGCATGGACAAAGGAGGCATCCACACCGATGTGCTTGGTGAGCTCATGCTTGACCGGGTCACGCGCAGTGCTGATAGCACCTGTACTATCTGAGAGGAGGGGAGTCGGTGCAGCAACAAAAACACCAAAGTCCTTGAGTAACCATCGTAACCAGATCACCTCAGCCGTCAACATAGCCATCGCTCGCAACTCAGCCTCCGTACTCGAGCGAGAAACAACTGTCTGTTTCTTCGTCTTCCAAGCAATGAGAGAGCCTCCAAGAAAGACATAGTAAGCAGACATCGAGCGGCGATCAGTAGGATCACTAGCCCACGTAGCATCAGAGTAGGCCTGGAGCTGGAGAGAGCTGGAACGGGGAAAGAAAAAACGGTGTGAAATCGTGCCACGAAGATAGCGTAGAACATGTAGGAGGTGACCATAGTGGACAGAGGTGGGAGCTGAAAGGAACTGACTGAGAATGTGAACAAGATAGGATATATCAGGACGAGTAACTGCGAGATAGACAAGGCTCCCAACGAGGTGGCGATACTGTGTGGGATCAGCCAGAGGATCACCATTAGTAGCACGAAGCTAAACGTTGAGCTCCATAGGAGTCACATCAGTGCGATCATCACTAAGAACGACCCGCGAGAGAAGGTCCTGAATATACTTTTCTTGAGAGATGAAGAAGCCTTCAGAGGTCGAAGAAATCTCGATCCCAAGAAAGTAGCAAAGAGGACCAAGATCAGACATCAGGAACTGTTCCCGGAGGCGGGCCTTAACAAAGGCAATATACCCAGAATCATCACCAGTGATGATCATGTCATCCACATATAGAAGGAGAAGAGTCCGACCACGATGAGAGGTGTGAACAAACAATGCTGGATCATGATCACTAGGCAAGAAGCCAGCGGCAATCACCATAGAGGCGAACTGCGAGAACCATGCGCGAGGGGCTTGTTTAAGGCCATAGAGGGAGCACCGAAGGCGGCAGACCATACCACCAGGAACAGAGTACCCTGGAGGGGGCTGCATATAGACCTCCTCACACAACTCACCATTGAGAAATGCGTTCTAAACGTCAAGCTGAGACACGGGCCAATGACGAACAGAAGCCACAACAAGGAGAGTGCGGACAGTGGTCATGTGGGCCACAGGAGCGAAAGTCTCATCATAATCACGCCCCTGTTCCTGTTGAAAGCCACGAGCCACGAGGCGAGCTTTGTAACGCTCAAGAGAACCATCGGAGCGAGTCTTAATCTTATAGACCCACTTGCATGTGATGAGACGAACACCAGAAGGAGGAGAAACCAGATCCCACGTGACATTGCGCTCAAGCGTCGCAAGCTCCTCGGCCATCGCAAGCTGCCATTCAGGCTAAGTCATGGCAGCCCGATAGGTGGTGGACTCAACAATGGCAGAAAGACCATACTGGTCAGGAGAATAGCGATCAGGTGGGGGACAAGGCCTAACACGGAGGTTATGGACCGGTGTAGGCGTGAGAGGAGGTGCACCGGAAGTAGAGGGCACATCATTAGGATCATCCACAACACGAGGATGACGAGTGTAGTGGAGAGGAAAAGGGGAGTGAGGTCGAAAGACTGGGTAGGAGGGTGGGAAGGGAGATGACGAGGGAGAGGAGGGGGAGGGAGGGGATGGTGGTACCGGTGGTGTAGGGAGACTCACCAGGGGAGAGGGAAGAACGGGAGGCACAGAGGGAGATGTGTCGGGAAGGAGAAGGAAGGAAATATCTTCCACGGAAAAGGCCGAGGAGGAGGGATGTGGATAGTAAGAACGAGACTCATCAAAAGTCACATCACGCGAAATGCGCAGTCGACGACCAACAGGATCCCAACAGCGATAGCCCTTGTGCTCATCACTGTAGCCAAGGAAAACACACTCAACTGATTGAGCAGTCAAGTTGGTTCGTTCTCGCGGGGCAAGAAGAACATAGCACACGCATCCAAACATACGAAGAGCGGAGTAGTCAGGAGAGCGACTAGAGAGACGCTTCATAGGAATACCACCCTTCAAGGCAGCCGATGGCTGAATGTTGATGAGGTGGGTGGATGCGGAAACGGCCTCAGCCCAAAAATGGGGTGGAAGAGAGGTGCCGATCATCATCGCCCGAGCCGTCTCAAACAAATGGCGATGTTTGCGTTCTGCAACGCCATTCTGAGCATGGGCACCAGGGCTAGAGAATTGGGCAAGAGTACCCTACTCCGCCAGAAAACCACACAACATGTGAGAGATATACTCTCCAGCTGAGTCAGCACGGAAGATACGGACATGCGTGGAAAATTGAGTGCGGGGAGAACCTCGCTGCGAGATTTCATACAATAAAGCCAAGTGTAGCGAGAGAAATCATCAATAAACAAAACATAGTAGCGATGACCCCCTTTTGAGTCAAAAGGAGCAGGACCCCATACATCAGAATGAACTAAGTCAAAAGGACGCTGAGATACAGACTCACTGGTAGGATAAGGTAACTGAGTTTGTTTGCCAAGCCTACAACCATCACAATGCAACGAAACATCACCAGAGAGAGACCCTAAGATGCCTTGGTGTACTAAGGAGGACAAACGAGAGCCACAGATGTGACCAAGTCGATGATACCACTACTGGAAGGACGCAGAAGAGGAGGCAGCAAGAGCATGTGAGCTGGCCTATGTGGTAGCAGCGGAAGGAACACGAAGCCAGTCAACCTCCCAAAGGCCCTCAGACTCACGGCACCGAGGGCCAGCGCCAACCAGAGCCTGAGTGCGACGATCCTGAACAGAACAAGCACTACTGGAATTCAGTTATTTGCCATGTGCCAGGCCTTTGCCGTCTGCTGACACATGGCAAAGATGCTCTTTGCCGTCCGCTGTCCCAAAGCAGACGACAAAGAACTGGCACATGGCAAACAGTGTCTTTGCCATGTGCCAGTTCTTTGCCGTCCGCCCACTCACGGCAAAGAAGGCCAGGGCAGACGACAAAGAGCTAAGGTGGGCCCCATCGGGCCTTGGCCCTTGCCAGGTACAAGTGGGGGGGTCTTTGCCGTCCGGGACGCCTTTGCCGTCTGCCGTGTCCCTCTTTGCCATCGGGGGGCAGACGGCAAAGACCCGGCCCTACTAACGGCCGTTACACCCCTCTCTCTCACCCTCTCCCTCCCTCACTCTCTCCCGCCCCTTCCCGCTCGCCGCCGCGCCGCCCCTCCCCCTCCTGCTCGCCGCCGCGCCACCTCTCCCCCTTCCGCTCGCTGCCGCGCCGCCCCTCCCCCTCCCGCTCGCCGCCGTGCCGCCCCTCCCCCTCCCGCTCGCCGCCGCGCCGCCCCTCCCCCTCCCGCTCGCCGCCACGCCGCCCCTCCCCCTCCCGCTCGCCGCCGCGCCGCCCCTCCCGGCCGACGCCCCCTCCCACCGCCCTCCCGGCCGCCGCCCTCCTCCCACCTCCCTCCCGACCGCCCTCCCTCCTCCCACCCCCTCTCGGTCGCCGCCCCCTCCCACGTGCTCCCTCCGGCCACCGCCCTCCTTCGCATCCTGCCGCCCCGGCACCCCAGCGCCCTCCGGTATGTTTTTTTATTTTTGTTTTTGTTTTGTTTTCTTCTTTTTTGCTGTTTAATTGTTAGATTATATTATGTATGTAGTTTAGTGCTAGGTTTAGTGTTAGATAAGATTAGGTTAGTGCTAGGTTTAGTGCTAGATTAGTTTAGTGCTAGGTTTAGTGCTAGGAAGAATAAGTAGAAGGAGGAAGAAGAAGATGAAGGAGAAGAAGAAAAAGTAGAATAAGTAGTGGCCGACCCCCGACGCCACTGACCCCCGACCCCCGACGGCACTGACCCCCGACCCCGGACGACACTGACCCTCGACCCCCGACGCCACTGACCCTCAACCCCCGACGGCACTGACCCTCGACCCCCGACCCCCGACGCCACTGACCCTCGACCCCCTACCCCCGACCCCCGACGCCACTGACCCCCAACCCCCGGCCCCGACACCTCTTCGGGATCTTGTTGACCGAAAAGACCTCCGACCCCCGACGCCAGTGACCCTCGACCCCCAACGACACCGACACCCGACTACCGACGCCACCTACCCCCGACCCTCGACCCTCGACCTCCGACGCCACTAACACCCAACTGCCGACCCCCGACGCCACTGACCCTCGATCCCCGACCCCCGACGCCACTCACCCTCGACCCCCGACCCCCTATCCCCGATCCCCGACGCCACTGACCCCTAACCCCCGACCCCCGACCCCCGACACTAGTGACCCTTGACCCCCGACGACACTGACCCCCGACCACCGACACAACTAACCCCCGACCCCCGACGCCACCGACACCCGACACCACCGACCATCGACGCCACCGACTGTTGGGGAACGTCGCATGGGAAACAAAAATTTTCCTACGCACACGCAAACCTATCCATGGTGATGAGCATCTACGAGAGGGAGAGTGGATCTACGTACCCTTGTAGATCGCTAAGCGGGAAGCATTAAGAAACGCGGTTGGTGTAGTCGAACTTCTTCACGATCCAAATCGCCGAGCGTCCCGCGATCCAATCACGAACCGTCCCGCGAACCAATCACGAACCGTCCCGCGATCCAATCACGAACCGTCCCGCGATCTCGTCACGATCTGTCCCGCGATCCAATCACGAACGTCTCGTGGCCTTGATCACGATCCTTCCGATCTAGTACCGAACGGACGGCACCTCCGCGTTCAGCACACGTGCAGCTTGATGACGATCTGCACCGTCTTGATCCAGCAAGAGGAGGTGGAGAGGAGAGAGATTTCACCGGCAGCTTGACGGTGCTCCGGTGATGTTGGTGGTGGAGCAATTCCGGCAGGGCTTCGCCTAAGCGCTGCAGAAATCCGATCTAGAAGAGCACCGATGAAACGGGTAGCACCTGGCCGTAAACTATGTGCAAAACCCTAGCTATCCACTAATATATATAGGAGGAGAGGAGGGGGAGAGGGGCTGGCGCACCAAGTCTCCCTAGGGGAGTCGGCCGGCTAGGAGGGAGCAATCCTACTCCTACTCCAATCCTAGTTGGAGTAGGATTGCTTCCTATTGGCTGATTTTCCCTTTTTTTTCCTTTTTCCCTTTAGGACTTCCTCTCCCTGCGCCATGGGCCTTTGTGGCTGTTTCCCCAGCCCACTAAGGGCTGGTTAATACTCTCCCACAGCCCATGGACCTCTTGGGGTCGAAATACCCCTCCCGGAGGCCTCCCGGTACACTACCGGCATTCCCGGTACACTACCGATGAGCCCGAAACTTTTCCGGCGACCAAACTGGGACTTCCTATATATGAATCTTTACCTCCGGACCATTCCGGAGCTCCTCGTGATGTCCGGGATCTCATCCGGGACTCCGAACAACCTTCGGTCACCACCATACACAACTCTATACTACCGAAACGTCACCGAACCTTAAGTGTGCAGACCCTGCGGGTTCGAGAACTATGTAGACATGACCGAGACACCTCTATGGCCAATAACCAATGGCGGGACCTGGACGTCCACATTGGTTCCTACATATTCTACGAAGATCTTTATCGGTTGAACCTCTATGTCAAGGATTCAGTTAATCCCGTATAAAGTTCCCTTTGTTCTTCGGTATGTTACTTGCCCGAGATTCGATCGTTGGTATCTCTATACCTAGTTCAACCTCGTTACCGGCAAGTCTCTTTACTCGTTCCGTAATACAAGATCCCGCAACTAACAATTAGTCACATTGCTTGCAAGGCTCATTGTGATGTTGTATTACCGAGTGGGCCTCAAGATACCTCTCCGCAACACGGAGTAACAAATCCCAGTCTCGATCCATGCCAACTCAACAAACACCATCGGAGATACCTGTAGAGCACCTTTATAGTCACCCAGTTACGTTGCGACATTTGATACACACAAGGCACTCCTTCGATATCCGTGAGTTGCATGATCTCATGGTCATAGGAACATATACTTTGACATGCAGAAAACAGTAGCAATAAACTGACACGATCATATGCTACGTTTGAAGTTTGGGTCTTGTCCATCACATCATTATCCTACATCATTCTCCTAATGATGTGATCCTGTTATCAAATGACATCACATGTCAATGGCTAGGAAACCCTGACCATCTTTGATCAATGAGCTAGAGGCATACTAGGGACACTGGGTTGTCTGTTTACCCACACATGCAATGTGTTTCCAATCAATGCAATTATAGCATCGATAATAAACGATTATCATGAACAAGGAAATATAATAATAAACACTTTATATATTGCCTCTAGGGCATATTTCCAACAACTGAAAGTATATATTTGTATAAATGTAAGAAGAATGTGTACCTGGGACATCGTCGATTTCTACCGATCAAGCATATCTTAAGAAAGGCAGGCAACCATTTCAAAGGTGAGCCAGATAACCAGAAGAAGCCTGGCCTCCGTACTGGTGAATATATATTTGATATGGTCAAGGATTTATAGGTAATCTTTGGAAAGGGTCTTGGCGGACAATCTGTTCCAAATGACACCAACAGACACGCACCCATGTGGAAGAAGAAATCTATATTTTGGGAACTTGAATATTGGAAAGCCCTAGAGGTCCGCAATGCAATCGACGTGATTCACGTGACGAAGAATCTTTGTGTGAACCTGCTAGGCTTCTTGGGCGTGTATGAAAAGACAAAATATACACCGGAGGCATAGGAGGACAAGCAAAGAATTAACGAAAAAGGCAGCATGCCTCCAAAGCAGTATCAAGGTCCTGTCAGCTACGCTCTTACGAAAGAAGAGAAGGAAATCTTTTTTGAATGCCTGCTTAGTATCAAGGTCCCGTCTGGCTTCTCGTCGAATATAAAGGGAATAATAAATATGGCAGAGAGAAAATTTCAAAATCTAAAGTGTCATGACTACCACGTGATTATGACGCAATTACTTCCGGTTGCACTTAGGGGGCTTCTACCGGAAAATGTTCGATTAGCCATTGTGAAGCTATGCACATTCCTTAATGCAATTTCTCAGAAGGTAATCGATTCAGAAATCCTACCAAGGTTACATAATGACCTGGTCCAATGTCTTGTTAGTTTCGAGTTGGTGTTCCCTCCATCCTTTTTCAATATTATGACGCACGTTCTAGTTCACCTAGTCGAAGAGATTAACATTCTGGGTCCTATATTTCTACACAATATGTTCCCCTTCGAGAGGTTCATGGGAGTCTTAAATAAATATGTTCATAACCATGCTAGGCCAGAAGGAAGCATTGCCAAGGGATATGGAACAGAGGAGGTTATTGAGTTTTGTGTTGACTTTGTTCCTGACATTAAGCCGATTGGTCTTCCTGAATCGCGGCATGAGGGGAGACTAGGTGGAAAAGGCACATTAGGAAAGAAAGAAGCAATAAATATGGATGAGCATTCTTTCACTCAAGCACACTACACGGTTCTACAAAATTCCACCTTGGTGACTCCATATATGGAGGAACACAAGGATATTGTACGGTCCAAGAACCCGGAACAGTCTGACCCCTGGATTGAACGTAAACATATGGAGACTTTTGCCGGTTGGTTGCAAACAAAGCTCATCAATGACATTGATGTTCCAGATGAACTGTACTGGTTGGCCAAGACACCAAGTTCGACTGTAACGACTTTCAAAGGGTACGAGATAAATGGGAATACATTTTACACAATCACCCAAGATAAAAAGAGCTCCAACCAGAATAGTGGTGTCCGCTATGACGCAACTAACTTTCAAGACACATATTATGGTTACATAGAGGAGATATGGGAACTTGGCTATGGACCTGATCTTAAGGTCCCTTTGGTTCGGTGCAAATGGGTCAAATATACTAGAGGCGGGGTACAGGTAGACCCCCAATACAGAATGACAACAGTGGATCTCAACAATCTTGGATAGACAGACGACTCATTCGTCCTAGCCAATGATGTGGCTCTGGTTTTCTATGTGAAGGACATGTCTAGCAAACCGAGGAGAAAAAAAAGATAAGGAAGCGAATACATCATACAATGAGCCAAAGCGCCACATAGTTCTTTCAGGGAAAAGAAACATTGTGGGAGTGGAGGACAAGACAGACATGTCAGAAGATTATGAAAAGTTTCATGAAATCCCTCCCTTCAGAGTGAAGACTGACCCAAGCATCCTGTTAAATGATGAAGATTCTCCATGGTTACGGTGCAATCATAAGCAAGGGACAAAAACACAGAAAAAGTCTTACACCACGAGATCCCACTCTGGGATGTGAACGGCTTCACCGTCATCACTTTGTATGAGAAGTACATGCATGCATTTTCTAGCATGGCATCTTTGTAACAGTTTTTGCCGTAACCCTCTCAACTCTTTAGAAGTTGCTATGTGGGTGAAATTATGATGTCATGCCAAGTTACAACCTTTTCAGAGTTCATTTGTACTGCTTTTCAAATTCAGGGTCATTTAGCTCAAAATAAATCATTAAATGCATCAAAAATGTCAAATGAAGTCAGAAAGGGTTGAAAATTGATGATGTGCCTTTGAATGGTGCATATTGAACACACAAAAAGTATGGAGCTAAAATAAGTTATTAAAAATGAAATCCCTTTGTAATAGATGAGTTTTCGTCCGAAACCCTCATACATCGAAAGAGATTGTCCAATTTGTACACGAAGTGCATCCAGTCTTTGCCGTAACCCTCTCAACTCTTTAGAAGTTTCTATGTGGGTGAAATTATGATGTCATGCCAAGTTACAACCTTTTCAAAGTTCATTTGTAGTGCTTTTCAAATTTAGGGTCATTTAGTTCAAAACAAATCATTAAATGCATGAAAAATATCAAATGAAGTCAGAAAGGGTTGAAAATTGATGATGTGCCTTTGAATGGTGCATATTGAACAGACAAAAAGTATTGAGTTAAAACAAGTTATTAAAAATGAAATCCCTTTCTAATAGATGAGTTTTCGTCCGAAACCTTCATACTTCGAAAGAGATTGTCCAATTTGTACACGAAGTGCATCCAATTTTTGTCGTAACCCTCTCAACTCTTTAGAAGTTTCTATGTGGGTGAAATTATGATGTCATGCCAAGTTATAACCTTTTCAGAGTTCATTTGTACTGCTTTTCAAATTCAGGGTCATTTAGCTCAAAATAAATCATTAAATGCATGAAAAATATAAAATAAAGTCAAAAGGGTTGAAAATTGATGATGTGCCTTTGAATGGTGCATATTGAACACACAAAAAGTATTGAGTTAAAATAAGTTATTAAAAATGAAATCCCTTTGTAATAGATGAGTTTTCGTCCAAAACCTTCATACTTCGAAAGAGATTGTCCAATTTGTACACGAAGTGCATCCAGTTTTTGCCGTAACCCTCTCAACTCTTTGGAAGTTGCTATGTGGGTGAAATTATGATGTCATGCCAAGTTACAACCTTTTTAGAGTTCATTTGTACTGCTTTTCAAATTTAGGGTCATTTAACTCAAAATAAATCATGAAATGCATGAATAATATAAAATGAAGTCAAAAAGGGTTGAAAACTGATGATGTGCCTTTGAATGGTGCATATTGAACACGCAAAAAGTATCGAGTTAAAATAAGTTATTAAAAATGAAATCCCTTTGTAATAGATGAGTTTTCATCCGAAACACTCATACTTCGAAAGAGATTGTCCAATTTGTACACGAAGTGCATCCAGTTTTTGCCGTAACCCTCTCAACTCTTTAGAAGTTCCTATGTGGGTGAAATTATGATGGCATGCCAAGTTACAACCTTTTTAGAGTTCATTTGTATTGCTTTTCAAATTTAGGGTCATTTAGCTCAAAATAAATCATTAAATGCACGAAAAATATCAAATGAAATCAGAAAGGGTTGAAAATTGATGATGTGCCTTGGAATGGTGCATATTGAAGACACAAAAAGTATGGAGTGAAAGTAAGTTATTAAAAATGAAATACCTTTGTAATAGATGAGTTTTCGTCCAAAACCCTCATACTTCGAAAGAGATTGTCCATATTGTACACGAAGTGCATCCAGTTTTTGCCGTAACCCTCTCAACTCTTTAGAAGTTGCTATGTGGGTGAAATTATGATGTCATGCCAAGTTATAGCCTTTTCAGAGTTCATTTGTACTGCTTTTCAAATTTAGGGTCATTTAGCTCAAAATAAATCATTAAATACATGAAAAATATCAAATGAAGTCAGAAAGGGTTGAAAATTGATGATGTGCCTTTGAATGGTGCATATTAAACACACAAAAAGTATTGAGTTAAAATAAGTTATTAAAAATGAAATCCCTTTGTAGTAGATGAGTTTTCGTCAGAAACCCTCATACTTAGAAAGAGATTGACCAATTTGTGCACGAAGTGCATCCAGTTTTTGCCGTAACCCTCTCAACTCTTTAGAAGTTCCTATGTGGGTGAAATTATGATGTCATGCCAAGTTACAAACTTTTCAGAGTTCATTTGTACTGCTTTTCAAACTCGAGATATGACATTTCAAATGCCATTTAACCAAATTGTCTTATACAACAATTTAAGTTGTTCAAACATGCATGGAAACGCCATAAACAGATTCTTTATATTTTTCTGATATTTTTTCATATATTATTTATTTCCATTGGAGTCATAGTTTTTTTCTATGATTTTTAAAGTTTAGGGGTTTTTCTGAAAATAATAACTAATTATTATTCGTAGCGTAGTGGCGTAGGTGAGAATCGTTGTGGTTTATTGGTCCACCGACCATCAACGCCACCGACACCCGACACCACCGACTATCGACGCCACTAAGCCGACGGGGTCGTAGTTTTGTAAATTATGAGTTAGGTCACATATTTTCCCATTATGTTGATCGTGTGAATTTCAATGTGCAGTTGTTCGACGACCTCCACGAGCTCCGCCCCTGCGTTTGTTGGTGAGCACAAATGACTTCTCCTCCTACCCCCTTAATTTGCTCTGTTCCGGTCTTCGTGCCGATGAAACTTGCTAGCTATAGGTTTCTTCAATCATGAGTATGCGTGACAAGTATGCGTCTCCCGTTCGAAAGGGCGACATCTATAAATATGCATGTCTTTGCATATTTATAACCGTCATCCTTTCGAATTGTCCAACGTTATCCATGGACAGCCCGAGTATGTGTAGATTGGGTTCGTTTTCCCGTATGCTATGCTCCGAATCCGATGCAGAATTTCGTCAGTGCCTCCCTGTTGTTCTCCGGGTACACATCCTCTCTTCTTATTGCCGAGACGTGTATCAGGAGAACAACGGGGAGGTGCTGCCGAAATTCTGCATCGCATCTGGAGCAAAGCATGGGAAAACGAACCCAATCTACACATACTCGGTGGGATTAGGACCTATCTTTACCTATTAGCGTGTAGGTTGCATGGACGTAATAAAACTGACAAACTTGATTAGCGGATGAATATAGGTGATGAATTATATATTAATTTATTTCTTCTGCGCCCATAGGTAGCTAGGCAACATGAGTGATCGTGCTTGGATGTACACTTGTCACCCTAGTCAGAAAGACATGACCAATGAATGGTTAACAAAAACCAGGGGGTTTGTGAGAGCTGCATTTGCAAATGGCCAACAAAAAACATGGTGCCCCTGTCCCAACTGCGACAACTGGAAAAAGCAGACAAAGTTTGAAATGGGTAAATACCTGCAGAAGTGAGGTTTTATGCCTAATTATACGGTTTGGACTTTTCATGGTGAGTCTGACCAACGTGCCAGAGCTGAGGTGATTCGTCGTCGCACCGATGAGCATGGTACGGGGATCGAAGACATGGTGCAAGACTTTGATGATGCTCGAGATTCAAACGATGAGATGGAGGAATCTGCAAAGGCCTTCTATGAAATGTTGGAGTCTTCAAAACGTCCTCTCCACGAGCAGACTGAGCTTTGTGAGCTGGATGCCATCGCGCAAGTAATGGCTCTGAAGGCTCAATTCAACCTAGGCAGAGAATGCTACGACGCGATGATGACGATATTTGGACGCTTTCTACCCGAAGGCCATGTATTGCCTGCAAACCTGTACCAGTCAGAGAAAATCCTCCGTGTACTTAAGATGCCCTATGAGAAGATACATGCCTGTGAGAATGGATGTGCCTTATTTAGGCTTGAGTATGCGGCCTTGAACTATTGCCCCATTTGCAATTCTTCCAGGTATATTGTGGTAGACAACGGTATGGGTGAGAAGAATCAGACCAAAATCCCCATTAGTGTTCTTCGGTATCTGCCAATCGTACCAAGACTTCAACGTCTTTTCATGGTCGAAGAGATGGCCAGACAGATGACATGGCACAAATTGGGTAAAAGAACCGAACTAGATGCGGATGGGAACAAGATGCTGGTACACACTTCAGATGGTTTTGCATGGAGGCACTTCGATGCATTACATAAGGATAAATCAGAAGATCCAAGGCATCCAAGAGTTGCCATCAGCACAGATGGGTTCAATGTGTATGGTATGACGGCAACACAATATAATTGTTGGCCTGTATTTGTCATTCCACTCAATTTCCCACCCGGAGAGATTATGAAAAGAAAGAACATTTTCCTGACGTTGATAATTCCAGGGCCCATCTATCCGGGGAAGAATATGAATGTGTACATGCAGCCACTTAAGGATGAGTTGCAAGAAGCCTGGGATAATGGGTTGAAGACCTACGACGCCACTACCAAAACAAATTTCAAAATGCATGTGTGGTACATGTACTCGACGCATGATTATCCGGCGTATGCGCTATTCTCTGGCTGGTGTGTGCATGGAAGGTTCCCGTGCATCACATGCAAGGCAGCTCTTTAGTTCCATTGGCTGCAGGCTGGTCGCAAGTATTCTTGCTTCGACATGCATAGAAAATTCCTGGATCCTGACCATAAGTTCAGAAAAGACAAGAAGAATTTCATCAAAGGTACAATTGTCAAAAACACTGCACCAGCTGCGTTAACAGGCAAACAGATCCTGGATCAGATAAACGCTCTCGAGCCGGATCCTAAACGTCCAGGGTATTTCAAAGGGTATAATACGGAACACGCCTAGACTCACAAGTCATGTTTGTGGGATCTGCCTTACTTTAAAGAACTCCTTTGCCCACACAACATCGACATGATGCACACTGAAAAGAATATTGTGGAGGCCATTTTTGGTACATTGTTCGGCATAGAGGGGAAGTCAAAAGATAATCCTAAGGCTAGAATCGACCTGGAGGCTCTATGTGATAGACCGTTAAAAAACTGGCGACAACGGAAAGGAAAGCAAAGCATAGCGAAGCCAAAGGCATGGTTCAATCTTGAAAGGCCAGCTATGAGGGAAATGCTATTGTGGGTGAAAATGCGGTTGATGTTCCCCGATGGGTATGCTGCGAATCTAACGAGGGGAGCGAGTCTTGAGAAATTGAAAATATTTGGTCTCAAGAGTCATGATTGGCACATATGGATTGAGAGGGTAATGCCGGTGATGTTGCGTGGCTTTATCCCTGAGGATGAATGGCTAGTACTGGCAGAGCTGAGCTATTTCTTCCGTTCTCTTTGTGCGAAAGAACTATCGCCTGGCGTGCTAGATGAAATGGAAGAGTTGGCGTCGGAGTTGATCTGCAAATTAGAAAAGATCTTTCCACCGGGCTTCTTTAATCCAATGCAGCATTTGATTTTGCATCTCCCGACCGAGGCAAGATTGGGGGGGGGGCGTTCAAAATCGATGGTGCTTCTCAACTGAGAGGATGCAGAAGACACTTCGAGCTAATGTAAAAATAAACGTAGAATTGAAGCATCGATGGCCGAGGCATTCATTACCGAGGAGGCGGCAAACTTCGTGACAGCACACTACGAAGACAAAAATCATCATTTGCATAACCCGAAGCCTCGGTACAATGATGAAAATCCAAAAAAAGGTCGATCCAACCTCAGCATATTCAAAGGGAAGCTCGCACCATCCGGTGCTTCGAAAGGGAAATCGTTGGATGTCGAAGAACGGCGGACCATTTCATTGTATATCTTCACCAACCTAACAGAAGTGCGGCCGTACATCGAGTAAGTTCTCGGTAAATTATTGTTCCGCAACTTCTAATTCCTTTCAACTACTCTTATTCCCAGATATTTGATATAGTCGATACGTTGCCGAATTCTCGGATGGAGCGGTCATCGAAAAGGATTCCGTCGAAGAGTATGAGCTTCTCGCAAAGCATGTGTTGGGGAACGTCGCATGGGAAACAAAAAATTTCCTACGCACATGCAAACCTATCCATGGTGATGAGCATCTACGAGAGGGAGAGTGCATCTACGTACCCTTGTAGATCGCTAAGCGGGAAGCGTTAAGAAACGCGGTTGGTGTAGTCGAACATCTTCGCGATCCAAATCGCCGAGCGTCCAGCGATCTCATCACGATCCGTCCCGCGATCCAATCACGATCCGTCCCGTGAACTCATCACGATCCGTCCCGCGATCTCATCATGATCTGTCCCGCGAACTCATCACGATCCGTTCCGCAATCTCATCACGAACCGTCTCACGATCTCGATCACGGTCCTTCCGATCTAGCGCCGAACGGACGACACCTCCGCGGATGACGATCTCCGCCTTCTTGATCCAGAAAGAGGAGGTGGAGAGGGGAGAGAGTTCACCGGCAACGTGACGGTGCTCCGGTGATGGTGGTGGTGGAGCAATTCCGGCACGGCTTTGCCTAAGCGTTGCAGAAATCCGATCTAGAGGAGCACCGGTGAAACTGGTAGCACGTGGCCATAAAATCTGTGCAAAAACCCTCTATTCCACTAGTATATATAGGAGGAGAGGAGAGGAAGAGGGGCTGGCGCACAAGGCAGCCAACCAGCCTTGTGCGCCAAGGAGGAGAGGAATCCTACTTCTCCTCCAATCCTAGTTGGACAAGGATTGCTCCCTATTGGCTGATTTTCCACTTTTTCCTTTAGCCTTTTCTTCTCCTGCACCATGGGCCTTTTGTGGCTGTTCCACCAGCCCACTAAGGGCTGGTTATTATTCTCCCACAGCCCATGGACCCTCTGGGGTCGAAATACTCCTCCCGGAGGTCTCCCGGTACACTACCGGCACTCCCGGTACACTACCGATGAGCCCGAAACTTTTCCGGCGACCAAACTGGGACTTCCTATATATGAATCTTTACCTCTGGACCATTCCAGAGCTTCTCGTGATGTCCGGGATCTCATCCGGGACTCCTAACAACCTTCGGTCACCACCATACATAACTCTACACTACCAAAACGTCACCAAACCTTAAGTGTGCAGACCCTACGGGTTCGAGAACTATGTAGACATGAACGAGACACCTCTACGGTCAGTAACCAATGGAGGGACCTGGAAGTCCACATTGGTTCCTACATATTCTACGAAGATCTTTATCGGTCGAACCTCTATGTCAAGGATTCAGTTAATCCCATATAACGTTCCCTTTGTTCTTCAGTATGTTACTTGCCCGAGATTCGATCGTCGGTATCTCCATACCTTGTTCAACCTCGTTACTGGCAAGTCTATTTACTCGTTTTACTCGTTTCGTAATACAAGATCCCGCAACTAACAATTAGTCACATTGCTTGCAAGGCTCATTGTGATGTTGTATTACCGAGTGGGCCCCGGGATACCTCTCCGTCACACGGAGTAACAAATCCCAGTCTTGATCCATGCCAACTCAACAGACACCCTCGGAGATACCTGTAGAGCACCTTTATAGTCACCCAGTTATGTTGCGATGTTTGATACACACAAGGCACTCCTCCGATGTCCATGAGTTGCATGATCTCATGGTCATAGGAACATATACTTGACATGCAGAAAACAGTAGCAATAAACTGACACGATCATATGCTATGTTTGTAGTTTGGGTCTTGTCCATCACATCATTCTCCTAATGATGTGATCCCGTTATCAAATAACATCTCATGTACATGGCTAGGAAACCTTAACCATGTTTGATCAACGAGCTAGTCCATTAGAGGCATACTAGGGACATGGTTTTGTCTATGTATCCACACATGTATCTAAGTCTCCGATCAATACAATTATAGCATGGATAATAAACGATTATCAGAACAAGGAAATATGATAATAACTAATTTATTATTGCCTCTAGGGCATATTTCCAACAGTCCCCCACTTGCACTAGAGTCAATAATCTAGTTCACATCACCATGTGATTCGCATTGTTATGAATCTAACACCCAATGAGTTCTGGGGTTCGATCATGCTTTCCATGTGAGAGAGGTCTTATAGTCAACGGGTCTGTAACATTCAGACCCGTGTGTACTTTGCAAATCTATGTCAAACCGTAAACACTGCTACCACACTCCACTTGGTACTTTACCAAATGGCTGCTCCACTATATGTATCCAGATTGCTACTACGAGTCATCCGGACTGGTGTTTAAAGCTTGCATCGACGTAACTCTTTACGATGAACTCTCTATTACCTCCATAATCGAGAAACATCTCCTTAGTCCTCTGGTTACTAAGAATAATTTCGACCGCTGTCTAGTGATCCACTCCTGGACCACTCTAGTACCCCTTGACAGACTCATGGCAAGGCATACACAGGTGCGGTACACAGCATGGCATACTACACAGAGCCTATGGCTAAGGCATAGGGGACGACGTTCGTCTTTTCTCTTTCTTCTGCCATTGTCGAGCTTTGAGTCTTACTCAACTTCATACCTTTATAAATCAGGCGAGAACTCTTTCTCTGACTGATCCATTTTGAACTCTTTCAAAATCTTGTCAAGGTATGTATTTATTGAAAGTCTCATCAAGCATCTTGATCTATCTCTATAGATTTCGATGCTCAACAATTAGGTAGCTTTATCCAGGTCTTCCTTTGAAAATCACTTTTCAAACAACCATTTATGCTTTCCAGAAATCCTACATTACTTCCGATCAACAATATGTCATCCACATATACTTATCAGAAATTCTATAGTGCTCCCACTCACTTTATTGTAAATACAAGTTTCTCGTAAACTTTGTATAAACATTAAAACTTTGATCACCTCATCAAAGCGTATATTCCAACTCCGAGATGCTTGCTTCAGTCCATAGAAGGATCACTAAAGCTTGCACACCTTTTAGCATCCTTAGGACTGACAAAACCATCCGGTTGTATCACATACAACCTTTCCTCAAGTAAACCGTTAAGGAAACGATGTTTTGACATCCATCTGCCAGATTTCATAATTGAAAATGCAGCAACTGCTAACATAATTCCAACAGACTTTAGCATCGCTACGAGTGAGAGAGTCTCATCGCAGTCAACTCCTTGAACTTGTCACAAACATCTTTGCAACAAGTCGAGCTTTACAAATGGTGACAATTACCATCAGCGTCTGTCTTCATTCTAAAGATCCATTTGTACTCAACGACCTGCCATCCAATGAGCAACTCTACCAAAGTCTATACTTGGTTTTCATACATGGATCCTATCTCGGATTTCATGGCCTCCAACCATTTGTTGGAATCCGGGCCCATCATCGCTTCTCCATAGCTCGTAGGTTCATCGTTGTCCAGCAACATGATCTCCAAGACAGGGTTGTCGTACCGCTCAGGAGCAGTAGACATCCTTGTCGACCTACGAAGTTCAATAGTAACTTGATCCTGAAGCTTCATGATCATCATCATTAACTTCCTCTTCAACTAACGTAGGCTTCACAGAAACATCTTCCTGTGCTGCGCTACTCTCTGGTTGAACAAAGGTTTAACAACCTCATCAAGTTCTATCTTCCTCCCACTCAATTCTTTCGAGAGAAACTTTTCCTCGAGAAAGGATCCGTTTTAGTAACAAACACTTTGCACTTGGATCTGAGATAGAAGGTTCACCCAACTGATCTTAGGGTATTCTATGAAGATGCATTTGTCCGCCTTGGGTTCGACCTCATTAAGTGAAAACATTTTCCACACAAGTGTC